>CM046666.1:73656110-74856110 GCA_025594165.1 Tamias sibiricus
ACACTCTGGAGAAAGGGCTAAACATGCTGAAAGTCACTTTTTACAATGCTTTGCTATTCTTAGATTGCCAAAACAAGTTAAAACCGATGAGCAAATCATTACAAAAGTTCTTCCAAACTTGGCATATTAAGCATACCACAGGGATCCCATATAACCCAAAAGGACAAGCCATCATAGAGAGACATAATAAAACCCTAAAGGACCAATTAATAAAACAAAATGGGGGAAGCAACCCCCATGACCAGTTGAAAACAGCTATGCTTACTTTAAATATTTTAAATTTTTCCAAACAGCAGCCTCTGTCTGCGTTTCGAAGAACTGGTCTAACCAAACGCCTTATGTAAAAGTTGAAGTCCGATGGAAAGACCCATTAACTGGAGTCTGGAGAGGTCCTGATCCGTTAATAAGTGCTGGCAGAGGTTTTGGATGTGTCTTCCCTATGGGAGAACAAAACCCTATATGGGTGCCTGCCAGAGATCTCAAATACTGCCAATCCGACCAAAATGACTACCCAGGAGCACAAGCTCTTGAGGAGTGATCCTTTCTTTTTTCCACAGAAATGAAAACACCGTGACAAAGCTCCTGTCCTGCTGTGATTAAACTTCTCATCACATCCATTCCAAAATTCATCAAAAACACTATCTTGGACTCCTTCTTTGTCAGTATCTCAACCCTCTGCGATGAGAGAAGAGGGACTGGGCCATTCCTGTGACAATTATCTGGACTTTGTGCTAGACGGCTTCCTTTGGACTCTGAGAGAAGAGCGCTATATCTTATGACAATTATCTGGACTTTGTGCTGGACGGCTTCCTTTGGACTCTAAGAGAAGAGTCCCATTCCTGTGACAATTGTCCAGACTTTATGCCAAAAGACTTCCTTTAAACTAAGCTAAATGGATGGACTTTCTCCCTTGGATAAAATCCCTGCTAATTGGGTGGACTTTCTCTTCTTTGGTGAAATCCCTGATTGTCATTGTCTTTGTGTGCACTTTTAGCTCTATAGAACTAACCAGATTGATACAGCTAGGTGGTCTGCTGTCACACTGAGGTATAGCCCTACAGGCTTGGCCACGGTCCTTAACAGGATGCAGAGGTTTGCCATCCAGTCAATCCTTCCCAAAGGTGACTGTCATGTCCCGTGTGCTCCCCTTGGCCACTTGCTGGCCCTAGGTATGTCCACCTAAAGTGCTAGAGTGATAGCCAATGATGGGTAAGATTTTTCCCAGAGAGGAGAAATCAACCTAGACAGGCACACTCTCAAATGAGTTGGACACCCTACAAGATGGGACATCCCATTTTTTAAATATAAAATGGAGAGACCCCATTTTAAATAAAACAAAAAAAGGGGAATTGTTGGGACTCATGTCTGCCAAGGGGAAGGACTTTGGCTGCTTACCATGCCCTAGTAGGACGGGGCTAAGCAAAGGGGTGTGGCTATGACGTAGCGTGAGAGACCGAACCGCCCTGCTGGCTGATTGGTTAGTTCTAGAACTATTTAAGTTCAGTGCCTGGTCAATAAATCCGAGTTTTTGGCTTCTTGCTTGCTATACAAAACTCCCTGGGTGTGGCGTGGTATCTGTGCAGCAGACGGATAGGAGACACTCAGCTATTTTTGTCCTTAAGCCCATCCTCGCCGGGTAAGTTGTTTTCTTTCTGCGGGCAGAAAGAAAACCCCCTTTAGGGCCCAAAAGGGGGGTAGCTTAGACCTCGGCCCCATTCATAACTCAGCAGCCCCGGCAAGTACCACATAAACATAAATGCATTGCATTGTGTACAACTAAAGGAAATAAATAAATATTAAAAAAATGTTTGCTAATTTCTAATTAATCAGGGAGTGAGGAAAATGTACCACATATGACAGATGGCACTACTACATTGGTCTGTATATAAAAAGAGCAGTAGCAGGGAAATAATGTAATCCAAATATACCAGGTTTTGGTAGAAATTGTCTTCGTGACAGAACTGCATATGAGATAGAGATCAAACACAAAAGAAAAAGAAGCAGAATAAATATTGGAGGAAAACGTGTTTATAGTTCACTCTGGAAGATTTTGTGAATAAAGAGAAAAATGTGAATTCCCTTTTGTATCTCATGCCTCAACCATTATGAAGGATGAACAATACTGCTTTTCAAAAACTAAGATTAGGGGCTGGGGTTGTAGCTTAGCAGTAGAGCACTTGCCTAGCACGTGCGCGGCCCGGGTTCTATCCTCAGCACCATGTAAACGCATTGTGTACAACTAAAGAAAATAAATTAATAATTTTTTTTAAAAAAATAAGATTAGAGCTTCACCAATCTTGCCTCATATTTAGTTCTTTGATTACAGACTTAAATATCTCTGTTAGAGTAAACATTTTCACCTATTTAAGTTTAAAAAACACACCAGAATGAAATCTATCATGCAAAACATTAGCTAGAAACTCACATAGCAGAGTGTGTGCAAGGAGAGAAAATTCTATTGACTAAAGTGCAGAATATAATCAAGGTGCTTCCTTGACCCCTAAGTAATAAAGAGGTGTGGTGAGGGGGAGAAAAGTTACCACTTATAAAGCTGTGAACCATCTGCTGCAAACCAGACAATTAAATACAGAGACTACTGTTAGCAGACACTGTCCTTTAATCTTTGCAGGAAGATTATTTAACATTAAAAACAAAAGAAACCATAGATGTGTTATTTTCCTTGATTTTTCAGCCAATATCAGACAGATATTGTTTAAAAATCTCTCTCAGGCTGGGGTGTCATTGGTACTTGGCTTGGCTTGCCTAGCATGTGCAAGGCCCTGGTAGGCAATCTCCAGCACCAGAAATGTGCATCCACGCATGCAAACACACACACACACACACACACACACACACACACACACACACGCACACACTAAAAGTATGAAAAGATTATAAAATGCCAACAAGGCTTTTTTTTTTTTTCTTTCTGCTTATCTGTATTTCTAATTTCGTTACAAAGACGCTGAACTATTTGTACACTTCTAAGGCTTAAGTTTGCAAAAATGTTTATGCATAGAAGAGGAATGGGTTGCTAGCCAAATTTAGAGTATTTGTACTGAAAAATTAAAGATTATTTCATCCAATTTTCCCATGTCACAAATGAAAATTCTAAGGTAGAGAAAAGTTATTTCAGTTTGGTTGACAATGAACTGAACACAAAGATCATGTAAAATGATAGTTCTCAACCCTGACTGATTTAAAGGGTTAAAAAAAAAAAAATGCATGCCTAACTGGCCCCTACCCCAGACTGACTGATTTAGAATCAAAGTTTCTGCTGACTAGAAATTACTGGTTGCCAATACTGTCTCCAATGAAACTTAGAAGAACAGGGCAGGGAAGGGGGGCACTATTATGTCAAAAAATACAAGCCAGAAACTTCAACAAATACCTCAGCCAAAAAATCCATTTAAACATACATCTATTCGTTAAGTATGTGCTTCAGTTCATTCCAAAGCAGATTGCCAATAGGGGCACTGTATCTGTCTCTTTTGCTAAGGTTGCAATTGCTCCTTCTTTGCACGCTTAGGTAAATTTCTATTTCAGACTCTTCAAAATATAATAAGAGTAATATTTATTGAATGCTTACTATGTGCCAGGCATTGTTCTACATGTTTTATTCATTTAATTATCTCAAGCCAACATAGTAAGGCAGAATAATGTGCTCCTTGTCACAGGCTAATGAGAATAGATATAAATGTAATAGATAAATGATTCAATTTATATGAAGATAAGTTACATAGTACACAGCGTGGTGAATTGAAGGTTTCAGAGTGGTTTGAATAAAGAATAGAGGTGCTAGAATTCAGGTTTCATATAGCACACTGAACATGCTAAACTAAAAAAACAACATTGTAAAAGTCAGACTTTTATTCACTTTGCTAGCAAGCATATTGTTTATATATATAAAACAACTGAAACAGTTCATTAGGATAAATGTAACAATCAATATCCACAAGTTTTTTTGGCTGAAAGAAAAATTTAATCTTCGATAATGGAATATACCATTAAATTTTAGGTCCATTCAATATATTAGTAGTTTAATATGAATTCATTTTTTAAAGGCACAATCATAGATGCCAGTTGAAGTGGCACATGCCTGTAATCCCAGCAACTCGGGAGGCAAAGGCAGGAAGATCACAAGTTCAAAGCCAGCCTCAGCAATTTAGCAAGACCCTAAGCAACTCAGCGAAAAAAAAAAAATTAAAAAGGCTAGGGATGTGGCTTAGTGGTTAAGCACACCTGGGTTCAATCCCTGGTACTAAAAAACAAAAAGCAAACAAAGAAGTTTGGGGATATAGTCCAGTAGTCCCGGCCTAGCATGCATGAGGGCCTGGGTTCAATCCCCAATAAAAAACAAAACCAAGCCGGGCGCGGTGGCGCACGCCCTGTAATCCCAGCACTTGGGAGGCTGAGGCCAAGTTCAAAGCCAGCCTCAGCAATGGCGAGCATTAGCAACTCAGTGAGACCCTGTCTCTAATAAAAAATACAAAAAAGGTCTGGGGATGTGGCCCAGTGGTTGAAGTTCAATCCCCGGTACCACAAAAAAAAAAAAAAAAAAAAACAAAACCAAAAAAAAAAAGGAAAAAGGTACAATCATATCAATAGTAATAATGACTCAGATGATAGTTCACTATGTTCAGATCAAAAGAATCAGATTCACAAATGATACATAAAATCCAAATGTTGTTCACATTTTATAATAAATCAATGTTATATAAGTTTTGTTTTACCAAAATATCATGTCCCACTAAATTAATAAACAGTATGCCGGGCGTGGTGGCGCACGCCTGTAATCCCAGCACTTTGGGAGGCTGAGGCAGGAGGATTGCAATTTCAAAACCAGCCTCAGCAATGGCAAGGCACTTAGCAACTCAGTGAGACCCTGTCTCCAAATAAAATGCAAAAAAAGGGCTGGGGATATGGGCCAGTGGTCGAGTGCCCCTGAGTCCAATCTCCAGTACCACAAAAAAAAATTAATAAACAGTATTTGACATGCTTTTATAAATATAGACATTTAACTATTAAGATAGTAAATTATTTAAGTCAACACTGAGGGCCCATAGAAATTTGCCCTTAAAGAAAGCTAATGTTTTATTCCAGTTTGAGAAACACTCAATGACACCTAAAATGTTTTCCTGTTGTACTTCTATGACTCTGTCTTTTTTCCATCTCCAAGTACCACATTGCCAGCCAGGCATCTTGCACAAGCATCTTGATGGTGATCACAAGCAAAAAAGAGGATGTGGTTCAATCAGGGCAAAGCCCTCATCACAAAGGAGACACCAACACAAAGCAATCAGTGCTGAGACACACAGGTCATTTTGAGAAAGGAAAGACAGCATGTGTACATTTTGTATAGAATCCTTCATCCACAGCATTCAAAAAATATTATTGTAAAGGAATTATTTCGTGAATAAAAATGCACAAAGTGAGTTTTTCTAAAATGAGATTAAATGGAAAGTTAATTAATACAGTCTGTTCATGATACCAGGCTGTTTATCAACGACCTGCCATCGGAAAGAAATGTCCAGATCTATCTTATCTAAAATTTTCAGAGAGCTCAAGGAAAGTGGCAGGCAGCCTTCTTGCCTTGCTAGACATGATTGCTCATGCTGGCTCTGTTTTTCTTCTTGCTATCATAGCTAGCAGTCAATCTTAATGTAATGCACATTTCCAATGCTTCTCGCCTTTGAACCTCTTTGAAAGTCTCTGACAAGAGCTGACATTTTTACTCTGAAATACAAGAATGTTGCTGATAAGTCTCAATATATAACTATTTTGAAGGATTCACATTAGCTTTTTTTAATGCAAATAAATAAAAAAATTATCAAGTTCAGCAAGTAAGAAAAATTGTATCCACTCTCTTGTCCTACTTGGGTTAAATGGAAATATTGTGCAGAGAAAGAAAAACTTACATGACTGAATTCAGGAGGAATCAACTTATTTATTGAAGGAGCCCTAATTAGGAAGGGCTGTTGCAGCTAGCTGGAAGCCATAAGTTCCACCTGATATGTATGTGACGCACCTGTAGGCACCCGCAAAGCTGAAGGTATATAACCGGGTGAAAGCGGTCCGAGTTAGGAGAACGGAGAATTCAGTCAGTCGGGCAGTCACTCGGTCGGTCAGAAGAATCAGAGCGGCCAGAACGTAGGCAGAGCGGTTACAGAAGAGAAACCAGATAGAAGACAGAAGAGAAACCAGATAGAAGAAGTAATGACTGGTCAGAGTTAGGCCGAGGCTCCTGAGGAAGACAGAAGACAGAAGAAAGAAGAAGGAAGAAAGAAGAGAGAAGAAAGAAGCTCTAATCTTTCTCTAAGCTAAGCTCTATCTTTCTTTCTCTCTAAGACTCTAAGCTAAGAAAGAAGAAGGAAGAAAGAAGAGAGAAGAAAGAAGCTCTAATCTTTCTCTATCTTTCTTTCTCTCTAAGACTCTAAGCTAAGAAGACAAGAAGAAAAGCGCTTTAATCTTTCTCTCTAAAAATCTTTCTTTCCCTCTCTAAGCTCTAAGAAAGTAGATGTAAAAGTAGTAAAAGCTATACTCTGCCTCCGAGTTTTCCTCCCGGGTTTCGGTACCAGGCAGCCTACAATTTATAATTTCTAATTTTTTTTTTTTTTTTTTTTTTTTGTACCGGGGATTGAACTCAGGGGCACTTGACCACTGGGCCACATCCCCAGCCCTTTTTTGTATTTTTATTAGAAGCAGGGTCTCACTGAGTTACTAAGTGCCTCGCCATTGCTGAGGCTGGCTTTGAACTCGCGATCCTCCTGCCTCAGCCTCCCAAAGTGCTGGGATTACAGGCGTGCGCCACCGCGCCCCGGCTTAATTTCTAAATTTTTAAAACCAAAATAAACAAAAGTTTTGTGAACTACTGATGTTGGCTTTGTTAGTCTGGTTGTATGCTGGAAATTAGAAGCACTGAACAGAGAGACAGGGGGAAAGGGGAGCTGTCTTTTTGTTTCTTAGTTTTATTCTCAGCATAATAATGTTTTCTATTTTCTTCACAGAGATATTTAGAGAATCATAATGCATGATATGCATGAAAGGCCTGCCACAACTTCCTTTCTAACCTGTTTCTATTGCTGATTAAGCAGAAAAGGAATTTTTAAATAAAAGGATTTGAGATAGTTCGAAACTCATAGGAGGGCTAGAGAAACAGCCCCTGAGCTAAGTTTTCAGCAACAATAAAACCCTAAACTGCCGGGCGTGGTGGCGCACGCCTGTAATCCCAGCACTTGGGAGGCTGAGGCAGGAGGATCGCGAGTTCAAAGCCAGCCTCAGCAATGGGGAGGCACTTAGCAACTCAGTGAGACGCTGTCTCTAAATAAAAAATTCAAAAAAGGGCTGGGGATGTGGCCCAGTGGCTGAGTGCCCCTGAGTTCAATCCCTGGTACCACAAAAAAAAAAAAAAAAAAAAAAAAAAAAAAAAAAAAAAAAAAACCCTAAACTTCTCTGCAAAAGAGATTTTATTTGAAAAATAACAGAGCTATCTTTCCAAAGGCCAATGTGAACATGCTTTTTTTTTTTTTTTTAACCAAACCCCAAACCAAGAACTTTGTCTTTTGCTTTGTTTTATTTTGACACAGAGGTTCAAATTTTGGCTAATCTTCAATCATAAGGATGGCTTTTTAGGTGACTACTCATCCCTAAGCACAGCACAAGGAGCCTAGTTCAGGGACCAGCCTACAAGATAGGAAACATTGCTGTCAAGTGGTGAGAGAAAGGGAGGAAGGTGAGAAAAAGAAAGGAACAGCTGGTGTGTGGCACAGAGCCAGGAGGGGAAGGGAACCACAGGCTTATGTGAGTTCTGTGTCATCTTAAGTTGGATTCAAAACTGACAAGAAAATTTACTGCTTAAGAGAAAAGGGAAGCCAAAGAACCAGGAACAGGAGGAGTAAGATAAGTAGGTTTTTCTTCATGGCATGGTTTCCAAGAGGAAAGAAGGAAGAAAGGGGACAGAGAAGGAAGGAAATGATGGGTGAGAACAGTAAGTGAAGGAGAGATAGAGAAAAAAGAAGAAAATATAAGAATCAGGACAAAACATTTCAGACAAACAAAAACCAAGAGATCCACCAACATACTGCCTCAT
This sequence comes from Tamias sibiricus, assembly GCA_025594165.1. Lineage (NCBI taxonomy): Eukaryota > Metazoa > Chordata > Mammalia > Rodentia > Sciuridae > Tamias > Tamias sibiricus. The sequence goes on from CM046666.1 coordinate 73,664,200, forward strand.
TAAGGAAATCCCTTTATTCAAAAAGAAAACTTAATCAGATAAAAGATCTAAGATGCAAAAGACAAAAAAGTGTTGCACCCATTGGGAAGGTTTTTCAAGGTCATCCTTAATGTGGTTGTTGACTATTTTCAGCCTGCACCTATATAAAATCCATACTAGCAAATTAATTAGAGATAAGATAGGAACTCCTATTCCAAATCTTTTCTTCGATGGTGGCACCAACCCTAAAAAGTGATAATGTTTTTGTCTTACTGTCTTGGCTACTGGCTAGGGTGAGACAGGGAAGCAATTTCATTGGTTTCCCCTGGGCTTTTCCTGTACAATAACTCTTAACCCCTGGACCAACACTCAACTTGAAGTCTGGAAATTGACCAGAAAGAGCCTCAAATAGAATTCTGATTCATAGAAAATCTCAGCCAGGCTGAGCTAAAGTTATTCATGAGAGGAATCCCACAAGAACAGAAATGACCCAGTTCTGGTACCCGTGCTCTGCTTAGTCATTGATTGGGAGCAGCTCATGGGAAGCCTGTCCTGGCTTGATCCAAAGACACAGCAGTGAGAGTTTGTCAATCATCCATGCTGCTCAAAATTTATTCTCCTGAAGAAAATTTGAGCAGACCACCTTCCTGACCACCAAGAGAAGAAATGGCATATATGTTCAAAGAAATGTATACAATAATATCTATAGTGCAATGTTTATAAACATCCAAAAGAGAAAACACTTCAGATATCCATTAACAGGAGGAGGAATGAATACATGGTGGCACACACATATAGTGGAACACTATTTGGCAGTGAAGAGACTACAATGCATTGACATAAACTTATCTCACAACGATATGCCATAAAAAGCAAATGCAGTGCTGGGTGCAGTGGCGCATATCTATAATCCCAGCGGCTGGGGAGGCTGAGACAGGAGGATTGCGAGTTCAAAGCCAGCCTCAGCAAAAGCGAGGCACTAAGCAACTCAACTCAGTGAGACCATATCTAAATAAAATACAAAATAGGCCTGAGGATGTGACTCAGTGGTCAAGTGCCCCTAAGTTCAATCCCTGACACCTAAAAAAAAGAAAAAAGAAAAAAAGCAAGTACAGAAAAATAAATACTGCATATTTTAATTTACCAAATTCAACTATAGGTAAAAGTAAATTAAATATTCTTAATGATATATACCTCAGTGGCAAAACCATAAACAAAAGCAATCAATTAACAGAAATGTGAGAATAATAATTACTCCTGGGGAGAAAAAACGGAGAATCACAAAGAGCTTCTAAGGAATTTATAATATACAGTAGAAATATCTTTACCCAGCTAACGAGTTTATACAAGGATGTTCATTTTTTTAGAATATTTTTTAGTTGTAGATGAGCACAATATTTTAATTTATTTTTATGTGGTGCTGAGGATTGAACCCAGTGCCTCACATGTACGAGGCAAGCGCTCTACCACTGAGTCACAACCCCAACCCAGGATGTTCATTTTAATATTGTTCTTTGGACTGTACTTATGTGTTTTATAGACTTTTCCCATATGTACATATATATAATTTTACAAGAAAGACATTAATATAACCATTTAATTAAGCTTGTAAAAAGCGTTTGAATTTTTTAAAATCCTTTTAGTGAGCTAGATATAGAAGGAAACCTTTTCATACTAAAAGAGACTATCAAACAGAAACTTAGAACAAGCATCACGCTTAAGAACAGAACATTAAAAAATCCCCTTTAGGGTCAGGAGAGAGGCAAAGATGTACTGTTATTACTAGTCCTCATCCTGTATGACAGGCTTACATTTTTGTTTACGAATTTGAAGACATTTAATGAGTAGCTGGTACTTACTCCATGTGTCATGCTGATAAAAAAAGAGACCAAAGTTCACACCAAAATGTAATTTTGCATATTTTTAAGAACAATTGAAAATGTGTAGTGCCAAAATATTTGCAATTGTTCTTAGTGTAATTGATCCTAAATTGCCTTCTAAAGAAAAGTTCATGCCTCCAAAAGAGTTAACTAATAAAGTAATTTGGGAATAGTGGAAAGAGTGTAGACTGTGAAATCTGTCAGATTTGTGTTCCATTTCAGCTCAGTCACCTCCAAGTTGGCCTTGATCTTAAGTATATACCTTAATCTTTCTATTCTTATGGTTTTTGCATCTTTAAAAACTAGGATAATAATGCCTACTTTGCAAAAATATTGTGAACCTTTGAACTAATATATGTCAAGGGCCTAGCTTAATGTCTGCATATAAAAATCATCAAAAATAGTCATGGATGCTAGGGTGTAACTCCATGGTAGACCACTTTCTCAGCATGTGCAAGTCCCTGGCACCACATAAAACAAACAAGCAGAAAATATAGCTGTAATTGTGATTATTTTCCTAATTTCACAGAAACCAGCTAAATTCTTGAAACTGCTGATTCTTGAAAGTGCTGATTGAACAGAGAATTCCATTGGGTCCTATTCCATTCAACTTGTTTATCAATAGCGTGAGACACAGTTGAAATGGACAAGACACAATGCTTCAGTTGTCCCCCAAAACACTGGCACCAAAGCCAACGAGATGAAATTTGATGGGAGTTAAAGGAGGGGCCTGTGATTGATCTTCCGGACACTTACACTTGAAACTGGACTAGCAGTGTGTCTCATCTAAAAGACCCTCTTGGCTTGAGTGTGAGATGAGCTAAGAACATGTGAAGGCCTACAACAAATGTCAACATTGGTCTCCTTGATGAGATGGCAGTGTCCCAAAGAACAAAACAGACAAGAAGGATAGGGCAGGCCCCAGCTGCAATGGACAGGGAAGGCTGCTCTCTCCTCATTAGAACCCTATTACCTTTCTCCCATGAAGTGGGAGGGGGCACATGCAGATTTGGATTACATTGCTATCGGTCCAATTTTTAAGTTACCAAAATTTCTATAGCAACCTCAGGAAATAGGTACTCTTGGGTGTTTTGTTTGTTTGTTTGTTTTCAAACACATGGTGGCAACAATTTAAAAGCTACGCAAAGGAACAAAAAGCAAGGAAGAAGAAAAGGAAAGGGTTACAGTAACGTTGATTACAACGACATGCTCATATTCTCATTTTTTGAAGCACAAAAGTTTTCTAGTTCATTTAAAAGGAAACTACTGATAATCAGTCACTTTTGATATTTTCTTCTATCTCTAAACTGATTGCTTTATTTGTAATTTTTTTTTAAAAAATTGGCTACATATTGCCACTGGGTGGTGCTCAAAGCCTACAAAAGCATCTTACAAATGCAAAAAGCAAGCAAATAACAGCCAGCCACTGACTGTTTTTCAGATACATTTAAAATATTTTTTTTTCCTTTCTTATTGATGCATAAAGAAGCAAAAACACTGAAGGAGAGGAAGTGGCCATCTTTAGAAAGAAAGAAAATATCATTGAAATGGGGGGGTGGGGGAGGGAGGCAGCCAGCTAAGAAGCTAGGACAGAGGTTATTGAAGTGGTTTTCAGAGATCAATAATGTGCAATCTCCTTTAGCTGAGGGTGTGATTGGCGGCTTACAATAATGGCAGAATTAAGAACCTTGCACAGATGTTTTGTTTTGTAATTTTAATCAGCTTCTTTTCAGTTGCACAGCCACTCTTGCAGATATATTTTGCACAGATACATTGTGGGGAATGTATGCATGTTAATTTAGGGTATATGTAAAACACATTCCTGTAAGAAGGCCCAGAGGCTGCCCTTGGGACCAGAGAGTCCATATGGCTCCAGCAACTATCGCCTTGGGACAATCAAATGCAAAATGCCACTCAGACAACCAATTATTACAGTGTTTTAGATAAGGCAACTTGCACTTTCTCCCCCTTTGTCAAACTCCTGAAAGGAAAGGTTGAAAACCAAAGGAGAAAAGAATAATGAGCTTTTTCATTATCTATACAACATGGGCTGAAAGGACCTTTGACAAAGAGAAGATGCAAATAGGGTGTGTACCCACTGGCTCCAACTCTATTAGCATTTTCTTTTGTAGCTATACCAGCATTCTTTCCAATTTTCAGCATTCTTTCCCTGTGCTAATTTATTTAATACATGTTTAACAAAATATACTTGAGTAATAACAATAACTGGTGGTACTGGGTAATAAGGAAATAGATAACACTTCAAGGTCATTTATTATATGACAGGTGCTGAACATTTTGCCTCCTCATCCCTTTATATACAGCAACACTATAAGAACGGAATCATTATCGTCCCCATTTTGCAGGTATGGAAACAAAGCCTCAGCAAGATTTAGTAACTTCTGCAAGGATTCACAGCTAGGAAATGGCAAGATTCAGCTCACATGCCTTTATGCACCAAAACTCGCGTTCTTCTTTACAAGCACATTTCACTGAGATCCAGAATGTCCTCATTCAGCAAAGATGTCAGGGTTATGAAGCATTTTGCTGACCCTGTGCCATCAGCCTCTAGGTCCACAGAGCAGCAATGCGGTCTGAAGTGAAGGAAGACAATGCCCTGGTCTCATGGAGGGGAAGATTCCCCCACCCAAAGTAAGCTCCAAGTCCCCTCTGCTCCCTGCAGAGAGGCTCAGCAGAGTCTAGATTCTACCACTGCCCTTGTAGGAAAGTTCAAACTCCCTCTGAAGGCTCAATAATTGAGTCAGCTGAAACAAACCAACAACAGACAGACCAACAAGAGAAAAGGCACACAGATTTATCGCCATGCATGTGTGCAATGGAGCCACATAAAACATGAAACTCGAAGAAGGGCCAGTGGTTGAGCTTAAGTGCTTTTTCAGAGGGAAGCAGAGACTGGAGACACTTTGAAAGGGGGGACAAATGATTATGGGGGGGCAGGGGATCAATGAGCCTGGAAGAGCAGACAATGGCCTGGGACAAAATTCCTCTGGGCTTTAGGTGTGGTGTTTGATTTTAAATCCTCTCCTCCGTGTTTAATCTTCCCTGGTTAATGAAATTTTAGGAAGAAGGTTGAAAACAGTTGTGGTTCTCTCTGAGCCCACCCAATCTTCGGTAAGATAAGGGAACTTCAGAGAAAGCCCTCCTCTACACTTGCTGCTGTTCAGCTGCTCTCAGTTGATTACAAAGTCACATATTTGGGGATATCATTTTCTGAGCCCCAATGCCCTCCATTTCCATCCCACGGCAGTAACTGGAGAGCACCCCTAAATCTTAGTGGCTATGAGACCCTGGGTAGGTTACTTAACCTCACTTATGATTTTAAACCTGTGAAACACAAGTAACAATGATAACTAAATCCATAGGTTATTGTGTTAATGTACATAATGCTCCCAGTGGTGCTTGACACACTCTACAAGCTGATATATGTTGACCATTATCATTATCATTGATTCAAGATCTCCAGATTTGCACCCTCTTTCCTCCTTATCTTCTCCACAAATGACCATTGGCTACCTACCATGTAATCATCCTCCCCTTCATCCACATCCTTCCCCTCCTGAATCCTGCACCTGACTGACAGATCAGTGCCACCAAAATGCCACTAAGACTATGATATTCTACGTACTTGTCACAATTTGTAGTTATATACTTATCTTTTTCATTTGTTTACTTGATTATTTCCTATCTTTGCCTCCTAAATATAAACTTCTCAAGTGAAGGATTACACTATTTTATTTACCAATATATACCCAACACCTAGCACAGTGCCTGTTATAAAGCAGATGCTCAAAAAATATTTGTTGCATAACGAATGAATGAATGAACGAACATGTGACAAAGTCTGACATGCATTAGAGAAAATGAATCATTTTGTTAGGGGAAATCCAGTAAGGCATCACAGAGAAGGAAACATGAACTGAGTCTTGGTTATGAGATAGGATTTTCCCAGAGAGTGAATCAGGAGACCATTCTAGGCAGTGAAAACACCAAGGCAAGGGCTAAAGGCATGAAAGGATACAGTGAGGGCTGGGGATGTAGCTCAGTAGTAGAGTGTTTACCTAGCCTGCACTAAGCTCTGGGTTTGATCCCCAGCACTGAAGCAGGGAGAAGGGCATAGAAAGAGTTATATGGGGAAACAAGGTTTCAGGGATGGATTGGGCCTGATTGTGTATAGTCTTGTCATTTGATAAACAGGTCATTAGCATCCATAAAAGGATTCAAAACAGTAGAGTAGGGAATGCAGAATTTACATTAGATGAAGAATTTTCAACTTTTTATCTTGAAATAATTTTAGACTTGCAGAAAACTCACAAAAATAGAATTCCCACATACCCTTCACCCACTCCTCCCGTGGTTATTAACATCTTGCAAAATCAAAGCATAATTATCAAAACAAAGAAATTAATGCTAGTATAATACAAGTGACTAAGGACAGACTTGGTGTGAATTTCACCATTTCCCACTGAGTTCTTTCTGCCTTCTGGGATCCAAACCAAGAATCCCACCTTGCCTTTAATGGTTGTGCCTCCTCCCCTCTGTGGCAGCTCCCCGTCTTCCCTCATCTTTCATAAACTTGACATTTTCAAGAAATACTAGGGCTGGGGTTGTGGCTCAGCAGTAGAGTGCTCGCCTAGCACGTGCGCAGCCCAGGTTCATCCTCAGCGCCACGTACAAATAAATGCATTGTGTACAACTAAAGCAAATAAATAAATATTAAAAAAAAAGAAATACTAGCCTGTCGTTTTGTAGATCATCCCTTGATTTGGGTTTGCCTGATGCTTTTTCATGACTAGATTGGGATTGGGCTCTTCTCAGGGCATCATTCAGGGGGTTATTATGTGGAAAACACAGGACTACTGGTAATGTTAACTCTGGTCACTTTGTTAAGAGGGTGTCCACAAAACTTCTCCCTGTAAAGTTATGATTTTTCCCTTGGTGATAAATATATATATTGGAGTGATTTTATAATTTTAGTGTGTATATTTAATGTATTAATATGATGTTATAAGATACATATAGATACAAAAATGACTAATTTTGTTAAATAAATGTTATTATGGCCAGGCATGGTAGTACACATCTATAATCCCAGAGATTCAGGAGGCTGAGGCAGGAGAATCACAAGTCCAAGGCCAGCCTCCACAAATTAGAGAGACACTATCTCAAAATAAAAGTTTTTTAAAAATTAGAACAGTTGTGATGCAGCTCAGTGGCTGAGGGCTCATAAGTTCAACACAGTACTGTAAATAAGTAAGTAAAAAAATAAATGTTATTATGTGTATTTAAGGTATAAACATGATGTTAGAAGACACATATGGATAGTAAATGACTACTATCGTGAAGCAAATTAACATATCCATAATTTTACATACTTTCTGAAATAAATACTAGACCATGTGGGCTGGGGTTGTGGCTCAGCAGCAGAGCACTCGCCTCTCACGTGCACGGCCCGGGTTTGATCCTCAGCACCACGCAAACATAAATGCATTGCATTGTGTACAAGTAAAGTAAATAAAAATAAATATAAAAAATCTTTAAAAAAATAAACGTATTATGTACAACTAAAACAAATAAATAAATATTTTTTAAAAAATACTAGACCATGCAAGTATTTTGTTTCTCCTCAAAGTTCTGCCCACTAAGGTGAGCACCTAACAATGGATCTTGCCTCTAACAATTGCTACTGTGGTAGTTCTTTTTTCCTCATTCCTTCCATATCTAATGGGAATTCTTCCATAAGGAAGAAGTCTCCCTTCTCCCCATTTATGTATTTATTTTATCATTCATATCTGTATGCATTTATGGATATTTATCTTCTGAATTATAATCCATTACTATTTCTATTTATTTTGTTGCTCAAAACATTCCACTTTTTGGCCATTGGAAGTTTTTTTAGGTCAGTTTCTGTGTACTTTCAACAATCCTCTATCAGCAGAAGCTTCTAACTTGGAAATTTCATTTCAGCTTTTAAAATTAAATCAATCTACTGGGTGTGGTGACCATACCTGTAGTCTCGCGAACTCAGAAAACTCAGGAGGGAAGATGACTTGAGCTAAGATGTTCAGGTACAGCCTAGGCAACATAGTGAAACCCTGTCTCAAAAAAGAAAACAAGCCGAGCGCGGTTGCGCACGCCTGTAATCCCAGCACTTTGGGAGGCTGAGGCAGGAGGATCGCGAGTTCAAAGCCAGCCTCAGCAATGGTGAGGCACTTAGTAACTCAGTGAGACCCTGTCTCTAAATAAAATACAAAAAAGGGCTGGGGATGTGACCCAGTGGTCGAGTGCCCCTGAGTTCAATCCCCGGTACCACAAAAAAAAAAAAAAAAAGAAAACAAAGTTACCCTGTGGAAAGATTGCACTGCAATGTGCAATGCTGAAAAGACTCCTCACCCATTTCTTCTTCAAGCCTTGGAACAGACTGATAAGGAGCCTTATAAAATACCAGAGGCTACTATAAAATGGGGAGTATAATTTTGAATTATCTCCTGCCATCCTAAGAGTGACTGTGAGGACAGGTGTGAGAAGAAACATGCTCTCCTTGGGAGAGTACCCGAGTCACCTGTGGAGCCATGCAGATACTGTCTCCTTTAAAGCTACACTCGGAGCCGGCGCAGGGGCGCACGCCTGTAATCCCAGCACTTTGGGAGGCTGAGGCAGGAGGATCGCGAATTCAAAGCCAGCCTCCTCAATGGCGAGGCACTTAGCAACTCAGTGAGACCCTGTCTCTAAATAAAATACAAAAAAGGGCTAGGGATGTGACCCAGTGGTCGAGTGCCCCTGAGTTCAATCCCTGGTACCACAAAAAAAAAAAAAAAAAAAAAAAAAAAAAAAAGCTACACTCAGTACCTATCACTGTGTATGTACAGAATCCTTCAAGTCAGCTCTGATGCAAAATGAGAAAAAAAAAAATAGAGCTACCCCAACACAAGAGGTTTTGGAAATGAAGTTTTAGGAAATGAAGCTTGCTCACTCCGCTCCTAAGCTATAGAGTCATTGTCCTTTTGAAACAGAACTTGAATCTGCACTTCCCCTGAAGTCTCAGGCTCATCGCCTGCCCCTCAAAACATTTCTGGAAAAGAAAGGAGGTCATCTGGGAAATGTGAGTCTGTCTGGGCAGCATGGAGAGTTCAGGGAATGCTAGTGGGAAAGAAAGAGATTATAATACTCCCAGTGTAGGGTAAGCAAGTAGATCACCTCTGACCCCCAAATTCCACCACAAATAGCTGCTTCCCATTCTTATGTTGTTATTAGAGGTGGGTCAAACTATAAGATGGAAGTATGTTATTTCTATTCTAAAAGATAATTGGAGATTTGCTGAGATTCTGACATCAGGAATGAGAGTCTGGAAACTTCAAATGTTGATGCAACTGGTCAGCAGGCACCCTTGAAAACTGTGGAATCAGTACTAAATTACTTCCAAGACATGGTACAGAATTCTTAGAGAGTGGAGTATGTACAAGAGAGCCTGAGACCAGCCTAATGGCCCTGATTATCTACCACCCCTCGGCCTCCTTTTCTCACTCCTTCTTTCCTGCTCCTGAGGGAGTAGGAAGGATGAAGCAGGGAAGCAAAGAGGTCCAACTACAAACCCCTCATGTGAATTACCAGCACACTAAGCACAGATAGGTGGAAGGAAAAAATTTCCTTCAAAGGTCAGGCATCACTGGTTTCATCCCAATTGGGCCTATAACTCTTTGAAACCTTATTAGCAAATGATTTTCACCATCCTATCCGAATTCAGCTCTCAAGTTCACACAAAGAGACACATGAGTAAATAAGCCCATAGATACAAAAGTACTTGTATGTATTCACTTTTCTGTCTCACAACCACAGGAGAGAAAATGGACTTGGCAGGAGTAGCCTACGAAAGCACTTATAAATATTTTTATGCTCACTAATATAAAACAACATAGAGAGCAAACCACATGAAAATAATGTTAATGGCATTCTACACATCTTAAATTAGTAATAGCAAGTTACTATTTAATTAATTCCATTTTACATCCTCTATTTGCTAAACATTTCTTAGGCTCTCCTTTCCTGATTGTTCTGTAGATGCTTTTGTGTAGACTTTGTTTTGCTGCAGATGGCAGCCAGTCTTTTCTCCCCCACACCCCACATTTCTAGTCCCCAAGCCAACTGCTTCCCTTACCTTTCATGTGATGGCACACAGAAGAAAATATAGTGAACTAGAAGGCATTTGGGGGATATCCATGTGTCCATACGGAGTTTGATTTTAAATTTTTTAATTATAGGTATGAAAAAAACTATCAAATTTGTATAAAACTTTGAAATAAAATATTCTCAGAATTTTCACTGAGAAATTTGAACATCTTTTTTATCATTTTTATTAGTTTTTGTGATGAATATGAAATTCATCAAGACTTTTCAATGACAATCAGCAAAAACCTTCATGCATGTAGGTAATTTTAAAACTTTTAAAGCCATTTGTTTCACATTTATTCAGAACTTTATAGTAGTTTAAACTTTACATTAAGGGGCTAATGGTTTTTCCTTTTCATTCATGACAAATATGTCAAAATTCTTGTAATAACATGGATTAATTTTGAAATTTAATTTTAGCTTATTAAATATTTCTAAATAATAATTAAAGGCTGGGGATGTATCTCAGTGGTAGAGTGCATGCGTAGCATGTGCGACACCCCAGCCTGTGTTCAATCCCCAGAACTGAAAATGGTAATGTTGAGGCTATAATTTGTAGGGTGCACCTGCATTAGAGCCACCACTCCACAGCTAGTTGAATGACACTAAAAGAGCACATCAGAGGCACACAAACATGATAACCCCACAACTATGCCCAGTAAACTAGATTCACCTGCCAGGCCTTCCTGGAAAACACAGGCTCTCCCCAGCCTCCCTCTCCAACTCTTCAGAAGCACCACAAGCCACTTGGGGCACTTAGGGGCAGCAGTGAGCTCTACAGCAACTGAAGAAATAAATCCCGTTTGCTGTTCAGGAGAGCTGCTCTTTGGCCCAGCTCATCTTCACTGTCCTGGGGTTCACTTGTGTCTTCAACTTCAGGAACCACCCTCAAAGCACACTCTGCTCATTCAAATGGTGAGTGCATCTCTGATGTTTTGACTCTTGCACAGCAGAGTGGCTCACGGAGGCACACAGTCACTAAAATGATTGCAGTGATAACCACCATTTAATTTAGATAATTAATAAATTCTCTCCCTAACACCCAAGGTTCAGGCTTTAGTTCCTCCTGCCATAATAACTTCAACCCAAGCACCTGCCTGCTGCCCTTCATACACAAAGCCTTTCCTCCAGCCGGACGTGGTGGCGCACGCCTGTAATCCCAGCACTTTGGGAGGCTGAGGCAGGAGGATCGCGAGTTCAAAGCCAGCCATCAGCAATGGCGAGGCACTTAGCAACTCAGTGAGACCCTGTCTCTAATAAAATACAAAAAAGGGCTGGGGATGTGGCCCAGTGGTCGAGTGCCCCTGAGTTCAATCCCCGGTACCACAAAAAAAAAAAAAAAAAAAAAGGGCTTTCCTCCATCTCCACAAAGATGCAGTGAATTTTTAGGTAAAGCCCAGGCTCCCACTCTTCCTCCTCCTTTACCTTTCTGAAAAATTTTGGACAGGCTGCTACTTCTGCTCTGCCTCCCACTTCATCTATGTTTCCTAGGTCCAGCCCTAATGCCAGCTTGTTTAATTGCCCCCAACATAAGTTGCAATTGTGAAAAAGTAGTAGAAGTAAATTGGCATGTGCTGAAACTCTACTTAACAATTATTGACAGACAATTTACAACTAAGTGACTGTAATTCAAATGCACCTTCTGATCAAGAGCATTTGGAGAAATGGAAATGGTTTTAGGACTTTCTATTTTGCTCTCTTTTGGCAAACATCCCATTAACGGAAATGGTCTTAAAACAGAATGTCTAGCCTGGCACGGTGGCTCACACCTGTAATCCCAGCACCTGGGAGGCTGAGGCAGGAGGATCGCGAGTTCAAAGACAGCCTCAGCAATGGCGAGGCACTTAACAACTCAGTGAAACCCTGTCTCCAATAAAATACAAAAAAGGGCTGGGGATGTGGCCCAGTGGTCGAGTGCCGCTGAGTTCAATCCCTGGTACCAAAAAAAAAAAAAGGATGTCTTTGTTCAAGTCTTTTTTAGAAATTTTCAATTTCTAAAATTGATGCTTCTTTGGAGATTCCTCTCCCGACCCCCTTTTCCCTCTCTCTTCTTCCCCCATCCTTGGCTTGTGAGTCCTTGAGAAGAGTGAGTACTGGAAGTCAGGGTCAATACCAACATACTTCTCAGAGCATGCACAGCTCTAGGGTTCGACAGGGAATTCATTAAAAAAACATCCAACCACTATTTCCTTTTTATGCCTCCCATTTTGATGTTTGGTGCAATAATTAACTTCTCTCTTTGCTCCAAGGAAACTCAGACTCAGCTTCGGTTCTTTCTGAAAGCAATGTTTAATGTTTATAATTCCATATGCTACACAATTTTAAATAGGAGAATATAGAAATCCTACTAGTTTTCAGAACAGGAAGAGTGCTTTGTGTTTCTCTTCCTGAGGGCTGAAATAGATTTGAGTTACTAATTAAGTTCAAAAAGAAAGTGTCAGAAGAGTCACCGAGTAAATCAAGTAGTGCACGAAAGTCCAAGCTTCCAGACAAAACATCAGTAGACAATATACAGTTGAGATTTTATTTCTTTTAATACAAGGGCACCTCATTCTGCACCAGTCTCCAAGAGAATTCTATTCAGTGTCCAAGGGAAAATAGTTCCTTTGTAGGAAAACTAAAACCTTCATGTCTTAGGAAAGAAATTAGAATTTCAAAACAGCGGCACAAAGCTGAAGATACCCAGGTTTCTCAGTCTCTACACAACCAAATCTTTTTGTGTCTTCAACCACTTATCCAGTTTTCAAATGGACATGGTGCCACATGTCCTGATTCAAAGTCTACAAGGGGTTGAGCAAGACTTATTGACACATTAGGTATGGAAAGCTCTGAGAAAGTAAAAGTGCTGTGCTAATGTCACGTGGTTTGGTTTTATTTAATTTTTTTATCCAAGTTAGCAGACCTCTGGTCTCACTGAGGTTTGTGGTTCTGAGCAATTTTTTCATGGTCATTTACACATGTATTATTCTTTGTTTTACTTTTCTTTTATTTATCAGATTCTGGGCATCTCTTCTATTTTCTATTTCCCCATAAATAGAAAAGGCAAACAAAACTGCATTTGGGACAATATTTTCTCCAGAAGTATAAGACTAATTAAAACATCAATAGTAGAACTGCAGGAAAAGTAAGGAGAGAAAAAGTGTTAACAAGAAGGAAGAAGAACTCAGGCGTCAACTAAGATTTTCATCACTTTGAGATATTATTTCTCCAAAATACAACAAGGGTCACATTATTGGCAGGGTTGTCATGTAAGGTTGCACAGTTTGTATAGTACATAAAAGTGCCCAGCCAGGGAGTGAGGAATGATGAATATCCAGACCACTCTCTGCCTCTACCTAAAGGGAAAGTCTTTTTAAATTATGGAGCCGTTACTCAAGGTGGTGCATCTGCCCAAAGAGGCCATCTTCTTCCAATCTGTACAAAAGGTTCCATCTAAGCTAGAGATCTTAACTATGGGTGACTATTAGATTCCAACAGTGAGGGAGGAGTGAGGCAAGCATGTAGATTTTGAGTAGAGGCAGGGCTTTTGCATTCTTCTTTAACCCCTTTCTATCACCTCTGGAGCTATGGATTCCTCCCAGCAGCCCTCCTCACCTCTCTCCCTTCCCACTAACATTTTTCTCCCCCCTACTTTTTATGCAGTCTCTTCCCTCCCCTTGTCTCTTCCTCTCATTTGTTCCTGCCCTTCCCTTTTACTTCCAGGAGACAGACTGATGGACAAGAACTGTCCCTGTCCTGTTGATCTCCTCCTTGAGTGCTAATCATCAGTAATATCCCTGTAATCACTCTTGAGTTTCTGCTCCTGGTCAAATCTTAACCCAACTACATAGTAGAAATTTGCTTCTTTAATCTTTTTAACATTCTGCCAAACTGCCTGTTATGGTTTAGATATGAGGTGTCCCCTAAAAGCCCACGTGTGAGACAATGCAAGAATTCTCAGTGGTGAATGATTAGATTATGAGAAGTATGACCTAATCAGTGGATTAAAACATTGATATGGATTAACTGGGCAGTTCCTGTAGGCAGGTAAGGTGTGGTTGGAAGAATTCACTGGCATTGTGCCTTTGTGGTATATATTTTGTCCCTGGTGAACAGAGTGCTCTCTCTCTCTCTCCCCGTCCTTCCTGGTTGCCTCATCCTGAGCTGCTTCCCTCTTTCACACCCTTCTGCCATGATGTTCTGCCTCTCTTTGGACCCAGAGATGCGGAGTCTGCTGACCATGGACTGAACCTCTGAAATCATGGGCCAAGAAAAATTTTTCCTTGTCTAAATTGTTCTTATCAGATCTTTTGGTCACAGTAACAAAAAAACTAATTAAAGTACTACCCTCTCCCCAGTAACCAGAATCCGGGAACTGCCACACAGACAGAACCAGTGGCTTATTAACATATCTTGTGACATTAATACCCACCTGCATCACCACAAGCTGATGTGTTGTCATTTAAAAGGAAGGTGCTTGGTATTCTGTGTCTTGGCCGTAAGGGTGCAATCTCACAAGGGAGCTATCTGGCTGAGGTGAATCATGGGAAACTTTTTAACAGAAGCACCCCTCAAACATGTGCTTACTCTGCCATTAGTACTTCTTCTAGATGTTTTTCACAGATGGGCTTGAGATAAAATTGCCAGCCTCCATTCCTGCCTCTCTTCTTCCTTGATGCTTATATATTTGAGATTATGATCTAGAGGGTTCATATCAGAGCTTTCAGACTGACTGTTCCAAAAGTCAGAATGACCATTTTCTCAGTCAGACTCATCCAGAATCTACCCTTGGGGGTCCGGCATCTATTCTTCTTCATGCCTTCATACCCTCCCAAGCAGTCCCTGCCGTTCTTGCCATTCAGTCCACCACTACTGACCCTTAAGATGTCTCCAGTTATTTCTTTTTCTTTTTTTCTTTCTTTCTTTTTTTTTTTTTTATACTGGGGATTAAACCCAGGGACACTTAACCACTGAGCTATATCCCCAGCCCTTTTTTCTTTTTTCTGAGACTGGGCCTAAGTCGCTGAGGCTGGCTTTGAACTTGTGATCCTCCTGCCTTAGCCTCCCAACCCACTGGTATTATAAGCTCGCACTACCATGCCCAGCTGCAGTCTTTTCTTAAACTCCATGTCCATGTATATCAGGCATGTACATACAGTGTTTCTCAAATACTTCAGCTCAGAGTTTCCCAAACTGAATTTCCTATCTCCCCTCTCTGCTGCCCCAGACCACTTCCTAAGTGCTAGCAAACCATTGACCATCCAAGAGTCACACACCCAATCATGTCTTCATTCCCCCTAATGCCTCCCAAGTCTGTCTTTCTTCTGCCCTCACTCTCACCAACAGTAAAAAGCAGTAGATTATCACTGTCTTCTCTTTGAGAGACAGTTATAAAAGCCCCAAAGAGTAATCCTGGGTCCAGTATCTCACTTCTTCAAATCTCCCTTTGTTTGCTGCCAGAATGGTTTTTCTAAACTGTTTGTTACCTTAATATTTTAGGTCATTTTCCTTTTTTTTTTTTTTTTTTTTTTTCTTTTTTTTTTTTTTTTTTTTTTTTTGGTACCAGGGATTGAACTCAAGGGCACTCGACCACTGGGCCATATCCCCAGCCCTTTTTTGTATTTTATTAGAGACAGAGTCTCACTGAGTTGCTAAGTGCCTTGCCATTGCTGAGGCTGGCTTTGAACTTTCGATCCTCTTGCCTGAGCCTCCCAAGTGCTGGGATTACAGGCATGCGCCACCACGCCCGACTCCATATTTTTCCTTTAATAAAACTTTTCAAACTCCTCCCTTAGGGACTCCTACTGCAAAGAGACCAAAACAGGAGGTTTGGGAGGGGTCAGGAGATCAGGATATGGAAAGCCCCACCCACAGCATGAAGTTTCTTTTTAAGTCATTGCTGGTTTTTTTAATCCTAGTTTGACAGTTCTCTGTTCTATTCTATGTAATACATGATCTGTTTGTTTTAAATGAAAATCCCATTTCCCCAAATGTTCAAGCAAAATTGATCTATAGAAAGGTGCTTTTTTATCCTGTCTCATCAGGAAAACCTCAGGCCCTCCAGTTTGAGAAGACAGGATCCTAGTTGAAATCCACCTTGCTTTGCATATGTTACAGGGACCTTCTTGACAGATACCTGTTTATCACTGCAGCTTCAGCCCACCAGCAAGCTTCCTGAAATCCAGTCACACTGAATCCCTGACATTTCTGTGACCATCATATGAGACAGTCAGGAACCACCTTAGTGGGAACAGAGGCTGAGACTGTGAAATTAACCCCCAGGTGTATTGAACTGTTACCCTTTGTAGCACAGCATGTTGCTTCTCTGTCTTTGTATTCTTCTCATGAGACCTTGATAAAACCACTGAAGCAGAATATTTACACATGATGAAATTGTTACCAGGGAAACCCTGAATAAACCCCGCTAGCTTTACTTGTTTTTAGTTAACTTAAAAATCTAATTTTGGAGGTCATGCAGCTGGACAATACATTGTTAGTTTCCCACTAGCTTTACTGTACATAACACCTCTGTTGTGTGGATTAAGAAGGTAATGGTTGCCTAGGCTACTTTTCAGGGACTTGAAACTGGAAACACTGACTCTTCACTTAGGCTCACAGGTGTCTGATGGGTGACTAGAATAGGATCTCTGTCTTCATATTATGTCTGTCCCCTTTGCTGCCCTAATATTTTAGGTCAGATTCTACTTGGCTCTACATGTTGACATTTTGCTTGTCCAATTAGAGCTGGTATGTGTTTTCTTCTGCTCCACCTTTATGCTTTCAGCAGCTACAACAGCCCAAGCACCCAAAGTCCTTCAGCCCTACTATTAGGTCCAGATCAAGCCACAAGACCAGGATGTTAGCACAGGATGATGGTAGTAGCTACAAGGGTAACTCAGCAGTTCCTAGGACAAGTTGACTGCCTGCCTGTCTCATGCATGAAGAAATATCTTCTGGAACTGTGCCCCTGGCCAGTAGAAAACTACCAAGCTCTAGCCCACCCTAGCAAATCAACAGAAACTCACATCTCCCTTTTTTCCGGTAGCAGTCTCATCCCTTGATCAATGCTATCTCCCTCCAGCTGAAGCCCCAGCCTGCTTTGGCTGAAGCACCAATTAAAGCCTTGCCTATATATTCATGCTCACTTGACTTGATTTTATTTCTATCACTGTAGTGGCACCCCCCTTCTCCACAGAAAATTTTAACTAAGCTTCTCCAGAAATTTTCACCATAATTGATTTTAGGACTATCACCAAAAGAGTCTCTACAAAAGAGTTCAATGTAGGTAAACTTCCTATTTTCCTGTTGCTCTATTTTACTTGGCCACTGGCCTGGAAGAAATTAGTACTCCAGGTGCTGAACACCCCTTTACTAGTTTTTCACAAACATTTATCCAGTATAGTAGTTTAAAGAAGTGTGTTTGCAAATGCAAAATGTGATTTAAAAAGAGAGAGAGATCCTTTAACAAGGCCTCTGGCCTTGAGCTGGAGTTTCACAGAGATGTCTACATTTCTAAGATAAGTTACCAATTAGGCTCCATGGTAACATCTGACAGAGGGAGGAAGGAAATGAGAGAAGAAACTCTCCCCTTCTCAGGTATTGTCCTTGAACGGTTAACTTGCCCAGAACAGTGAAAGAAAAAGCTGTTTTATGTGAACTTCTGCAGACTGTGAACTTCTGAGCCCCTCCCCTTACATACTGGGTATAAAGTTCTGAAACTACCTGAACTCAGGGTTCAGGGGATTAACTAATTACAGTGAAGGTTGTGTCCTCTGAACCTGGCTGCAGCCAAATAAAACTGTTTCCTGCTATCTTCCGTGCCCTGCCTCGTCTGTCCCCTACAGCATCACCAAGTCAAAAGCTCCCAAATCCAATATTGGAAACAATGCTATTTCCCATTTCAAGATGTTTGCTTCTGCTGTTTTCTCAAACAAGAATGCCCTCCTTACCCCATCTATCTATTCCTCTTCTAAGCCCAGCTCAAGTATCACCTTGCCTTGTGAAGCTTACCACAACAAACCCTGGCAGGCTGAGTTAGCCATCCCTCTGTTTATACCACCTAAGTCCAGATCCCTCCCTTGACATACACCTCACTAGATCATGATGTGTTGTTCACAGTACTCACTGGACTGTGCAATGCTTCAGGACAGGGTCTGTGTCTTATTCATCTTGGCCTTCCCAAGGCCAGTTCCATGTGGGACGCATGGCAAAATGGGAGGTCCTATGGCTATGATACTTCATCCTAGTGCTCACTTGGGTTGATTTGGCTGATCTGGATGACCGTGGGAATATTCCTCTGTCTCTCCTTACTCCTTGAGTGTCCCTCTGTCAAATAGGATGAACTCAGACCAACAAGGATACTCCAGTCAATTATGTGTCAGGAGCTCTCCCCCCACCAATGAGCCCTCCAGGTATGTGTTGAGCTCTACAGACCTGACACACAGTAGGTACACAATATATATCTGCCAGACATTGGTTTTTTGTTCATTTGTGTTTTGTTGGGGGGGAGGAGTGTGTGTGAGTGTCTATGTTTTGTTTGTTTGTTTGTTTGTTTGTTTGCAGTACTGGGCACTGAACTTAAAGCCTCCACTCATGGTAGGCAAGCACTCTACCACTGAGCTACATTCTCAGCCACTCTGCTAGACATTTGAATGAAGCAATGATCATCACCAATGTTCTTTCAGGTTAAGCCCCCTTATCTTTTTTCATCTTTACAAAGAATCTAGAAATCTCTGAATCCTCACAATCTAATTGAGTGTCAACATGATGCACTCAATAAATGCATAATAAAGAAATGAATGAACAAAAGAACTAATGTCTTCATGTGCATTCCCAAGCTTCTTAAAAAGTACATGCACCCATTTTACCTTTTCACTTTGACACCAGGTATTTACCAACCTACCAAGGACCTGGTTTGCCATTCAGAAATGGAATTTGAGAAATCAGTGATGGTTAAAACTTTTTTTGAAAACTTTATTTGCTACTGATGTTATATTTGAAAATTTCAGACTCATGTTTTAAAATTTTTGATCTCCTATAGGAGAAGAGATTTGGGGTGGCTTTGATCTCCACCATGGCTAATATGATTTAGTGGATATGAAACTATTGTCCCCAAGGCAAGGACTACCCTGTTTCTAGGTATAAATGCTCAGTAAAATATGACTTTTAGGGATTGAAGTTGTGGCTCAGTAGTAGATCGCTTGCTAGGCACGTGTGAGGCATTGGGTTCGATCCTCAGCACCACATAAAAAATAAATAAAATAAAGGTATTGTGTCTGTCTACAGCTAAAAAGTATTTTTTAAAAAATATGACTTTGAAGCATGGTACTACTCTGAAGAATTTTGCTAGGACTAAGTGAAAGTGCTGGTACTCCACCTAGCCCACTGGGAGTGCTCAAAGGATGTTTTGCTCCTCATTTATTCTTTTTTTTTTTAATATTTATTTATTTGCTCTAGTTGTACACGACGCAATGCATTTATGTTTACGTGGAGCTGAGGATCAAACCGGGGCCGTGCACGTGCTAGGCGAGTGCTCTACCGCTGAGCCACAACCCCAGCTCCTCATTTATTCTTTCTTACCTAGACCTGATCATGGAATATAAGATCTGATGCCTCTGAAATTTCAAAGCAATGCTGCTTTAGTTGAGAACAACGATACTTTTTCATGACTGCCATTCAGTTATAGCCTGGCTGCTGAAAACTAACAGGATTCACTTTTTCTTTTCTTTTTTATTTTTTTTGGCCAGGCGTAAACCAAGTAGATAGAAACTTCAGACTGGGATTGTCCTTCCTAAACCCTAGAGAAATGGTCTTTTTTTTTTTAATATTTATTTATTTGCTTTAGTTGTACACAATGCAATGCACTTATGTTTACGTAGTGCTGAGGATCGAACCTGGGCCGCACACATGCGTGTGAGGCGAGCGCTCTGCCGCTGAGCCACAACCCCAGCCCCCACAATGGTCTCTTTTATTTATTTGTTTTTTCTTCTGGTGTTGGAGACCAAAGCCAGTGTCTCGCATGTACCAGGCAAGTGCTCTACCACTGAGCTCTGCCCCAGCCGTGTGTGTTTTTGATTGCATACTTCCACCAGTAAAATGGTTCTGATCCAGTAACCTCAATATATGCATGATTATTTGTTTATAAATTGTATACATGTATTCCCATAGTAATGGATTTTTATGTTTTCATAAAATCCATCAAAATGGAAATTTAAAGGATGATTTAGAAGTGAATAGATATGGAAGTTCTCATGTTTTCTCCTCTGACCTCAGTGGATTGTCATAATTGGCCCACTGGCTGGAAGGACTCACAGCCAGCTTCTAGAAGTCGTGGTGGGAGCAAGATTCTCCAATGTCAAGTCCCTAAATAGACGTGGTTCCAAATCACCCATTGGCTCACTCCCTTCCACAAATCCTTTCAAAAGCAATTGGCTTTACTTTTATGAAAAATGATAATTCGGTGACTAATGATTTTAAAAGCTTTATTTCCAATGGAAGCAGCTTTTTATGGTCATGCTAAATGCTATAATTCATTTCAATTGAAAGGGCGAGGCTGCTGATTACAGCACAGGATAAGGAAACAAGCAATGAAGTGGCAGTGTGTCCTTGAAGCACATCAGAATGGGCTGGTGAGGGAGAGGAGGGATTTATCTTGCAGGTTAAATGCTGAGCAACTTAATTTCCTTTTCACCAAATCATCAGTCATCCACACAGCACTTTGAAATATGTTTAAAATTTGTGATAATAACAAGTGCTGCAATGACACTCGGTGTGGTTCTCCACTCTGGCATGTCCCATTACCGTGGCCTGAAGGGAAAGGAAAGATGAGAGACAGGCAATAGACAGGGATAAATATGCAAGATTGGAAAATGTTAAATTATAGCTAACTAAAGTAAACAGATGATTGCTATATTTGCGTATTTTCCATTTCAGGATATATTTTCACTCAAAAGGTCAGGTTCACATCATGTAAGTAGGCTACAATTTCTCCCAACCTGTTCCCTGTCACCAACACTCCTGTTCTCATTCTGAATAAATCCAGCCTGTATCCACAAAGCAGACGACTTCCTTCTTTTTTCCTTCATTCCTTCCTCCCTCCTCTCTCCCTCCATTTCTTTCTTTCTTTCCTTCCTTCCAGTGCTGAGAATCCAACCCCACACCTTGTGCATGCTAGACAAATGCTGTGATACTGAGCTATATCCCTAATCCCTGCCCCCACACACAAATAAAGCCCACCAATTTATTTTTATTTCCTTTTTCATTTATTTATTTATTTTTCCATAGCAGGGAACAAACCCAGTGCCTCATGCATGTGAGGCAAACAGTCTCCCATTGCACTACATACCAGTCCCCTATTTTTTAATTTTTAACTTTTTTCTTGGCATAATAAATATTGCAGGTATTGATGGGGTACAGTATGATAACTTGACATGTATGTACAATGTGTAATGATCATATCAAGGTAACGTCATTTTCATCTTCTTAAACATTTGTCATTTTTGTGTAGAGAAACTTTGAATTCTTTTCTTCTAGTTTTCTATAAAACATATAACAAATTGTTGTGAACTATGATCATCCTACTGTGCTATAGAATGAAAGAACTTACTCTTCCTGTGTAACTATATTTTATTACCTAATATTCAACCTCCCTCATACCTTTCTTAGCTTCTGGTGGCTACTAATCTACTCTCTGCTTTTATGAAATCAACTTTTTTAGATTAGCTGACTTTTAAGTAAAGGGTACAAATGCAGCCCCTGACTACAAATGACCAAGAAAAGATAGGTCATTAGATACCTTTGGCATTAAATCCCATAGATATGCTCTATAACTATTACTCTGGTAGGCTATTAAAAATTTTCTAATGCCCTTGAAGTTCTTACCTTGGTAAATGCTTTGGCCACACAGCATGTGGCCTCCGAGGTGATGTTCTTTGGTACCAGCATTGTCTTCTTGGATCTTGCTGGAGTTGGGTATGCCCTAGAGAAGCAGCAGCCCATGCACTGATAAATGGGGGCACCCAGCTTGGAGAAATATTTGTTTTCTTTTAGCTTACATTCCGGGCAACCTATCAGACAAAACAAAACAAAAAGAAGTCAAATAATCCAAAAAGGATTTGAAGAGAAACTATGAAGTTTTCCTTATTGTGGGATAACAAATATTCTTTTTTCCATGGAAAAGAATAGAGAAATAAGTAAATACTTTTGGCTGTATGCTGGTTTTCATATATATTTGTACTGATTAGAGTTATCTTCACAGAAACACAATTTTTGCAGAGCTGCATGGGAAATTTTAGTTGTAGCAGTTTCTCTTTCTTCAAGCATGGAATCTTTATCCCAAAGCTAATAGTATGCTTAGAGAGAGCACAAAACTTGACAGATGAAAATGCCATGTTCATCCGAAAGGAGAGTTTTGCCCAGAGGCAAAATATTTTCCCCTTTTGTAAGCTGCCTGTCACGGCCAGCCACGGCGCCGCCACGGGAGGAAAATTCTCGGAGGCAGAGTATAGCTTTTACTACTTTTACTTCTACTTTCTTAGAGAGAGCTTAGAGAGGGAAAGAAAGATTTTTAGAGAGGGAAAGATTAGAGCGAGCTTTTCTTCTTGTCTTCTTAGCTTAGAGTAAAGAAAGATAGAGCTTAGCTTTTCTTCTTAGCTTAGAGTAGAGTAAAGAAAGATAGAGCTTAGCTTAGAGAAAGACTAGAGCTTCTTTCTTCTCTCTTCTTTCTTCCTTCTTCTGTCTTCTGTCTTCTGTCTTCCTCGGGAGCCTCGGCCTTACTCTGACCAGTCCTCTGGAGCCTCGGCCTAACTCTGGCCAGTCATTACTTCTTCTATCTGGTTTCTCTTCTGTAACCGCTCTGCCTACGTTCTGGCCGCTCTGATTCTTCTGACCGACCGAGTGACTGCCCGGCTGACTGAATTCTCCGTTCTCCTAACTCGGACCGCTTTCACCCGGTTATATACCTTCAGGTTTGCGGGTGCCTACAGGTGCGTCACATACATATCAGGTGGAACCCATGGCTTCCAGCTAGCTACAACAGCCCTTCCCAATTAGGGCTCCTTCACCCTTTAGAATCTGCTATTGTTTTTTTCCCCATAGAAACTCCAAATATTGACAGAGGAAAATATGTCAGAATTAAGACAGCTTGGTGAGTGTAGAGAGCCTGATATTACAACAGGCATCTGCACTTGGGACTAAGGATTAAAATATTACCATTCATCTAGAGGAAAACCATAACTGGCAGTAGCTTACAATTTCAAAGCTGATGGAATTATATCAGCCACTATATAAGATTCTCAAACAATACAGCCAAACAAATTTACTGCATAAAATGGTTTTGTTTTTCTCACTTGTTAACTGATGTAAAAATTCATCCACAGAGGCAATGTTAAAATCTTCTCAAATCTTCTGGGAGAAATGGGGGGGGGGGGGCTGAGCTAACTGAATAAAAAGCATTTTCTTCTTGTAAAACGCAGATAAAGAATAATAAGGAATCTATTTCAGATGAAAATGTACAGGCTGCTATTTAAGTGGATGTGTAAGATATCATTTTCACTGTACATTTTCTGAAACTAATTTGATTTTATGTTCACTGTCTACAAGTGCCTCGATATATATCCAGCAGTGAAGATTTATCACATTTGAAAAGGAGATAGAAATGTAATTAATGGAGTTATTGATGTATATCTAGAAATTCATGTTGTCCTTATTACTTCAAACACAAGTTTGGTCACGTACCCTGCATTGCAAATTCTCCATCAGGAAAGGAATGGATAATATGCAGAAACACAGACAGTGTGGCCAGAATGACAGCTGCATATTTTCTGTAGTAATCCATGGCTCTTCTGAAATAAAGACATGACAAAATCATCATCTTCATTATCACCATATCATCATCATCATCATCACCATCAGTTGTAATAACAATCAGCAGGGTGTTTTTGTTTCATCTTGGTTTTTTTTTTTTTTTTTTTTGGCATTGCTGGGATTGAACCCTGGGGACTTAGTGCATGTGAGGCAAGCATTCTACCAACTGATCTATATCCCCAGCCCCAACAATCAGCAGTTTTAACCTTATTATTTATTATTATAAATAATATTATTATAAATAATAATAATTAATAATAATAATAAATAATATTATTCCTTTCACTGATGGCTGTTGCTTTCAGCTTCCAACACACTCTAAAGCCATGTAAATAAAAAAGCAAGTCTTCTTTTTTTTATTTTTTTTAATTTGTATATAATTGTAGATGTACAGCATGCCTTTATTTTATTTATTTAGTTAGTTAGTTTTATGTGGTTTTGAGGATTGAACCCAGTGCCTCACATATACTAGGCAAGCGCTCTGCCACTGAGCTACAGCCCCAGACTGCAAGTGTTCTTTAGGAAAGAGATAGGAAACTGAATTTTTCCATTTCCCACATAAACAAGTGAATTGGGCTTAATAATAACAACAATAAATTCTCTTTTAAAATATGCCATCCCAGCTGGGCACAGTGGTACACGCCTGTAATCCCAGCACTTGGGAGGCTAAGGCAGGAGGATCACGAATTCAAAGCCAGCCTCAGCAATGGAGAGGCACTTAGCAACTCAGTGAGACCCTGTCTCTAATAAAAAATACACAAAAAGGGCTGGGGATGTGGCTCAGTGGTTGAGTGCCCCTGAGTTCAATCCATGGTACCAAATATATATATGCCATCCCTTGGGCTGGGATTGTGGCTCAGTGGTAGGGCACTTGCCTGGCACATGTGAGGCACTGGATTTGATCCTCAGCACCACATAAAAATAAATAAATAGAATAAAAGTATTGTGTCCATCTACAACTAAAAAAATTTTTTTAATAAAATAAAATATGCCATCCCTTTAGAAAGCCTCAGTGTCCTCATTTGTAAAATAGAACTAAATGATACCTAAGACTATACACATACCTACATAAACTCACATATAATATATAAAATATACAAGCATTTGAACTTATCCTTCCCATTCCTGTATTCCCAGACTGGAGAACTTGGGGGGAGGATGCAATGTCCCTCCTGTATCTTATTCACTGGTGGTAGGTGATCTCTAATTCCCATCAATGAGTGAATGCCAACCTAGCAGTGTGGTAAAGGCAGACAATAGAGAGTGTTGATCAAAGTTTTCTTTTTAGATCTGGGTGCAGTGGTGCATACCTGCAATTCAGCTACTTGGGAGGCTGAGGCAGGTTAGAAAGTTCAAAGTCAGTCTGGACAAGTTAGCAAGACCCTGTCTCAAAAAAGAAAAGGGGTCTAGAGACTTAGCTCAGAGGTAGAAGCCTCCTGGGTTCACTCCCCAGTACTGGGGAAAAAAAATAGCACTCCTTACTTATACCTGTAGACCAGCTTTATCTAAGCATTTTGAGTGCATGAAGCAGGCTATCCAAATCAGCTAAGTGATTGACCATATCCAGGCATTGACCTCACTGCCCCTGAGAAGGGGGAGACAGAGAATTGGATTTTATCCCCACATGTCTAGGAAACATCTCATGTGAGGGCAAACGGGTGATTTTTTTTTTTTTTATCCTTGTGTTTAAGTGAAAGTTTTATGGATTGTTCCTGTCCAAACTATGAGAGATAAGAGAGACAGAGTCATTTACCAACTAAAAAAACAATTCAGAACATTTAAAAGCAAAAATAACACCAATTACTGTAGAAAATAGAAGAGGAAAGAACAGTTCCCAACTCAATTTGATGAGGCAAAGATTACCCTGACACCAAAACCAAAGACAGTACAAAGAAAGAAAACCACAAACAGTATCTCCCATGAAATGAAATGCAAAAATCCCAAACAAAATGTTAGCAAACTGAATCCAGCTATGTATGAGAGGAATTAGATCAACATGACCAAGTGGGAATAGTCAAAGCATGCAAGGCTGATTCAGTATTTGAAAGTATAATCCACCATATCAATAGGATAAAGAAGAAAAAAATTTGATTATTTCAACTGACCCAGAAAAAACATTTGACTACATCTATTACTCTCATGAAAAAACTTTCAGCAGAGGCCAGGGGTATAGCTCAGTGGTAGAGTGCATGGCTCTGGGTTCAATCACCAGCACTGGGAGGAAAAAAAAATTCAGCAAATCAGAATTAAAGGGTTTTTCTCAATTTGATGACTAACACTTAAAAAAACCTATAGCTAACATCATACTTAATGTTGGGGAAAAAAAAACTGAATGCTTCTCCCCTAAGATTGTGAACATGGCAAGATATCCACTCTCACTTCTCATTCAACATAGTATTGAAAAGTCTAGGCAGTACAATTTGTCAAGAAAATTAAATTAAAGGCATACAGATAGCATTCAGTTTTTTCCCCAACATTAAGTATGATGTTAGCTATAGGTTTTTGTGTTAATTATCAAGTTGAGAAAAACCCTTTAATTCTGATTTGCTGAATGTTTTTCCCCCAATGCTGGTGATTGAACCCAGAGCCATGCACTCTACCACTGAGCTATACCCATGGCCTCTGCTGAAAGTTTTTTCACGAGAGTATTAGATGTAGTCAAGGCATACAGATAGGAAAAGAAGAAATAAAATTATCCCTACTCATAGATGATATGCCTATCTATGTTTGAAAAAGTTTCTGGAACTAGATAGTGTATTCAACATGATCATATGACACAAGATCAATATATAAAACTCCAGTGTATTTCTATACACTAAAAAAATATTGTGGAAATAAACTTAAAATACCACACCATTTACAACTGACCAAAGGAAATAAAATACTTAGTTATACATCAAACAAAATACATCAGGACTTATGTGCTGAAAATTACAAAATTCTGATGAAATAAATCAAAGACCTAATAAATGGAAAAACATCATGTTCATGGATTAGAAGAGTTGACATAGTTAAGATGCCAGTTCTCACCAAATTAACCTGTGTCTTTAAATGAAATGCTATCAAAATTCTAACATTGGATCTGGAGATGTGGCTCAGTGGTAGAACACTTTGCCCAGTATGCATGAGGCTCTGGGTTCAATCCCAGAACTGAAAGGAAAAAACTCCCAGAACAGTTTTTATAGATATAATTAAGATTGTTATTATTATTATTATTATTATTTGATAATAATATTGAAAGGTGAAGGACATAGAACAGCTAAATTTTTTTTTTTTTTTTTTTTTTTTTTTTTTTTTTTTGGTACCTGGGATTGAACTCAGGGGAACTAGACCACTGGGCCACATCCCCACCCCCCCCTTTTTTTTTTTTTTTTTCCTTTGGTACTGGGGATTGAACTCAGCGGCACTAGACCACTGGGCCACATCCCCAGCCCTTTTTTGTATTTTATTAGAGACAGGGTCTCACTGAGTTGCTAAGTGCCTCATCATTGCTGAGGCTGGCTTCGAACTCGTGTTCCTCCTGCCTCAGCATCCCAAGTGCTGGGATTACAAGCATGCACCACGGCGCCTGACTAAAACTATTTTTAAAAGTGAAAGCAATCACTATTTTCAGTGTAAAGACTTATCAGGAATGCAAGCATAGGTGAGTGATAAGAGTGCTTGCTTGCCTAGCATATGTGAGGCCCTGGGTTTGATCCCCAGCACTGCACAAATGAATAGATATATAAATAAATTGGACACAATATATATATATATATATAGCTAAAGTAATGGAAACAATGATTTCGGCAGAGGGATAGATACATATACCAATAGGGCAGAGAAAAAAACTCAGAAACAGACCCACATAAATATACATATGTCCAGCTGGTTTTTGACAAAGACACAAAACAACTTAACTGAGGAATTCAACCTTTCAACAACTGCTGCTAGAGCTGCTAACCATAAGCCAAAAGGGGGGGAAAGGAGAAGGAGAAGGAGAAGGGGAGGAGGAGGAGGAGGAGAGGAGAAGAAGGAGAAGACAACTCAACCTAAACCTCATACTTTATATAAAAACTAATGCAAAATGGATCAGGAACTTCAATGTAAAATTACAAAAAAAAATTTAGAAAAAATAATTCAGGACCTCGGGCTGGGTGAAGAGAGAGTTTTTAGTCTTGGCAGCATAATCATGACCCATAAAAGGAAAAAATGACAAATTGTACCTCATCCAAATTAGGAATTAATCCTCTTTTAAAAGGAAGAAAATATAAGCCGGGCGCGGTGGCACACGCCTGTAATCCCAGCACTTTGGGAGGCTGAGGCAGGAGGATCACGAGTTCAAAGCCAGCCTCAGCAATGGCGAGGCACTTAGTAACTCAGTGAGACCCTGTCTCTAATAAAAATACAAAAAAGGGCTGGGGATGTGGCCCAGTGGTCGAGTGCCCCTGAGTTCAATCCCCGGTACCAAAAAAAAAAAAAAAAAAAAAAAAAGGAAGAAAATATAAGACACAGACCTGGAGAAAACATTTCTAAGCCACATACCCAACAAAGGACTAGTATCTAAATCATATAGAGAACTCCTGAAACTCAATAGAAAAAAAAAAAATCCAGTTAAAAAAAGGAATACTGTGATGGGCGCAGTGGTACACACCTGTAATCCCAGCAGCTCAGGAGGCTGAAGCAGGAGGATTGTGAGTTCAAAGCCAGCCTCAGCAATTTAGTGAGGCCCTAACCAACTCAGTGAGACCCAGTTTCTAAATAAAATATTTAAAAGGGTTAATAGCTCAGTGGTTAAGTGCTCCTGGGTTCAATCCTCAAAATATCCAAAAAAAAAAGTGAATAATGCAATAAAGAGGATTTATACATGAAAAAAATAAGCATTTGCATTCAGCATCCTCAACCATTAAGGAAATGCAAATTAAAACTATAATTATCAGAATGTCTAAAATTAAAAATATAACACCAAATGCTGGCATAGTACAGAGAAATAGTGTAACTCAGACACTGCTGATAGGAATGTGAAATATTACAGCTACTCTAGAAAATAGTTTGACAGTTTCTCATAAAACCAAACAGATACTTGCCTTAAGGCTCAACAGTTACACTCTTTTGGCATTTATCTCAGAGAAATGAAGTTTGTTCCTGCAAAACTTGTGTATGGATGTTCATAAACACTTTATTTATAAAAGGCTAAAACTGCTGGGTGCAGTGGCGCATGCCTGTAATCCCAGCACTTTTTGGGGCTGAGGCAGGAGGATCACGAGTTCAAAGCCAGCCTCAGCAATGGCGAGGCACTTAGCAACTCAGTGAGACCCTGTCTCTAATAAAATACAAAAAGAAGGGCTGGGGATGTGACCCAGTGGTCAAGTGCCCCTGAGTTCAATCCCCAGTACCACAAAAAAAAAAAAAAAAGGAAAAAAAAAGAAAAAAAAAAAAAAAAAAAAAAAAAGGCTAAAACTGAGCACAACATAAATGCCTTTTAAGAGATGAATGGTTATACAAACAATGGTACCTCCAAACCATGGAATACTAGGCAGCAACATAAAATAACACACCATTGATACACACAGCAGCTTGCATGGACCTCAAGGGAAGTATGCTGAGTGAAGGTTGCCTGCTATGGGATTCCATTTACATAACGCTGTTGAATCACAAAATTGTAGAGATGGAAAATAGATTAGCATTTTGAAGTTAGTGTAGGAAAGGAGTTGAGGATAAGTATGGCTATAAAAGGATAACACAAGTGAGTCTTGTGGTGATGGAACAATTGTGCATCTTCATTGTAACATCAGTCACACTAGTCTATACAAGGGACAAAATTGCATAGAATTATACACACAGACACACAAACACACACACAATACTAGTGAAACCTGAATAAGCTGTGTGGGTTGTAGCATTGTGAATTTTCTGGATTCACACTGTACTATAATTACACAAAATAATTATTATTGATAGAAATTGGCTGCAGGGTGTATGGACCTCCCTGTACATATTTTTATTTTTTGCAATTTCCTCTAAATCTATAATTACTCAAATTTAAAAGTTTTTTTTTTTTTAATGCAGAATGAGGTTTGAAATCACATGTGATGTCAGGCATAGTGGCATACATCTGTCATCCCAACTACTCAGGAGGCTGAAACATGAGATCACAAGTTCAAGGCCAGCCTGGGCAATCCTATATACATATATGAATATACCACAGCGAATCTCACCATCATGTACATCCATAAGACACTAATGAAAAAAAAATAAGTAAATAGCAGAAAGATCAGTAGAGTAGAAGGAAGGAAACAGGGAGGAAGAGGTGGGGGGGAGGGAAATATTGGGGACTAAATCAGAAATAATTATATTCCATGCTTTTATAATTATGTCAAAATGAATCCTATTGCTATATATAATGAAAAAGAACCAATGAAAAATAAATTTTAAAAGTTAATCAGTGGAAAAAATAATAATATTCTCTAAGAAGGGTTGGAGATGTAGCTCAATGGTAGTGTGCTTGCTCAACATATGTGAGGCCCTGGGTTCATTCCTTAGTAATACCAAAAAAAATTTTTTTAAATAAAAAAATATATATGTATATACATGTATATGTTAAACTTGCAGTGATTTTTCATGTAGACTGATGTAATATGACCATGTTTTGCTAGATATTTATATTAACCCCTAACACTTTTTAAGTATAATTTGTTACCCACAATCTAGCTACTTGGGAGGCCAAGGCAGGACAATCACGACTTAATGAAACCCTGTATCAAAATAAAAAATAGAAGGACTGATAATGTATCTCAGAGGTAAGGTGCCACCGGTTTAATTGCCAGTACCAAAACAGTAGTAGTAATAATAATAATTTGTCAGGCAGCAGAACAGTTTATAATATAGAATTACAGACTTGTAATTATGGAAGTGAAAACATACATATGTCAGTATTTCCACCTGACATATATAACCCTAAGTTACTTATATATAACTAAAGTTTTATTTATATATGTATATATATAATATATACATATATAAAAACATATATAAATACATATATAAGTAAAACCTTAGTTATATATATATGTGTGCATTTATATATGTGTGTATATATATACACATATATATATGTTAATTTATATATCACTAAAACTGAATAAACCCTGTATTTAGTCAGTGTGATCTTTAGACCCCCAAATACTTCCAATGGGTCTGAGGTCAAAATGATTTCATAACAAAGCTAAAATGTTGTTTGCTATTTTGCTTTTCATCCCCTTGAGTGTTCAGAGAAATTTTTTCTAGATGCTCTATGGCGTGTGATGTTCCATCAGATTGAATAAAAAAGAACATGAAATCTCTTTCTGGGCCGACATCAAAGAAATTTGCACTGTTACCAATGCTTTTTGTTTTGGAAATTGACATTTTTAAATACACATATGTTATCTGTGTTAACATACTATTTGTTTATTGTTTTTTAAATAAATAAATATTCCAAAACTTTTTCTATCATAATTCCAAAACTATTAATACTAGTAGATACTACCTCATATGCCAAAGTCTTTTGGACTCTTTTTTAAAAAGTGTATGTATTCTGGGACCAAAAAATCTGAGAATCACTGCCCTAAGGAATATAAAAGGCATAAGGAAAAATCTTGGAATTAAAACTGATTTCCTTTTAAACTAGTATCATTTTCATGTTTTGATATTGCATCTCATATATTATGAAAATTCAGCCATTATGCAGTGAACAAATATATCAAAATTAATTCAGAGAGAAACATTTATAACAAGATTGCAGAATGTAAAAACTTTTTATTTTCCAGTACTAGAGATCAAACCCAGAGCCTTGCAGCATGCTAGGCAAGTTCTCTACCATCGAGCTACATCTCAGCCCCAAGGAACATTTTAGAGTTTGCTTTATGATACAGTAAAAAGGAGATTTTTTTTAAATGGAATCAAAGTCACCATTGTTGTGGCTTACAATAGCAGAAACTGCTATCTTTCTTGTCTTTATTTTTAAAAGAGACGATTTAACCCAACAGAAAGAGATTAATCCTCAGATTCTAGATGTTTTTGAAAGCTTTGTTTATTTATATAACCATGTTGGGGATTTAACTCACAAGCTGGTAGATGCTAGCCAAACACCCTGCCACTGGGTTACACCTTCAGTCCTGAAAATATCTTAATAATTTTTACCATCCTTATCACCTTCTTTGGAAGAAAAAAGACTAAGAATGGAGCAGAAAAAATAATTACACTCAGCTGGAATTTATGATATTTTGCAAAAATATGCACAATGTAAAATCAGATTTACTAATCTTAGCCTCTTGTGATATTCCAAGAGAGTACCTTATAAAACATCATGGACCCTGTCTTCAATGTCCACTCAACGTGTTCTTACCTCCTGCCACATACCTCATCAATATAATGGGAATCCAAGAAAATGTGTGTTCTCAACTTGGCCTAGCAGATCTTTCTCCCCCTTTTCAGTCCATCCACCTTGGAGTTCTTTAAGGAGCTTCCCAATTGCCAGCTTTACGTGAAGAGCTCACGCAAGCTTAAAGCCAGAATTAATAACTCTCTCTACTGCATCCATCTATCACTTTGCTTATAGTTCTTAAATGATGTCCTGTGGTCCAGCCAGTTATGTACCTGTTATCACTCCACCCATCCATATGAAAGCTTCTTTTTTTTTTTTTTTTTTTTTTGGTACCGGGGATTGAACTCAGCGGCACTCGACCACTGGGCCACATCCCCAGCCCTTTTTTTTGTATTTTATTAGAGACAGGGTCTCACTGAGTTGCTAAGTGCCTCGCCATTGCTGAGGCTGGCTTTGAACTCGCGATCCTCCTGACTCAGCCTCCCAAAGTGCTGGGATTACAGGCGTGCGCCACCGCGCCCAGCGTCATGAAAGCTTCTTAAGGATAAAAGCTATGACCCTTTAATCCACTTCAACCCTAGCATAAGGAACAAAATAGATGCTCAATACAATTATGTTCACTTGGGATTTTTAAATGGTAATAGCAATGTCAATCATAAGTTGCTAACATAGAGTTGTAATTCACTATGAGGAACAAGATAACCCTTGAATGACAACTTAAAATAAATGTTCAATTAAATAAAATGTTTTCACATAAATTCAATAGTAATGGTATGCTCTGGCTTATGTAATTGGTAGCTGACTAATGTGAATTTTATGCCATAGGCAGGAACCATTTTATGATAAGATATAGAAGTCATATTAAATTCAAAATAAACCATTAAT
This sequence comes from Tamias sibiricus, assembly GCA_025594165.1. Taxonomy (NCBI): domain Eukaryota; kingdom Metazoa; phylum Chordata; class Mammalia; order Rodentia; family Sciuridae; genus Tamias; species Tamias sibiricus. The sequence goes on from CM046666.1 coordinate 73,697,314, forward strand.
ACAATTAGGATTTAAATTGGATGTCTCCGTTTCTAGCAAACTATGCATACTAATTTATATTCTTGGAATAAAGTGACTATGAGCAAAAGATAGCATTCTGCAATATAAAAGAATGTAATTACCACAACCCATTATTAGTTAACATGTTTGCATATTATCTATTGTGATATATAATTAATGTGTTAACTGATTTATAAAATAGGTAAGCACTATACCAATGTACCACATATACACATAAATGTGTGTATATGTATATATGTATATGTGTATATATACATACATATATATACATATATTTGTATATAAACATATGCATGTGTGTATGCATATATATGTATGTGTATGTGTATATATGTAGTTTGGTGTGGTGGTTGTTTCATGGTAATAGGGATGGAACCCCTCAAACCTTCAAGGCAAGCCCTCATTGAGTTACACATCCCCAGCCCATATTGTTCCAAGAAGGTTACAAGTGCTTCAAACAATGTAGCATCCTGCCCTTCACTTGCAAATATGTTGCCATTGCTCCTCACTATCAGAGAGTGGTGAAGTTTGTGGGTTTTCTAATGGTGATGATAGCTGGGGTGATTCATCTGTGCTCTCAACACCAGGAAGCCCAAATGACTCATAGCACATTTTTGAGATGACTGGCTAGAATTAAAGGTGTAGTCCTAAATTAATCCAAAAGATTAAATCTAACTGACTTCTAGAGGGTTGACCTATGGCTTCACTTCATTAACTTTGTCTGATCTAGCAAACTCAGGAGAGGAAAGTAGACTGCCTTTGGTGATTGATCACTAATGTGAGGGAACCCCTTGAAGGAAAAGTCTTGAGTCCCAGCTCATAGCCTGCCATGAGATAGGTATTCAGTAATTGTTTATCAAACAAAGTATAGGCCTACAAATATCAACATCTTGCATGGTCCAAAGAAGAGATAAACTGTTCTGCTTAATGAAAGCTTTGAAGGTGAAGAGTTAAGGGAAAGTGAAATGTAGAGATTCCATCCCACCAGCTTCCACAAACCAAGCCTCTGACCTTCTGTAGGCTCTGACCTCTACCTCTGGCCAAGCAACCACCTCTGACAGCACGTGGACAACTATAAAGACTCTGAAGTCAGTGGTCAGGAAACACACCTTGAAGTAGATCTGGCTACTAGTTTTCTTTCTTCATGTGCCCTAGGCCCAGGAAATGGGTCTTTACCTTATGCTTACATTCTGAACCCTCAAGTCAGCACTGAGTTTCTTTCATGATCCACTGTTCCGCCCCACTCACAGCCTCAACAATCCTCTATTTTCCCTGTTCTTCTGCATAGATGCTCAAATGTTGCTCTTGGGCATTAGTGACCTTGAGACTTATTAACGCCTTCACAGAAAGTTTTTTCCAAATGAGGTGACCAAGGATGTCTGGGAAACTGGGGGGAAGAAGACAGACAGTTTAATATCCCCCACAACCCACCTCATCCATTCTTTGATGTGGATAATGTCTCTCTTATAAAAAGAGAAGTTTTAGATAATTTGACAGGAGTTTGAATGCTATAAAGTACCAAATTTACAGGTCCAACTGAATGCTTAGAAGATGTAAAAACTGTAAGAACTGCTGCATGCCAGGGAGTGACACAAGCATAGACAATACAAATATGAATAAGTTTCTTGCCATCTGAGGAACTCAAAGCACAATGAAGGACTCATACAAAGGCAAATAACTATGAATTGAAGCAATAACTGCTATAATGAAATTATTTGCAGGCGTTGAGACATTTGGTAGGCTGGGAACAAGAAAATAGATGAAAAAACATGAGAAAAAAGAGCATGTGTTTGGTGGAAAAAGAAACATGACAGCAGTAAATGTATGTCTATTGTTTTGACATTCATACAGGAGCTTCATATACTCACCAGTTCAAGCAACTTCTCCAGCAGGTAAAGATGGTAAATACAGTATCCCCAAAGTGCCCCAGAACCAAAGGAAAATAAGGCCAGTCTCGCAAGTTGGCAGCAGGATTTGGAACAGGATTTCAGTTTATCAACCACTTAACAGTGTTTTCTGCTCACAAAAGCTTTTTTAAAAGCCAACTTGTTTTCCAAATGAAATGGACAGAAAATAACTTTAAAAGGGGGTGGTGTTATCATAGATAAGAATAACATATAGAAGAATTTATGAAGCCCTACAAAAATTAGCCCTACAAAAATTCAGTCAATTTGACTAAATTTAAGGGACTTATAACATTCTATTTTAATTGTTACTTTAAAATGTTTCACAGTGCTAACATAATTATGTAATTAAAATCTTGGGTTTTTTCCATTATCCTTCTGGTATTCTAGCACATCAGCATTTTCAAAAATTCTCTGCATACTAAATATATATTGCAAAAAATCAACAAGAAATTTTGATATAACAAACTCTGTACCATAAAATATTGCTTTAAGGAGAATTTCAGTCAAATGTGACAGCACACACTTATAGCCCCAGCTACTTAGAAGGCTGAGGCAGGAGGGTCACTTGAGCCCAGGAGTTCAAGACCAGCATGGGCAACATAATGAGACCCCCATATCAAAAACAAATGTAGAGCCGGGCATGGTGGCGCACAGCTGTAATCCCAGCACTTTGGGAGGCTGAGGCAGGAGGATCGCGAGTTCAAAGCCAGCCTCAGCAATGGCCAGGCACTTAGCAACTTAGTGAGACCCTGTCTCTAAATAAAATACAATACAGGTCTGGGGATGTGACCCAGTGGTCGAGTGCCCCTGAGTTCAATCCCCAGTACCACAAAAAAAAAAAAAAAAAAAAACAAATGTAGGGGCTGGGGTTGTGGCTCAGCGGCAGAGTGCTTGCTTCACATGTGCACAGCCCAGGTTCGATCCTCAGCACCACGTAAACATAAATGCATTGCATTGTGTACAACTAAAGTAAATAAATAAATATTTTAAAAAATGTAAATAAAAATAGAGAAGAATTTCAAATATTTATTTTTCTAAAAATCAGCATTATTTCAGTAATAAATACTATTAGGGTTAAAACAAGGTCTGATGTTAATTTGTCTTTCAGAAAAGCAAAACTTCCAGAAAAGTTATATGGAGCATTTTAGTAATATCAGAATCTTTCTTTTAACTTTTTAACTTTTTTAATATTATTTTTTAAATATCTTGATTTTGTTTATTTATTTATTATTATTATTTTTTAATGTGGTGCTGAGGATCGAACAGAGTGCCTCACATGTGCAAGGCAAGTGCTCTGCCACTGAGCCACAACCCCAGTCCACAACTTTTTATTTTGTGCATTATATTTGTTTTTTGAACTGGTTTCATGTAATCTTTTGACACATTAAGTTATCATTCACATTTAAAAGCACAAAAGTATAAAAACATTTAATTTGCCTAAGGCTTTTCAATAACAGGTTAAACAGGACTTGATTGTTGGGTTTTGTTTTTGGTTTTGTTTTGGTACCAGGAATTGAACTGAGGGGCACTTGACCACTGCGCCACATCCCCAGCACTTTTTTGTATTTTATTAGAGACAGGATCTCACTGAGTTGCTAAGTGCCTCGCCATTGCTGAGGCTGGCTTTGAACTCCCGATCCTCCTGCCTCAGCCTCCCAAGTGCTGGGATTACAGGAATGCGCCACCGCACCCAGCTTTGATTGTTGTTTAATCAATCCCAGCACCTTACTTAATAAGGACTTTCTTCTGTGATAAAACAGAGCGGAGGGACCGTGAAGAGAAGTTCCTTTGTTCATTGACCCAATATTTTTGCCTCTATAGTAATTTGTAACTGTCACAAAAATCTCTCTCAGCAGTGTGAACCTCGCCATTCCATACCAAAAGGTGTTGCATATACTTTTACATCCCATTTTATCTATGTAGGCCCTATTACTGCTACTACTACATATGGAATATGGCAGGAGTGACACCCATGAATTGTATTTGTTTCCTTTAACTGGCCTGGCAGTTCCTGCTTCCTTTGTCTTAGAAACCACTTGATTTGTAAGAAATGCTACTATCCAGGGACCACCGTAGGATAAGAAGACCAAGCCACATGGAGAGACTCAGGGAGAGAAAAGATCACAAGGAGAGAGAACAAAAAGCCCAAGAAGTAACGAGGTATCAGAAAAGTGAGTAAAGTAGCCGTCCCCATTAAGCTGTGACTTGACTCCAGCTGCAGCCACTCTCTGACTGCACAGGAAATCCAAGTTAAGACCTGCCCAGCTGAGCCTGATCTACCAACGGAACTTTGAGAAATAACAATAATTGTTGTTTTACCCACTAAGTTTTCAGGCACTTTTATGCATGGCAAGAGATAACTAGAACAACTCTTATTTTAGTTTAGGTTTGGAGGTGCTGTGGGTCACCCTCAGGACCTCATACATGCTAGGCAAAGTACATGACCCAGCTCTTAGAACAGTTCTTATAATAAAAATGTCTCCAAAGTGTGAAATATGAGACTACAATCTTGCTTCTCTACTTTCTTCCTGTTCTCTCCCTGGGCAGACAGAAGAGAGATGGTCTTTCTATACCATATATTTCATTAATCTATGAGGGGAGATGTAACAAAATGTAAACAATGTTGGAGTTAGCATTCAATGTAGTATCTGTAACACTGTTTTGGTAACAATAATATCTTATATTTTAAAAATAACACCTGGGATTGGGTGTGTAGCTTAGTGGTAGAGTGCTTGCCTAATAGTATGAAGCCCTGCATTCAATCCCCAGCACCACAAAAACTAAAAAGTAAAAATAACACCTAACACTAACTGAGTATTAGATATACTTTTGGAGACCTTGAACCCAAATACATAATGATCCTGTATGAGGGCTGGGGATATAGCTCAGTTGGTAGAGTGCTTGCCTCACATAATGATCCTGTACGGTATCATTCTCTTGAGTGTGTGTGTGTGTGTGTGTGTGTGTGTGTGTGTGTGTCCATCCCTAGGGATCAAACCCAGGGCCTCATGCCTGCTAGGTAAATGCTCTACCACTGAGCTACATCCCCAGCCCTCATTCTCATTTTTACAGATAAAGATTTGTAGCATGGTGATAGGACATTTGCCTAGCAGACATGAGGCCCTGGGATCAATCCCTAAAAAGAACAGGGAGTGTATTCTAGAGATGAAGTAACCTATAAAAGTTTACATAATTAGCTACTGGCAGAACCAAGATTTTAAAATGTCTCTACAATTCCAAACTCCAAGCTCTGAACCACACTTCATTATACTGCCTCCAAATCATTATATTTTACAATGATCATCTGAAATAATTTTTTTTCAAGTGACTTACCCCTAAATAAGATGCTAATATCTCTTTTTAGAGCAAGATTATTAGGTGACAGCTTAAATATAAGACCATGTAACTTTTAATTTAAATATTATTTGACTTCAGTTTCTTCAAAACAGTTTTGCTTGATTGTTTTGTCTTGCTTTTTTTTTTCAATTTGATTTGTTTTGATTTGATTTGATTTGATTTGATTTGATTTGATTTGATTTGAAGTGAGATCAAATCCAGGGCCTTGTACATGCTAAGCAAGCATACCACTGGGTTACATACCCAACCCTTTAAAACTGGGGGGGGGAAAAAAAAGCATTTCATCTAGACAAAGAGAGATGGCTCAGGCATTTAATTACTGATCAGGTTATAAGAACTATAGTCTGATTGGCGGGGAGCAGGGAAAGGGGGAGAAGATTTGGCTTTGATATACGTTCACTTGGATGATTCTCTTTATTCTTCTGTAAGGAAGACATTAGACAGCACCTATTTCATAAAGTATGAGAATTTAAAAGATTTTCCAGTCACCCAGAAAGTAATGTGATCCTAAGATAGTACCCTTCACTTGTGCCATCCCTATAGCCTAGAAGTACACAGCTGATTTGCATCTTTCTTTATGACTTTGATTCACACATGGATCATGACATTATAGTTGTCTTTTCTTTTTTTTTTTTTTTTTTTTTTTTTTTTTTTTTTTGGTGGTACCGGGGATTGAACTCAGGGGCACTCGACCACTGGGCCACATCCCCAGCCCTTTTTTGTATTTTATTTAGAGACAGGGTCTCACTGAGTTGCTAAGTGCCTGGCCATTGCTGAGGCTGGCTTTGAACTCGCGATCCTCCTGCCTCAGCCTCCCAAAGTGCTGGGATTACAGGCGTGCGCCACCGCGCCCCGGCTTATAGTTGTCTTTTCTAATTGGATTTCTAATTTTGCCCTTGACCCCATCCCTGGTTCAGGCAAGCAACCCTTATTAAGCCCCAGAGTGCTAAGGATGCTAGAGGATTTCTATAATATTCCCTCTGAGCCTGATGAACAAAGAAATCACTGGATTACTTAGTGCAACATTACAATGGTACTGCTGTAATTTTACACACCAAAACCAGAATTGGCAAGAGCATAAATTAATGGCAAACTACTCTAGGATTTACAACCTAGAAAAATGGACATTTAGGGCTTTCAGCCATCCTGTTCTCAATGGAAATATTAATTAGTTCCTATAAATTTTCTTCTTGTGAAAGCAAAATAATCTTGATCCGCTTTTTGGACAAAATATATATTACCTCCTAATTTTGTCATTTCTGATCCCAACTCTTTGAGTTTTCATGTAAATTTGAGTCTTACATTAAAAAGAAGCATACAATGAAGCCAGGCACGGTGTGGCTCACACCTGTAATCCCAGCAGCTCAGGAGGCTGAGGCAGGAGGATCACAAGTTCAAAGCCAGCCTCAGCAACAGTAAAGGGCTAAGCAACTCAATGAGACCCTGTCTCTAAATAAAATACAAAATAGGGCCGGGGATGTGGCTCAGTGGTCGAGAGCCCCTGAGTTCAATCCCTGGTACCAATAAATAATAACATACAATGAAACTAAGAATCTGTATGGAACATAATCATTTGCTTTTTTAATACTTTTTACATGCTAACTTTTTCAACAGGAAATAGTGAGAAATATGACTCACTTAAAATTTCAATGACTCTTTCTGCAAAAAGTAATGAACTTAAGAAAACCAATGTTAAAATTGAAGTGAAAACATAAACCATTCACAAATGGTAAGTACACTTTTTTAATTTTTAAGAATTAAACACTATAGCAAAGTATTACAATGCAACTTGGGTAACCAATATTTCAAATCACTGCAATTTTTTAAAAACACTTTTGCTCTGAGGTTAGTTGAATCAGAAGATGCAGTATCTGCAGCTATGGAGGGTCAACTATAAAGGTAGATGGGAAAACATTTTCAGAAACTCATTGGAACAGTCAGTTAGAATGGGAAAGTGACTTATCATTGCAAGGTCATCAGTAACAGTTGGAAAAATACTACCAATGGGTTTTTTTTTTTTTTTTCAGCACTTTACAAAAGAAGAAAATGGAAACAATGTTGAAGAAATTCCAATGTTACTATTCAAAGTCTGCATAAGAACATTTATTCAAAATGTAATCAGAAACTATAGTCTTTCTGCTGAAAAAGTGAACCACTTTATCACTAGGTCAACTTGCCAGATGTAGTTATACATCATTTAAAAATTGATAATAAAACAATATCAGCAGCTTACATAATGTTTACTTGCCCTCTGCCTGGCTTCTGAAAGCTAGGTGAAAGAATGCCTTTCAAATGACATCCAATAACTCTTGAAGAAAATTTTAGATACTGACAGGAACGATAGCAGCTCAGCAGGAGACATTTGGTTTCTGGCTTCTGATAATATCTTAGTCTATGGTCACCAGCCACAGTTTCGCAGACTTCCTCCCAATTCAATCATGAGTGCAGAAAAAAAGAATGATTAAATGCCTAATTTTCTTCTTACTCTGTTAATGCACACTGTTCTCAAATTCTCTGTATTTATAGTCCTCTGTATTCTCAAATATTTTACTCCTCAATTAAAATACCCCAAATTATTTTATTCATATTACCTTCTTCTGGACTTTTTGCAGAATGTGTTCAGGACAGTTGCTGGTAGATCTGAAGAGGAATTTTAATTTCGTCTGGTGATTTCTCTGTAACTGCAGTTAATAAAGTCCTCACCTGTCTTTTATACCAGCAGAGTAATAAAAACTGCACGTTCCCACCTGCTTCTAAGCCCGGGGATTACGGTAAATTCCATCCAATGATTGAATGGTACTTGGTGTAATTACTATGACATCAATTTGATCTTATCTTGTTTCAATCCTTAGATCATTTTTGTTTTGAGCCATTTTCAGGCCGTGTGACCGCAAGGTCAGCTTATGAAAAAAGAGTGTTCGGTCATTTTCTACGTAATTTTATCGAGACATGCACACAACATCCTGAAAGTTGACACTTTCCTATAAACAAAACTCTTAAGACTATCACATTTAATTAGCTAAGTACCTGATGTTTTCTTAAAATCAGGAGAAGAGCTATAAATTTCAGATAACAGATATGCAATGTTTCCAGACTTCCTACATTATTCCAGTAGGAAACAAAAAAATAAAACATGCCTATTTAGACTTTTCTAAAATTAATGTGCATCTGGATTGAATAAAGGCAGAAGGCAGTTCTGAGAAGAACTGAATGGTCCACAGTATAGGTGCCTCTTTTTTTCCTCATTTCGCTTTTGTAAAGCTCAGTTCCTGCCTGAACAGAAAACACATGTGTTATGATCTGCCACTGTAGGACACTTCAGGGTTCCCCTAAGTCCAGCGTGTCCCTAAAACCTACACAACTCCTCAGCCTTCAACAGTGGCTGTGGCTGCTTCAGCCCCAAAAGTGACCTTTCAAATGTTCCTGTCTCTATCAACTCTGCTTAGTGCTACTTCTGTAGGAACTGGCTGAATATGAACTACCAAGCACCTCCCCAGGAAGAAGCTTAGGAGATTCATGGGATACAAAATGCAACTCTTTGTTTAATGTACCAAAGAAAGCAAACTTGTTCTGTTATTTGTTTTCTGTGACAAATTGATTTGTTTTAGTTCTCATACCTTTTCAAATTTCCATTATCTACTCTGGTATCCACCCCACCCATTCACCTTTTCCTGGTGATGATTGAAATCCTTTTTATTCATGAATTTCCATCACTTAAATCTCAAAGGTTTAGCCAGATATTTTCAATGTAACCCACCTATTTGGGAAATCTGGATCCTTTGTAATTTCAAGGAAAGGGAATCTTTCAAGTCCTTTGGAAAGACTCCTTTCCTCCCTTGCTTTTACTCAGGAATTTTATCCTTTATTCTGTCCTTTCTCCTTCCTTTGTGCCTTCTTTTAATCCTTCTTTTTTATTCCCCTTTTTAAATTTTTTTATTTGTTCTTTATAGTTATAGTAGAATGTATTTTGACATATAATACATCAAGTATAACTTCCCATTCTTGTGATTGTACATGGTGTGGAATCACACTGGTCATGTATTCATATATGGACATAGGAAAGTTATGTCCAATTCCTTCCACTGTCTTTCCCATTCCCATCCCCCCTCCATTCCCCCCATTCCCCCCTGTCTGATCTGGTGAGCCTCCACTCCTCCCTAACCACTGCCTGTTGTGAGTCAGCATCTGCATATCAGAGAGAATATTTGGCCTTTGGTTTTGGGGGAATTGCCTTATTTCACTTAGCATGATAGTCTCTAGTTCCATCAATTTCTGGAAAATGCTATAATTTCATTCTTCTTTAAGGCTGAGTAATATTCCATTGTGTATAAATACCACATTTTCTTTATCCATTCATCTGTTGCAGGGCATCTAAGTTGGCTCCATAGCTTAGCTATTGTGAATTGAACTGCTATATACATCGATGTGGCCACATCACTATAGTATGCTGACTTAAAGTCCTTTGGGTATATGCTGAGAAGTGGGATAACTGGGTCAAATGGTGGTCCCATTCCAAGTTTTCTAAGGAATCTCCATACTGCTTTCCAGAGTGGTTGCACCAATTTGCAGTCCCACCAGCAATGTATAAGTGTACCTTTTTCCCCACATCCTCGCTCACTAGGGGTAATTTCTCCTGCCCAGGAGGGGATAAGCCCCCTGAGAAAACAGAGTCTGAAATAATTCGTGAAGAAAGAAAAGACAGAGTCAAAGAATAGGTGCTAAAGCAAAACACCTGATAGGTCCAGCCCGCACAGAAGCTGGAGCTCAACAATTAGAAAATGATTCTGTTGGTTTTATTTAAGGGGGTACATAAAAAACAGGGATAAGGTTTCAGGGGTGGAGTCTTGCTTCCTGCTGTCTTACAGTCAACAGGTTGATTGGTACCTTGGCAGGCTACACCCATCTCTGAGAGGCTATGTGGCTATAGGGCTACAGCAGGTCACCCCCATCTCCGGTGCTATGTGGGAACTTTTTGCTAGAGCTAAATAGAAATCCACATGAATCTGGGCAGTCTTAACCAGTGGGATTGTCACTAGAAGTTCCCAAATACAAGCTTTTCTTATTCTGGGCTTCCATGCCGATTTGGTCCATACATAGTCCATGGATGGCTCTCAACACTCACCAACATTTATTGTTCCTTTTATTCTTTTTTTTTTTTTTTTTTTTTTTTTTTTTTTTTTTTCTCCTTTCGTGGTTACCGGGGATTGAACTCAGGGGCACTCGACCACTGGGTCACATCCCCAGCCCTTTTTTGTATTTTATTTAGAGACAGGGTCTCACTGAGCTGCTAAGTGCCTCGCCATTGCTGAGGCTGGCTTTGAACTCGCGATCCTCCTGCCTCAGCCTCCCAAAGTGCTGGGATTACAGGCGTGAGCCACCGCGCCCGGCTTCCTTTTATTCTTGATAATTGCCATTTGGCTGGATTGAGATGAAATCTCAGTGTAGTTTTAAATTGCATTTCTCGAATTGCTAGTGATGTTGAACATTTTTTCATATATTTGTTGACAGATCGTATTTCTTCTATGAAGTACCTGTTCAGTTCCTTTGCCCATTTATTGATTGGGTTATTTGTTTTTTGTTGTTAAGTTTTTTGACTTATTTATATATCCTGGAGATTAATGCTCTGTCTGATGTGTGTGTGTGGTACAGATTTTCTCCCATTCTGTAGGCTCTCTCTTTGTATTCTTGATTGTTTCCTTTGCTGTGAAGAAGCTCTTTTTTTTTTTTTTTTAATTTATTTATTTGCTTTTTGCTTTAGTTGTACACAATTCATTTATTTGTACATGGTGCTGAGGATCGAACCCGGGCCGCGCACGTGCTAGGCGAGCGCTCTACCACTAAGCCACAATCCCAGCCCCTGTGAAGAAGCTCTTTAGTTTGTTTACCCCCTTTTTAACTGGATGATTAAGTGGAAATGATGTTTCTGTGTGCTGTTATTAAATCATTTTATTTGACTTATGATTTAACAGTGGATTTTATTTTTATTTCACACTTCTATTAGAAATTATGAACATTACGGATTTTTTAAATATTTTATTTATTTGCTTTAGTTGTAACACAATATGTTTATTTATACGTGGTGCTGAGGATCGAACCCAGGCTGCGCATGTGCTAGGCGAGTGCTCTACCACTGAGCCACAACCCCAGCCCCTGAACATTACAGATTTCATATGAAAGTTTTTATAATTTATATTTTTAAATTATGTGGCAAGCTAAACACATAATATGAAAGTGTTGTCAGAATGGCTCCTTCCACACATGAACACTTCCCCAGATTTCCAATTTCCCTACTCAAGAGTAATGTTTCCAGTGTTTTACAGGTGTATATATAAGCAAATCATGCATAAGTCTCTATCCCTGTCCAAATTCACCTTAAAAATAATGGGCAGAACACAAATTTGGAAGAAACTGTATTTGTACTATGGTTTAGAGAATTTCTTTCTGTTAACATAGTGTAAATTATACTTCTCTGTGCTTTCTACAATAAACACATATTGCTTTTATAACAAAGATTTAGAGGCTGCTTTTGCTAAAAGTACTGACTCTTCACTTGGACAACTAAACCAGGATAAAAGTTTGGTATGAGCCGGGCGCGGTGGCGCACGCCTGTAATCCCAGCACTTTGGGAGGCTGAGGCAGGAGGATTGCGAGTTCAAAGCCAGCCTCAGCAATGGCGAGGCACTTAGTAACTCAGTGAGACCCTGCTTCTAATAAAATACAAAAATAAGGGCTGGGGATGTGGCCCAGTGGTCAAGTGCCCCTGAGTTCAATCCCTGGTACCAAAAAAAAAAAAAAAAAGTTTGGTATGTTTTTGTTCTGTTTTGTTTTGTCATGCTAGAGATTGAAACCAGGGTGTCACTCACAGTTGGAAAGCGCTCTGCCAGAGTTATATCTCCATCCCTTCTTATTTTATTTTGAGATAGGTTCTCACTAAGTTGCCCAGGCTGGCCTCAAATTTGTGTTCCTCCTGCCTCAACTTCTGAAGAAGCTGGGTTTACAAGCATGCACCACCAAGCCCAGCTGTCTCCTTTCTTCCTTAAACTTGGTCAGATTCCTACTGAACTCTGTGTGTAGACATGTCAATCACTTAAGGAATGTCCATCTAAAAAGTGGTAATCCAAGATGGATTAGCCTACATTTACCTAAATTTTCTCATCCCTCTTCATGGCTGAAAGCACCAAGACAAGGTCTTTTAAAGATTTTCAGGGATTTTTCCAATGTCCTATTCCATATTCCCTGAGCAAGTATGTCTAGAAGTCTCTTCAGTCATTGCCCCAAATCTGCCAGGAACAGTGAGCCTTGTGGGCAGTTCACCCCATGATGAGGCTGCCCACCTAAGCAAGAGAAATCTTATAGAAAACAGATTTCTCCCTAAAGTAATAATTTCTCCAGGATCTCAAAGAAGCATACCTGAGATGATGATCAGTGAGACCACAGTTTGACCAAGACTGATTAATTATGCATACCTCTTGCCCCCATCTCTATTCTTCTCCTATTTAAACCTGATACTCCTACCAGTACCCCAGAAAGATAGGGCTGAGGAAACTTGTTCCCCCTTGTCTTCCTGGTATATCTTTACTGAGTAAAATTCCTTTCCTACTTCACCATTGCTTTTTTTCTGTTTGTCATTTGGGGCAAGTGGCCAGACCTGGATAGTTGAGACTCCCTAAAGTAAGACCTCCCACCCCCTGACCTAGAACTCTGGCAACACTTCTGTAATTGGGGAAAGGACAGTTACCAGAAATTTGTTCTCAAGTTTTACTGTTTAGTTTGGCTGCTTTGTCATATTTCAACAGTTTTTTTTTTTTTTACTGTTTTAACATTTTTTTCAAATTTATTTTTTATTCTAAGTTGTTAGAAATGATAGCAGAATGTATTACATTTCATATTATACTTGTAGAGCACATTTTTACATATCTCTGGTTATATACAAAGGATATTCACACCATTCCTGACGTCATACATGCACTTAGGGTAATGATATCCATCTCATTCTACCATCTTTTTTTTTCTTGACCCTTTTGCCCCCTCCCTTCCCCTCCCTCCCCATTGGCCATTCTAGTGTTCCTCTAATCCTCCTATGCTCCCCATCTCAACCCGACTGTGAATTGGCCTCCTTATATCAGAGAAAACATTTGGCATTTGGCTTTTTGGGATTGGCTAACTTCACTTAGCATTATATTCTTTAACTCCATCCATTTACCTGCGAATGCCATGATTTTATTCTCTCTATTGCTGAGTAATACTCCATTGTGTGTATATACCACATTTTCTTTATCCATTCATCTAATGAAGGGCATCTGGGTTGGTTCCACAGTTTAGCTATTGTGAATTGTGCTGCTATAAACATTGATGTGGCTGTGTCCCTGTAGTATGCTGTTTTTAAGACCTTTGGGTAAAGACCAAGGAGTGGGATAGCTGGGTCATAAGGTGCATCCATTCCAAGTTTTCCAAGGTATCTCCATACTGCTTTCCATATTGGCTGCACCATTTTGCAGTCCCACCAACAATGTATGAATGTGCCTTTTTCTCCACATCCTCGCCAACATTTATTGTTGTTTGTGTTCTTAATAGCTGTCATTCTGATGGGTGTGAGATGAAATCTTAGAGTGGTTTTGATTTGCATTTCTCTAATTGCCAGAGATGTTGAACATTTTGTCATGTATTTGTTGATTTATTGTATATCTTCTTCTGAGAAGTATCTGTTCAGTTCCTTGGCCCATTTATTGATTGGGTTATTTGCTTTCTTGGTGTTAAGATTTTTGAGTTCTTTATATATTCTAGAGATTAGTGCTCTATCTGACGTGCATGTGGTAAAAATTTGTTTCCAATTAGTAGGCTCTCTATTCACCTCACTGATTATTTCTTTTGCTGAGAAGAAGCTTTGTAATTTAAATCTATCCCGTTTATTGATTCTTGATAAGAACCCTGTAGCACAAGAATTAATATCAAGAATCAATACTTTGACAGTTCTATCCCACACCTGGTCACTCTATTTTCTCCACTCTGGATAACAGCAGAATTGGTGGGTGAAAGATATAAACACCACTCCTCATTCATCTGCAGTTACCTCCCAGAGGCTAAAATATGAAGTATCCTACCAAGAAGATACTGGCATGGCTCAGGGAAACTCACCACCTTCTCTAGACAAAATCCTGAAAGCACATCTGCTACAAAGAACAGGTCAGGTACTTCCCTATAAAGCACGATGACACAGTAATTAAGTACACAGAAGCCATGCTAAACATGAAATTTTTCCTAATGAAGTATTGTCTTTTTTTTTTTTTTGGTACCGGGATTGAACTCAGGGGCACTCGACCACTGGGCTACATTCCCAGCCCTTTTTTGTATTTTATTAGAGACAGAGTCTCACTGAGTTGCTAAGTGCCTCACCATTGCTGAGGCTGGCTTTGAATTCTCAATCCTCCTGCCTCAGCCTCCCAAGTGCTGGGATTACAGGTGTGCCCCACCATGCCTGGCTAGTATTGTCATTTATGCACTGAACATTTTTTTAAAAGTACCTTTGTAAATGTTTTATATGCTTACTTGATTTGTTTTATTAAATGCAATTTGATCCTTCTACTAGTGAAAATATGATTATCACAAACATTATGCTATAATTAGAACAGCTGAGGAATATAAAATCTTTGATTTTAAAGTTCTTTTTCCTCAGTAATTTCAATGATACATGAAACAATTTAAAATTTTCAAGCAATAGAAGAGCACACAATTAAAAATAAATCTTCCTCCTACTCTGAAATCTTCAGTCCCATTCTCCAAGTATCCACTTTAATTTCTTAATGTTTCTAACAATTTTTTATGTGTAGACACACATGTTCTGAAGTTTTGCTGTATAAGATGGAAACATAAGATACACATTGTGGGGCTGGGATTGTGGCTCAGCGGCAGAGCGCTCGCCTCGCACGTGTGTGGCCCAGGTTCAATCCTCAGCACCACGTAAACATAAATGCATTGCATTGTGTACAACTAAAGTAAATAAATAAATATTTAAAAAAAATAAGATACACATTGTTCAGCACCTTGCCTTCTTCTTTTTAAACCTAACAATATCTTGATACTTTTTTCTATATCCAAATGTGCATATCTAACCTACACAAAGTTATTTTGGATGATTAAATATTTAACCAGGGTCTAAGGATGTAGCTTAGTGGTAGAGCACTTGTCTAGCATGCATAAGACCCCAGGTTCATTCTCTCTGTGTATGTGCGCACACATACACAAAGAAAGAAAGGAGGAAAGGATAGAAGGTTAATTTTCAGCTAGTCCTGTACTAATGATCATTTGCTGCTGGGGATATAGCTTGACGGTAGAGTGCTTGCATCTTTTCCAGTATTTCACTATTGTAAACAATACTGTAGTTATTTTATTCTGGTAACATGTACAATTATACTTTTTGGAGAAGTTGTTTTTTGTTTTTTAAATTTCATATTTTTGGTGGTAGGGATTGAATCCAGGGCCTTGTGCACACTGAACACTAGCTCTACCCCTGAGATACACCCCTAGACCAAGGTAAGTTTTTAGAGGTAGAATTACTGGATCAAAGAATGAGTACTTTAAACTTGAATGGAGATTTCTAGAGTGCTCATCTCCATCCCTCCTCAAAAGTGATGCCATGAAAAATGTTAATTTTTATGAAACTAATAAATTTAAAAGGGTATCTTATTTTTATTTGCATTTACTTAATTTTGAGCTGGGGCAAACATTTCAAAAATTATAGGTTACTCATGGACATTTTTTTCAGTGAGTTGTCTTTGAAATATCATATTTATCTATCTTTCATTTTTAGACTTGCAGGTTTTATGTAGTGCAGATTTTTTTTTTTAAATGCCTGTGTTTTAGGGCTGGGATTGTGGCTCAGCAGTAGAGCGCTAGCCTAGCATGTGCGTGGCCCGGGTTCGATCCTCAGCACCACGTACAAATAAATGCATTGTGTACAACTAAAGCAAATAAATAAATATTTTTAAAAGCCTATGTTTTATCCTAGAAAGTGTACAGTTTTATTTATCCAGATCTTTAATTCATTTATAATTCATTTTGGGATGAGGAACAAAGTAGAAATCAATCCTTTCTTCACCACTAATATTTTTTGTACAAGGGATTGAACTCAGGGACACTCAACCACTAAGCCACATCCCCAGCCGTATTTTGTATTTTACTTAGAGACAGGGTCTCACTGAGTTGCTTAGTGCCTTGCTATTGCTGAGGCTGGCTTTGAAGTCTTTTTTTTTTTCTGTTTTTTTTTGTACCGGGGATTGAACTCAGGGGCACTTGACCACTGGGCCACATCCCCTGCCCTTTTTTGTATTTTTATTAGAGACAGGGTCTCACTGAGTTGCTAAGTGCCTCGCCATTGCTGAGGCTGGCTTTGAACTCGAGATCCTCTTGCCTCAGCCTCCCAAGCCCCTGGGATTACAGGCATGCGCCACTACGCCCAGCCTGGCTTTGAATTCTTGATCCTCCTGCCTCAGCCTCCTGAGCTGCTGGGATTACAAGTGTGTGCCACTGCTCCCGGCCTCACTTCTAATTTTGAATTCTACTAAATTCCCAAATATTTGGATGTCTATTTTTTGGTAATATTGGTGTTCTGTATTAATAAAAATGTTCAATAGATGAAATTAAATGTTTTAAATTTGTTAATATGAATGTAGATTTAATTATCAAGTGCCTAGTTACCAGTGTGCATTATCAAAGAGAAACTAGACATAAGTCATGTCTGTAAATTGTGCTGGGATTTTTCCATCAATGACCCTTTCCTTATCGTGAAGCCGATAACACCCTGATATCCTTATATCCACTGGACTCTTTACTGTCATGCAGCTATTTCTGGAAATGTGTTCCATGTTTCATCTAAAATAATAATTACCAGGGTCTTTGTTTAAAATACAGATTGCTGGGTTCCATCTTGTACCTACTGGGCCAAAATCTAAGTTGAGCCCAGAAATTTGTATTTTATTTGGCAGTTTGAGAACCATGATTGCATCTCTTAGTAAGCCAGAAATGTAGGTAAGGAGCAATATGGTTTGTTTTCATCTTCGAATGCCCCTGTGGCATAACTAAATTGAAAATGGTAAAGCCATTTGTTCAGCTATGTGAGCTTCACTCTGCACAAATAGCTGAGACATCCAGCAAAGGAATCTACCACAAAGATAGCCCTAAGCACCAAAACAACTATCCCCTGGTTACAGACACAGAAACAGGCAGCAGACAGTTTCTTGTTTGAGATAAGCTTTTTAATCAGCTGCTGCAGCAGCAGGTAAGGTGACTGACAGTCAGAAAGAATAACCTGAGACGTGATGTCTAACGCACACAGAGCAACAAAATCTCCCCAGAACTGATGGACAAGAAGCAGGCTCACTTGACACATGCAAAGCAGCCAAGAATATTCTCTGCTCTTTCAGTCAAAACAGTGTGGCTAATCAATAATGCAAACATCCTGTTTTTCAGGCTAACAACCTCTGTCACTTGAACCCTCAGAGAGATAAAGAAACTGCTGGTACAATTATATGTAATCTTCCTTTGGTCTGAAATGTCAATAGACTAGGCAAATAATGAGAAGAAAGGGAGGAAAATCTCACAGGTGAAAAGTAATTGTTAAACATTTTCCCATTTCTTTTTGCTTTGCACGTGTCTCCTCCCACTTCCATTTCAAAAAGATTTCAGTAATGGGCTATCAATGAAAGGCTTCAGAGAAGAAAAGGGTTTTATGCAAGATTGGAAAAAGAAGCAATTGTATCAATAGAGTGGTTCAGTTATATTTATAGCACAGTATGGATAGAGGAGGGAGTAACTCCCAAAAGAACTTCTTACCCCTATTTTAGAGGGGAAATCTTTGGAGACATTGGATGTGGTAGGGGTTTGCCTAAAGATCTGCACCCTCTTGGGTTGGCCCATTTTGCTGTGAAGAGTGAAGGTACTGCAACCCAGAACCTCCATGCATTCTCCTCTGTGTCCGCATAAATGGCCATATGCAGCTTTAAGACAGAGTGAAGAACTTGGTCATAGGGAATCAGTGCCATTTTATTTGTTTATTTATTTTTATTATTTATTTATTTATTTATTTATTTATTTATTTATTTATTTATTTGTGGTACCGGGGATTGAACTCAGGGGCACTCAACCACTGGGCCACATCCCCAGCCCTTTTTTGTATTTCATTTAGAGACAGGGTCTCATTAAGTTGCTAAGTGCCTCGCCATTGCTGAGGCTGTCTTTGAACTCGCAATCCTCCTGCCTCAGCCTCCCAAAGTGCTGGGATTACAGGTGTGTGCCACTGTGCCCGGTCAGTGCCACTTTATTAAAGAAAGGAGATTTCCTTTGGATGATGATTTTGGTGTGGATAGCAGGAATCCTATGATTATGATTTGGAAGGGCCAGCAGTACCAGTTGGTCCAGCTTAAAGCCATTCAATGGAAAATATCTTAAGGGGAAAGAAAGAGGGAGACCCAGTCATAAACATTATCCAGACAGGCCTCCTTCGTCATCCCACAATTGCCCTGAACTCTGGCTGAATCTGAGGGTGGGCAGATTCATTGAACTCTAAGCCTCTACTATCTCCCCGGGCCTCTCTGGGGCTAATGCAGACATCCTTCAACAGTGGGAGCCTCTACCTCTCTCAAAGCAAGGTGGCTCTAGACTTCTCCAACATTTTAGAGGCAGGATGAATCAGCCACTATCCAACAGCCCTTCTCCATACTGACACATTCCCCACACTCACACTTCCAGGGGAAAGAGGGAATAAAGGTTTTCCAACTTCATCCTTCTCGGTGCCAGAGCGGATTGAGAGGAACCCTGTGCCATATTTTTCTCTCCAAGCGCATTCTTCACCAGAGTTGTTTTAATTGGGTCATTCTTTGAAACATTAAATCTGGGTTCCAAAAGAAAATGAGGGGGGGGGCGGTGAGGGAAGGGAGGCAAAGAATTTGTGTATAGCAGAAAATTGCCAAAAGAACAGAATATCATAAAATGTAGAATGAGAGATGTTGATAAAGAGAGGGGGAGAAATTATTGTGTACACTGACTCCTAGATTTCAGAGAATTGAGACATCACTATCCTTATTTAAATATATGGTCCCCTATCCCTCCTCCCAAAATACCATATATTTAAAATCAATTTTGAAAATTGTTCATATTGCTTGAGATAATTAGAGACATTCTGGATATAGTTCCAGAAATGGGGTTGCTGTGGCCTAATGCACAAAGCACACAAACTATACCCTCAAGCTTCATGCCAGTATCTTTGTTTGATGTACTCACATCTATTGCTCTGTAACCAGTTACTCCAAATTTAGCAGAATAAAACAACAAGCATGTTATTTCATATAGTTTCTGAGAGTTGGAAATCTAGGAGCGTGTTAGCTGGGCATTTCTGCAACAAGATCTCTTATGAGGCTGCAGCAAAGTTGTCATATGGGGTTGCAGTCATCTCAAAGCTCAACTGATGCTGAAGAATCCACTTTCTATCAAGCCTCAGTTCCTTGCTGGCTATTAGTCAGAGACTTCCATTCCTAACCACGTGGGCCTCTCTATAGGGCTGCTAACAACATTAGTGGTTGGCCTTGGTAGTAAGGATACAGAGTAACTAGAACTTTCATACTTCATGTGGTAGCTTTTAGTTCCACATTACTGGTAGGAATGTGAATAGTACAGTTACTTTAGAAAACAGTTTGACAGTTGGTTATAGATGTAAATATAGCATACATTTATATACATACATGTGTGTATATATACATACATACATACATTTATGTTATGATCCTGCAATCTCTTTGCTAGTGATTTATCTAAAAGAAACTAAAACATATGTCAACAAGAAGACCTATACATGAATGTGTATAGCTAGTCTATATATAACAACCAAAAGCTGAAAATGATTCAATTGTTCCAACTTGTGAATGTGCATAAAAGCATAGCACATCCATACAAGGGAATGCTGTTCAGCACTAAAAAGAAAACAAGTTATTGATACATGCAATTTCATAGATGAATCTCAAATTTGTATGTCAAGCAAAAGAAGCCAAACACAAGCCGGGCATGGTGGCGCACGCCTGTAATCCTAGCACTTGGGAGGCTGAGGCAGGAGGATCGCGAGTTCAAAGCCAGCCTCAGCAATGGTGAGGCACTTAGCAACTCAGTGAGACCCTGTCTCTAATAAAATACAAAAAAAAAAAAAAAAAAAGGGCTGGGGATGTGGCCCAGTGGTCGAGTGCCCCTGAATTCAATCCCCGGTACCAAAAAAAAAAAGAAGCCAAACACAAAAGATTAATAGTTCAATTCCATTTATATGACATTCTGAAAAGGACAAAACTATAAGCACAGAGTCTGGATTAGTGGCTAGGGGTAGGTTGATAGGGTTGACCACAAAGGGTCACAAAGGAAGATCTTTGTCTCTTCAGTGAGTGTTAGTTACATGACTGTATGTTTTAGTCAATACTCAAGCCTATATCCATGTCGAGAAAGGACATATTTTACTATACATAGATTATATATCAGTAGACCTGACTTAAAATTTAAAAAGTAAAAAAGAAAGACTGGGAGTGTGAGGACTAAGTGTGTAGTTCAGTGGCAGAGCACATGCTCTGCATGTACAAGGTCCTGGATTTAATGCCAGCATTTGGTGGTAATGATAATAATAGTAAAAGGAAGAGCATTCTAATCAGAAGTAACACAAGAGAAAGTCTTGGAAGTATGAGAGTATGGTATGTTCTAGAGATTGCTAATAGTTCTATGTTATAAGGTCAGGATATTCAAAGCAAGAGCAAGTGATAGAATCCTGAACTTTTCACTTTCACCTTCAGCTTTTGCCTCAAACTCAACATATGCAACCCAAAAGTCTGCATCCCCCTCTCCCTGAGAGTACTAGCATGGCTTGTCATTTTCTTAACTCCAAAGTTTCCAAAATTCTGAAGACTGGAGCATTCTTGACTGTTCCCTTTACCTGTCCCACCAAATCCATGATTCTGTCTTGCAGTACCATGGTTTTGGTGCTTCTGGTGGCACAACAATGACAATAGTGATTTTCTGTTTCCTTCTTATCCCTCTTCTCACATAAAGTTCAGGATTTTATCTCCTCACCAGGTTTGGCATGCCAGCCTTCTAACTGGTTTTACTTTTTCTAGAGTTTGAAGCCAGAGTTTTGTGCATGCTAGTTAAGTGTCCTACAACTGAGCTAGATGCATATCCCCAGCCCCTTTAACTGGTCTTGGTACCTTTGGTCTCTCTCCCTTCTGCAAGATCATTCTTCTGAAAATACCAACCCCATCCCATTACACCCTAATCAGAAATCAACTCTAGGTCCTTCTCAATGAAAAGATTCCCTCTGTCTGATCCTAATCTACTTTTTAAATAAGGTTGCTCACTGCCAGCTATCTTGATTCATTCATTTTCCTCTGTATGCATTTCCTTTAGGATACATCTTATAGTTCTGAGGTGCCCTTTCTTTTTACTTATTTATTTGGTGTTTTTATTTTTGTTTAATTTGGGGTCTTGCCATGTTCCCCAGGCTGGTCTCAAATCCATGGGCTCAAGTGATCCCCCTTCCTCAGTTTCCTGAGTAGCTAGAACTACCAGATGTGCAGCGTGTCCACATTCCTCTCCACATATTTAAATCCGCCTCTTTGAAGGAAGGAGGAGAGCTAAAGAAGAAATACCAAGCCAAATTATATTGTTATTTTGTTTTCATGTACAAATATTTAATAATGAATCCCACCATTATATATAATTACAATCTACCAATAAAAAATATGGGGGAAAAACCCTTTTCTTGAAGACCAGGCTCAAGTCCTACCTCACACTTTCCCCTCTCAATCTTAGTATGATTCTTCAACTCACACTTTCTTCCTTCTCCAAACTTAACAGCACTTACTTTTCCTCCTATTTGGGTTTTTAGTGTTCATTTTGATAACAAAGCCTTTGAAAAGGGTTGAGCACTTTCCTCTTCATCATCTGGTTTGAGGTCTTCTCAACAAATCTATGGGGCTATTTCTAGTTCACAGATAAGGAAGCTGAGGCTCTACAATTTATAGTGATTTGCCTAAGATCACATGGCTAAGTAGTAGGTGTTTAATACATTTTTAACATGAAGACAGAGTCAGAAAGTCAACTTAAGAATCAAGAGAAAGAGCGAGACTGTTTTTAATGAAAAAAAAAATTACTTAAAGTCAGAATTTGGCCACAATTACATATAGACCACCCTGTCTGCTTGGCTTTTGTGAGACTGGTAGGTTACATTAAAGGTAGAGTTTAATCTAAACAGGTCAACAAATAAATTTTTTTTAAAAGCTTAAGGCCAGGAAACGGTACCCCCAGCAAGCACTTATTTCTGCTTTTGCAACTGCTGGAGCCATGTGGGAGAATTAACTGCTGCATAAAATGTGGAATTAAAATTAAAAAGCTCTTATGTATATTTTTAGAGAAGAGAAACAATTAAAATTAAATGTAACTCAAAATCCAGTTAGTAACGTTGGCATTTAAATTGGCTGTTTAATTAGCAAAATTCTATATGATTAAAGTAGTCACTTGAAAATGTCTTTTATATGCTCCAGTTCTTAGATGATCTACATAACTTGATCTTTGTGTTCCCCTCTGGAATTGACTTGTTCTGCAGTTTGAGTTAACGAGTATCTGGACTAATGCTTTAGAAAGGAGCTTATCAGAATGAAAGCAGAAAGTGAATCTTATTTGACAATAAAATATACTAGGCCTCAAAAGAGTGTTACTTCTTTCCAGTGTATAAAGGGATATAAGAGAGAAATTTTTGTCTTCCTGTTGAAGTCTCAAGACCCTCTCTTACATTCTGAGTCATTGGGTAGGTTGATATCTTTCAGGGTGTTGATGAATCAGAGTTCTTGAGGTTGGTGCTCCTGACCTAAAACATTTTAAAAATAAAAACCACTTTTTTTTTTTTAGGTACTGAGGATTGAATGCAGTCATGTTCTACCACAAAGCTATATCCAAAGCCCTTTATTTATTTATTATTATTTTTTAAACAGGTCTCACTAAATTTCCAAAGCTGGCCTCAAATTTGCAGTCCTCCTGCAAATAGCTGGGATGAGAGGCATGTACCACTGAGCAGGTTTAAAAGACACACTTTAAAAAAAAACTCTTTTACACACAACCATAGGAAAATCTTTGAGAAAGGATATCTAGTTCAATCCCTATCTTTTATTTTTGTTTAGAACTAGACTATAACAGATAAGAGTCCAACCAGGATTTTTTGTTATGCTGGGGATCAAACCCAGGGCTCCATGCATGCTAGGCAAGCACTCTACCACTGAACGGCATCCCCAGCCCCTATAGTTTTAAAATCCCCATGGCAGAACCACCTAGATACTACCCAAATACATTTCTTCCTCCTATACACCTAGATGATTACATTTCCCAACTCCCTTACACCTAAAAGTGGAACCATATGATCAGTTCTTGCAAATGAAATGTGAGAAGGGATGTGTCACTCACCTTTCAAGGCATTTAAGAGGGGTATGTCTTCCTAGCATGCTCTCTGCTTTCCTCTGTGGGCTACTTGGGGATGCCAGGGTGCATTTAAGTTACATGTGAAGGTGGCAGAGCAGTAGTGTGGAAGAAGCCTGATCCTCAAAGGACTGCATACAGACCCTCCTACACATTGTGCTACAAAGCCCCACACCTCCCCTCACTTCTGAATGCCTTGATCTTCAAAGTGAGCAAGAAAATAAACCACTATTATCACAAGCTCCTGGTGTTTGGAGGATTGTTATTAGGCTTCTCGAGTGTTGTCCCACCTACTAACTCTCCCACTATGACTGCAATCCACAGTGCTGTGTCTAAACAGTGTTGCCCCTTTGTCCCTGTTGTCTAGTTGCCTTGGTCCTTTTAGGAACAAAGGATATTATTTTTTTTCAAGGCTAAAACAAATTCAAATCCCATCTCCCTAGGAAAATAATAAACAAATATTTTTAAAAATTTTTACCTAAAATTTCAAGATGTTTTCAGAACCTCAAATAAGCCCCAGACTAAGAACTCTGCTTTTAGCAATTATTGTGCTAGTAATATAGAAGAGACTTGAGAAAACAATAAGTACAGATTATGTCCAAGTTTTCCAATTTTACCTATCTTCCTTTTCACATATAGTTGCCCATTTCTATTCTTGTTTTTTATCTTTGAACTTAAGAACAGAAAATTTAGGCCTTCAACATTGATTTTTCTCTCTCAAAGCAAAGATGTCAGTGTAACAGTCCCAATGCCAAACAATGATTCTGTGACCATGCTTTTTGATTTCTTTATTGATTGTGAACCATCTCTGCCTGAAAACTAACAGCAATGGGATGGTTGATATGCTATGCCAAGCACTGTGCAATGGTTTTTGGAAACAGAATCTTAACTCTCTAGCCTGACCCTAAGACCTTTTTAAATTTGTCATTGTCAAACTCTCTAACCTCACCTCTCATCTGACTCCTACATAAAGTTTTTGTTCCAATAATATCACACTGCTCATGGTGCACTGAGTCTACCATGTTCTTTGATGACTTTGAGACCTTTCCTGGAGTGTCTTTTCCCTTGACTGTACAAAAATGCCTATTAACCTCTAAGATGCAGCTCAAACATAGCCTTTATGGGAATCACCCTGGGCAGCGCACTCTTTCTGAGTGAAGCATCTCCAGTAGCATTCCTAAGGTCTTGTGTAGGCTCCTGCCACAAAATGCATCACACACAACTGGGATTTACTGCTCTTCCTCCCGTTGGACTGCTGCTCCTTTTGGGTTAAACACTGTCTTTTACTGCATATTCTTTATTAGCACAGTACCTGACATAGATTGAAGCATGTCACATTCTCAAAAAGCTCACCTTCAAGGCAGGTAGTTAGGGATACATGGAGGAAAACAACTCATGTACAATATCATGTGTTAAACACACCAATGGAAGAATGCTTAAGTACTCTGGGAACACACAGGGTGGAACAAATAATTCTGGCAGAGAGGAAGGGAACAGAGAAGGATGGGGAGAAGGAGATAATCAGGGAAGGCTTCAGGGAGAGGACTTTTGAATTGGACCTTGATAATTGAGTTAGAGTTTGCCAGAAAGAGGAAAGGACCCACATGAAGGGAAAATCTCCACCTCAGCATTGTACAACCTGACTGGCAAAAGCCCTAGGTCCTTTCTAGACTTTTCTGGCTGAGATAGCTCAATCATCTCATTCCTTTGTCAACTCCAGTCTCCTCAGGGTTTACTCTTGAGTATCTTTCTGATTGATCTGAATCATTGATCACCCTGACACAGAAATGTAGCTTAGAAAGTCTTCTTTGTGAACATGTCAGACATGCAAATTTGATTTCTGTGACCTTGGTTTGAAAGAACTTGAGTGATTTGCTCCAAGTGTAGCAAGAGATTAACTGAATTCTGAGAGTACTTTATTAGTTAGGTCTTTTTTAGTTGTCAGTGTTAAAAACTCATCTCAAATTAGTTTAGCAAAAAGAAACTTTTGAAGAGATTGTGATGTCTTGTAAAATCAAACCATAAGATACAAATGTACACCTGGACTTCAATCTCTATTTTTTCATCTTAGTTTGTCTCTCCCAGATAACTCCATTCAGTTCCTTCATAACAGCCTCTTCCATTTCTCAAGAAATATGACTGCTGATGGATCCTAAACCCCATATGGTTGAGTTATAATGATTTCCAGTTCCAGGGTAAAAAAAAAAAAAAAAAATCTAGGAAAAGAACTCTGGCCTCATTTAGGCCAGATTCTCACCCTTGGATCAACATAGTAAATTGAATGATGCCCTTCCAAAGATGCCCACATCCTAATCCCCAGAATCTGTGACTAGTTACCTACATAGTAAAAGAACCTTTGCAGATGTAAATAAGAATTTTTCAGATGGAGAGATTATCTTGGATTATCTGGGTGGACACAATGTAGTCATAAGTGTATTATTATAATAAGGAATCAGGAGAATGAGAGGAAGAGATAAAAATAGAAGCAAGCCGGGCGCGGTGGCGCACGCCTGTAATCCTAGCACTTTGGGAGGCTGAGGCAGGAGGATCACGAGTTCAAAGCCAGCCTCAGCAATGGCGAGGCAGTTAGCAACTCAGTGAGACCCTGTCTCTAAATAAAATACAAAAAAGGGCTGGGGATGTGACCCAGTGGTCGAGTGCCCCTGAGTTCAATCCCTGGTACAAAAAAAAAAAAAAAAAATAGAAGCAGACTTTTTTAAAAGATAGAAAGCGTTCATGAGAAAAAAAAATGTCAGCTAGAAAAGGTAAGGAAATAAATGCATTCTCCCCTAGAGCCCTCAAAAGGATAGGCCTACTGACATTCGTTTTGTTATAAACAAAGGAGACTTAAACTGGACTTGGACTGTCTCCACCTGATGGCCCATTGACCCACCCTTGATGGCCCATTAACCCACCCTTAAACCATCTCCACTTGAGGGCCTGAGGGCGTATTAACCCTGTGCTTTATAAACCCTGCCCTTGCTATGAGCAGGTGCCATTTTCTACTATCCTGCTTTGTGCTGGTTGTAGTCGGTGGACCTGGCCAGAATAAAGGCTTCATTGGCTATTACGTGAGTGGCTCGTGAGACTTTTTTCTTGAAAATTGGGTACAACAGTTTTGTTTTGTTTTGTTTTGTTTTTTTGTTTTGTTTGGTACTGGGGATTGAACTCAGGGGCACTCGACCACTGGGCCACATCCCCAGCCCTTTTTTGTATTTTTTCAGAAGCAGGGTCTCACTGAGTTACTAAGTGCCTCGCCAATGCTGAGGCTGGCTTTGAACTTGCGATCCTCCTGCCTCAGCCTCCCAAAGTGCTGGGATTACAGGCGTGTGCCACCGCGCCCGGCTTGGGTACAACAGTTTTAACCCAGAGAAACTGACTTCAGACTTCTGACTTACAAAGCTGTAAGATAATAAATTTGTGTTGTTTATAACCAATACATTTGTGGCAATGTTAGCAGTAGCAATGGAGAAGTAATATGCCAATCAAATATGACCAGAGAATATGGCTGAGGTTTGTCCAGCTTGAGTTCAAGTTCGATTCTGCCCAAGATTTTCTACTGCCAATATTGCCCATAAAATGTCTATGTTCTAATCTACATTAGAAGGTCAACAATTGTTGAATTTTTATTTTTATTTAAGCAACTAAACTCCTTGAGTATAATCCTCAATATCTAAAATTATAATAAGATGAGTTGGTAAATTAAAGGAAAGGATTCTCATATGTAAATTTCTAAGTAGTTTTAACATGTATAAATCATATGCAGCATAACAATTCTGCCAGCAAAGTGCTGCATACATGATTCTTGTCCCATAAAACTATAATGGAACTGAAAAACTCCTATTTCCTAGGACATGATAGCTATAGTAATGCTGTAACACAACTCATTATTCATGTGTTTGTGGTCATGCTGGTATAAACAAACATACTGCATACCAGCCCAGATTGGGCTTGAACTTGCATCCTCTTGCCACAGCCTCCCAAGTAGCTAGAATTATATGCATGTGCCACTTTTTTAGGTACCCAGCCCAATTTAAAGTGCCTTCTGAGGGCCAAAAACAAGACTATAGTAGTGTAAGAAATATATTTGGTCTTTGTCTCGGTCCTGTCTCACTTGAAACCTTTGGAATTTCCTGAGTGATAGAAGTCTCAATCATTATTCATAACAAACACCAACTCCTGAATTTAAGCAAAAAAGTGGCTTAGTATGGGGCACCTTGATTGCTTCAGAAGGGGGCCAATCACCAGAAAAACCAAGTGGTTCGAGTGGGTCTCTGTCAAGACATCATGCCTGCTGTCTTTTACTACATTTCCTTACCTATAATAATCATATCTTCTTACTACAGAAGAAAGATACACTTATTTCAGTAGCACATATACTAAAATTGGAACAATATGGAAAAGACTGGCATGATTAATGCACTAGGACAACACACAAATTTATGAAATTTTTTTTTTTTTTTTTTTTTTTTTTTGGTACCGGGGATTGAACTCAGGGGCACTCAACCCCTGGGCCACATCCCCAGCCCTTTTTTGTATTTTATTAGAGACAGGGTTTCACTGAGTTGCTAAGTGCCTCGCCATTGCTGAGGCTGGCTTTGAACTCGCGATCCTCCTGCCTCAGCCTCCCAAGTGCTGGGATTACAGGCGTGCGCCACCGCGCCCGGCTTGAAATATTTAATATTTTAAGAGAAACAAAAGAAATACATGTCTCTGCAGGACCTGGTGGGACACGTCTATAATTCCAGCTATTCAGGAGGCTGAGGCAGGAGGATCACAGGTTCCTAGCCAGACTTAGCTATTTAGCAAGACCCTGTCTTAAAATAAAAATATAAAAGGGCTGGAAGTATAGTTCAGTGGCAAAGTCTGGGTTCAATACCCAATACTGGGGGGGAAAAAAAGACACATCTCTCATACATCCCAAAACTTATTATATTGTATTGCCTTGAGAGAAAAAAATTGCAGAGTGAAAAGAGAATTCAAAATATCTGTGTTGATGAGGCCATCTTTAATCAACACACCAAAAACCCATAGTAGATCTTAGCTCCTTTCCCTGTTTTTGTTTGTTTGTTTGTTTGTTTGGTAAGACTGGAGATAGAACCCAGAACCTTGCACATGCTAGGCAAGTGCTCTACTTGTTGAATTTTTATTCAGCAAAGACCCTTGCACTTTAACTCTATTTCTGTTAAATATGGAGCAAGGTGTTAGAAATCTCCAGTCCTTTACATGTTATGAAATGCATCATCTCTTGTTAGAAAAATGCTGAACATAGTTAACTTAGTCGGGAACACCGTGTTAGTGAACTAAAAGGGTTTATTGGGGTGCCACGTGGGCAAGGGTAGGGAAAGGAAGGGAAGGGAAGGGGGGTAAGGAAGGGATGGACGGGAATAGGGACAGGCAGGAACAGAGGCAAGCGCGAACAGAGAGCGATTTCAGTCCAGGGCTGGCTTAAATAGAGTGGGGGTCATAAAACCCCCTTGGAGTGAGTCCTTGCCCTATAGGCTATCAGAGGTCAGGAGGTAGTGGACAGGGCACTTGCTGGTCAGGTTTGCTGGTCATGCTGAGGATCTCGGGAGGTGTCGTTTTTCACAAAGCACCTGGGGAGGTGTGGCCTTCTGCCTGGGAGGCGCAGCCTCCTGCCTGAAATCCAACATCCCTGACTACAGACTTTTCTAAGAACAAAACAAAGGAGCCTTAGTCAGACAAGTAGCAGTCCCTTGTTTCATTCAGTAATAAACTCCTGACAAACCTTGACCACTAATCTTGCTGTACCCAATTTGCAGCAAAAAAGTCTCACAGGCCACTCATGTAATAGCCAATGAAGCTTTTATTCAGCCGGGGCCACCAACTACATGCTGCACAAAGCAGGGTGGTAGAAAAAGGTGCCTGCTCATAGCAAGGGCAGGGTTTACAAAGCACAGGGTAAATACACCCTCAATCCCTCAGGTGGAGACAGTTTAAAGGTGGGTTAATGAGCCATCGGGTGGAGAGAGTTTAAGTCTAGTTTAAGTCTCCTTTGCTTATTACAATCTAAATATCTGTCTTGGTATTAGCATTAGAAAGGAAGATCTTTTGGGGGGGTATATTTTCTTTTCTTTTTGTTTTGTTTTGTTTTTTATTTATTGTTTTAATTTTTATTTTATTTAGGTATATATGACAGCAGAATGCATTTTGATTCATTGTACACATTTGCAGCACAACTTTACGTTTCTAGGTTATACATGATGTAGCATCACACCATATGTGCAGTCTGGGGATTGAACTCAGGGGCACTCGACCACTGGGCCACATCTCCTGTTGCTGCCTGAAGCGGAAACCGCCTTGGAGCAACGAACGCCGCAGGAAAATTCGGAGGCAGGATGAAAATGAAAAAAGGTCTTTTATTCTTCTTCTCTCTCCGGCTCCAGCAATCACTCCAAACGCTCTAACTCCAACCACCACCTTCTTCTTCTTCCCACACCACACTAACCAAACTCACCCAGTTATATACATATCGCTTTAACAAGGACACGTGCTTACAGCTCGAGCTTACAGGTGCGTCACGCAGTGTTCACGGGCATACAAAGATTCTTTGGATAATGTATTACTATCAGGTGGAAACTAGAACATCTTTTATGGCTCTCAGCTAACCGCAATCTTTAGCTATCTCCTTGATTATAGGCTCCTTCAATTCCCCCTTTTAGTTTTAAAAGAGGGGATGTTCTAGGACGTCCATGTGCAACCGACATTCTTACCCGTCATGGGAGTCTAGGCTGTCCTGACTCCTGGCTTAGGTTGACATGCCGGCCACATTAGACTGTCCCGTGCGACTGTGCCGTGTCTTAGGTTGTCCCCTTCTGGGGATCTTACCCGTCATAGGCTAACCAGCCATCCAATAGAGCCCTTCAGGATCGACTGTGTGTTGACTAACAGCCGTCCAATTTTTAGGAGATGCTGCGGCTTTAAGGCGGCAAGCCTACTGCTGACGAGCCAAGTTTCCATAGCGTATCAAGTTCTTTAAGCCAATCAGCTGCCCTTAGTTTCATCAAGTAACGCACTGAGTTCTCTTAGACAAATACCCGCAAGGCATTGTCCCGTAATGTCCCAAAATAATGGCAAATCAAAATGTCCATAAGTTATAACACATAGATTCAAGAGACCCCATGCATGCAGAGCAGAGGCCACACTGCTGGTTAGGTTGTTTGATGCTTGAGCAGCAGGGATGCTTGCAGCGACCGTGGTCCCTGCAGTTGTAGCATCAGCCGTCTTTTTTATGTCTAGACATTTCCACCGGCAAATCTTCAGGGCCCGCTACCTAAAAACTCAAGCATCCATTATTAAGGGAAAGGCAGTGCTATTCCAGCACTGAGATCAAAAGGTGAGCTGTCAAACTAAAAAAAGAATTATTAGTGTAGAAAATAAAAGTTGATCTCTGCTCACACACATTGCTGCTTAAGCTCCCACAAACATAAATGTGGCAAAATATCACATTCAGAAATAATCAAAGGGAAACTGAGGGTGTTTACTGCATTAAAGATAAAGAAAAGCTAAAGGCACTTTGGAAAAATAATTTGTTAGCTGGAATCCTCAAGTCTCTATATACACAGCAATCATATACCTGTTGAAATAATTCAAATTAATCAGCTATTAAACAAATGAAGTTAATAACAAATAAACGATCCTCTGTCGGAACACCAAAATATCAGGTTATACAACATTAAACATATTCACAGCTGAAGAGAAGTCCCAGAGACAACTATAAATCAAAATTGATTATCATTATAATAGATTATCTAATTAAAATATTCTGAACTTATATGAATATCTATTTATCTATCTATCTATTGATTATCTAATTAGAATATTCTAAGCTTAAATGAATTAACGTTATTTGGATCTATATCTATCTACCTATTTTTTTTTTAAGCGCTTAATTATTTGTGACGTCACACTAGACAGACGCACATATAAACATATATTTGTGACATCACATTAACATGAAATTTAGACAAATGCACAGACATAAAGACATATATAAAAGAAAAAAATACAATTGTGTATACACTGAAGAGAGATCTTCTTGTCCCGGCCGGGAAGATGAAATTTAAGTTGTAAATTTAATGGAGGACTCTTAAGGGAATCACTCCATACCTTCATTTTGGTCCTCTTGATTTTGTACTTGTTTATTCAATCTAGACTCCTCAATAACTTCGTCTTGATCCTTTTGACTTTGTACCTGCTTTATCAATCTAGATGGTATCCATATTGGAGAGGATTCGTGCTTTGGAAAAACACAAACAGATCCTCTCCCCCAAATTAATACTGGGTCTGGACCCTTCCATGTACCTGAGAGAACATCCTTCCAGTAAACCAAAGGTTTATGTTGTTGGTGTGGGTTCCAGTGTCTATCTCCAGCCGAATGTCCATTAGAATCTACAGTTAAGAAATTTAGGGTAAACAGGGCAACTGCCAATCTGTCCTTGGGATTTTTCCAGTTTCCATCTTTTTGCTTTAGTAACATATTTTTAAGTGTCCGATTTGCTCTTTCAATTATTCCTTGTCCCTGAGGATTATAAGCGATACCTGTTTTGTGGATAATATTGAACTTTGTACAAAATTGTTTGAAGGATGTGGATGTATATGCAGGGCCATTATCTGTTTTAAGCATTTTGGGGATGCCCAATGCAGCAAAAGCTTGCAGACAATGAGATATAGTATCTTTAACTTTTTCTCCGGAATGTAAAGAAGCAAAAATCATGCCTGAGCATGTATCTATGGTGACATGAATAAATCGTAATTTTCCAAAACTTGGCTCATGTGTGACATCCATCTGCCACAAATGATTGGGCATCAAACCTCGTGGGTTAACCCCATAATGTGGATTGGGCAAAAGTGTTACACAAGATGGACATTCTTTTACAATTCTACGAGCTTGTTCTTTTGTGATTTTAAATTTTTGTCTTAAGGTAGTGCTGTTAACGTGGAACTGGGAATGAAATAAAGTAGCTTGTTGTACTGTAGTAAATATAAATATTGTTTTAGTGAGGGCATCAGCTTTTTGATTACCTTCGTGGAGAGGACCAGGCAGATTAGTGTGAGCTCTTATGTGACCTATAAATAAAGGTTCTTTTCGTTGCCATAGGAGATTTTGGATTTGAGAAAACAATTTAAAAGCTGGAGTATGTGGTGCTATTGGACCTGCTAGCTCCAATTTAGGGACAGCATGTACAATATAGTGGCTGTCTGAAAAAATATTCATAGGCTGTTCTTTAAAATTTTCCAGAGCTATTATTATAGCTTCGAGTTCCACTAATTGAGCTGATTTTTGATTAGTGATATGAATCATTTTTTTCATTTTGAGTGACTACTGCAGCAGTACCGTTAGAGGATCCATCTGTAAATACATTAAATGCTTTAGGAATGGGTTGAGTTTTTATTACCTGTGGGAATATGATAGGATGATTGATACAAAAGGACAGTATAGGAGATTTAGGAATATGATTGTCAAAATTTGCAGAAGTAGAGCATCTAGCTATAGCCCAATCATTATCATTGAAGCACAAATATTCAACCTGTGACGATGAATAAGGAGTAATAATAGTAGCAGGATGAATTCCAAATATTTTAGTAGAGGTTTTAAGTCCTTGAAGAATAACTTTAGCCACCATGGAGGTATAAGACTCAATTGTACTTTTAGGAGAGACAGGCAAATGTATCCATAATATAGGTCCCTGTTGCCAAAATACTCCTGTTGGTGTATATTGTGAAGGAATAATAATCAATATTAGTGGTTGTGCAAAATCAAATCTATCGCAATGGGATCTTTCAATGGCCTGTTCTACTAATTTTAGAGCTCTCCTGGCCTCAGGAGTTAATGTTCGCGGTGAGGATGGATCAGGGTTCCCGCGAAGGATGTCAAATAAAGGTTTTAATTGTCCAGTAGTGAGGCTTAGTGTAGGGCGAAGCCAATTAATGTCTCCCAATAATTTTTGGAAATCATTGAGGGTGGTCAAATGTTCTTTACTTATTAGAATTTTTGGGGGTTTAACAAAAGTATCCATGATTTTAAAGCCTAAATATAGTATAGGTGATCTGCTTTGAACTTTTTCTTCTGCTATATATAATCCATATTTTTTAAAATTTTTTGTTATTTCACTAAATATATTAAATAAGATTTTTTGATTAGAGTGAGCTAATAAAACATCGTCCATGTAGTGTAGACACATGAGGTCTTGATATTTGTTTTTAATGGGCTGTATAGCTCTGTCCACATATAGTTGGCACATTGTAGGGCTATTTGCCATTCCCTGTGGCAATACTTTCCATTGATATCTTTTATCAGGGCCATTATTATTGATAGAAGGAATTGAAAAAGCAAATCTGGGGGCATCCAGAGGATGTAGGGGAATGGAAAAGAAACAGTCCTTTATATCAAGAGTTATAAGGTAATAGTTTTTTGGAATAGCTACAGGATTAGGAAGTCCAGGTTGGGTGGGTCCCATAATTTGCATTGTTTTATTAATTTGTCTTAGGTCTTGTAATAGTCTCCATTTTCCCGATTTTTTCTTAATTACAAATATGGGAGAATTCCAGGGAGAGGTGGAAGGCTCTATGTGTCCTGCTTCTAATTGTTCTTTAATTAATTGATGGGCCGCTTGCAATTTTTCTTTGGATAGGGGCCACTGAGGGACCCAAACTGGCTTATTAGAGAGCCATGGTATTTTTAAAATTGTTTTCTCAGTGGCCCCTAGAAAAAATGTCCTTTGCCTTTTTTATTATGATTAGGATTTTTATTTTTAACACCTGCAGGCTTGGTTGCTAGGTGTAGCCCCATTTGATGTAAGATATCTCTTCCCCATAGGGTAACTGGCAAGCTGTTTAAAACATAAGGTTGGAATGTTCCTGTATGGCCTTCATTGTCTTGCCAATTTAAGATTACAGCACTTTGTGCTGGGGTATTACTATATCCCAAGCCTCTTAAACTGGTTGAGGCTTTCTGCAGAGGCCAGTGCTTAGGCCATTGTTGTAGATTTATAATGGAAGAGTCAGCTCCTGTATCAATCAGCCCCTCCATCTCTATACCTTGAATTTTTAATTTGCACATCGGCCTCCGTGAACAATCCTGAACCCAGAAAGCCATAGGTCCTGAACCAGTGGAACCGAATGCTCTGCTATTTCTATTTTGTGGCATGCTTTTAAAAGAACTATGGAGACTGGGAATGAGGAGCAGCTGTGCGATTCTGTCTCCTTGATTTACGGAGATGATACCCCTGTGTGTACTTAGCATTATTTTAATCTCTCCATTATAATCTGAATCAATAACCCCTGGTATAACATTAAAGCCTAATAAACTCTTGGAACTACGCCCAAGGATTAGTCCCACAGTTCCTGAAGGGAGAGGTCCCCTGATTCCCGTAGGAATCAGCTGAACCCCCATTTCAGGTGTCAGGACCATCCGGGCAGTAGAACAGAGATCTAATCCTGCACTTCCTCTTGTCCCTCTGATAAGGGCGTTAATGGGTAGGAGGGATTGTGACGAGGAATCATTTGGATCTGAGGGCATTCCTCCTCTAGTGCGCATTCCTCCTCTAGTGCCTCATACATTTGTGGGCCCCGGGGCATTGGGCCCCTGCCCCGTTTTTTGAAATCCTTGATAAATCATTTCCATATATATCATATCTGGAATGGCATTGATTGGCCCAATGTATACCCTTTTTGCACCTGGGGCATCGGCCTGGAGCGCGGTATGAATTTGATCTTATTACCCTTGGGGGATATTGCTTAGCATATCTTGGTTGATTATAATACTTTTGTCTGGAATATCCTGTTCTAGGTTGAAACCTTTGGGAATTTTGAGGGGAGGAATTTTTCATCACTGCAGCAATTACGTTGCCTGTGATAACAGCCTCGTTAATGTCTTTGCACAGTCTGATATAAATTGATAAGTCTTTTTTACTTCTCCATGGCCTTATTGCATCCTGGCAATATTTATTAGTGTTCTCGTATGCTAATTGGATAACTAGAGGCATAGCTTGCTCGACTTCGCCAAAAACTCTAGATGTTGTTTTTAAGAGTCTATCTACAAAATCAGCGTAAGGTTCGTTAGGCCCTTGTATAACTTTTGATAGGCTGCCTTGCAGATCCCCTGTGCCTGAGATTGTCTTCCAGGCTTTCACAGCTGCAGTGTGTATCTGGGCATACACACCTGGATCGTATTGTAGCTGATTTTGTAGTTCGGCGAACTGACCCTCCCCTGTGAGCATATCTATATTGCGTTGAGGGAAACCTGCTGCAGCATTTCTCTTTGCTATTTCTGAACAAAGTTCCTGGAATTGAGTTTTCCAGATTAGGTATTGTCCCCCACTTAGTACCGCTCTGCATAGACTTTTCCAATCTGAGGGGGCTAAGGTTAGGGTGTTAAGTGACTCTATCATACTTAATGTGAACGGAGCTTGAGGCCCATAGGTCATTACCGCCTCTTTAAAATTCTTTATTGTTTTAAAGTCTAGGGACTCGTGATATCTTTGTCCCTGTTCATTTTGAAATACTGGCAGTTCTAGGTGCTCCTGCGGTCTATGTTGTTCGAGAGCGTATAAGCGCTCAGAAAGGCTGCCGATTTCTACCTCAAGGGCACGTACATTCTGATCAATACTCCTTATTGTTTCTGTTAGGTATTCTATCCATGAAGGAGCAGAGGGCACTAGTGGTCCCTCTATTTGACGGTCTTTTCTCTTTTTTAATTTCTTTTTGTTCTTTTTATTGGAGACTGTGCTCCCTGAATCGCTTTTTGATTCCTCCTCACTACTAGCTTCATAATTCCTAACTGGCTCAGTGGAGGAGACCGTACTCTCATGGTTTGGCTCCTTGTTACTATTATCACTTTCACTAGTATCCTGAGTTTCAGCTTCTAAGGAGAGTACATACTCCTCAGCTAATTTTATTAAGCTTCTGATGGCTTTTGCAGTTCTTACTTTTGAATTTATATTACTGCTCTCCTTGCTGGTCTCAACTGAGTCAGAGGATATGCTTTCTTGTTCACTTTTCTCACTATCCTCTGAGTTCTCGCTATCAAAAATTTCATTCGTGGCTTTTATAAACCAACTTTTTGTTATATTCGCTCCCATATTTTTAAATTTTCTTTTTTCTTACCTTGCCGCCGAATTCCCCATACAGGCCACCACTTGTTGCTGCCTGAAGCGGAAACCGCCTTGGAGCAACGAACGCCGCAGGAAAATTCAGAGGCAGGATGAAAATGAAAAAAGGTCTTTTATTCTTCTTCTCTCTCCGGCTCCAGCAATCACTCCAAACGCTCTAACTCCAACCACCACCTTCTTCTTCTTCCCCTCACACACTAACCAAACTCACCCAGTTATATACATATCGCTTTAACAAGGACACGTGCTTACAGCTCGAGCTTACAGGTGCGTCACGCAGTGTTCACGGGCATACAAAGATTCTTTGGATAATGTATTACTATCAGGTGGAAACTAGAACATCTTTTATGGCTCTCAGCTAACCGCAATCTTTAGCTATCTCCTTGATTATAGGCTCCTTCAATCTCCAGCCCTTTTTTGTATTTTTATTTAGAGACAGGGTCTCACTGAGTTGCTAAGTGCCTCAGCATTGCTGAGGCCGGCTTTGAACTCGAGATCCTCCTGCCTCAGCCTCCCAAGTGCTGGGATTACAGGCGTGTGCCACCGCACCCAGCTCAGAAAGGAAGATCTTAATTACTGGGATGCCTTTTAGCTCTTCTATTTGATTCAAACATGAAATCATATGTTTTTTTCTGCTGGAAATTAAATGTGATTTGGTTTATTGGTTTCACAAAAGGACTGGTTTGTCTAATATAATGTCAGACATGTTCCATAGATTGAATGAACTGAACCTGACGCCCCAAGGATTCTGAGTATATGCAGAGGTCTCTAAATGAAAGATCAAGGCTTCCTAATATTTATTGGACAAGTCTTAGTCTCCTCTTTGGGAAACTTCCAGAAATGAAGTTACTCTAAGAACTAAGTAACACAAATATGTTTATAAGTTAGATGTTTCCTATTTATGTGATTTCAACAAAACTAAAGGAACACCTAAATGAGTTGTCAGTGAGATTATTAAAAATAAAATGCAATATTTCTAGCACATAACTTGAAAGAAGTTTTAAAAATTGAGTTGTGTTGCCACAGTGAAATTTTCTATTTCCATTACTTCCTTGTGGGAATAAAGATTTCTCAAAACTTAATCAT
Organism: Tamias sibiricus; assembly: GCA_025594165.1. Classification (NCBI taxonomy): domain Eukaryota; kingdom Metazoa; phylum Chordata; class Mammalia; order Rodentia; family Sciuridae; genus Tamias; species Tamias sibiricus. The sequence continues at coordinate 73,735,304 of CM046666.1, forward strand.
TAAAATTATAAACATAGAATTGATGCTGAAAATGTCATCTTCTTTTAGTGATAAGAAATGATAAGTAATAATTAACCAGAGATGGACTTAAAATGGGTGGGAAAAATCACCACCTCAGAGGACTGCTGGGAAGAATAAATAAACTAACACAGAAAAGACTTAGACAGTACCTGGTACATAAAGAATGATAATACACATCAACTACTACTGCTATTATTATCCCTATTAACTCCTGTACTTGGCATAGAGGTGACAATCATATGAATAACATCATCTATCTCCACATGCATTTCCAAAATGTTTTATGTTAATAATTTATCAAATCGTAATATATGCATGTTGGTTTGGTAAATAGGTACTTTAAATAACCGTAATGCTTCCTCACTCCAGAAAAACATGCTTAACATTCAGCCCTACAATCACAAAAATAAAAGTGTTTCAAATTCAATTTTTTATACACATTTTTGTGGCTGAGAACAATGGCAGGATTATTTATCAAAGATTTTCAAGTGGGGGGGTGCAGGGGGGGGCAGACTGGGGTGTGGCTCAATGGTAGAGCGCTCGCCGAGCATGGGCGCAGCCCGGGTTCAATCCTCAGCACCACATACAAATAAATGCATCGTGTACAACTAAAGCAAATAAATAAATATTAAAAAAAAAAAAAACATTTAAAGAAAAAAAAGATTTTCAAGCATTAAAATATATTACTTCAGACTGAAGTTACACTGCAGAGAAACACAATAGAACAACTGTACTGATGGGGTACATATATTATGAAATATTAAGAGCACTTCCCTGGAGCTCTGACTCTGATTTTCCACTCAACTATACAACTGCTTTGTTACAAAGCTTTCCCTCATCCAATTGGCCTCTTTATCATCAACTCTACCCTCAGGAGGAGGAGCCCCTTGAATGATGTCTCTACACATGACCTTGCATTTTAGTTTATATTTCCAAGTATCTCTGGAACAACTCCATTACTATTCTCCTAACAACCTCAGACATGAACTTATTCAAACCAAGTTTATTTCTCTTCAAAACTCCTACTCTGTATTTGTTAGTACTTTTTCCCCCTCTAATACTGAGAATCCACACTACTTTTATGCATATGCTAGATATGTAGATCTGCCACTGATCTACCCATCCCCAAGCCCAGAGTTTTGTTTTTTGAAGTAACAAAGACCCTAATATGAATAAGATTTTTTTTTCAAAAGGAACTTATTGGCCTAGATAACTGGAACTTCGAGTAAGAAAGAAAGTTGGGTCATAACTGGATTCAGGGCTGTCTTTCTTTGGAGCTCAGCCTCTTCTATCCTGGTGGTACCAGTCACAGACTCCACGTGTTAGCAGATGGTTGCTACAGCACCAGATTTAACAACCTCTGAGCTCCAAACTCTGTAGGCAAGAACATCTGCCTCCCTCCCAGAAACATCAGCAAAAGACTCCTAGTGTCTATGGGCTACTTTGGGGTCAGTCACCCTGTCAATAAACCAATCTCAGGAGCCAAGGAAGCAGAAGGCCTGGCCAAGACGGAATTACTTGACTCAGAGCTCATTCCACATATTCAATCCTCAGCACCACATACAAATAAATGCATCGTGTACAACTAAAGCAAATAAATAAATATTAAAAAAAAAAAAAACATTTAAAGAAAAAAAAGATTTTCAAGCATTAAAATATATTACTTCAGACTGAAGTTACACTGCAGAGAAACACAATAGAACAACTGTACTGATGGGGTACATATATTATGAAATATTAAGAGCACTTCCCTGGAGCTCTGACTCTGATTTTCCACTCAACTATACAACTGCTTTGTTACAAAGCTTTCCCTCATCCAATTGGCCTCTTTATCATCAACTCTACCCTCAGGAGGAGGAGCCCCTTGAATGATGTCTCTACACATGACCTTGCATTTTAGTTTATATTTCCAAGTATCTCTGGAACAACTCCATTACTATTCTCCTAACAACCTCAGACATGAACTTATTCAAACCAAGTTTATTTCTCTTCAAAACTCCTACTCTGTATTTGTTAGTACTTTTTCCCCCTCTAATACTGAGAATCCACACTACTTTTATGCATATGCTAGATATGTAGATCTGCCACTGATCTACCCATCCCCAAGCCCAGAGTTTTGTTTTTTGAAGTAACAAAGACCCTAATATGAATAAGATTTTTTTTTCAAAGGGAACTTATTGGCCTAGATAACTGGAACTTCGAGTAAGAAAGAAAGTTGGGTCATAACTGGATTCAGGGCTGTCTTTCTTTGGAGCTCAGCCTCTTCTATCCTGGTGGTACCAGTCACAGACTCCACGTGTTAGCAGATGGTTGCTACAGCACCAGATTTAACAACCTCTGAGCTCCAAACTCTGTAGGCAAGAACATCTGCCTCCCTCCCAGAAACATCAGCAAAAGACTCCTAGTGTCTATGGGCTACTTTGGGGTCAGTCACCCTGTCAATAAACCAATCTCAGGAGCCAAGGAAGCAGAAGGCCTGGCCAAGACGGAATTACTTGACTCAGAGCTCATTCCACATATCAGGGGCTAATAGAGTCAGATGCACTAGTGCTACACAAAGTGAGATTCCAAGAAGAAGAGACCCCCCCCAAAAAGACTCAATGGCTTTATCTGAAGCTAGAATCTGACAGGCAGTCAGTATAGATAGGTCAATCAAGTCAGGTAGGATCAAGAAAGCCAATTTTGAGTGAGTCCCAGGAATTTGGAGACTGTCCCCTGAGGGATTGGCATGTTAAGTCCTTCAGAGCCCTTCCTCCACCCTTATCAAGAACCTGCCTCAGGGGCTGGGGTTGTGGCTCTGCTCGCCTTGCACGTGTGCGGCCCAGTTGCGGCCCAGTTCGATCCTCAGCACCACATAAACATAAATGCATTGCATTGTGTACAACTAAAGCAAATAAATAAATATTAAAAAAAAAAAAAAAAAGAACCTGCCTCAGCCCCAACTTGTTGCCAAGGTAATCTGTCCCAGGAATTGCCCCTCCCTACAGAGAGCCATAAGGATGTTAATTAAAGTGCCCTGGGCTGCTCCATCCTGCCCTTCCCCCTTCGGCACATCTGCTTCTCACTTTTTGGCCAGCCCACCCACCATTCCTGGGCCTGGTCACAGTAAGCTGGAAGGAGAGAGATAAGGGGAAGAGAACAGGAGAACAAAGGAAGCCTGGGACATATAAAAAAGGCAAACCTGCCTCGCTTCTTGAGATACCAGGATACCAGCAATGGCCCCTTCTCCCTCCTGGGAGAAGTCCATGTTTCCCATTTTAAGTAAACTCTGCTTTATATGCTTGCCTTGGCGTGCTTCTCTAATGTTCAAACTTTAACATTTTGAGGAACAGAACTCGTCACCAGCAACCAGTGGTATCATATCTACTACCATGCAATTCCAATGCCAGGTCACAACTCAGTTGTCCATTTCCACTTCAACCTGGTTTGACACTTTGATAATAGTATCACTGCTTTTCTTCTGATAACTTTTGACTCTTCCTCTTGTTTGAGGGTCATACTCATTTGGTCATTGGAATATAATGGTGAGAAAGAGTGGAGACAGCCTGAGGTTAAATTCCATCCTCTACTCCTTACAAGCTCTGTAAATTTGGGCAGGTTTACTTAACTACTCTTTGCCTTAGTCTCTAGATCTATTAAATGTGGGTAGTTATTGTTGGATTCTAGGCAGAAGGCTGCACCTCCCAGGCAGAAGGCCACACCTCCCCAGGTGCCTTGTGAAAAACTACAGCTCCCAGGATCCTCAGCGTGACCAAAAAACCTGACCAGCAAGTCCCTTGTCCACTACCCCTACCCCCCCCCCCCCGACCTCTGCTGGCCTATAGGACAAGGACTCACTCCAAGGGGGTTTTATGGCCCCTACTCTATTTAAGCCAGCCCCGGACTGAACTCTCTCTCTGTTCCTGCTCTCTGTTCCTGCCTCTCTGGTTCCTGCCTCCCTTCCCTTCCTTTCCCTACCCTTGCCCACGTGGCACCCCAATAAACCCTTTTATTTCACTAATACAGTGTTCCCAGCTAAGTTAACTATGTTTCAGCAGTTTTCTAACAGTTATAGTATCTGCCTTCTAGGATGGTGCCCGGCACATTCAAACTGTCCAGCATGCTATTATTACTATTATAATTCCCACTACACATGGCACAAAGGTCATAAGGACAATATATGGGAGGATTTTAGCCTATGCATGGTTCCACATTACATTTCTGGCTTTACTTTTTGTAATCAGCCAACATATATTTACTTTGGGGAGCTGTCATCTACTTTTCTCCATATTCTCTGTGCTTGCCACTTTCTGCTACTCTGTTTTGTTTAGTTGGTTCATTGTTCCTGGAAGCCCCCTGCTTGGTGTATCTGAGCTTACAGGGAGGGGTTTTGGTGTTGATATTTATGGTTCTTTTGCTTTGGTGTTAGGGCGTGCTAAAACGATTACAGTCTTGGTTGCAACTTTTGAAGCAATAAAGTACCATATAGTTAAAGGCATGCTTATTCCTAATCTGACTTTTAATAATAGCCAATGCAGTCTCTTTTCTAGGAGCAAAGTTGAAGAATTGCTTAGAGAAAGCAAGAGAGAATGCTACTGATGGACAAAAAAAGAATGTATACACTTCAACATAAAATTTGAGCAAAACATGTTTTTTACTGTTTGGAGGGCCAACTAGAATTTGATGGAGTGGGTTAACACTCTGGAATGAATAGGCTAAGCAGGCCGTAGAGTTTTTTGAGCATCTAAGGGGCACCAAAATGTGTTCTAATAGGATTACTTATCTCTGCACCTTAACCAAAGATAGGAATATTTGAAAAAAAAAAAATTGTGGAAAGTTTGAACATGTCCTTCTGACCAGCATCACAAGACAAGATTGCCCCAATGGTTCTGTGTCTGTGGTCCCTGAGGAATGCCTTCAAAATTAATTAAGGGATGCCATTTCAGCTCCTGTGCTCTCTATACTTTGTACATCTCAATTTCTGTGACCTCCAGGATAGTGGAAATAGTATAACTTGATGCATTCCATAATTCTTAGCCAGAACTGAGTTTTGGCTTTTAAAAATAGTGAAAATTCATAATCCCACAATCCTATATCTGAAATCTGAAAATCTCTTAAAACTAAAACTTTATTCATAATTCACTTGGCAGTAAATCCTGACCCAATCTGGACCCATTTAGCAATAAATCCTCTTCCAATATGAGGAGATGTTTTATAATCTTTATTCCATCTTGTGCGAATCTTTACATTTTGTTGAGAAATATTGGCATGACTGATGATGGGTTACTTTCCTGAATTCTAAGGGGGATATAAAACCTAAGGGCTTTAGATATGAGATTATGAGCCTGAGCAGGTAGAAAAACATCTACAAAATGCAGTCTTGGGCTGGGGTTGTGGCTCAGCGTAGAGCGCTCACCTAGCACGTGCGCGGCCCGGTTCGATCCTCAGCACCACGTAAAAATAAACACATTGTGTACAACTAAAGCAAATAAATAAATTTTTTAAAAAATGCAGTCTTCTGGGGCTGGGGCTGGGGCTCAGTGGCAGAGCGCTCGCCTCGCACGTGCGCGGCCCGGGTTCGATCCTCAGCACCACGTAGACATAAATGCATTGCATTGTGTACAACTAAAGTAAATAAATAAATATTTTTTAAAAATGCAGTCTTCTTTTTGCTGTTATTTGATCTATTATTTGGAGGAAGAGGTTGAGGTCAGGTCTAAAAACATTTCAAATAAGTAATAATGGATACCATACAATTAACTTTATCTCCATTTCCTGCTTACTAAAAACTTTTTAGAGTCTTCTTCCCATGTATTTCAAGGAAATGTTGGCAAACTTGTTTGACTTTCTGTAGATATTGCATGTCCTAAAAGTTATCATGTTTGTGTATCTGTTTCTTCATCCAAAATTTAAAGCTTTTCTGCTTTTGTTACCCAAGACTCTCTACTATTGTCCCCAGAAGGCCAACATAGGCCTGAACAAGGTGCTCATTCACCTGCTTCTCTAGAGGTATCCAGTTCTTTTGTTCTAACAGATATAATGGGTTGGTTCAAAGGTTTGGAGTTTTTTGTTTTTGTTTTTTTGTTGTGTTGTGTTTTTTCCATCTTGCTTTATCTAGGTAAAGTTTTCTAAAACTCATTCTCCTAATCTGCCATCAATGCCTTTATTATTTTCCTCTTTTTAACTCTTTCTTTTAAAATCTCCTCATAATTACTGACATTCTAGAAATAAATTTTTCATATTTATTGACATACATTCAGATATGAAGTCAAGTGTATTAGAATTTCACATAAAGGGAACAAGCAGCTGGGGAAAGATCACTGTCCTGACAAGTCTTTAAGCATAATTTGCAGCTATTGTTGTCATGCAGGCATCACCTCATTCTGAATGCAAAAAACATGGTCAGCTTGTGCTGGGGCTGTAGCAATGGTAAAGCGCCTGCCTCCCATGTGTAAGGCACTGGGTGTGATCCTCAGCACCAGATAAAAATAAATAAAGATACTGAGTGTCTACAACTAAAAATTATTAAAAAAAATAAATAAATAAATAACGATCACTTTAACTTATGGGTTAATGTGATTTTTTTTGTCCCAAAGATAGGCTTACAATACATGGATCTGGTTTAGGAATGGCTAAAATCACTCAAGCAGTTTCTCTGTCCTGTACATGCCCTCCTACATAATTCAAGTCATTCACCAACCTGGAATTAATTGAATCATTCAGTCTGAAGACAACAACAACACACTTCCCAAGAAGGCATTGCTACAATCTGCCATTGCTGTGTAGATTGTTCAAATTGTAAGCATTGTACTAGCATGAACCTAAAAAGCAAAAAGTCTTGAGCTCGATGTATAGGTTACTAATTAGAGATACAGAATTATTCTTATGCAAGACTCAGATAAAATTTATGATCTGAAAAATAACCCAATCAATAAATGGGCCAAGGAACTGAACAGACACTTCTCAGAAGAAGATATACAACCAATCAACAAATACTGAAAAAATGTTCAACATCCCTGGCAATTAGAGAAAGGCAAATCAAAACTACTCTAGGATTTCATTTCACTCCTGTCAGAATGGCAGCTATTAAGAACACAAACAACAATAAATGTTGGAGAGGATGTAGGGGAAAAGGCACACTTATACATTGCTGGTGGGACTGTAAAATGGTGCAGCCAATATGGAAAGCAGTATGGAGATTCCTTGGAAAACTGGGAATGGAACCACATTATAACCCAGCTATCCCACTCCTTGGTCTATACCCAAAGGACTTAAAAACAGCATACTACAGGGGACACAGCCACATTAATGTTTGTAGCAGCACAATTCACAATAGCTAAACTGTAGAACCAACCTAGATGCCCTTCAGTAGATGAATGGATAAAGAAAATCTGGTATATATACACAATGGAGTATTACTCAGCAATAAAAGAGAATAAAATCATGGCATTCACAGGTAAATGGATGAAGTTGGAGAATATAATGCTAAGTGAAGTAAGCCAGTCCCCAAAATCCAAATGCCGAATGTTTTCTCTGATATAAGGAGGCTGATTCACAGTGGGGTTGGGACGAGGAGCATAGGAGAATTAGAGGAACACTAGAAAGGTTGATGGGAAGGGAGGGGAAGAGAGGGGGCAAAAGGGTTTAAAAAAAAAAAAGATGGTAGAATGAGATGGATATCATTACCCTAAGTACATGTATGAAGACATGAATGGTGTGAATATATTTTGTATACAACAAGAGATATGTAAAACTGTGCTCTATATGTGAAATATGAATTGTAATGCATCCTGCTGTCATATATAAAAACTTAGAATAAAAGAAAAAAAAAATAAGCCGGGCGTGGTGGCGCACGCCTGTAATCCCAGCACTTTGGGAGGCTAAGGCAGGAGGATCGTGAGTTCAAAACCAGCCTCAGCAAGGCTGAGGCACTTAGCAACTTAGTGAGACCCTGTCTCTAAATAAAATACAAAAAAAAGAGCTGGGGATGTGACCCAGTGGTCCAGTGTCCCTGAGTTCAATCCCCGGTACCAAAAAAAAAAAAAGAATTGTAAAAGCATGGTCCTAGCCGAGGAAGATGTGAGACTTCCTAATTCCTTAATTAACATTCAGAGCTTCTCTGTTATTTGTGCCTAGTTCTGCTCTCTAAGTGAACTCTCATAAATAGTAGCAATAACATCTTGTGATCAGACCAGCTCCAGCACAGACATGATGCTATAGAAGTAGTAAAAAGCAGTAGTTCATGCCCATCATAATGCCTTCCAGTACACTAAAAATCAATAACCATTTGACACATTCAGAAAACATCCTCACATTGGCAAATGCAATGTTTCTTAGTCAACTCAAACTGCCAAAACAAAATTCCACAGACTGGGTGGCTTAAACCACAGAAATGTATTTTCTCACAGTTCTGGAGGCTGGAAGTCCAAGGTCAAGGTGCCAGTGTAATCAGATTTTAGAAAGAAAGAATGAAAGTAAAATAGAGAAGCCAGGCACGGTGGAGCATATCTATAATCAAAGTGACGCTGGAGGCTTAAGCAGGAGGATCTCAAGTTTGAGGCCAGCCTGGGCAACTAACCAAAATCCAGTCTCAAAATAAAAAATAAAATAAAATAAAAAGGGTTAGGGATGTAGCTCAGTGGAGGAGCACACCTAGGTTCAATTTTCAGTACAGAGAGACAGAGACAGAGATAGAGCCAGAGACAGAGGGTGCGCATGCTCCCTGGCAAGCACTCTGGTGTCTCTTCTTACAAAGCACTAACGCCATCATGTAGGTCCCACTCTTATAATATCATCTAAATCTAATTCTTTCCCAAAGGCCCCATTTACAAATATCATCACATAGGGTTTAGGGCTTTAGCATATGGATTTTGGTGGAGGTGGAGAAGGCACATTTCAGTACATAGCAACTTTGTAATACCATTTCTGAGTAAGCAATGAAATAGTTATGCAAAGTCTTGTTTTGTGGGAAAGGCACCTAGAAGTCATAATAAAGCAACAGAGGCTGAGCCAAGAGGTACAAGTGAAGGGGCTTTAGGGGCACCTACACACACACACACCACAAGTCCACAAGTACATGGTATGACATCTGAGAAATTCCCCCAAATGATCTTTTTTTTTTTTTTTAATATTTATTTATTTGCTTTTAGTTGTACACAATGCGTTTATTTGTACGTGGTGCTGAGGATCGAACCTGGGCAACGCGAGCACTCCACCGCTGAGCCACAATCCCAGCCCCCCCAAATGATCTTTAACAAAAGAAGCAATACAAACATGCAAGTGCCTGGGTTTGATTCCCAGCACCACAAAAAATGTAAACAACAACCAAAAAAAAAAAAAAAAAACCCTTATCTGTCTATTCTTTTAGAGAAATTTACATTTCAGGGTAATCCTGGTGTCTTTTAAACAATGCCACCTAAAGATTAACCAGAGAAACAATAAGGAAAAGCAGTAATTCTCCCCTGGCTCTGTGAGCTGTTGAAGCAAAGTATATGTACAACTACAATGGACACTTCACCAGGAACACTCCTCTGGCCATTACTGGATTCAATCAGCTAAGGGGAAAAGGAGCTGCATTTATCATAGTTTTCAATTCTTTCACATTCTACACTTCCATGCCTCAGAATTGGGTTTGAACTTGAGGGGATTCCAAAAGTTAAAAACTTTCATTTTGAAGACCTATACCTTCCTATACTGATTTTTGCAGGTTGTTTGTTTTATTTTCACTAATAACCAAATAGGTCTCCTCCTGCCCAAGACCTACGTCCTCCATGAATCCTAGCTTCATTCTGCTCTGATTTTTTTTTTTCAATGAACTGTATTTTTTTTTTTTTTAATTTAAGTACTGGGAATTGAATCCAGAGCCTCATGCATTCTAGGCAATTGCTTTCCCACTGAACTAACTCTCTAGCCCTTCTTAGTATATGCTGAGACAGGGTCTAGCTAAATTGCCCAGATAGGTATCAAACATGGTGTAGTCCTCTTGCTTCAGCCTCCTGAATAGCTGGATAACAGGTGTGTGCTCCTGTGCCTGGCCTTTCTAGGACTCTTAAATCATTGATTATATATGAACTGTACAATAATTCCCTCTATCATTCTCTTAGGTGGCCATGTGTAGCATTAAAAAATATTTGATTCATGGATATTTTTTATAAGTAGCTCTAATTCATTACTTATGCATCTCTTATATGCAGTTTTTTAAGAGATGGATTGAAAGCGAGCACAAACTGTGTACAGTTGGACTTTTTAGAAGAAGTCTCTTTATTGTTTATACTAACCAAAGAACCTCATCTCATGTTGGGGTATAGCTCAGTGGTTGAGCACGTGCTTAGCGTGTGCTTAGAGTGTGCTTAGCCTACACAATGCTCTGGGTTAAATCCCTAACAATACCACACACACACACACACACACACACACACACACACACAATATATATACACACACAAAAAATCACACACACACACACACACACACACACACACATATATATACACACACAAAAAAAAAAAAAAAAAGGAAGGAAAGAAAGAAAATGAAAAAAGTGTTTCATCTAATCCACAGGGCACCTGCCAAGAGGCAGGACACCTGACACATCCACTCTTGGATGCCCAAATTTATCTGGAGAGTCTATCAAGATTATCCCTCTTCCAACACAGGCTTTGGTTTAGAGAAGTTCAGACCTGTTTAGGGACCACTTACTAGCATTTCACTCTTTGAAGTTTTTTTCCAATGCTCTTTTCTTCTCTTAGAACAGAAAGGGATTTTTGTCTTTTAATTTGCTCTCAGGAATTGACAAAGATATTTTGTTTGACCAAACCCTATTCAGGCTCCTAAACTTCTTAAAGACCTATCTGTGCACTTCCAACTAAAATTCACTTCTAGCAAAGAACCTGCTAAGTCAGGGATATCATTCTTGATATTTGATCACCCTATAAATCTGATAAGATTTTCTCATCTTTCCCACCAGGTAATTTCTGCTCACTCTGGCCTATCTTTAGCAAGACTCCTGTTAGGCCCATTTAACCAGAATCTTTCCTTACCCTGATGTTTCTTCTTAGTAATCTTCCATCTACTGACACCCATCCAGGCTCTTTGGCTATAAATTCCCACTTCCCCATCCTGTATTTGGAGCTGAGTCCAATCATTTTTCTACACTGCAAAATCCTATTGTAATGGTCCTAATGCCTATCATGATGATCCTGAATAAGTCTTCCTTACCATGCATAAACAGATGTTACTAAATAAGTTTTTCCTATGATGCTGGTAATGAAATTCAGAGTCTCACACATACTAGGCAAAGGTTCTACTAGTGAGTTACCCTCCCAGCCCCTGAAAACTTTTTCATTAACAGAACAAAAAAGTGGGACAGTGTGGAACTCAATTATCAAGTGGCTTTCAAATCTTTCTGCCTTATCATTGGGCCTGAAATTTTGAACTTACAAAGCAAGCAAGCAAATAAAATCAGGAAATTATTGCCTTGAAGTCTGGTCCTATTGTGATGATTTTGTCCTTGGGACAATGGTGGCCTACCATCCAGTTAGGGGATGGGTTAGGGAACAAAAGAAAATGGAAGGGGACCACAACCATTAATGTTTGGTTCAGTGTCAAAGGTAGCCTAATAATTATTAAAGTACTTATTTGAAGGAGCCCCAATTAGGGAGATGGCTATTGCGGTCAGCTGGAAGCCATAAGTTCCACCTGATAATAAGTATGTATGTGACGCACCTGTAAATGCACGTGAGGCACCCGCAAAGCTAAAGGTATATAACCGGGTGAAAGCGGTCGGAGTCAGGAGAAGAATGAATTCATTCAGTCAGTCATGCAGTCGCTTGGTTGGAAGAAGAGTTCGGGTCGGAGAAGAAGAAAAGAATCAGAGCGGCCAGAACATAGGCAGAGCGGTTACAGAAGAGAAACCAGATAGAAGAAGTAATGGCTGGTCAGAGTCAGGCCGAGGCTCCTGAGGAAGAAAGAAGAAAGAAGCTCTAAAACCTAAGCTCTCTCTCTCTCTAAAGAAGAAATCTCTCTCTTTCAAGCTCTCTCTCTTTCTCTCTAAGCTCTAAGAAGATGAAGAAGAAAAAGCTCTTTCTCTCTAAGCTCTAAGAAGAAGAAGAAGAAAAAGCTATCTCTAAGCCGGGCGCGGTGGCGCACGCCTGTAATCCCAGCACTTTGGGAGGCTGAGGCAGGAGGATCGCGAGTTCAAAGCCAGCCTCAGCAATGGCGAGGCACTTAGTAACTCAGTGAGACCCTGTCTCTAATAAAATACAAAAAAGGGCTAGGGATATGGCCCAGTGGTCGAGTGCCCCTGAGTTCAATCCCCGGTACCAAAAAAAAAAAAAAAAAAAAAAAAAAAAAGCTATCTCTAATCTTTCTCTCTAAGCTCTTTCTAAGAAGAAGAAAAATCTTTCTTTCTCTCTCTAAGCTCTCTCTAAGAAAGTAGAAGTAAAAGTAGTAATAGCTTTACTCTGCCTCCGAGTTTTCCTCCCGCGGCGCCGTGGCTGGCCATGACAGGCAGCTTACACTTATTAAAATAAAACCTGTGAGAAACAGAATTTACAAATACATTTAAATTACTATTGTTAAATGAATCATAAAATTAAGTTAGTCACATTCTTTCAGGTTTCCCCAAATCTTAACTATTTTTTTTTCCCGTGGAAATCCATTAACAATCTTTTTTCTGCATATGAAATTCTTATCATTTGATTGCTGTGAAAAGCAGTGGTTTGCTTTCAGCAAAGATGACATTTTGCCCCTAATCAAGTAAGAGAATAGTGCTCTAAGGAGCTGCTATCTTGGTATTAAAAAATGGAGACTCTGCGTCTCTGACAAAGAATGTGTTTGCAGCCATTGATCTCAGGGAAGATTTAGAGGAGGAAGTTAAATTTTCTTGCTAAATTCATCACCACATAATACTAGAAATTAATTGTAAATAATGCAAATGTGTGAATGAAAATTCTCTCTCTCTCTCTCTCTCTCTCTCTCTCTATATATATATATATATATATACATACACATATATATACAAAGAACTGGAGGAAAGTGAATTTAGTTGCTGAAGATACATATTATAAGGCTTTTCATTAAAAAGTGATTAATATTATGTTCTTCTTCCAATATTTTCTACATTCTTATTATTGTTGGTCAACTATATTACAAGAGAAATTTATTACATTCATTGTATTCCCATTAATATTTTTAAAGTTAGTATTATATTGCTTTTCCACTTTATCATTGCATAGCTATTGTTTTTCCACTAAGCAATGATTCTCACCATAAGGCTGAAATCAATACACATTTAACAAGTAATATAAATGGGTTTATCATCAATCAAAAACCTCGAGGACCTAACACTGAACATAGTAAAATTGAGTATTAATTTTTCCTTGTTTTGTATTTTGTAAAACTTTTTTAAAAGGGTTTGGTTTATTTTATTAGAAAATAATGCAATTCTCAATATTAATTGACTAAAATGTTTAAAGAAATATAATTCAGAAAAAATATTTACTGCCCCTAGCTAGAACAAGAACATTTATAAGCCTTCTCTCCCACATTCCTTCTGCCTCTGGTATTATAGTACAGCAGGGTATTTTGAGACTATTTTGCTTTTGTGCGATTTTTACAGAGAAAACCTTCACTTAAAAATGGGTTAGAGGCAGGAACTTTGCTTTCCAGGAAAGCAATATTAAACTGATATTTTCAGGAAAAGCTGCATGAAACATGAAGTTGCCTTTCTTTTTTAAACTTGCTTTTATAACCTGATTATAATAGCTGTACTTAAGTCAAAAGACTAAAGTGAGATAAACTATGAAGTTGGTAGTCAAGGTATTAAAGCAATTATTACATCTGAATTAGAATATGTTACTGATTAATATTAGAAACAGAAAGGGAAATAGCTAAAATTCAGGAAAGTAGAAAACATGGCTGTAGATGGGACTCATATCAAAAGAATATTACTACCAATTAGCGGTCCTTATAACAAAACCAGACAATTCCAGGTACGGTATATAGAGAGATGATAGAAATGAGCTCCTGCCGGGTGCAGTGGCACACACCTGTAATCCCAGCACTTGGGAGGCTGAGGCAGGAGGATCACGAGTTCAAAGCCAGCCTCAGCAACGGTGAGGCACTTAGCAACTCAGTGAGACCTGTCTCTAATAAAATACAGAAAAGGGCTGGGGATGTGGCCCAGTGGTCAAGTGCCCCTGAGTTCAATCCCTGATACAAAAAAAAAAAAAAAAAAAAAAAAAAAGCTGGGTGCGGTTGCGCATGCCTGTAATCCCAGCACTCAGCACTTTGGGAGGCTGAGGCAGGAGGATTGCGAGTTCAAAGCCAGCCTCAGCAACGGTGAGGCATTTTGCAACTCAGTAAAACCCTGTCTCTAAATAAAATGCAAAAAAGGGCTGGGGAGGGCTGGGGTTGTGGCTCAGCAGTAGAGCACTCACTTGGCACGTGCGCGGCCCGGGTTCGATTCTCAGCACCACGTAAAAATAAAGGCATTGTATACAACTAAAAATAAATAAATAAGGGCTGGGGTTGTGGCTCAGCGGTAGGGCGCTCGCCTGGCACGTGCGCGGCCCGGGTTCGATCCTCAGCACCACGTACAAATAAACCCATTGTGTACAGCTAAAGCAAATAAATAAATATTTAAAAAAAATAGCCGGGCGCGGTGGCGCACGCCTGTAATCCCAGCACTTTGGGAGGCTGAGGCAGGAGGATCGCGAGTTCAAAGCCAGCCTCAGCAATGGCGAGGCACTTAGCAACTCAGTGAGACCCTGTCTCTAAATAAAATACAAAAAAAAAGGTCTGGGGATGTGACCCAGTGGTCGAGTGCCCCTGAGTTCAATCCCCGGTACCACACACAAAAAAAATAAATAAATAAATAATAAAAAAAATAATAAAATAAAAATAAAAATAAATAAATAAATAAATAAATATTAAAAAAAAAAAAAAAAAAGGCTGGGAATGCGACCCAGTGGTCGAGTGCCCCTGAGTTCAATCCCCGCTACCACAAAAAAAAAAAAAAAAAAAAAAAAAGAAAGAAAGAAAGAAAGAAATGAGCTCCTGCCACAAGAGCATGCCAACCTTTTCATACATCTCTTGGCTTGTTTGCAAAGTGCCTAGGAATTCTTGCTTCCTATATGTGGTATCATCCTCCTTAATATAGGTACTTATTCCTTTATACATTAGCCCATCAGTCCAGCTTGCCCTACTTCTTTGAGTTCTGGAAAATACCTGAAGGTTTCTCTTCCCTGCTAGGAGGAATTTCATGGTTGAGTTTTTCCAAAGGAATAATGCTCACATGTATTAACATGACACTACATTAACAGGAATAGAAGCACCCTCCCTTCATTAATAAAAGGAAAAGAAAGAATGAGAGAGAAAAAGAAAATTTGAAGCAATTCTTTTTATACATTACTCATAGTGAATTAACTCAGTGTTGTTAGAATGTCAATGTTGGATATACAGGTAAATATGTTATCATAAAGAAAATTTCCCAAGGAATGTTTTGATAAAAGGATAAAGGAAAAGAAAGGAAGAGACTGAACATTTCAGAATAAAATTTAACAATTCAGAAACAAATCTCTGAGCCGGGCGCGGTGGCGCACGCCTGTAATCCCAGCACTTTGGGAGGCTGAGGCAGGAGGATCGCGAGTTCAAAGCCAGCCTCAGCAATGGCCAGGCACTTAGTAACTCAGTGAGACCCTGCTTCTAATAAAATACAAAAAAGGGCTGGGGATGTGGCCCAGTGGTCAAGTGCCCATGAGTTCAATCCCCAGTACCAAAAAAAAAAAAAAAAAAAACAAATCTCTGCATGAGTTGGGAATTAACTATAAACTCTGAGTTCAAAAACTTCCATATTTGTTTTTGATTCCTCCATAGAAGTTCTCAAGAGCTATCCTCCCTGCTTCAGCCCTTTGTTTTAAAAGTACAAAGATCAACAAATGAAAAGCAGGATAAGGGCCATTTAAAATTCTCAGTTTTATGTAAAGTCAGGGCCTCTGTTCAAGGCCACAGACTTCTTGGCTTCCCTATGGCCTATATTTTTTGCAAAATATGACACAAATTTAATGTATGATAACCCATCAAAAGTTAGAAGCTACATTAGGATAAGGCTATGGTTTAGATACTAGATGTTCCCAAAAAACTTATGTGTAAGACAATGCAAGAAAGATTAGAATCCGGGCGCGGTGGCGCACGCCTCTAATCCCAGCACTTGAGAGGCTGAGGCAGGAGGATCGCGAGTTCAAAGACAGCCTCAGCAATGGCGAGGCACTTAGCAACTCAGTGAGACCCTGTCTCTGATAAAATACAAAAAAGAGCTGGGGGATGTGGCCCAGTGGTTGATTGTCCCTGAGTTCAATCCCCAGTACCAAAAAAAAAAAAAGAAAGAAAGAAAGTTTAGAGGCAAAATGATGGGTTATAATCCGTCCATTGACAAACTAATATGGATTAACTGGGTGGTAACTCTAGGCAGTTGGGGAGTGACTGGAGAAGGTGGTTCACTGGGGGTATGCCTTTGGGGTTTATATTTTGTCCCTGGTGAGTGGAGCTTTCTTACTGCACCCTGATTTCCATGTCCTAACCACGTTCCTCCTCCATGCTCTCCATCATGATGGTGTGCCTCACCTTGAGCGCAGAGCAATGGAATATGCCGCCTATGGACTCAGATCTCTGAAACTGTGATCCAAAATGAACTTCTCCTCTTCTAATTGTTCTTGTCAGGTCTTTTGGTCACAGCAACATTAAAGCTGACTAAAACAGGTAACTTATCACTCCAAGCCTTAGTTAGTATTCCTTTAGAATAGGGTGATTTTTCAGAATCTTACATGCTTGCAACTGAAAACAGCTTTTATGAATAAGAATAAGGTAGATTCTTACTAGATCAATACCTTGTTTTCAAGGAGGCAGTTTCTCATTCTATGTAACTATGGAAATCAAATTACACAAGAAGGCAATCTTCCCCAGGGAAAGCTGCTTACACAGGTGAACTTTCTGTTACTGCTAGTGAAATTGAAATTGTAAATCCAGCTCTGTTGATTGAATTCAGCATACTCTAATGGGCATACACATAATTTTAGTAAGTTTTATTTTAATAAAGGGAAACAAAGCACAAATAACATGATTGAAAGGCTTAGTTTGCCTTCAAGTTTAAGTCACTAAATCAATGAGGATATATTCTCTACATCAAGAATCTCTTGTCTATTTAATGTAGCATTCTTTACCTTTAGCAGCAGCATGTTAGCAGTTGATTTTGATACAATTTTTATTACATGTCAAATTACTCTTATTTTTTCTCTTATCTTCCTTAAGTATGTCTATTTCAAATTCCCATATTGCTGCTAATTACACTTAAATTAGCCAGTTTAAAGAATATCTTTCTTCTTTTTCTGATATTAGCATTAGTTTCCTACAACTACTTCAAAAAAATCTCTCCAAATTTAGTGGTTTAAAACAATACAAATTTATCTTTCAGTTTGGGAGGTCAGATATCCCAGATGGGTCTCACAGTGCTAAAATGAAGGTATCCATTGGGCTCCATTCCTTACAGAAGCCCTAGAAGAGGAGCCATGTTTGTGGCTTTTCCAGTTTTTAAGGCTGCTATGATTCTTGGTTTGTTACCCCCTTTCATCATCAAAGCCTGCAATGCCGGTCAAGTCTTTTTCACATAGAATCACTGATGTCCTCTACTACCTGTCTTCCACATTTAAAGGACATTTGTGATTACACTCTGTCCACCCTGATATTCCAGAATAATCCCCTTAGATTAGAAACCTTAATTTCATCTGTAACCTTAATATTCCTTGTCATGTAACCTAACACATCAACAGGTTCTGGGACCAAGATTCCCTAGACATTTATGGGGAGAGGGTATCATTATTTTATTTTGACTAACATAGCGCTCTAGTATTTATGGTAGTGTAGCATATGCTCCCAGACTCCTTTTTGGATGAAAATGTATTTCAAATTTAAAAGGTGTCCTTTTAGGTCATAATTTGTTAGGGATCACATTTTATCCTTCACAAAGATACGTTGTAGTTCTAATCGCCAATATGAATGTTACATTATTTCTAAATAAGGTCTTTTAAAAAAAATTATTTATTTGCTTTAGTTGTACACAATGTGTTTTTTATTTGTACGTGGTGCTGAGGATAGAACCCGGGCCGTGCACGTGCTAGGCGAGTGCTCTACCGCTGAGCCACAACCCCAGCCCTCTAAATAAGGTCTTTGTAGATGTAATCAAGTTAAGATGAGGTCATTTTGGATGGGTCCTTAATCTAATCTGACTAATAGGATTATAAAAAAAAAAAAAAAAGAAAGAAAGAAAAATGCAAGTGACACAGACACATAGATAAAATGCTACATAGACATAGAGGGAAGCTGGGCGTGGTGGCGCACGCCTGTAATCTCAGCACTTTGGGAGGCTGAGACAGGAGGATCAGGAGTTCAAAGCCAGCCTCAGCAATGGCGAGGCACCTAGCAACTCATTGAGACCCTGTCTCTAATAAAAAATGCATAAAAAGGGCTGGGGAGGTGGCCCAGTGGTGGAGTGCCCCTGAGTTCAGTCCCCGGTACCAAAAAAAAAAAAAAAAAAAAAAAAAAAAAGACTGACATAAAGGGAGAATGACATGTGATAACAGAGGCAAAAACTGGAGCAATGTAGACAGAAACCAAAGAATGCCTAAGATTGTTAACCACTGTCAGAAACTAGGAAAAGATAAGGAAGAATTCTCCCTACCGGTTTCAGAGGGAGCATGGCCCTGTCAACACTCTGCTTTTGAACTTCTAGACTCCAGAACTATGAGACAATACACTTCTGTTGTTTTCATGGATGCTGATGGTTTTGTGCTACTTTGTTATAGCAGCCCTAGGAAATTCATGCACACTCTCTAATCTTCTTATCACCTTTATTTACCTTGTATGGATACTTCCTAGTCCATCAGTGTCTTTTTCATAATAATCTGCCAAGTTCACAAAGCTTTACACAAATTGAATTTTACCAAAGATAAGTTAAAATGACTTCTTGCATTTCCTCAATGTTCCATTGTTTAGATATGTTCAAGTAATTCCTTCAGTTTTTGACAAATTTTTCCATTGCATTGTAAGGTTTTATACTTTCTAATCAAGTCTATACCATTCTCAGCAAGCTAAATAAATTATACATTTAATTTCATTTTTGATACTCATATTGCTTTTAGCGACCTGACAAGAGAAACATTCATTTCTTTCTGTAAATGTCTATGCAAGGCACAGTTGCCAGAACAATGCAAAAATATAAAGATTATAAAACACTTCTCATGCTTTAATGACCTTATTTTCTGATACATTAAACATCTTTGGAGCATCTAACCCTGAATGGACTTCCTCTGAGGACTGACTAGCACACAAATACAGGCCTTTGGCAGCTATGCTTGTGTGATATGAGCTGTCTTGTTACTATAACTGAGTGGATTAGACTTGATACCCATCTCATTCTCTTTCTCAGGAATTTGGAGTTGGGGTGCAATGTTATTGGATCTGTGCGGGGAACTAATTGAAAGAAAATAAAGAAGTGCAAATTTGAGAGGTACATCACTTCTGGGCATAGGAGAAGCAGAAAAAAACAATACACAAGGGCAGAAAATGAAGCTGATGTACATAAAGAAGAGTCCAGAATGAAAGTAACTGGGGCAGTGTCTTCTTCTGTGTTTCCTGACAGCCTTCCAGTCTCTGGAGAGTCCTCACACGTGAGTTAATGATTTTTCTCCTTTTTATTTAACTTACCATGAAAAGAGTAATACATCAATTGCAACTAACAGAATGCTAAGACACAGGAAATTAAATAGCTATAAGACAAACTAAAAAAAAAAAGAAACATCTTAGATAAGTGAAATGTAGATAGAGAACACTTAAGCATGCATGACTGAAAAGAGTTTATGAATGTAAGCGAGATTCAGAGCTAGAAAAATATATTAAACCTACATCATTTGGCGGATATGTTAGAACCTGTTGGATTCTAGGCAGAAGGCTGCACCTCCCAGGCAGAAGGCCACACCTCCCCAGGTGCCTTGTGAAAAATTACAGCTCCCAGGATCCTCAGCGTGACCAAAAAAACCTGACCAGCAAGTCCCTTGTCCACTACCCCTACCCCCCCCCCCCCCCCGACCTCTGCTGGCCTATAGGACAAGGACTCACTCCAAGGGGGTTTTATGGCCCCTACTCTATTTAAGCCAGCCCCGGACTGAGCTCCCTCTCTGTTCCTGCCCCCTGTTCCTGCTGTCTGTTCCTGCTCTCCGTTCCTGCTTGCCCCTATTCCCGTCCATCCCTTCCCTACCCCCCTCCCCCTTCCCTTCCTTTCCCTACCCTTGCCCACGTGGCACCCCAATAAACCCTTTTATTTCACTAACATGGTGTTCCCAGCCAAGTTAACTATGTTTCAGCAGTTTTCTAACAGAACCAGTGACAATTTTTTTTCTTTTTCTTTTTTTCTTTTTTGGTACCGGGGATTGAACTCAGGGGCACTCGACCACTGGGCCACATCCTCAGCCTTTTTTTTTTTTTTTTTTTTTTTATTTTATTAGAGACAGGGTCTCACTGAGTTGCTAAGTGCCTCACCATTGCTGAGGCTGGCTTTGAACTCGTGATCCTCCTGCCTCAGCCTCCCAAATGCTAGGATTACAGGCGTGCGCCACCACGCCTGGCAACTTTTTTTTTTTTTTTTTGTGGTACTTGGAATTGAACCCAGGGGCACTCTACTGTTGACCTACAACCCCCAGATCTTTTTTCAATTTTTAAATTTCAAGACAGGATCTCACTGAATTGCCCAGGCTAACTTTAAACTTGCAATCCTTCTGCCACTGGGATTACAAGTGTACACTGCTGCACCTAGCACGAGTTGATAAACCCAGCCTAATTCCATTTTAAGACCGGGAGCCATCCTGTCAAAAAGTTATGAAAAGTCCACTTCTGTTTTCTATGAAATGTTAGGATTCCTATTTGGCCTGATCACATTTTGATGTTTTAAAATTGTTTGGAATTCCTGCCCAGGCCTTGAGCTCACTCAGGCCTGGCTTTCCTTGACCAGATAACAACCCTCTGTGAAGTCCCAGCTTCTCCTCATTAACTTTGATGTTAGAATCTTACTTTACTCCATAGCTTGGAATGCAATGCCATTATTAGTTTGCTATTTGCCCTTGAATTGTATATGTCTAAACTTTGTTAGCTGTAAATTCCCAAGATTTTTTGTAACTCTTTGAACTATAAAAACCTTGTCTTCCTGGAGAGCGGGGCTGATCCCGAGCCCAGTGTTTGGGAGGGGCAGCCGCCGGCCAACACTTTTTGTGTACACAATATAAGCTTGCTTTAATTTGATTTAAAATTGGAGTTGGTGGTCTTTTCTTTGCGTCATAGATCAACACAGTGACAGTTTTGAGTAAGTGACATAATAACCATTCACATTTATTGAGTACTAATTGCCAGGAATGAGCATTTTATGTGCATATTTTCATTCATTCACAACTACAGGTTGTAGGAATTATTATCTACAATACAAAAAAGCAATTAGGGAATGAGAGATAAATAGCTTACCCAATCCCCTACACTTAGCTGTACATAGGGAGGTTCAACTCTTCTAGACTATGCTGCCTCAAAAATAAGTGATCGCCGGGCGCGGTGGCGCACGCCTGTAATCCCAGCACTTTGGGAGGCTGAGGCAGGAGGATCGCGAGTTCAAAGCCAGCCTCAGCAATGGCAAGGCACTTAGCAACTCAGTGAGACCCTGTCTCTAATAAAATGCAAAAAAGGGCTGGGGATGCGACCCAGTGGTCAAGTGCCCCCGAGTTCAATCCCCGCTACCACAAAAAAAAAAAAAAAAAAAAAAAAAAAAAGAAAGAAAGAAACCTTTCCCTAGGAGAAATTTATGACAGCTACTGGGAGATGACATTGGGAGATTGGGAGTGAGGGGAAATGATCTGAAGATTTCATTGGCCAGTGTGAACACAGATGGCACATAAAGAGTCAATTCTGATATCAAATTTTAGAACCTAAAATTTGGAAAGACAGTAATGCCTGAACAGAAGTAGGACAATGAGAAGAAAACTAAGCCTGGTTGAGAGCTAGAATGTGAGGAGACCTTGATGATTCAGTTAGGGTTGATGGCAAAAAAATCTAAGTGGAGCTGTCCAATAGGCAAGTAGAGACTGATTTGGGAGCAAGATACATAAAAATAAAAGCCAAAATCATGAACATAAATGGGATAGCCAAAACAGAGAATTGATGGCAAAAAAAAAAAAAAAAAAACTTAGAGAAACATTTAGCAATCAGAAGGAGTCTGTGGTAAGAGCAAAAATTCAATGTAATCAAAACACATTAGGGCTGGGGTTGTGGCTCAGCGGCAGAGCGCTCGCCTCGCACGTGCGCGGCCCGGGTTCGATCCTCAGCACCACGTAAACATAAATGCATTGCATTGTGTACAACTAAAGTAAATAAATAATTAAAAAAAAAAACACATTATATCACTATAGACAAAAGCAAGGGGGAAATGTTAATCCTTTAGTATCTTTTTTAAAAAAATATTTATTTGCTTTAGTTGTACCCAATGCATTTATTTTTACATGGTGCTGAGGGTAGAACCTGGGCTGCACACGTGCTAGGCGAGAGCTCTACTGCTGAGCCACAACCCCAGCCCCAATTATTGAGTATCTTGAGCAAGTAACATACAAGTTCAGATCCTTAGGATCTTAGAATATATGAACCCCCAAATAGAAACTTAGAAGTTCTACAAACAGTAGTAAATGTGTCACAGGAAGTGCCTAATGCTAGAAAATGGCTTTATAAGATCAAAGGTGGAAAATAATAAGCATGGGATTTAATTCATGAAGGCCTCGCTGTAGATTTTCTGTGTATTCTACACTGCACATTGCAAAGCACGTGTATAAACCTGCAGTCATCTTTACCAGAGTAAGATGCTTTGCTTTTACTATGTTTTGAAAGGAGAGCATTTGGAGTAGCTGTGTATGTTCTTAATGCAAAAACTGATATAGGGAAGTAATGGTGGTCAGTTACCCTTTTAAAACATAATCTTTTGCTTCCCATATAAATAGCTCAAGTATATGAAAGATGCAAAATACTCAAAAAGACGGTTTGTCATAAAACTGGTTTTTAGAGTCATAGCTTTATAACTTCAAATAAATATGTACAGAGCAACTTCTAGTAATTCTGTGAGAAGCAAGACATACTGATCCTTTGGAAGTTAAAAAATAATGTTTTGACTTTAATCTTGAAAGTACATTAGAAGTACATTTGGTTCATTTTGAAGTCCCAGTTTCATGTATTTGACAGGAAAAGAAAACATAAATTTCTCATGTTTTCTCCTTTCAGCTTTACGCCCCTGCTGTGTTGTGCCAGTCGCTGCTTGGCAAGAAATGATTCTTACTTTCTAAATAGTGCACCAGTGCCACAGATAGCTGAGTGCTTATGAGAGTTCTGTTACTTTCTGTGCTTGAAAAAAGGCAAAGCAACAAGGAAGGAAATTCTACAGTGTAATAGAAATGACGGAAAGATGTAGGTATCCTGAAGCAGTAGTAAAGGAAGTTGCCTCGTTTCTCTCTATATTGTTTTTTGTATAAAATAAGTAACTCTGATTAGGAATCAAGCCATTTTTCCCTTGTATCACTAATTCAAGAGGGAAATAATATGCTAGAAAGCTATGCTATTGGCAGAAATATTAAAGAAGAAAGAAATACAAACCCTGTATTTATTTTCTTCTGTTGACTTAGAATAGGTTGTCTCCTTCAAGGTTGGTATTATTTTATTCTTTTTTTTTTTTTTCCTGTTTTAGCTCCCAGGGTTTTTGTTTGTTTGTTTGTTTTTTGGATTTTGTTCCTTTTAGTTATATATGACAGTAGAGTTCTATTTTGACCTATTTATACAAACATGTGTTGTACCCAATTTTCAGGAAAAAAGTCTTACAAGCCACTCATGTAATAGCCAATGAAGCCTTTATTCTGGCCAGGGCCACCACAACTATGTCCAGCACAAAGAAGGATAGTAGAAAATGGCACCAGCGCATAGCAAGGGCAGGGTTTATAAAGCACAGGATTAATACGCCCTCATGCCCTCAGGTGGAGATGGTTTAAGGGTGGGTTAATGGGCCATCAAGGGTGGGTCAATGGGCCATCAGGTGGAGACAGTCCAAGTCCAGTTTAAGTCACCTTTGTTTATAACACATGGAGTATATCTTAATCTAATTAGGAACCCAGTCTTGTGGATGTACACAATGTTGAGATTCACTGTGGTGTGTTCATATATGTACATAGGAAATTTATGTCCGATTCATTCTACTGTCTTTCCTATTCCTATTTCTCTTCATTCCCCTTTGCCTTATACAGTGAATTTCTATTCTTCCCCTCCCTAACTTATTGTGTGTTAGCATCCACATATCAAGAGAACATTTGACCTTTGTTTTTGGGGGATTGGCTTATTTCACTTAGCATAATAGCCTTCAGATCTATCCATTTATTGGCAAATGCCATAAAGTCGTCCTTTTATGGCTGAGTAATTTTCCATCGTATATATGTACCACATTTTCTTTATCCATTCATCTTCTGATGGGTACCTAAATTGGTTCCATAGCTTAGCTATTGTGAATTGAGCTGCTATAAACATTGATGTGCCCGTGTCACTGTAATAAACTGATTTTAACTCCTTTGGGTGTATATTGAGGAGGGGCATTTCTTTCCAGGGTGATTGCTTTCCAGGGTGATTGCCCAATTTGCAGTCCCACCAGCAATGTATGAGTACTTTTCACTACATCCTTGTCAACATTTTTTGTTACTTGTATTCTTGATAATTGCCATTCTGACTGGAATGAGGTAAATTCTCAATGTAGTTTTAATTTGCATTTCTCTAATTGCTAGAGATGTTGAACATTTTTTCATATATTTGTTGACTGTTAATATTTTTTTGAGAAGTGTCTGTTTAGTTCCTTTGTCCATTTATTAATTGGTGTGGTGTGTCTGTTAAGCTTTTTGAGTTCTTTTTATATCCTGGAAATTAACGCCTTTTAAAAAATATTTATTTATTTTGCTTTAGTTGTATACAATGCGTTTATTTTTACATGGTGCTGAGGATCGAACCCGGGCTGCGCACGTGCTAGGCGAGTGCTCTACCGCTGAGCCACAACCCCAGCCCCCAAATGAATGCCTTATCTGAGGTGCAGGTGGCAAAGATTTTCTCCTATTCTGTAGGCTTTCTGTTTACATTTTGTGTGTGTGTGTGTGTGTGTGTGTGTGTGTGTGTGTGGTACCAGGGATTAAACTCAGGGGCACTCGACCACTGGGCCACATCCCCAGCCCTTTCTTGTATTTTATTTAGAGACAGGGTCTCACTGAGTTGTGTTAGGATAGTAACCCCTGCCCCCAGGGGGGCTGGAATGTTAGCATAGTAAAACACGGGCTAGAAGGGATGTTAGGATAGTAACCCCCGCCCCCAGGCGGGCTGAAATATTAGGATAGTAGGATAGAAACCCCACCCCCAGGCGAGCTAGAATGTTGAGCCCTGAGATGGGCTGTTTGACTTTCGCGCTCGGGCTATTTGCTCCAACCAGGATGTAGGTAATCCGAGGCTTCTCTTCGTTCAGGGCGAATTTCCCGTGCGCGGACCATGATGTAGGTAATGCTATGTAATCTGAGGCTTTTTCCTTTGTTCGGGGTCTTGCTCTTCCTGCGTGTCTGTGGGAAAGCTTGACCCCAGCTAGCTGGCTCAATAAACTCCGTTTGTGTATTACATACTGTCCGGCTCTTTGTAGTTCATGGGGAAAATTAGCGAAAGTGGACCCTAAGATGCTAAGTGCCTCACCATTGCTGAGGCTGTCTTTGAACTCGAGATCCTTCTCCCTCAGCCTCCGAAGTGCTGGGATTACAGGCGAGTGCCACCATGCCTGGCTCTCTTTACATTCTTGATTGTTATGTTTCCTGTGAAGAAGCTTTTTAGTTTGATACCATTCCAGTTATTGATTTTTTTATTTTATTCTTGCACTTTAGAAGTCTTGTTGAGGAAGTTGGTTCCTAAGCAAACATGTTGGAATATCGAGCCTACATTTTCTTCTAATAGGCACAGGGTCTCAGGTCTAAAGCCTGGGTCCTTGATCCACTTTGAGTTGAGTTTTCTGCAGGGTGAGGGATAGGGGTTAAATTTTATTCTACCACATATGGAATTTTATTTTATTTTTGAGATGGGGTTCTCACTATGTTTTCCAGGCTGGGCTCCAACTTAGGATCTTCCAGCTTCAGCATTTCAAGTAGCTATAATCACAGGTATAGTTCACTGTACCAGGTTCCTAAAGTACATTTTAATATCTAAATTAACAAACAATTAATTTCACATAGTGTAATTGCAGAATTTCATGTTAGTGTTATATACAGCCAATAATTGCTTAAAATAGTATCCAATTTTATTTAATTATACTGTTAAAAATTAATAGTAACAATGGTCAAGTCAAAGGATGCTGAATTTGACCCCCAATTTTTTAAATACTCATAAAAATGAGATATTAGCCGGGCGTGGTGGCGCACGCCTGTAATCCCAGCACTTGGGAGGCTGAGGCAGGAGGATCGCGAGTTCAACGCCAGCCTCAGCAATGGCGAGGCACTTGGCAACTCAGTGAGACCCTGTCTCTAATAAAATACAAAAAAAAAAAAAAAAAAAAAACCGGGGAGCTGGGGATGTGGCCCAGTGGTCGAGTGCCCCTGAGTTCAATCCCTTGTACCCAAAAAAAAAAAAAAAAAAGAGAGAGAGATATTATTTTAAAACTATGATGTGTGTGTGGGGGGAGAGAACTGGGGATGGGACCCACGGCCTTGTGCATGCTAGGTAAGTGCTCTACCATTGAGCTCTATCCCCAGCCCAAATTATGATATTAAATTTTTGAGAAATCACAGTTTTACTAAGAATTTCTGGAACTGGGTATGTAGCTCAGTGGTAGAGTATACATTTAGCATGTGCTGGTCATAGGTTCCATCCTAGCACTGCAAAACAAAACCAAACAAACAAACACAAAAGAGAAATGTTGATGGAAATATAAGTTGGCCTAACACTTTGGAAGGGCTATTTGGCCATCTGGCAATTAAAATCACATATTGGTTTTGATCCAGTAATTCCTTGTTGGGAAATTTTCCTGTGAGTATCTACTAGCTCAGATAATCAGTTATATGCACAAGGAAGGTCACTGCAGAGTTTGTCTTTTTTTGTTTTGTTTTTAACTAGTGACATCCTCCTGCCTCTGCTTGGGGAGCAGTTGGGATTGCAGACATGTGACACACTGTTCTGTTCACTGCAAACTTTTTAATAGTAAAATGGAAAATGCAGGGTTGGGAGTATAGCTCAGTGGTAGAGCTCTTGTCTAGCATGTTGGAGACCTTGGTTTTGATCCCTGTGCTGCAAAAAAAAAAAAAAAAAAAAAAAAAAAAAAAAAATACAACAACAACAACAACAAAAAAAAAAACATTAAAAATTTAAAAAAAGGAAAAGTCAAATGACCTAACTGATCATCAAGGAAATAATTAAATTACCTTTATTTATACCATGGCATATCATATGACCAATAAAAATAATACTCATGAATTTCTATTATTATTAAGGAGGAAAAATAAAGAAGATAGGTCTGCAATATGACTCAGTAGTGGAGGGCTTGCAGCCAGCATAAGGGCCTGCGGGGGAGTGGGCAAGGTGGAGAACAACCCAAATAAGTGGTATAAGCTGATTTGTTTAAGAAAGTGGGGTGATGCTATACATATAAATGCTTATATATGCAGAAGAAAATTATAAAAGGACAAGCAAAACCTGTTGGTTATTTTTCAGTTTAGTAATGGGGTAGGACTAAAGGTCAGAAATGTGGGAGAAAGATTTTTATTTTTCCTATTATGTCTTATTTTACTTTTGAAAATGTTACCACAAATATGAATTACAGCTGGGTACAGTGTCACATGCCTGTAATCCCAGCAGTTCAGGATGCTGAGGCAGGAGGATCATGAGTTCAAAGCCAGCCTCAACAAAAGTGAGGCACTAAGCTACTCAGTGAGACACTGTTTCTAAATAAAATACAAAATAGGGCTAGGGATGTGACTCAATAGTTGAGTGCCCCTAAGTTCAATTCCTAGTACCCACCCTCAAAAAAATTCTATTTATAACATAAAAAGTTAATGGCACCTAGTTCTCAATTACAAGAGCTATTGGAACTATGGACATTTGGAATTCACAAATCACTTTTTAAGCTATCTTTCTTTTCCACTGATCCATACTTGTATAAAAGGAAAAATGCATTTTATTACAGTGAATAAATACGAAGAATGTTTTTGAACTTTCTTCCTCCTATTCCTGCACATCCTTCAGTAAGGCTAAGAGGTAATAAAAATCTTGTTCTTAAGTAACCTCATTAGAGAACATTGAAAGAAGAGATTGAAAACATATTCATTGAGAACCTACCTATTATGTGCCAGGCTAAACTTTAGGACCCAATGATTAACAAAACAAAGACTTCAAATAATTAAGATGATTAGAAGAAAGAGCTATAATTGTGGGGTTAATTTTGTTTTTGTTTTTGTTTTGGTACTTACGGGCACTTGACCACTGGCCACATCTCCAGCCCTTTTTTTTGTATTTTATTTATAGACAGGGTCTCACTGAGTTGCTAATTGCCTCACCATTGCTGAGGCTGGCTTTGAACTCGCAATCCTGCCTCAGCCTCCCAAGTGCTGGGTTTACAGGCCTGAGCCACCGCGCCTGACTTGTTAATTTGTTTTAGGGAGTCTCACTATGTTGCCCATACAGGCCTGGGTTTAAGTGATCCTTTCCCCCCTCAGCATCCTGCTGAGGACTACAGGTAAGGACCACTGTACCTGGTACTAAAATTATTTTAAAGTGGTTTGTGCTTATTGGTAAGTAGAGTAAGGACAGTGTTTAGAATTTTTTTTTCATAAAATTGGTGAAAGGGCATTGTGTTGGAAGGAAGAAGGCAGAATTAAACAAACACAGATCTAAAATAGCATGATTTGAAAGACCTTGGATTTATGATCAGAAATGCAGGTTTCCAGAGCCCAACCTCAATCTACTAAATCAGACTTTCCACAGGTGTGGCCTGAAAATCTATATATATGTCAAAATGTTTAGGTACTCCTTACACAGACTAAAATTCAAGATGCTTTGCTTTAAGATGATTCCCACTCTAAAGAATAAGTCCTACTGGAGACAGAAATAATCTCTTTATGTCTGTTTTCTTCTTAGATTTCTAGGAAGGTAGTAGGGTTCATATTAAACAGTGCACTAGATGTTAGGGGTAAACTCATAGTGAAGAGATTGAGGGGCTGGAGGTATAATTTAGTGACACAGCATTTGCCTAGGCCTTAGGTTATATCCCCAGCACTGCACAGAACAAACAAACAAGACAGAAAGTAAAGAAATTAAGAAAAGAATCAAGCATGTTAAGAAAAAATTTGAATTAGAAACTTCGAATCTCTTAGAGGATAATTTTTAAAATTGATAATTATGACAAAATATAACAGCAAAGACAGTTTGTGAAAGAGAGAGCTAGAGACCACTCATCTGTGGTTCATCTGTTACAGTACAATAACTGGTCATATATCATGTCTTCTTTTGATTATATCTATGTAAAATTCTCCCCTCCCCTCATTGCTGGGGATCTAACCGAGGGCCTCATACACACTAGGTAAGTGCTCTACAACTTACCTAGATCCCCTGTGCAATAATATTTTATGATAATTTATTGATGAAGCATAGGTCTCCTAAAATATTTTAAAGATAGCGATATTGAATGATATTTCTATTAGTACCATGTAAATCAACAAAACTCTTAAGAAGTCTAAAATAGGGGGACCTGTGCATCTCCAAATTCATTGCACCTCAACAATCTTATTCTTAAAAATCCATGGGCTGGGGTTGTGGCTCAGCAGTAGAGCGCTGGCCTAGCAGGTGCTCAACCCAGGTTTGATCCTCAGCACCACGTAAAAATAAATGCATTGTGTACAACTAAAGCAAATAAATAAATATCTTTAAAAAATCCAAATGCCATTAAAGTAATGTTCTCTGATTTTTTTTAAACTAACACTAGATTCCAGGGTTTGTTTGTTTGCTTGTTTGTTTTTGGTTCTGGGGGATCCAACCCAGGGTCTTGTGCATCCAAGACAAGTGTTCTGCCACTGATACCCCCATCCTTCAACATGAGATTTATAATGAAGTAAATAAAATACAATGTTCAAAATTTAGAAACATAAAGTAAAGGCACTTTCTATATTTTTCTCTTTGTTTCTTTGGAGAAATGCTGTGAACCAATTCAAAGATTCTGTATAGACACCGCTTATATACCTTATTTATGCTTCCAAGGTGATATATATATATATATATATATATATATATATATATATTTGTAGGTGGACACAATACCATTTTTTTTGTGTGTGTGTGGTATCAGGGATTGAACTCAGGGGCACTCGACCACTGGGCCACATCCCCAGCCCTTTTTTGTATTTTATTTAGAGACAGGGTCTCACTGAGTTGCTAAGTGCCTCGCCATTGCTGAGGCTGGCTTTGAACTCGAGATCCTCCTTGTTGGATTCCAGGCAGGAGGCCACACCTCCCCAGGTGCTTTGTGAAAAACTACACCTCCCAAGATCCTCAGCATGACCAGCAAACCTGATCAGCAAGTGCCCTGTCCACTAACCTCCTGACCTCTGGGAGCCTATAGGGCAAGGACTCACTCCAAGGGGGTTTTATAACCCCTACTCTATTTAAACCAGCCCCGGACTGAACTCGCTCTCTGTTCGCACTTGCCTCTGTTCCTGCTTGCCTCTGTTCCTGCCTGCCTCTGTTCCTGCCTGTCCCTGATCCCGTCCATCCCTTTTCCCCCTTCCCTAATCCCCTTCCCTTCCCTTCCTTTCCCTACCCTTGCCCACATGGCACCCCAATAAACCCTTTTATTTCACTAACACGGTGTTCCTGGCTAAGTTAACTATGTTCAGCATTTTTCTAACACTCCTGCCTCAGCCTCCCAAAGTGCTGGGATTACAGACGTGCGCCACCGCGCCCAGCATAATACCATTTTTATTTGTTTATATATTTTTATTCTAAGTTGTTATAAATGACAGCAGAGTGCATTACATTTCATATTATACTTATAGAGCACATTTTTACATATCTCTGGTTGTATACAAAGTATATTCACACCATTCGTGTCTTCAAAAATGCACTTAGGGTAATGATATCCATCTCATTCTACCGTCTTTTTTTTTTTTTTTTTATTTCCTTCAACCTTTTGCCCACACAATACCATTTCATTTTTATTTATGTGGTGCTGAGGATCAAACCCAGGGCCTCACAATGTAAGATGAGCGCTCCACCACTGAGCCATAGCCCCAGTCCCCCAAGGTTTTATTTTGCTTTGTTTCATGATTATTTCGATCTTGGTTAATTTGGAAATTTGGATAATTGAGTCTCTATTAAAAACATTTTCTTAAAAATGTTATTACTCTTTTCCTGTTGTACCCAATTTTCAGGTAAAAAGTCTCACAAGCCACTCAAGTAATAGCCAATGAAGCATTTATTCTGGCCAGGGCCACCAACTATGTCCAGCACAAAGCAGGATAGCAGAAAATGGCACCAGCTCATAGCAAGGGCAGGGTTTATAAAGCACAGGGTTAGTATGCCCTCAGGCCCTCACGTGGAGATGGTTTAAGGGTGGGTTAATGGGCCATCAAGAGTGGGTCAGTGGGCCATCAGGTGGAGACAGTAGAAGTCCAGTTTAAGTCGCCTTTGCTTATAACATTCCATTTTGCATTTGGCTTTTGCTCATAAGGATGGGGGAATATCCAAATAGCCAACAAAAATTTATCTCCATATTTAATTATGTGTTTATATAAATTCATGTTATCTCTCTTTCTCTCTCTTTTTTCCTTGTGAAGAACTGAGGGACAAAAATTAATCCTCTTAAATGTGAACCTAATGTTTTCTGTGCTTTTGGACTCATTTCAAAATGTGCCCAGCACCTGCCTGATGTTTCCAACACTTTGACTCCTTTACTCTTCTTCTCAAAGAAAATGTCTTCCCTGGAAAAGTGCGGGAGTGTTTTTAAAGTCCAAAACGCTTCAATCCACGCTCGCTCTTTGCGTCCGTCAGTGGGCTTAGCATTGATTCCCAGACGCTGGGGGTACTTTCTATTGGACCAAACTACAGACAGACTTAGGCCCTCAAGTCTGAGATCCAAGGACTGCCTGTGTGGGTCCCGGCCGCCCTCCCTTTGGAAGATAGCACGTTGAATCTGCCCAAGACAAGGCAGCCGTGTTTGCGTCGTAGCGCCGCATCGCTGTGCTCGCATTGGGGCCTCCGCAGCACAGATTTGAGCCTCCTCTCGCGGCCGGTTTCCGGAGGCCCAGCCCTCCGCGATGACCTGGAAAGGCTCCCAAATTCCTCGGTCTGGATGCCCCAGGAAGCCTGTGCTCCCAGGTCAGGAGCCACAGCCACACTGTGGGTTTGGTCTGCGGCGCTGGGTGGAAAAGCCGCGGTTGCAAGGACTCGGCTGGCCTGGGACTCGAAAGCAAGAGCTCGCGCTGCCGCGGGGCTGTGCTGCGCTCCGCCGCGGCCCGAGCAACCAAGCCTGGTGTCAGGAGGGTGGAGAAGCAAAGACAGGGTTAGCGGAGCAGAGTGGAGTGACTTGATGGCCCCTCCGAACTCAGGCTTGCGGCCTCTTGCTTCTCTGTTCCCGGGGTCCAGGGTGAAGGCCGAGGAAGGGAGAAACAGCGCCCGGAGAGTGGTGCGCGCTCTCCGCCAGTCCCCTGCTTCATTTTCTCCTCCCTCCTCGCGTGCTGGGGCGAGTGTCGGGCCACCAGTTTCTTCGGGTTGGGGGTAGAAAGGACCTGCCCGGCCTCAGCCCTGAGGGGTCCGTGATCTCCAAATGCGCGATCGCGGCGTCCTTGAAACGGCCCGCGGAGCTCTGCGGCGCCTGATTGTAGTAGGCACTAGCCAGCTCCCTTCCTTCTTTAGGCCCTGCTGTTCCAAGAATTCTAGAAAAAGAGTGCACCAGTATGTGCTGTCTGGGTGCGGCTTGGGGAACCAGGGAAGCCGGCGCGTGCGGCCCGAAAGCAGGCACGTCTGTCCCCTCCTCCAAGTGCCTCCCCAGTTTTATTGATCGCAGAGGTGAGGTTACTGGTTGGTATGTGTCTCCCAGATTTACTCTCAAATCCAGTCTGTTGGGAGTGAAGGCCCACATAATTATACCACGCCCCATAGCAGTCGCGGTGTTCCAAATGGGCGGGTACTCGCTACTCAGCGACTTATCCAGAGACTCGGAATCTTTTGGCCCAGGAGCTACCCTCGTTTTTTTTTTTTTTTTTTTTTTTTTTTTGAAAGGGCTCTTCATTTCCCCCAGGAACTTTGTGTGTGTGTGTGTGTGTGTGTGTGTGTGTGTAATGCTTCCTATGAGGTGAGAGTTTGGTATTGGTATTTAAAGAACAAATGGACAAATGGACGTAGGTACAGTAAGTCTTGTGTACTTGTTTTTTTTTTGTTTTGTTTTGGGCTTTTTTTTTTTTTTTTTTGTACCAGGGATTGAACTCAGGGGCACTCGACCACTGGGCCACATCCCCAGCCCTTTTTTGTATTTTATTAGAGACAGGGTCTCGCTGAGTTGCTAAGTGCCTTGCCACTGCTGAGGCTGGCTTTGAACTCGAGATCCTCCTGCCTCAGCCTCCCAAGTGCTAGGATTACAGGCGTGCACCACCACGCCCGGCTTGGGTACTTGTTTTTTTTTTTTTGTTTGTTTGTTTGTTTCTTCTTCTTTTAAATATTTATTTATTTACTTTAGTTGTACACAATACAATGCATTTATGTTTACGTGGTGCTGAGGATCGAACCCTGGCCGTGCACGTGCGAGGCGGGCGCTCTGCCGCTGAGCCACAACCCTAGCCCTGTGTACTTGTTGATACACCTTTTCTATGGATAACGAGACTTCTGAGACTTCCTAGACAGGGTTTGCCTGTCAAGAGATAGTATTTCCAATCCTTCTCATTTAATTAAAAATAAAAAAACCCACTTCTCTAGAGACTCCTTGCTGGACTTCTAGTCCAACCAGATAGTACTTCGGTCAGAGTACTTTGATCTTCTGAATTAAATTTACAAGCATTTTCAGAAAAGAACGTTTGTTATATTGTATTCATTGCTATAGCAGGTCACTATTCCATGAAACTCGAGGCAGTAATAGTTTTCATCGACCTCTAATTTTCTCAAACTGAATACTGCCTGTGCATATTTTTAAAAAATATTTATTTACTTTAGTTGTACACAATGCAATGCATTTATGTTTACGTGGTGCTGAGGATCAAACCCTGGCTGCGCCCTTGCGCACGTGCGAGGCGAGCGCTCTGCCGCTGAGCCACAACCCCAGCCCTGCCTGTGCATATTTAATCAATAAGTATTAATGATACCATTCACCTCCAATCCATACATTTCCTGGAGGCACTAAAAAAAAATTTTTTTTTTTACATGTATGTAAAGAGGGAAGGAATGGAGGAACAGGGAGGTAGACTGTACATGTTGATGGACATGTATCTATAATAGTGCTTAGAATCAATTTACTTATCAAGTATCAAGTCTCCTTGATTTTAGAATTATCATGGGCTGGAGGAAGGAATGGTCTACTTTTTTGGTTCTTCCCCCTCAATGCTAGAGTTTGAGTCCAGTGCCTTGCACATGTACTCTACCATGGAGGTATACCTGCAGCCCTACTTAATTCTTTTTTTTTGTGGTACCGGGGATTGAACTCAGGGGCACTTGACCACTGGGTCACATCCCCAGCCCTTTTTTTTTGTATTTTATTTAGAGACAGGGTCTTACTGAGTTGCTATGTGCCTCGCCATTGCTGAGGTTGGCTTTGAACTAGCAATCCTCCTGCCTCAGCCTCCCAAAGTGCTGGGATTACAGGTGTGCGCCACCGCGCCCGGCTTACTTAATTCTTTTAAAAATAAAAATAAAAAAGCAATATTTTGGTATATTTCTCTTTGGATTTTTTTTTTTTTTTTTTTTTTTTTTTTTTTGTGGTACCAGGGATTGAACTCAGGGGCACTCGACCACTGGGTCACATCCCCAGCCCTTTTTTTGTATTTTTTTATTTAGAGACAGGGTCTCATTGAGTTGCTAAGTGCCTCGCCATTGCTGAGGCTGGCTTTGAACTCGCGATCCTCCTGACTCAGCCTCCCAAAGTGCTGGGATTACAGGTGTGCACCACCATGCCTGGCTCTCTTTGGATATGTTTTTTTCCTTTACTCCCTTTTTTCTTCTTCCCACAGATTAGGTACAATTGTAATATCAAGTGTAATTAGCCAGTACGCTTGAAGTGCAAATGCATTTTGTTAATCTTTGATACCTTAGATCTCCTTGGATTTACTGGTATGTTTGGCTAATCTCACATTTCTCATTTTTCACTGGACTTCTAAGATAACAAACTGATGAAACTTCATTTGGATATCTAAAATACTTGGAAAAGTGAGCTGCAAATATTAAAAAATTATTAGCTGTGGGCTGAGGAATGTAGCTCAATGAACATGCACCAGGCTTTGGATTCTACCCCCCACCCCAGCACAGCAAAAAAGAAAAAAAAGAAAAAAGAAAAGTTTAGTTGCTTTTTCAGCTTTCAGTGATACTATTATACCCTTTCTCCTTAGCCTTTTTAAATGTACTCCCCAGTGTCTATCACAAGTAAACATTTGAAGATTCTATCTTAATAAGTAATACTAATAGTGTTTTTTTAAATTTTATTTTTATAATTTTTAATATGTACAACTCATAGTGCATATATTTAGTATCTTTTTACATACAATTGTTTGTATACAAAGTATATTCGTACAATTCAGGTCTTCAATCATGCATTAAGGAAAATGATATCCGTCTCATTCAAACACCTTTTTTTTTTTCTCCCCCTCCCTCCCCTCTTGCCTAATAGTGTTTTTCATATGGTTTAGTTGTGCCTGCTCACCTTATATAATGCCATTTTTAAAACATGACCATCACACACACATAAAACACTCATCCTGGACAACATACTATATAGAACACCAAAAATCTCTTGAAAAGGACAATACACACAATAGGTATTCTTTTTATTTCAGATGCTGGTACTAAAAAAATCAGAAAATAATAGTGAAAAGACTAGGTACTTCATCTATCTATATGTATATATTTCTGAATTTCTGTATTCAGCTGTAAGAATGGCCTCTTGCTTAATGCTGATTTTAGCAAAACAGTATTTTTATTATGAACTTTAGGGTTAAGCACTTGGATTTACGGGGTGCTGGGGACTGAACACAGGACCTCACACATGCTAGGCAAGCACACTACCACTGAGCTATAATCTCCAGTCCATCTTTTTTTTTTTTTTTTTTTTTGTACTAGGGATTGAACTCAGGGGCCCTCGACCACTGGGCCACATCCCCAGCCCTTTTTTGTATTTTATTAGAGACAGGGTCTCACTGAGTTGCTAAGTGCCTTGCTATTGCTGAAGCTGGCTTTGAACTCAGGATCCTCCTGCCTCAGCCTCCCAAGTGCTGGGAGTACAGGCGTGCGCCACCACGCCCGGTTCCATTCCATCTTCTATTCCTCTAATGTCAAGAATTTCATACCTTCAAGTTTGTAAGTTAAATATGGTTCAGAATGCCATCTCTATTTGTAGCACAAGGGGGAAAATGCTGCTATTTATAATAATTCTTGACAACCTTGTTCTTTTATTTTAGCATCAATTTTCTCTCCTCCATTATGATTTTAATGGAGTCCTTGTTGCTTTTTTTTTTCTTTTTCTTTTTTTTCTTGACCTACTTTCAAGAGCTTTCATATGTAGCCTGCTTTCAGTGATGGTGTTTTCTGTAGCGAGAGTCTTAAATCACGGAGGAAGAGATTAGTTGATTACTTTGTTTTAAAATGTTGTGATTTAAAAATCATCTGGTTACAACGTTCATAATTTTAGTCGGTTTGAATTCTTTCAAAACTATGCTCTTAGTGAGTTTGCTCCGTTCTCCGGCATGAGGATTAAACCGCATTCTGCTCTGATCCAACTGTTATTTTTCTTTGTTGCCTCCGTCGCCGTAGAGAATAATTTTCCAGGGGAAAGTTGTTCTTGGGGATGAATAGGAGAGTCAAGTGTGACCAGACTGGTACTCAGGCATTGGATCCCTCCTCTCTTCCTCCCTCCTCCCAGCCTGTTGAGAAGTCAATTTTGACAGTTGCGAGTCCGGCTTTGACTCTCACGCTTGTGGTCTATGGGTGGGCTTTACGTTCTCCCTCTCCCCTTGCTTCTGGCCTGCTTACAGGCCAACCGCAAATGCAGCCATTGCCCTAGGGTACCCAGAACTCTCTTCCCGCCGTCCTCCCGGAAGACTAGGGCATATGATCATAGCAGACTTCGGGGAATGGGAAAAGTCACGCCGGGACCCGGACATTGGAGAGGCAGCCCCTCCCCAGGCTTTTTCCCTTCGCGGGGCCCACGTGACCAACAACAGGCCTCACCGGCCCGCCCCTTTTCTGCCGCTGTAGCCCACTTCCCGCTTGGGGTAAGTAAAACGCGGTTTTCCGCACCGCCTCAACCCCGCCCTTCTCCTGTCCCCTAGCCTTCACCTCCCTCCAGCTCTCTCGCGCCACTCTCCCCGCCCCCCATGCTCCCCGCCGGGCCCTTTGTACGTGCTCGGCGGCGTGCGAGCGCGCCCCGGCACGTGACCCCGCCGAACGTGGCATTGTGTTATCACGTGACCCAGGTGCGTACGCGACGGAGCGGGGTGTGAAGATGGCGGACGAAGAGGCCGAGCAGGAGAGGTTGAGTTGCGGTGGAGGCGGCTGCGTCGCGGAACTGCAGCGCCTGGGCGAGCGGCTCCAGGAGCTGGAGCGACAGCTGCGGGAGAGCCGGGTACCGGCCGTGGAAGCGGCCACTGAGTACTGTCAGCAGCTGTGCCAGGTGAGGACGCCCGGGGGTCCCCTCCCCCTTACCCAGCTAGAGGGGGAAGAGGGCGAGTAAGCGCCAGGCGGCCGAGTGGTGGTGGTCGCTGTCTTGGCATCGGCGGCGGCGCTGCCGCCGGGGCGGGAGAGGGGAGTACGAGGAAAGCGCCTTTGTGTGACAGCCGTTGTGGTGTTTGTTGTTGTCTGCACCTCCCGGCTGGGGGAAGGGAGTTGTGGTCTGGGCGGAAAATTCCCCCTCCTCTTCCCCTCCCCGAACTCGGGACTGCGCGGTCCCCACAGCTGAGATGGAGAGCGCGAGGCTGGGAGAGGGTTAGAGGCGAATGGAGGCCAGCTCCTCTTCCTCTTCTTATTGTGCACTGGGGATTACGGTGCTCTGCGCCTCTGCTTCCCACTCCGACGGGCCTCCGCCCCCCCTGGTTTGAGTCCTTTGCTTTCGCCTGCTTTTATGCGTCCCGCCCCCGGCCCGGGCCCGGACCGCGTCCAGGCTGTCGCAGGCCTTTGTTGTTAAGAGTTTCGCCCTGCGACTGAAGGGGTCTTTGTTGATGTTCCGTGGGGCAGTCCCTGCCGACCTCTTGTAGTTGCGCGAGGCGTTTGGAAAGGGGGTGGTGGCGGCAGACGTTGTCCACTCCAGTCTTTGCTTACTTGGTGCACCGCTTCCATGATGAAGGTTGATCTCCTGGGCGGAGAAGAGTTGTCTCCGCACACCTTTCCCGGAGTCGGTTGTCCCTTTGGGGCGGCTCTTCCAGAGCCTCTCTTTTGCTTTCTCCTTTCGAGGAGTGCGATATTCTCCTCTCTGCACCCAACCCATCCCGCATTTCTTTTAGTCTTCCCTATTGGTCTCTTGGTGAAGGGTAGAAGACTGAGGTTCATATGGATCTTTGCTTTGGTCAGCTTCAGGTCTTTCCTTTTCTTGCCCAAGGACACTGCTTACCAGTGAATGCGCTCTAACCAGGATTTGGAATGTTGACAATATTGTTTGCTCATGACAGAATTTGGAGAGTTTGGTCCACATATGTACTTATCACCAGCCCTCCTGTTATATTCGAAATTCCAAGGTGCTGCTTCTGAGTATGGTGAAGATTTTGGTTCAATTATATAGTCGAGGAGGGAAAAAACAGTTTTTACAGGCTACATTTAGTTAACTTGTGAATATGTCCTTACGGAGAGTTTTTCTTGGAAATATTGAGTGCGAACAATAGTGGACCATTTTAGCATTTCAAGAATAGATTATATTTTCACTTATTTTTAAACCTCCAAATTCTGAAATCTTTTCTTTCAGAAAAAAAGATGATCAGGGATACTTGATCCGTACAAAATAATCTCAAATGCAGTATGCATTTTATTCTCATGAATGATTTGATGGCTGTTTGTTATTAAACAGAACTTTGTGAGATCAAGTGGTGGCTTGTTTAGGACTATATGCAGTCAGAAAGTTCCCAACTTAAGGTAACAACAGGTCTTGAGTAGATATTTAGTCATTTCTTTGAATCCTCCCTTTTTTTGGGGTGGGGGGTAGGATGGGGATACTGGGAATTTAACCTAGGAGTGCTTTACCACTGAACAACATCCCCAGTACTTTTTTCATTTTTTATTTCTCCCTAAGGTGCTGAGGCTGGCCTTGAAATACTCTCCTGCCTCAGCCTCCTGAGTTGCAGGGGTAGCTTTGAATTTTAGTTTTAAAGAATCATTTAATATTGCCAGTTACTCTGTCCTCACAGTACCCACTTAATCTTTTTTTTTTTTTTTTCTTTTTAATATTTTTAGTTGTCAATGGACCTTTATTTATATGCTGTGCAGAGAATCAAACCCAGCGTCTCACACATGCTGGGCAAGCACTCTACCACTGAACCACAACCCCAGTACCCCTCCACTAAATCTTATTTGGTCTTTAGATATAAAGATTTATTTTAAATATTTAAAAAATCTCAGATCGTTACAGTAGAAAGTCTTTTGTAAGTGGGGTCACCTTTTTAACCAGTGAAAAGTACTTGAGTCTAGCTTTACTTGAAAATGTTTCCTCCTGATACTGTCCATTGATGATTTTAAGGCTAATTACTATAAATACTTTCGACCAAAAGTATTTATAAGCAGGATCAATAATTTAGGGAAAAGGGAATCTCATGCAGACTGCACTTTTTGAAGGTGTGTGACAAGATGGAATTATTGCCTTAAAATTATTTTTAAAAATCAGTGTGAAAGTAACTACTGGTATTAATTTTGTTAAGTGATTAGTCTTACCACACATAAATTGTTTTTTATTGACTAGTGCTGACAAAAAATAAAATAGTAATGAAATAAACCTTGAGTGGATTTCAGGAATTATAAAATATGCCATGCATTTCAGTCCCAAAATTATTTGAATGCACTTAAACATGATTATTATTTTAATAGTATCTTTTGGCTTTGATTCTTTCTACAGCATTTGCTAGATTTATAAAAATATAACTCGTTAATTTTAGTAATCCTGTGGAAGGGGAGGTAACATGAAACATTGTTTCTTTAAAATTGTATCTTGATATCAAGTTGAGCAAAACAGTAGTTAACAATTATATAATTTATTGGAGCAATCTAAATATAGTATTTGAAATACTAGGAACTAAAAATTATGTCTTGGTTTCTAACCTTGAAATTATCATTAACTTTTTTGTTTTTCCTGTAAAACTGGGATATTCACATGCTTCAAGAAGGCAAAAATGAATGAACTTTTGTCAGAGTTAATGGGCTTCCACAGTTAATATTCTATCACTGTTGATACTCAGTGATTGTGTGATCCTCCCTGTTGCATTTATTTACCAAAAAAAAAAAAAAAATTAAGAGCTGGAGATGCAGTTTAGCAGTAGAGCCACTTGCCTAGTATGTGTGAGACCCTGGGTTTGATCCCCAGCACTGCCAATGACAACAATAATCATATTTTTAAAATTTACACAAAATAATAGCATATATTTATGTGCTTCTTCAGTACCTGCTTATTCAGTGATCAAATCAAGGTAATTAGGATATCCATCAGCTCAAAACATTCATTTCTTTGTGGTAAGACCATTCAAAATCCCCTTTTCTAGCTATTTTGAAATATACATTTTTGTTAACTATGTTACCCTACTATGTGCCGGAGATTTTATTCCTCTTATATAATTGTAATTTCATATCATTGACTTATCTCCTTTCATCCCTCTCCTTCTTCCCTTCCCTAGTCTTTGGTAACCACAGCCTTTTTAGATTCCACATACGAGTTAGATAATGTGGTATTTTGTTTTTCCGACAGGCTTATTTCACTCAGTGTGAATGTCCTCCAGTTGTTGCAAATGACAGACTAATCCTTTTTCATGGCTGAAGAGTATTCCATTGTGTATGTATACCACATGTCCTTTATCCATTCATCAATTGATGGATATTTAGGTTGATTCTTTATCTTGGCTATTGTGAGTAGTGCTACTCTAAACATGGAAGCATAGATACCTCTTCAAAACACTGCTTTCATTTCTTTTAGATGTGTACTCAGTAGTGGGATTGCTAGATCATATGGTAGTTCTGTTTTTAACTTTGTCTTTTTGATCACAGTCATTAACTCTTTTTGATCACAGCCATTAACTGGAGTGAGGTGATATTTTATTGTGCTTGTTTTATTTCTTTTTGGTGTTAGATATTCAACCCAAGGCCTTACCAATGCTAAGAACATGCTCTACCACTGGGTTATGCCCTGTCTCCTTATTGTGATTTTGATTTGCATTTCCCTGATGATTAGTGAAGTTGAGCATTTTTTCAAATACCTGTTGGTCATTTGTATGTCTTCTGAGAAAATTCTATTAGTCTTTTGTCCATTTTTCAATGACTTATTTTCTTTCTTTCTCTCTCTCTCTCTTTTTTTTTTTTTTTTTTTTTTTTTGTGGTACGGGGGATTGAACTCAGGGGCACTCGACCACTGGGCCACATCCCCAGCCCTTTTTTGTATTTTATTTAGAGACAGGGTCTCACTGAGTTTCTAAGTGCCTCGCCATTGCTGAGGCTGGCTTTGAACTCCTGATCCTCCTGTCTCAGCCTCCCAAAGTGCTGGGATTACAGGCGTGCGCCACCACACCCCCGCTCTCTTTCTTTCTTTAGTTCTTTGCTATTCCCTTCTGTATTCTGAATATCAGTCCCTTCCTTGTCATATGTATTGTTCATACATATTTTCTCCCTTTTGATAAGTTGTATCTTTACTATGTTTCTTCCTTGGCTGTGCAGGAACTTTTCCGTTTGGTAACCTCAGATTATAATCCCATTTGTCTAATTTTGCTTTTGTTTCCTGTGCTTTTGCAGTCATATCCCAAAAGTCCTTTGCCTGGTTCAGTGTAATGTAATATTTCTCTTATGTTTTCTTCTAGTAGGTTCATAGTTTCAGGCTTTACATTTAAGTCTTTAATCCTTTTTGAGTTGTTTTGTGTATAGTGAGAGACAAAGGACCAGTTTCCTTTTTCTCCATGTGGGCATCCAGTTTTCCTAGTGTTATTTATTGAAGAAACTGTTCTTTCACCAGTCTATGTTTTTGGCAGCTTTGTAGAAAATCTATTGGCTATAGATGTGAGCTACAAATGAATTAGTTTATATTCTGAATTTTTACTTTGGTGAAAGGTGAGCTGGAAAGTACAGTGCAGGAAAAACAGAATTTGCTTTTGATCCTTAGTTTGTGGATTTTCTCTCTTTTTGAATGATGTCGGATAGTATCAGTTCTTGAATTCTGAAAAATAGAATAGAAATGAAAGGCATACGCTGTTTTTAAATTGTTAACAGTGTTTTTTTATATTTAGAGTTGCTTCCTGGAAACAAGATCCACTTTTGTTTATTTTAATGAACATTTGCTTAAAGCTTAAGTGGAAGGTAGAACATGGGCCTGTGAGAATACCTGTCACAAATTTTAAATTTCCTTTTATCTTTTAAAAGTTTGCTTTAATATGGGTACCATAGGTAACTTATTAATTTTCTTAACATTGACTTAGAATAAGAATACATAGGGCTGGGATGTGGCTCAGCGGTAGGGTGCTCGCTTAGCACGTGTGCAACCCGGGTTCAATCCTCAGCACCATGTAAAAATGCATGCATTGTGTACAACTAAAGCAAATAAATAAATATTTAAAAAAAAGAATACATGATATACAGAATTAATTTCTTGCATTTATTTGTTTGCTACTTTACTGTATTTAAAACTGGTTATAAAAATCTCCTAAACTATTGTATTATGCTGTGCTAGTATTTACTCATTCAGCATTTTTGTTGAGTACCTGCTGTATATATGATATGGTCCAGGCATGATCATGGTCACTGGCTTCAAGGAGCTTACAATCTTTGAAAGAAGATAAGACAAATAATTGTAGTAGAATGTGATTTGTGTCTTTCATCTCTGAGATGAGTATAGTACACTGGAAATTTATTGATTTGGGAGTTTCTTTCTTTCTTTCTTCTTCTTTTTTTTTTTTTTTTTTTTGTGGTACCAGGGATTGAACTCGGGCACTCGTCCACTGGGTCACATCCCCAGCCCTTTTTTGTATCTTATTAGAGACAGGGTCTCACTGAGTTGCTAAGTGCCTCGCCATTGCTGAGGCTGGCTTTGAACTTGTGATCCTCC
The DNA here is from genome assembly GCA_025594165.1 of Tamias sibiricus. NCBI lineage: Eukaryota > Metazoa > Chordata > Mammalia > Rodentia > Sciuridae > Tamias > Tamias sibiricus. The sequence goes on from CM046666.1 coordinate 73,778,877, forward strand.
TGCCTCAGCCTCCCAAGTGCTGGGATTACAGGCGTGCGCCACCACGTCTGGCTGGATGGTAAATTTTTTGAAGTGACCACGACATTCCTGTCTCTTGGAAATTTATCCCTCTGCCTAAATATTCACAGTGCCCCTTTGAAAAACACTGAACAGAAAGAAAAAGAATATATTAAGGAGATTATTTTTTTAAAATGTTTATTTGCTTTAGTTGTACACAATGCAATGCATTTATGTTTACGTGGTGCTGAGGATCGAACCCGGGCCGCGCGTGTGCTAGGCGAGCGCTCTACCGCTGAGACACAATCCCAGCCCCAGGAGATTATTTTTTAGTTATGCTTTTTTCACGTTAGCATACCTAAGCTCCAAAAATATCAATTATAAAAGTACAGATATGATCTTCAGTCATATTTAAAAAAAAAATCATACTGAGTGTGAGAAGTCAAGAAATTGTTTATTTTTATTTTTATTTTTTATTTTTATTTATTTATTTTTTTGGTACCGGGGATTGAACTCAGGGGCACTCAACCACTGGGCCACATCCCCAGCCCTTTTTTGTATTTTATTAGAGACAGAGTCTCACTGAGTTGCTAAGTGCCTCGCCATTGCTGAGGCTGGCTTTGAACTCGCGATCCTCCTGCCTCAGCCTCCCAAGTACTGGGATTACAGGCGTGCGCCACCGCGCCCAGCTGAAATTGTTTATTTTTAAAGAAGATTCATAAGTAATTACTTAACTATTAAATCATTACTTTTAAGAAAGCATTTATATGCAGTGACCTAGGTTTATATGTTACAGGAGATATAAGATACAGGAGACTCCACTAGGATGTAAATTAATAAGGTAATATTTAAATATTACTTCATGATGATGGTTGAAGAAATGTCAAACAGCAGTGTATTATTAACTAATATTTGCTTTATTTTAAATTCCCTAGTTTTTAAATTTTTTTGAGAAAAAGTCTCATTGTGTTGTTCATGCTGGTCTCAAACTCATGAACTCAAGCCATCTTCCTAATTCAGCCTCCTGAGTGGCTGGAACTGTAGGTGTGTTCCATCATGACTAGCTAATTCTCTGCTTGTTGAAAATGTAATACAGTCATGCACTGCAGCGATACACTGCATGTAGGATGGTATATACCACATTGTGATGTGTTTCTCATCAAGTATGCCTGGTAAGTGGTGCATAACTATGTCGCCGCCTGAAGTGATGGCCACTTGGAGCAGCAAAGCCCCCGGAATAAGTTCAGAGGCAGACTGGAAACAAACAGGATCTTTATTCTGTCAGTTTCTCTCTCTGGCTCTAACAACTCTAACACGTACCACACACCAGCAAACAACCAACAACCAAAATGGCCCCAACCCGCTCCTCCCTGGGCCCAAGTCTCTCGAGATCTCTGGCCAAGTCTCGTGAGACTATGGAAGGCGGCAATGTCCAAAACTCCATGGCCTGAAGTCAACCGCATCAATAGCCATCTCCCCAAACAGGGCTCCTACATAACTATACATTGAAATTGTTAAAATTTAGTCACAAAGAAAGGGCATACAATGAAAACTTGATCTCCCACTCCCGACCTCCAGTCTCTTTCCACAAAGACAATTTTTTAAACATGTTTCCAAAAATATTTTGCTCTTTTTCTTTTTATTTTTGCTACACTGGGAATTACCAGTGAGCGACATCCCCAATTTCATCTTGGTTTTTGTTTGTTTTATTTTTTTTGTTGTTTATTCCCCCCACCTTCCTCCACATCCTCAAGATTATCAAGTAACTGCTCATATAATCGTTGGTTTTCTGTTCTACAGCTATATAATAGTTGTGGTATGTGGTTGTATTTGATTAATTATTGGTGAATATTTAGGAGAATAAACTAATTTTATGTATAGTCATTTCAGTAAAGATTTCAAAATAGGTAGTAAACAATTCAGCCTAGGATAATCAGGCAAGATTTTACTGAGGCGGTAAGATATGTTTAATAACCTTTATTAAACATTGTTTTAGTGACTTATTAGCATTAAATAAAAATTAATTGTCAGGTGATGTACTATTTAAATTATTTGAATATTTCTTTGTTTCATCAGTTTGATGCAAGCTGATTCTTTTATTAGCTGCATGTTTTGCTTATGTTAATTATAGAGGCACAGTATTTGAAACTGCTTAAGCATTTTCCTTAAGAAATTAAACTCTTGACTGTTAGAGACTTATCTTAAGTTAATTTGTAGGACACATCAAATCAGAAGAAAAAATGACTTGCTTGTTAATTAGTGATAATTACTTTAGGTATTGAGGGAATAATAAGTCATTTAAACTTTAAAAGTTTAGATAATACTCATGGGAAATAATTTTTTAAATGTTCATAATTAGTATGAGTGAAAGTTGGAGATATTAAATTCCACTTTCCAGAATATGCGTATACCAATTTTAGCAAAAGAGAAAACTTTAACTGGCTTTGCTTTCCGGCATATTGATACTTTTTGGTCCTAAATAAAATTGAGGGAAAAGAAGATACATGGGGCTGGGGTTGTGGCTCAGCGGCGGAGCGCTCGCCTCGCACATGCGCGGCCCGGGTTTGATCCTCAGCACCACGTAAACATAAATGCATTGCATTGTGTACAACTAAAGTAAATAAATATTTAAAAAAAAAGAAAAGAAAAGAAGATACATTTTGCAGTTGCCCTTCTTAATGTTATTCATTCATTCATTCATTTAGTGGTGCTGAGAATCAGATTCAAGGCTTTATACATGCTAGGCAAGCACCCTGTCACCGAGATACATCCCCAGCCCCTCATAACATTTATTTATAACCTCCAGAACATTTTTTTTTTTTTTTAAAGCAGTTTTGTTGTAATTGTTTGTGCTACGGGGCATTGAACCAAGTGCCTTGTTCATGGTAGGCAAGTGTTCTACCATTGAGCTCTACACCCCCAGTTCCAGTTCTTGGTTTTCTTATTTTTTAAAAAAAATATTTATTTATTTGCTTTAGTTGTACACAATACAATGCATTTATGTTTACGTGGTGCTGAGGATTGAACCCGGGCCGCGCACATGCTAGGCGAACGCTCTACCACTGAGCCACAACCCCAGCCCCAGGTTTTTTTGAGATTCTGTCAAATACTAGAGATTATTTTTCCCAACTCCCACAGGATAATCCTATTTATTAAAAAAAAAAAAAAAAAAAAAAAAAAAAAACTATTTCTTTTTTATAAAATGGAAACTTTGCTTTCATTCTTGTTTGTCACATGTGCCATGGATCTTTAAACTACTTAATTGTTTTTCTGTAGTGCCTCTTGATTCATTGTTTCCCTTTTGGCATTGAGAGTTGTATGGTAAACCTCATAATAAAAATGTTAATTTTCCTCTTTAACTTTACATTAAACAAAATTAGTGGTTTCAAAGTACATGTACTTAACCAAGAAGACTTATTATTATTCAACCAATTACACATATCTTTTCTTAATTTATTTATAGCCACCTATTTAAATTCTTCTATGTGGGAACATTAAGGGCACTATAGAGAATTATGGCATGGAAGTCTGCCCTCAAAGAGTTTACAAAATCTAGGGCATATATAAATAGTTAAGCAACATTATTAGGTAGTAAAGTATCTACCTAGTGATAAATAGAATAACTGGATTAAGTAGAGCATTTAAATTACTTTAGCCAAAACTTGAACAGGAAAGAAAAACACTATACTGTATCTTAAAGGGATTTGGATAACCAGAGAAGGGGGGAAGGATGAGAATAAAAGCTCAGAGAAATGGAACAACCATTCTGTTATAGTCAACTTTTTTAATATTTATTTATTTGCTTTTAGTTGTACACATGCCTTTAGTTTTTTTTTTTTTTTTTTTTTTTTTTTTTTTTTTTTTGGTACCAGGGATTGTACTCACATCAACCACTTTCCCCAGCCCTTTTTTGTATTTTTTAGAGACAGGGTCTCACTGAGTTACTAAGTGCTTGCCATTGGAGGCTGGCTTTGAACTCGATCCTCCTGCCTCACCAGGAGTGCGCCACATGAACCCAGGCCGCACATGTTAGGTGAGCATTCTACCGCTGAGCCACAACCCCAGCCCCTATAGTCAACTTTTTCACCTCCGTGACCCAAAAGACCTGACAACAATTTTAGAGGAGAAAAAGTTTATTAGGTGCTCACAGTTTCAGAGGTGTCAGACGGTTTATAGACAGCTCACCCTGTTAACTCTGAGCGTGAGGGGAGGCAAAACATCATATTGGAATGGTGTGGAGGAGGAAAACAACTCTGGACATGGCACCTGGAAGCAGAGAGATTCCCCTAACAAGGAGCAAAGTATATACCCCAAATGCATGCCCCCAGTGACTCACCACCTCCAGTCATACCCTACCTGCCTACAGTTAACACCCAGTTAATCTCTATCAGTGGATTAATGCACTAATTAGGTTAAGGCTCTTTTTTTTTTTTTTTTTTTTTTGGTGGTACCGGGGATTGAATTCAGGGGCACTCAACCACTGGGTCACATTCCCCAGCCCTTTTTTTGTATTTTATTTAGAGACAGGGTCTCACTAAGTTGCTAAGTGCCTCACCCTTGCTGATGCTGGTTTTGAACTCGTGAACCTCCTGCCTAGCCTCCCAAAGTGCTGGGATTACAGGCGTGCGCCACCGCGCCCAGCTTAGGTTAAGGCTTTTATAACCACCAAATTATTTCACCTCTCAATTTTCTTGCATTGTCTCACATATGAGCTTTTGTTGGGGGATGCCTCATGTCTGAACCATAACACATTCAAACTAGTATTTGGAGGAAAATATGGGTAGAAAGAAAAGCAGCTATTTTGTGTTTTTGTTTACAGGTGTTTGGGTCTCCTGTGTGGTTCTGAAGTCCAGTGGCATGTTGTCTGGAGCTAAATGGTCCCAGAAACCCTCACTCTAGTGTCTGATGGTTGTTAGGAGGGTTGGTCTAGGGACCTCTGTTGAACTGCCTTATTTCTTCATGCTTATCCTTATCTTCTATTAAGGTAACCTGGGTTTCTATTAACATGGTAATAGGCAGAGAGTGAACCCTGTTTAACTAGTGCTTTACTTTGCAAGCTATTCATGTTTGCTAATATCCTGTTAGCTACTCTAAGTTGCACAGTTAACCTTCTTTGTGGAGATGGGAATGTACAGTGTTATGGGTACTAGAAGATGTGATTCTTTGAGAAATATTTCTATAACAATCTACCACATATCTCATTTCCCTTTCTGCCCCACTGCAATTCCAGCCACTTTTATAGGTCAAATTTAAATTTTTCCTCTTGATAATACTGCCTCTTCTTTCTTTCTTGTCATCTTTTGTAATAAAAGCACATCTGAATACCCCTTTTGTCTTAGATTGGCCCTCTAATTTCAGTCTCTTGTAAGAAAGGCATCTATCCCAGCACAGTGGCTCTGAAATTTTTTTTAGAATGACCTCTTTATTTACCATGGTTCTTTTCTTTTTTTTTTTTTTTTTTTTGGTACTGGGGATTGAACTCAGGGGCCCTTGACCACTGGGCCACATCCCCAGCCCTTTTTTGTATTTTATTAGAGACAGGGTCTCACTGAGTTGCTAAGTGCCTCTCCATTGCTGAGGCTGGCTTTGAACTCGTGATCCTCCTGCCTCAGCCTCCCAAGTGCTGGGATTACAGGTGTATACCACGGCGCCCAGCTCTTTTCTTTTTTTGTACCACAGATCGAACTCTGGACACTCGACCACTGGGCCACATCCCCAGCCCCCCCCCCCCCTTTTTTTTGGTGGTACAGGGGATTGAACTCAGGGGCACTCGACCACTGGGTCACATCCCCAGCCCTTTTTTGCATTTTATTAGAGACAGGGTCTCACTGAGTTGCTAAGTGCCTCACCATTGCTGAGGCTGGCTTTGAACTCGCGATCCTCCTGCCTCAGCCTCCCAAAGTGCTGGGATTACAGGCGTGCGCCACCGCGCCCGGCTCCCAGCCCTTTTTTGTATTTTCTTTTTAAATTGTTGATTGACCTTTATTTATTTACTTATATGGGGTGCTGAGACTCGAACCCAGTGCCTCACACATGCTAGGCAAGCGCTTCCACTGAGCCCTTTTTTTTTTTTTTGGTACCCAGGATTGAACTCAGGGGTACTTGACCACTGGGCCACATCCCCAGCGCCCCCCCCCCCTTTTTGTATTTTTTTAGAGACAGGGTCTCACTGAGTTGCTAAGTGCCTGGCCATTGCTGAGGCTGGCTTTGAACTCGTGATCCTCCTGCCTCAGCCTCCCAAATGCTGGGATTACAGGTGTGCGCCACCGCGCCCAGCGTAGTGAGTGCTCTTGCACTGAGTTTTACCCCTAGCCTGAGGACTTACCTATATTGGATGCAGATACTTGTGGTGTGACATTATTTTTCTTTCCCTCAAAAGTAATCTTTTATAGATGTTGTTTGATTTGACCAAACAAAACACCTTACATTCTGAATTCAGACTTTTTAATAGACATGTGTCTTTTCGTATCCTTGGGGAATTGGTTCCAGGACCCCTTATGGATACCTGAATCCTGGATGTTCGAGTCCTTTACAAAAATGGCATAGTGTTTGCATATAATCCTTGTACATCTTCCGTCTGCTTTAAATCATCTCTAGATTACCTATTATAACTAATAAAATGTAAATGCTATGAAAATAGTTGTATTGCTTAGTGAATAATGACTAGGGAAAAAATATACAGGTTCACTATAGATGCAGTTTTTTTTAAATCCTTGGTTGGTTTTGGGTGCAGAAGCATGAGTATGGAGGACCACTTATATATTTTACTTGACAGCCCATTAGATAATGTAAATTAAAGTCTTGGGATTCTAAGAATGCTAGTTTTAATTTTCACATCACTGTTTATTGTCACTCTTGATGTTTATAGTCTTTGTCTTTTGAATTGCTGATGGTAATTTTGTTTCTTTATCTTTGACCTGGAGACCTTTTGTTGTTCTAAGAATTGATCAAAGGTAGAGTTACTTAAAATGATTGTTGTAATACAGAGTGACACTTTCATTTACCCTTAGGCTACTGTGGAAATAACTTGTATGTTTTATGTATGATAACAATCTAGCATAATTTAAAAACATTGATAATTCCACTATTATCACTTCATTTGTTATCACTTTGAAAAATAACATTAAATTACTGACTTATCAACTTATTGAAAGCCTATATTTTAGAGGAGGTAGGAATAAATTTTATAATAATTTATAAAAGATAATTTCTCCAGTGTGGAGCAGGTTCCCATTGATGTATGTGGATGTGCCAGAAGATTGTTGGCTTTACAAATTGAAACCTTCCCTTTATCCAAACAAAACTGTTTGTGTGTTTTTTGTTTGTTTGTTGTTTGGCACTGCTGGGGATTGAATTCAGGGCCTCATGCATGTTAAGCACTTGCTCTACCACTAAGCTGTATAAAAATTTTTTAAACCTAGGATTTATAACAGCCTGTCCAAAATTTTTAAACCTAGGGTTTGAGAAGGTGGGGATATGAGAAAAAGTAGGATTACATAGTAACTAAGAGTATAGATTTTGAACTGATGGTTTTGCATTCCAGCTCAGCAGGGACATCATCTGGCTTGCAGCTGCTGCTTTTTTTTTTTTTTTTTTTTTTGGGTACCGGGGATTGAACTCAGGGGCACTCGACCACTGGGTCACATCCCCAGCCCTTTTTTGTATTTTATTTAGAGACAGGGTCTTACTGAGTTGCTAAGTGCCTCGCCATTGCTGAGGCTGGCTTTGAACTCGTGATCCTCCTGCCTCAGCCTCCCAAAGTGCTGGGATTACAGGCGTGGCGCCCGCAGCAGCTGCTGCTTTTTGTTTGTTTGTTTGTTTTTTGATTTTTTGGTCTCTTCTCCTATGTAGCCTGGAGAGAAAGAGATAATAGCTGCCTTAAAGAAGCCATTGTGATTAAGGCATAATATTTGCATATTATACTAGAAATAGTATAGCTTTTAATATAGTTAAGAGGAGTTGGTTTAAAATTTCTTCATAAAACAACATTAATTTTAGCAAAATACTGTTTATACTTTTTTACCCGGATAGTGATATTCAAATTTATAAAGGAAAACTTATTTTCCTCCAGTCCTTCCTGATATCTTGATGTATAAAATGGAAAAAATTACCTCTGCAGAACAGTTTTGACAGTTGGCAGTCTAAAATGTTAAACACATCATTGGCTTCAGTTATGGAGTTCAAGCATTGTTCTCTTCTTACACATTCTTCCTAAACAGTTTTCCCCCTCATTTTCTCATTCTGCTGCTTCCTTCTATGTATGCTCCAAAAGATAATAAATGTTCTTATCTTAGAAACATACAAAAACCATCATTCTAGACTTTTGTATTTTTAATTATAAAGAATTGTGCTGTTTATTCTTTTTTTAAAGAGGTATTTATTTATTTATTTATATGTGGTACTGAGAATCAAACCCAGTGCCTCACACATGCTAGGCAAGCACTCTACCACTGAGCCACAACCCCAGCCCTGTTTTATTCTTATCTTACATATGATGGCACATTGAATAAGCTCTTTTTTAAAGATTTTAAATCAATTATATTTCTCTGGAAGCATGGCACTGATGTGTATATAGTATGAATACAGAAATTGTGCCTTATCAGAGAAACAATAAATACTAGATGATAATGAAATTAAAACAGTTGCATGAAAATGTTCACTGCTGATATTGAATTCTTCATGAAAATTCATTGAGAAGACCTAGGACATCTTGTGCTTTTCCTATCTCTCTTAATCTCATTTTTTTTGGGGGGGGTGGTAGGACCGGACCAGGGATTGAACTCAGGGGCACTCGACCACTGGGCCACATCCCAGCCCTTTTTTCTATTTTATTAAAGACAGGGTCTCACTGAATTGCTAAGTGCCTCACCATTGCTAAGGCTGGCTTTGAACTCTGGATCCTCCTTCCTCAGCCTCCCAAGTGCTGGGATTACAGGCATGGGCAATCTCAGTTTTTATCTAGATTTTAATCTTCCTTGGGTTTCCAGCAAGGAAGTAGTTGTTCCCTTTCCAAAGTGCATCTTTTCATCTGTATACTTGATCACCACCCGCCTTGCCACTTCTTCCCCCCCTCCTCCTGTTTTTTAACCTACATATGTGGGCCAGTCTTTCTCATCTTTTTGCTTCATGGTTCATCTATCTTCAGATTTTGCCCCTTCCTCTGACTTTTTCTCCATATGTGCTACTTCTCCTATCCTGAAGAAGATTTTCTTTAAGTCTTCTTGTTTTCTAATCATTGTTGTCAGACTTTTTGGAAAGTTACCATATTTATTGTCTTCATTTCTTTATCTTCTGTTGTAGTTTGAATTCTGTCCCTTATTACTCTAAAGAAAATAGTTCTTTTAAACTATTTGCTTGATGCCGGGCGTGGTGGCCCACGCCTGTAATCCCAGCACTTTGGGAGGCTGAGGCAGGAGGATCACGAGTTCAAAGCCAGCCTCAGCAATGGCGAGGCACTTAGCAACTCAGTGAGACCCTGTCTCTAAATAAAATACAAAAAAGGGCTGGGGATGTGACCCAGTGGTTGAGTGCCCCTGAGTTCAATCCCCGGTACCACAAAAAAAAAAAAAAAAAAAAAAAAAAAAGTTACTTGCTCAAGCCGGGCGCGGTGGCGCACGCCTGTAATCCCAGCACTTTGGGAGGCTGAGGCAGGAGGATCGCGAGTTCAAAGCCAGCCTCAGCAATGGTGAGGCATTTAGCAACTCAGTGAGACCCTGTCTCTAATAAAAATACAAAAAAGGGCTGGGGATGTGGCCCAGTGGTCGAGTGCCCCTGAGTTCAATCCCCGGTACCACAAAAAAAAAAAAAAGTTACTTGCTTGGATAGATCTATAGTACTAATTAACTGTAGACCTGAATAGCAGTCCAGCAGCCCAAAGATTATTTCATGTGTCTTTGTTTTTAAGAAAAATTTTCAGCATTTCAAAATTATATGTTTCTTTTTGTTAAAATGAAGGTTTGTTTATTTTTATTTCTCTTGGGAAATTAGCAAGTCTTATAGAACTAGGCTTAATTCATGGCCACAGGGGCCAAAGTGGCTTGTTTGTTCTAGCTCTTGTTGGTTAGCAGTTTAAAATATCTGCAACTCCATCTAAGTTTATCTTCTTTCAGTTTACTTATACCCTTTTGACCTCTCCATAGTTGTTTATACTCAATATTCCTTTCACAGTAAATGGTAACTATTATTAATATATTTAAGAGTCTAATGAAAAAAATATTTTTTGTGTGTGAGTTTCCCTTGTAGAGGAGAAACAAATAACCTTTTCCTCACCCATCACCAATAATTTCATGGTTGAGGCACCTATAACAAAATGCAGATTACCAAATGAAAAGCATACACATTTAACTAAGGCAAGATTTATGTGACACAGAATCTTTCAGAAATGAAGGCCTAAAGAAACAGAAACCTGTGTATTTTTATACTTAGGCTTGATGAAGAGTGTGTAGTCACAGGGAAGTATGATTGGACAAAGAGAGTGGAATCGAGAGGAATTTACCAAAGTTTGTTTTGTTTAACTTCTTCTCTTTGTCCCTGTGTCTTCAGAGATAAGGACATTCCTTTGGGAATATGAAGAGCACCTCTAGAATCAGGGTCTTCTGACCTACTTTAGAGAAAAGTCAAGAGAATTCTGTGTTTTTTTTAAATATTTATTTACTTGCTTTAGTTGTACACAATTTGTTTATTTGTACGTGGTGCTGAGGATCGAACCTGGGCCGCACAAGTTCTAGGCGAGCGCTCTACCGCTGAGCCACAACCCCAGCCCAAGAAACTTCTTTTATGTCCTTGTATTAGTCAACATTCTCCAGAGAATCAGAACCAGTGGCATATATTTTAATATAGGAGCGGGTTTGTCATATTGGCTCACATGATCACAGAGGCCAAAAAGCTTGATGATGGCTGTGTGCAAGCTGAAGGGCCAGAGATATCAGTAGCAGCTCAATCCAAGAATGTGGAAGCCTCAGAACAAGAGAGACTGATGATTCAGTCCCCAGTTAGAAACTGAAGGTTTCTGATTGCACCCCAACCCTCAGGATCCTCAATCCTGAGTCCAAAGATGAAGACCTTGGAGTCTGATGTCCAAGAGCAGCAACAGCAAATGTACCCACTCTGGATGAGAAAAAGAGAGAAACAGTTTTCTTCCTCCTTTCACTCCATCAAGGTCTGTTGGATGGTACCACTCACATTCAAGATGAATCTTCACTCAGGGGCTGAGTACAGCCAATCTTCTCCAGAAACACGTTGGGGTTTTTTTTGAGTTGCTGGGGTTTTTAGTTTTCCCTGAGCCGGGTTTAGCTTTCTCCGGCCAGCGGAGAAGGCTAAGGGAAAAACACGCCCCAGCGGAGGCTATGATCGAGAAAGGTAGAAGCCGGCTGGAGGCCCACGCCAGCCCTCATGATGGAAGACAATCTGGGATGCACCAGGGAGCCCAGTCAGAGCTGGAACTCAAGTTTATTGAGGAAGGTGGACAGCTTTTATAGAAGACATAGGCCAATTAGCAGAAAGATTATAGGAACGCATAGGGAGCATGGGTGGATTACGTTGGTGGAGCCCTGGTCTATCCTTAGGGTGGTTTCAGTTCTCAGGACACGGTCAGGGGAACGCCTCCTGATTAGGCCAAGTCTCCTATCAGGGAGTGGGAGGCAACCAGAGAGTTAAGTTTTTCTATTCTTTTGGCAGATGTGTTCTTCAGTGCCCAACAGAAACATCCTCACAGACATACCCAGGACTATCGCTTATCAGAAAGCAATTCATAATTGGGCGCAGTGGGGCACGCCTGTATTCCAAACTACTCAGTAGACTGAGGCGGGGATTCAGCAGGAGGATTGCTTGAGCCCAGGACTTTTAGGCCAGCTTGGGCAACATAACAAAACCTGTCTTTAAAAAAAAAAAAAAAAGATTATAGTTCATATGGCCTGGTTCATATAAATTTGCTTATATTAATTACAGTTTGCATATTCTCCCTTATCTTTGTGCATTTACTTTCTCATTTTGTTTTCTTCTTCTTCTTTTTTTTTTTGGTGGTACCGGGGATTGAACTCAGGGGCACTCGACCACTGGGCCACATCTCCAGCCCTTTTTTGTATTTTATTAGAGACAGGGTCTCACTGAGTTACTAAGTGCCTCGCCATGCTGAGGCTGGCTTTGAACTCGCGATCCTCCTGCCTCAGCCTCCCAAGTGCTGGGATTACAGGCGTGCGCCACCGCGCCCGGCTTGTTTTCTTCTTTTATCAGCTTCATTTTATCACATCTCTTTCAATCTGTAATAAGGCTATTAGTTATTTCAAATACTACATTTTCCATCATGAGCTTTTCTGTACTACTAAATTTAATGACACATTCCTCATTTTTTATATTGGATATGTGTATTTTTCATGTTATTATCATAGTTTCTCTGTTATGACTGTGTTGCCCCCCCCCCCCCATATTAGAGCTCCTTAAAAACAGGGAATATACTTTACTGAATTATAATTAAATCTTGATTTGAAGGGTTTTATCCTTTTCTCAATAGGTAGTTTTTATATGTTGGGAGAAGGGTGAGTTATGTGTCTTTAAGAAGCCATTCTTTTTTTTTTTAAGATTATTTATTTACTTATTCATAATGCACAAGTATATCATCTTTTTACATACAACTGCTTGTATACAAAGTATATAAGTACCATTCAGATCTTTAATCATGCATTTAGGATAGTGATATCCATCTCATTCAACCTCCATTTTTCCCCCCTTCTCCCCCCCTGCTCCCTCCCTTGCCCTCCCTTTCCTTTGACCATTCTAGTGTTCCTCTAATCCTATGTACCCCCATCCAATCACACTGTGAACTAACCTCCTTATATCAGAGAAAACATTTTGTATTTGGATTTTTGAGATTGACTAATTTCACTTAGCATTATATTCTCCAACTTCATCCATTTACCTGCAAATGCCATTATTTTATTCTTTCTTATTGCTGAGTAAAATTCCATTTTGTATATATACTACATTTTCTTTATCCACTCATCTACTGAGGGACATCTAGGTTGGTTCCACAACCTAGCTATTATGAATTGTTTTGATTTTCTCTCTAATTGCTTCTTTTTTTTTTTTGGTGGTACCGGGGATTGAACTCAGGGGCACTCGACCACTGGGCCACATCTCCAGCCCTTTTTTTTGTATTTTATTAGAGACAGGGTCTCACTGAGTTACTAAGTGCCTCGCCATGCTGAGGCTGGCTTTGAACTCGTGATCCTCCTGCCTCAGCCTCCCAAGTGCTGGGATTACAGGCGTGCGCCACCGCGCCCGGCTTGTTTTCTTCTTTTATCAGCTTCATTTTATCACATCTCTTTCAATCTGTAATAAGGCTATTAGTTATTTCAAATACTACATTTTCCATCATGAGCTTTTCTGTACTACTAAATTTAATGACACATTCCTCATTTTTTATATTGGATATGTGTATTTTTCATGTTATTATCATAGTTTCTCTGTTATGACTGTGTTGCCCCCCCCCCCATATTAGAGCTCCTTAAAAACAGGGAATATACTTTACTGAATTATAATTAAATCTTGATTTGAAGGGTTTTATCCTTTTCTCAATAGGTAGTTTTATATGTTGGGAGAAGGGTGAGTTATGTGTCTTTAAGAAGCCATTCTTTTTTTTTTTAAGATTATTTATTTACTTATTCATAATGCACAAGTATATCATCTTTTTACATACAACTGCTTGTATACAAAGTATATAAGTACCATTCAGATCTTTAATCATGCATTTAGGATAGTGATATCCATCTCATTCAACCTCCATTTTTCCCCCCTTCTCCCCCCCTGCTCCCTCCCTTGCCCTCCCTTTCCTTTGACCATTCTAGTGTTCCTCTAATCCTATGTACCCCCATCCAATCACACTGTGAACTAACCTCCTTATATCAGAGAAAACATTTTGTATTTGGATTTTTGAGATTGACTAATTTCACTTAGCATTATATTCTCCAACTTCATCCATTTACCTGCAAATGCCATTATTTTATTCTTTCTTATTGCTGAGTAAAATTCCATTTTGTATATATACTACATTTTCTTTATCCACTCATCTACTGAGGGACATCTAGGTTGGTTCCACAACCTAGCTATTATGAATTGTGCTGCTATAAACATTGAAGTGGCTGTGTCACTGTAATATGCTGTTTTTAAGTCTTTTGGGAACAGACCCAAGAGTGGGATGGCTGGGTCATAGGGTGGTTCCATTCCCATTTTCCCAAGAAATCTCCATACTGCTTTCCATAGCGGTTGCACCATTTTGCAGTCCCACCAGCAATGTATGAGTGTGCCTTTTCCCCCACATCCTCTCCAACATTTATTGTTGTTTGTGTTCTTGATGGCTGCCATTCTGACTGGAGTGAAATGAAATCTTAGAGTAGTTTTGATTTGCATTTCTCTAATTGCCAGAGAGGTTGAGCATTTTTTCATGTATTTGTTGATTGATTGTATATCTTCTTCTGAGAAGTGTCTTTTCAGTTCCTTAGCCCATTTATTGATTGGGTTATTTTCTTTTTCTTTTTCTTTTTTTTTTTTTTGTACCAGGGATTGAACTCGGGCACTCGACCACTGGGCCACATCCCCAGCCCTTTTTTGTATTTTATTAGAGACAGGGTCTCGCTGAGTTGCTAAGTGCCTTGCCATTGCTGAGGCTGGCTTTGAACTCGTGATCCTCCTGCCTCAGCCTCCCAAAGTGCTGGGATTACAGGCGTGCGCCACCGCGCCCAGCTGGGTTATTTTCTTTTTTGGTGTAAAGTTTTTTGAGTTCTTTATATATTCTAGAAATTAGTGCTCTATCTGATGTGCATGTATTAAATATTTGTTCCCAATTAGTTGGCTCTCTATTCACCTCATTGATTGTTTCTTTTGCTGAGAAGAAGCTTTTTAGCTTAAATCTATCTCCCATTCATTAATTCTTGGTAATTGTTCTTGCGCTACAGGATTCTTATTAAGGAACTTGGGGCCTAATCCGACATGTTGGAAATTGGAGCTTACTTTTTCTATTAGGCGTATTGTCTCAGATCTAATTCCTAGGTCCTTGATCCACTTTGAATTGAGATTTGTGCATGGTGAGAGATACAAGTTTAATTTCATTTTGTTGCATATGGATTTCCAGTTTTCCCAGCACCATTTGTTGAAGAGGCTATCCTTTCTCCACTGTACATTTTTGGCACCTTTGTCTAATATAAGATAACTGAAATTATATGTATTAGTCTCTGTGTCCTCAATTCTGTACCATTGGTCCACCCGTCTGTTTTGGTGCCAATACCATGCTGTTTTAGTTACTATTGCTCTATAGTATAATTTAAAGTCCGGTATGTTGATGCCCCCTGCTTCACTTTTCTTGCTCAGGATTGCTTTGGCTATTCTGGGTCTCTTATTTCTCCAGATGAATTTCATGATTGCTTTTTCTATTTCTTTGAAAAATGACATTGGAATTTTGATTGGAATTGCATTAAATCTGTATAATGCCTTTGGTAGTATGGACATTTTGACAATATTGACTCTACCTATCCAAGAGCAAGGTAGGTCTTTCCATCTAAGAAGCCATTCTTTATTAAAATGATTTCTTGACCCTTCTTGTTTTATCTCGATTCTGACATTGGGCATTTATATTCAGGTAAGGGATTCATTCTGATGAAATGTGTATAGTTCTTATATAGTAATGCATGAGTATGTAGTAAGTGGTAGGACCTTAATAGCTTACATTTAATAAATGTTGACTATATTCCAGAAACTATTGTTTGTGTGGGTGTGCAAGAGAGTGAGAATGAATTAACTCATTTTATCTTAATCCTTCAAAATAGGTACAAATGGGAATACTATACCTATTTATAAGTGAGACCAGCAGAGACACAGAGAAGTAAAATAACTTGCCCAAGTCAAGTAGCTATAATTTAATTTTCAAAAAACAAAAAAGCAAAATCCAAGCTAAGTAAAAAAGGCCTTTTTTTTTTCCCTTTACTCTCTCTTTTAGGGGGAATATGTAGGTGTTGATTATTGAAATTTGTTTAGGATACTAAGGGAATTTAAACTTTTAAGTGTTTGAAACTAAACCTTAGTAAAGCCAAACAGTAAATATAAGCATTTTACTATTGCAGTAGAGTTTGTATAATAATACTTAAGAATGTGTTAGCATTTTTGTGTGTAGCATTAGTGGGAATTTTATTAGTTTTGAATTTATTTTTGTAATTTCAGGCCTTTTAAAGATAGGTCTTTTAAAAATATGGTATATACACACAATGGAATATTACTCAGCAATAAGAGAGAATAAAATCATGGCATTTGCAGGAAAATGGATGGAGTTAGAGAATATAATGCTAAGTGAAGTTAGCCAGTTCCAAAAAGCCAAATGCCAAATGTTTTCTATGATATAAGGAGGCCAATTCCCAGTCGAGTTGGGATGGGGAGCATAGGAGGATTAGAGGAATACTAGAATGGCCAATGGGGAGGGAGGGGAAGGGAGGGGGCAAAAGGGTGAAGGGGAAAAATTTTTAAAAGATGGTAGAATGAGATGGATATCATTACCCTAAGTGCATGTATGAAGTCACGAATGGTGTGAATATACTTTGCATACAACCAGAGATTTGTAAAAAAGTGCTCTATATGTGTAATATGAAATGTAATGCATTCTGCTGTCATAACATCTTAGAATAAAAAATAATAAAAAAACATTAGGTATATAGAAAACAGCAAAATCACAGATGTAAATTTAACCATACCAATAATTATATCAAGTAAGAATAAATTATTCACTACAATAAAAAATAAAGAGATAGGTCTTTTAAAGTATAGGTCTTTTAAAAGTAAGCAGTACAGGCCGGGCGCGGTGGCGCACACCTGTAATCCCAGCACTTTGGGAGGCCGAGGCAGGAGGATCGCGAGTTCAAAGCCAGCCTCAGCAATGGCGAGGCACTTAGTAACTCAGTGAGACCCTGTCTCTAATAAAATACAAAAAAGGGCTGGGGATGTGGCCCAGTGGTCGAGTGCCCCTGAGTTCAATCCCTGGTACCCAAAAAAAAAAAAAAAAAAAAAAAAAAAAAAGTAAGCAGTACATATTTGTTAACTACAATGAGAGCAATTTGTTGAAGAAATTTGTTTCCCATCTTCAAATTTAAGATCAGTCATTTATTTTGTTGGATTAAGGAAAAACAAGCCTGCTGGGCATGTTGGTGCACTTCTGTAATCCTAGCTAATTGAGAGGCTGAGGCAGGAGGAACTCAAGTTTGAAGCCAGCTGAGCAACTTGTTGAGACCCTATCTCAAAAAAAAAAAAAAAAAAAAAAAAAAAAAAAAAAAGGATGGGAATGTAGCTCTTTGGTAAATTGCTTGCCTAAATGTGTAGCAGGCCCTGGGTTCAGTTCACAGTACTGCAAAACAAAAATCAAGCCTGTACTGGTGATATGTTTGACTTTTTTATATGGTACAAAATAATATTAATGTCCATGGAGAAAAGTTGTGTTAGTGTCTTCAAATTTTTAAATAGTGTGCCCTACCAGCAAACATTTGAATATGAAACCTCAATATAAGGGTATCTAATTATAGATCTCAAATATGCATATTCATACTCACAGGTACTAGTTCAGCTTATACATTCAAGTCTATTTATTAAGTAATAAAGTTTTTTTTATGTTCTAGACAAATATAATAGAAGTTTTTGTTTGTTTTTTGCCCTACTATTCTTCATTGTACATTCTTTGTTTGGAAACCATTAGTTTATTGTGCTGTGAATAGCTAAGATTTCTGAGATATATTATCAAATTTATTTATTTGATTTATTTGATTGATTTCCACAGTATACTGCAGCAAGAACGTCAGTGGCCCATTTAGGTGTTTTTCTCTTTTAGTCAAATTTAATGTAATGTGTATTTCTTTATTGCTTCTAGGATGCTTTGTTCTTTATGAAGGTCCTCTAGTATTATGTGTGCCAATAACCATGTTTCTTTATCCACTCTGAATGAATTTTCCATTGCTTGATCTGCAATGATAGAGCTTGACCCTTTGCACATCTCCCTCTGCCCCCCCCCCCCCCCCCGTGTGTTGTACTAGGGATTGAACTCAAGAGGGCTTTACCACTGATATATTTCCAGCCCTTTTTATTTTGCAACAGGTTTTCACTATGTCTCCCAGACCAGCCTCAAACTTTTTCTTACCTCAGCCTCCTAAGCCTTTCTCTTGTATTATGTTAAGCTTTGCCAGTAGAGGGTGTTAGAGGGACAGTGTGTAAGGAAGAGCTTCTGCTGCTATTTATTCTTGATCCTACTTAGTGGTTTCCTGTTGGCTTGAGTATGGAAATGTAGTTCTCCACTATAGGTGTATGCCCAGAGTGGGTGGATCCTTGGTAAGTTCACAGTGGCAGTTTCAACCTAGTGTCCTCCTCACCCAATTTTCTAGAGATAACACTACATATCTAAACATCATACCTTCCTGCTGGAGAGTCTGCTGATTACATCCTAATTCCCCTCTGTGTTTTCTTACACCCAGGAAGGTTGTTTCCTCTGGACCTTCCTACTCAAGCACTGCTGGTAATTAGGTTCTCAGTGTCACAAATTGTTTTGTGTGCTTAACCACCAGCCCTTTCGGCCCAGGTAGAACTTTGCCATGCCGTGGAGTTTGGCCTTGACTTCTCCAACCAAATTGTAATCCTAGCTTTGAGGGGAGGGTCCCTTCTAAATTTTTCCTTGCATACTCTTACTCAGCCCTTGGGTAGTGTTTTTATATTTTATTTTTTATTAGTGCATTATAATTAATATATAATAGTAGGCTCTAGGGTATACTTTAGAGTTCTATTTACATATTTATAGTCACTCTCCTGTTGCAATTAATAATGGTACTTTGTGTGAAACTTACTCTGTTCAATTACTGTTCAGTTCTTTTTTTTTTTTTTTTTTTTTTTGGTACCAGGGATTGAACTCAGGGGCACTCAACCACTGGGCCACATCCCCAGCCCTTTTTTCTATTTTATTAGAGACAGGGTCTCACTGAGCTGCTAAGTGCCTCGCCATTGCTGAGGCTGGCTTTGAACTCGCGATCCTCCTGCCTCAGCTTCCCAAGTGCTGGGATTACAGGCGTGCGCCACCACACCCGGCTCAGTTCTTATATTTTTATTGGCCTTTATTAGATAGATGTAGTGAACTAAAGTGAGTTAAATCATGTATTTTTTGCATGAAAACTGTAGACTATTACCTGTACTTTTATCTCCCTCCCCATATACACTGCATATTTGATCTAATCTGTGGAAACTAACTTTGGTATTAAAAAGAATAAAATACCATGGTGGTAAATGAATTTATCCTCTCTGGTGGGATTATGGCTGTGCAAGAATGATCCTTAAAAGTGATTGATCCCAAAAATAGTTGAGATGAGTGAAAATGGAATAATTGTGTAAATGTCTGATATTCCTTAAACAATCAGGAAACCTCAAACAAGAACTTTCAAATCTTTCAAGTTATTAGTACATTTGGTAACTCATGAATTTCCATCTGGTTATTTCCTTTTGAAAAAATTGTCAAATGATAGTCATGTGAAATATCTTTAAAATTTTTTCCAGCCGGGCGCGGTGGCGCACGCCTGTAATCCCAGCACTTGGGAGGCTGAGGCAGGAGGATCGCGAGTTCAAAGCCAGCCTCAGCAATGGCGAGGCACTTAGCAACTCAGTGAGACCCTGTCTCTAATAAAAAATACAAAAAAGGTCTGGGGATGTGGCCCAATGGTCGAGTGCCCCTGAGTTCAATCCCCGGTACCACAAAAAAAAAAAAAAAAAAAAAAAAAAAAAATTTCCCAGGTAAGAGGTTGAGTTGAAACAAAAGCATACCCACACTCCTAGAGGATGTGGGACTAGGGAAGCAGGTACAGAGAGCTATTGTGTTAATTTATTAGTACTAACTTGTTAAGTGGCTTATTTGTAGCTATCTAAATATAATTGTGTTCTGTTTGGTTTTGTTTTGCTTTTTTTTTGTGGGGGGGGGTGTGTGCCAGGGATTGAACTTGGGGGCATTTGACCACTGCTTCACATCCCCAGCCCTATTTTGTATTTTATTAGAGGCAGGTTCTCACTGAATTGCTTAGCCTCTCACTTTTGCTGAGGCTGGCTTTGAACTCGCCATCATCGTGGCTGGCTTCTTGTGGATATTTTGAATTCCTGACTTTGCTAATTTTTTTTTTTTTTTTTTGGTACCAGAGATTGAACTCAGAGGCACTCGACCACTGGGCCACATCCCCAGCCCTTATTTTGGTTTTTATTAGAGACAGGGTCTCACTGAGTTGCTAAGTGCCTCGCCATTGCTGAGGCTGGCTTTGAACTCGCGATCCTCCTGCCTCAGCCTCCCAAAGTGCTGGGATTACAGGCGTGCGCCACCGTGCCCGGCTAACTTTGCTAATTTTAAGACTTTAAGATTCCTTTCATATTTTCAATAGTATTTATCATGTATTTATAGTTATTAATGTTACTTTTATTTCCAGAAAATTTTCTCAATTCAGTGTTTACTATATTTCTAACTTATAGCTTTTGTGCATTCTTGTTTTGCTTTTTCTTTGAAATTATATGTATTTAAAATGGATAATGAAAATGTTTCTAGAAGTTGAAAGAGAAAAGAATAAAAGTAAATTAATAATCAAACTATCAATTCTGTGGCACAGTTTGTTAAATTTGCAATATTCAGTTGTCTATACTAATAACTAATGAATATGCATATTGTATTAAATAAATTGTATTATTGTAAAAAAATTCAGTAAAATAGCTGGGGTGCTATGGCACACACCTATAATCCCAGCATCCTAAGGCAAGGAGGATCACAAGTTCAAAGCTAGCCTCAGCAACTTAGTGAGACCCTGTCTCAAAATTAAAAAAAAAAGGGGGGGGTGTGTGTGGCTGGGAATGTGTCTCAGTGGTTAAGCACCCCTGGTTCAATTCCTGCTTAAACACACACACACACACACACACACACACACCAGTAAAGCAGCAGGACAACAGGATCTTTCTGAGAGGTTTCCTACATCCTGTCCTAGTACTTTAATTTTACCATTTGGGACAATCTTGGGTAGACATATTGTTGAAAATAAAACTGATTGCCTAATGATCACCTTCCAAATGAAACATTCATTCAATTAATATTGTAAGTCAAAGTTTAAAAGCAAATGATGTGTTCTGCATAGGAACTGATTGTTTTTATTTTTTAAATATTTATTTATTTGTTATAGTTGTATACATGCCTTTATTTATTTATTTTTATTTATTTATTTTAAATATTCATCTATTTGCCTTAGTTGCACACAATGCGTTCACTTTTACGTGGTGCTGAGGATCGAACCCGGGCCGCACACGCGCTAGGCGAGCGCTCCACCGCTGAGCCACAATCCCAGCCCCCTTTATTATTATTTTTTTTTTTTTTACGTAGTGCTGAGTAAAAAAAAAACCCGTGCTGCGCACATGCTAGGCGAGCGCTCTACCGCTGAGCCACAACCCCAGCCCCCGCCCCGCCCCGAACTGATTATTTCTTAAACTTAGGTTATAATTTCTACGTATATGGTGAATGTTATTGAAAAAGAAAAAAATGCTTTTCAAGAAAAGTTACAAGGGCTGGGATTGTGGCTCAGCGGCAGAGCGCTCGTCTTGCACGTGCGCGGCCCGGGTTCGATCCTCAGCACCACGTAAACATAAATGCATTGTATTGTGTATAACTAAAGTAAATAAATAAAAAAAATATTAAAAAAAAAAAAAAAAGTTACAAATAGTTATTTTGCCCCTTGCAGTTGGAATAATAGTGCTTTATCCAAGTCTCTTGACACCCAAGTTTTAGTAAGGGTGTGATGCACTAGAAAAAGTTTATGATTATGAGAAAACAAATCTAATAATTTAAAGGAAAATAGGATGCTTTCCAACGGTAAAAGTAACAGGGATTTAAAATAATTTAAAATATATATATTGCTATGGAATGCATGTCTCCTCGTAGACTGGTCCCTATAAGGAAATGTAACTTTAAATTCAAACATATTGTATAGTGAGTTCCATACACAGCCAGTTTCCCATTAGTCACACCATGCATTTGTATGGTGCATTTGTTTCAACTAGTGAACTAATGTTGATATTAACAAAAGTTCATACCCTGTTCAGATTTCCTTAGGTTTTTATGGTTTCTGTTTGTTTTGCTTTTTGGTTTGGTTCCTTGTTTGGGGTTAAACCCTGGATCTTGAGCATGATAAGCAGGTGGTCTACCACTAAGGTACATCCTCAGCCCCAGATTTCCTTAGGTCCCGTCGTCCCCCCCCCCCCCCCCCCCCCCCCCCGTACTGGAGATTGAACCAAGGGGCTCTCAAACCACCAAGCCATATCCCCAGACCCCCGTTTTTTTTTTTTTTTTTTTTTTGGTACCAGGGATTGAACTCAGGGGCACTCGACCACTGGGTCACATCCCCAGCCCTTTTTTGTATTTTTATTTAGAGACAGGGTCTCACTGAGTTGCTAAGTGCCTCGCCATTGCTGAGGCTGGCTTTGAACTCGCGATCCTCCTGCCTCAGCCTCCCAAAGTGCTGGGATTACAGGCGTGCGCCACCGCGCCCGGCTCACCCCCGTTTTTTTTAAACAATTTTTTTAGTTGTTGATGACCTTTATTTTTTATTTATTTATATGTGGTGCTGAGGATTGAACCCAGTGCCTAACACATGCTAGGCAAGCGCTCTGCCACTGAGCCATAACCCCTAATTTTTGTTTTAATGTTTTTTTCTGTTTAGGATACTACACATATTTAGTTGTCAGTCTTCCTAGGCTCCTCTGATCTGGGATGATTTCTCAAACTTGTTTTTGATGATATTACATTTTTTAGAAGTACTAATGATGTTTTAAAAAGTAGAATATTCTTCAACTGGAATTTGTCTGATTTTTTTTTTTTTCCCTTATAATTAAATGAGTTTATGGGTTTGGGGCAAGAATACCACATAGGTGAAGTATTATTGTCATCCCATCATATCAAGGGTACATATTACCAACATGACTTAGCATGTTGTTAGCCTTGATCACTTGGTTTAGTATGCTTGTCAGGGTTCTCCACTATAGTTTTTCTCTTCTGCCTCCTTTCCACATTGTACTTTTGAAAGGAAGCCATCTAGTTTAGCCCAGAGATGAGGAATGGGATATTGTGCTCTTTATCCTTGAGACCAGAAACTATATAAAATTATTTGGGGGCTGGGGTTGTAGTTCAGTGGTAGAGCGCTTGCCTAGCATGTGTGAGGTACTGCTTTGGAGCCTCAGCACCACATATAAATTAAGGTCCATTGACAACTTAAAAAAAAAAAAAAAAGTTATTTGAAATTCTTTTTATATGGGTGATCTCTTCACCATTCATTCAGTGATTTCTTTATATCATACTGTACTCTTGCTATTTATGTTGTTCCCTGGTTTATAACCAGTACTCTTTTTTAAAAAAAAATATCTATTTATTTACTTTAGTTGTGCACAATGCAATGCATTTTACGTGGTGCTGAGGATCGAACCCGGGCCGCGCACTTGAGAGGCGAGCGCTCTGCCGCTGAGCCACAACCCCTGCCCATAACCAGTACTCTTATTGCTCAAGTTAGTCCTGAGTTTTGGCCATTGGGAACTCTTTTGGTGGATATGTTCCTTTGACATATCCTACATTCATGTGTGCATGTGCGTATATGCATGCACATAATGGGTTAGCACAAGTCTTTGGATCTAGAAGAAAATCTGTGAAATAAGTATTAGCTTTCAGATTCAGACAATCTCCATTTTTACAGGCTCTTTACCTGTAATACCCCGTAATAACTAACAAAATTCAACTTTTTTTTTTTTTTTAAACTCAGCTTTCTTCATTTAAGTACCTTCACAGCTACTAGTTAACATTGTCAAAATACAAGAGAGTCTAGATTTGGGGCTGAGGATATAGCTTAGGGCATCCTAAGCATGCACAAAGCCCTGCCATGCGTTCAAGAAGTTCTTGCACCAGTGAAGATTGCTTATGCTTATGTATAGAGGAGTTTACCAGGAAATGAAATTCTTAGGTCAGTGGCTATACATTTAAGAAGACAGCAAAAAAAATTCCAGTTAATCTTTGAAGCATGTTTGTTTTACTTTTGATCAATTTTAATTTTTTTTTTTTTTGTGATGTACAACTTTCTAGAAATTAGACTGTGATACAGAGTTTTTGATATGCTAAGAACCAGTGAAGTCATTGGTTGGTGTGGGGTCACTGTGCTAACATCCATGTAAATGTGATTTGTGTGTGTGTGTGTGTGGGGGGGGTACCGGGGATTGAACTCAGGGGCACTCGACCACTGGGCCACATCCCCAGACCTTTTTTGTATTTTATTAGAGACAGGGTCTCACTGAGTTGCTAAGTGCCTCGCCATTGCTGAGGCTGGCTTTGAACTCATGATCCTCCTGCCTCAGCCTCCCAAAGTGCTGGGATTACAGGCGTGTGCCACCACGCCGGGCTGTAAATGTGATTTAATCATTAACATTCTTCCAAAGCAGTTATAACAGCTCTCTAGGTACTAAAGGCATCCTGTAACTCAGACTACATATAACATTTTTGTGTGATTAGTTTTTTGTTAACTCTCCAGCACATACTATTGTCTTTTTCTTTTTTTAATTTTTTATTTAATTAGTCATACATGACAGTATAATGCATTTTATGTACTTTGATATACATCATGTGGTATAATTTCTCGCTTTTCTGGTTGTATATGTTGTAGAATCACTTCAGTCATGCAGTCATATATGTACATAAGTTAATAATGTCTGTTTCATTCTATTATCCTTCCTATTCCCATATCCCCTCACCTCCCATCACTCCCCTCCACCTAAAGTAGCTCTGTTCTTCCTTGGTGCCCCCCCGACCCCCCATTGTGAATTAGCATCTGTATATCAGAGAAAACATTTAGCCTTTGGATTTTGGGGATTGGCTTATTTTGCTTAGCGTGATATTCTCCAGCTCCATCCACATACCGGGGCTGGGGATACAGCTCAGTTGGTAGAGTGCTTGCCTAGCATGCACAGGCCCTGGGTTCAATCCCCAGCACCACCAAAAAAAAAAAAAAAAAAAAAAAAAAAAGGCTTTTTTATTTTAGTTTTTATTATTTCATTTAAGTCATTGTTCATTTAAATATTGGAGCAATAAGGTATTATCTACTTTATCCTGTTCCACTTTTCACTCCATGGGTAATTAATGACAAAATTGAGTAGATTCTTTTCTTTTTGACTATTTTTAGTTCTAGATGGACACAGTAGCTTTATTTTATTTATTTATTTTTATGTGGTGCTGAGGATTGAACCCAGTGCCCCACATATGTCAGGCAAACACTCCACCACCGAGCCACAACCCCAACCCTCTAGACTTTTTCTTATGTAGTCATTTAAATATAATTCATTTAAATGTTTATACTTAAATAGTGAGATCATATATATATATATATATATATATATATATATATTCTGTGCTATAAAATTTTTTCACCTAATAATATATCCTGGATATCATTCTAGAGCAGTATATTTAAAGCAACCTTATTTTTTCAATATAACATTCCATAGAATGCACATAATTTATTAAATAATCTTCTACTGGTCATACTTAGGTCTTCTTCTACTAGTCATACCCAGTGTTTTGGAGTATTGATAGTGTCACTATACCCTTATACTGGTCACTCCTTATCCATAATTTTCCTTACCCATGGTTTTAGCTATCGAACTGCAGTCAGAAAATATTAAATGGAAATTTACAGAAATAAACCATAATTCTTTTGAGCTCTTCTGAATAGCCTGGTCAAATCTTGTACCCTCTCCATTCCACCCAGGTTGTGAATCATCTGTTAAGTGTATCCACACTGTATATGCTACCTACTCGATAGTCACTTAGTAACTATCTGGGCTATCAGATCAACTGTCATGTTAAAGCAGTGCTTGTGTTCAATTTTAAACCTTATTTTACTTAACAATGGCCCCCAAATGCAAGAGTAGTAATGCTGGCAATTTTGACAATTTCAGTTTGCCATAGAGAAACCATAAAGTACTTACTTTAAGTAACAAGATAAAAGCTCTCTAGGGAATAAGAAAAAAAATGTGGAGGTTGCTAAGATCTATGAAAAGAATAAATATTCTATTCATGAAATTTTGAAAAAGGAAAAGTAATTTGTGCTGACTTTCATATCTCACACAACAGAGGTCACAGATAAGTGATAAGTGCTTGGTTAAGGTGGAAAGGGCATTAAATTTGTGTATGTATATATGGGGGGAAACATACCTGTTTATGTGCTTCATGTTCAGACATTTAGAAAAAATGCAAACAAATTCATGCTTTGCTCATTGGTTTCATCAGCAACCTCAGGTATCCACTGGGGCCTTGAAATGTTTTCTCTGTAGATAAAAAGTATTACGGCATATCAGTATTTTTGCACATACGTGAAAATATTTGGTTAGGATTGTACCCTGGAGCCAGAATTTTGGTTTAAAGAAGGTATGCCCATATGAAATGTTTGGATTAATCTCTAGAAGTCTGTATTGATAAGTATTCTACAGCACAGGTTTTTAAGTTTTATTTATTTATTTATTTATTTTTTGCCAATTTGTAGGTCAGAAAGGTACACTAACATATTTGACTGCAAATACATTTATGGTACTATTAAAAGGCAGGCAAGAGACTGGGTGAAAATGTTTGCAGCATAGTTGTTTTTATGGTTTGAGGGTATAATTCGTCACAGGATGAGCTGCAGTTTCTCCTTGAAACTTTTGCTATATATGAGGAGGTCCAATAAAATTGATATCTTAGTAGTCTGGATCCAATGCAACAATTCTGTGGTTTTTAAAAAGTCAATATAAAATCCAGATGCAGTTTTTATGGTAAGTTCCCTCCCCACCGCAGTGAAAATAGCTTTTTTTGTGGTAAGTTACTTAGAATTCCACCATTATTTGATAACAGCTAGTGACTGCATTATTTAATTTTGCACAAAAAGATGATTCTACATGCTTTTATTATATATACTACTCTACTCCCTAACCCCTCTAGAAAACTCTTGTTAACTTAGGTTTGTGCCTTTCTGTAATTTCTTTTAAGTTCCTGTGGCCCTGCACACACGCATATACACATATGCAGAAGAAGTCTTTGCCAATTATGTTTTTTTAAATGGAATTATGCACTTTATTGCATTTAATATTTTATCAAATAATGGCTCATTTGACTCCAGTTTCTTCTGTAATATTGCATAGAGTAGCTATATTGGAATTTACTTGTTAATTTTTAGATGAACATTTACTTGGTTGCCAGTTTTTTTGTGTTTTTTTTTTTTTTTTTTTTTTTTTTGTACTGGTGATTGAACCCAGGAGAGCTTTACCACTGAGCTACATCCCCAGTCTTTTTTATTTTTTATTTTCAGACAGGGTCTGAGGCTGTCTTTCAATTTGCAATCCTCTTGCCGTAGCCTTGCAAATAGCTAAGATGACAGGTATGAACCACCGCTACTGGCCTGTTGCCAGTTTTTGACCATGATGAACAGTATTGTAATACAGATCTCTGAATTTTAAGTTCATCTAAATTGTTATTTTCATTTTATTATTGGATTCCCAGATATCTTAATGGATAAAGAATAGATTTTAAAACCAAGAATGAGGGCTGGGATTGTGGCTCAGCGGTAGAGCACTCGCCTAGCGCGTGGGCGACCCGGGTTTGATCTTCAGCACCACGTACAAATAAAACGCATTGTGTAAAACTAAAGCAATAAATAAAAATATTTTTTAAAAAAAACCGAGAATGATTTGTATGCCAAGTACTCTTTAAATAGAAGACATTAAATGTGAGGGAAATTTTAAATACTTATTTGTCTTAACAAAATTTAGGAGCTGAATTGAGGGTGGTTCATTGGGGAGATAAAATGTGTTCTAAAGGTCTAATGTAGGAAGAGGAAAAAGAACAGGGGAAAAGTAGCTTTTTAACCCTGAACTGTAAAGATGGAGAAGGTATGAGGGACACTGAGAGCCTGGGAAATTCAGTGTGGAAAACTTACTTGTGTTTTGAGAAACATAGTATTTATCATCAGAATAAACATTCAGAACTTCTAAGAAGTGTGGGAAATAAAAATAAACTTGGTAGCACAAATAGGGAAAAGGGGAAAGTATAATAAATGATAAGTATTGAAGGAATAAAATCAGTTATTTAATAAAATTTGTCTGAATTCATTCTTTTTTTTTATATATATATTTATTTATTTGTTGTACAGAATGCCTTTATTTTTACATGGTGCTTAGGATTGAACCCGGACTGCCCACGTGATAGGCGAGCGCTCTACCACTGAGCCACAATCCCAGCCCTGAATTCATTCTTTTTTTTTTTTTTTGTACCGGGGATTGAACTCAGGGGCACTCCACCACTGGGCCACATCCCCAGCCCTTTTTT
Organism: Tamias sibiricus; assembly: GCA_025594165.1. NCBI lineage: Eukaryota > Metazoa > Chordata > Mammalia > Rodentia > Sciuridae > Tamias > Tamias sibiricus. Next base: position 73,807,282 of record CM046666.1, read on the forward strand.
GTATTTTATTAGAGACAGGGTCTCACTGAGTTGCTAAGTGCCTCGCCATTGCTGAGGCTGGCTTTGAACTCGTGATCCTCCTGCCTCAGCCTCCCAAGTGCTAGGATTACAGGCGTGCGCCACCACGCCCGGCTCTGAATTCATTCTTAAAGGTGTTGTTCACACTCTAAAAATGAAAAAAATGACATGTAATGATTTCTTTTTTTCTTTTTTCTTTTTTTTTTTTTTTTTTTTTGCGGAATTAGAGAGTAAACCTAGAGCCTGGTGCATGTTCAGTAAGTGCTTTACCGTTCATCTACATTCCCAGCCCAGTATTTTTCTTAAGAAATTAAAGAACAAAATAAACAGAAAATCAGGAGAATTAATAAAGATAAAAGCTAAAATAATGAAATAAAAAATAGTAGAAAGGATTAAAAAGTAAATGGATTATTTGAAAGTAAATTAAATTCTTAAGAAAACAACCGTGTTGCAAGTCTGACCAAGTTAAAAAAAAAATAAAGGCAATAAAAATAGACAATCAGAAACAAAGAAACATTAATTATAGATCCAGAAAACACTGAAAGAGCTATAAGTGGATTTATATGCTGCTTTATAGCAACAAATTTGAAACTTAGGAGAAATAGTGGATTTCCATATAAAATTCAAACTACTAAAACCAAGAAATGTTTGAGTAGATACTAGTGCCCCTCCCTCCCTGCTTTGCTGCCCAGGCTGGTCTGGAACTGCTTGGCCCAAGCTATCCTCCTGCATTTGCCTCCTGAGTGGGGACAGCTCTTGTTTTAAATAGTTATTGTCCATAAAAATGGAAAGCTCCCAAATTCACTTTACCTTGCCAAAATAGCTTTAATATAGAAACCTAACAGATGCAAACATTATATATACAAACATTTTAAATAAGACATAGGAATAGAATTCAGCAATATATGAAAATTCCAAAATTCCCTATAGCAGAGCGGATATTGTTGCTGAGATCCAGTATTTTTTTTTTTTTTTTTTTTTTTTTTTTTTTTTTTGTGTGGTACCGGGGATTGAACTCAGGGGCACTCGACCACTGGGTCACATCCCCAGACCTTTTTTGTATTTTATTTAGAGACAGGGTCTCACTGAGTTGCTAAGTGCCTTGCCATTGATGAGGCTGGCTTTGAACTCGCGATCCTCCTGCCTCAGCCTCCCAAAGTGCTGGGATTACAGGCGTGCGCCACCGCGCCCGGCAAGTATTGGTTCTTAATCTGAATATGTTTATATAATATATGAAATTTAAAACCCCATTCAGTAAATAATAAAAATGGCAGTTGATAAAATTCAACCACTATTCCTAATTTTCTTTTTTAAAAAATTTTTATTTATAGTAGTAGTATATATTACAGTTCATACTACACATCTTTTTACAAAAAAGCATCTTTTTACAAAAAAGTTTGTATACAAAGTATATTCGTAGCATTCAAGTCTTCAATCATGCATTTAGAATAATGATATCCATCTTACTCAACCACTTTTCCCCCCTTCCCCCCTTGCTCCCTCCCTTCCCCTCGACCATTATAGTGTTCCTCTAATCCTCCTATGTACCCCGACCCAACAATACTGTGAACCGGCTTCCTTATATCAGAGGAAACATTCATTATTTGGATTTTTGAGATTGACTGATTTCACTTAGCATTATATTCCCCAACTTCATCCATTTACCTGCAAATGTCAGTATTTTATTCTCTTTTATTGCTGAGTAAAATTCCATTGTGTATATATACCACTTTTTTTTTTTATCCACTCATCTACCAAGGGACATGTAGGTTGGTTCCACAACCTAGCTATTGTGAATTGTGCTGCTATAAACATTGAAGTGGCTGTGTCACTGTAATATGCTGTTTTTAAGTCCTTTGGGAATAGACCCAGGAGTGGGATGGCTGGGTCATAGGGTGGTTCCATTCCCATTTTCCCAAGAAATCTCCATACTGCTTTCCATAACGATTGTACCATTTTACAGTCCCACCTGCAATGTATGAGTGTGCCTTTTCCTCCACATCCTCTCCAACATTTATTGTTGTTTGTGTTCTTGATAGCTGCCATTCTGACTGGAGTGAAATGAAATCTTAGAGTAGTTTTGATTTGCATTTCTCCAATTGCCAGCAACGTTGAGCATTCTTTCATGTATTTGTTGATTAATCATGTATCTTCTTCTGAGAAATGTCTTTTCAATTCCTTGGCCCATTTATTGATTGGGTTATTTGTAGTATTTTTTTTTTTTTTGGTGTCAAGTTTTTTTTTTTTTAAATATTTTTATTTGCTTTTTTAGTTGTACACAGTGTGTTTTATTCAATGCGTTTTATTTGTGCGTGGTGCTGAGGATCCAACCCGGGCCGCCCACGTGCCAGGCGAGCGCTCCACCGATGAGCCACAATCCCAGCCCTGGTGTCAAGTTTTTTGAGTTCTTTATATATTCTAGCAATTAGTGCTCTATCCGATGTACATGTATTAAATATTTGTTCGCAGTTAGTTGGCTCTCTATTCACCTCACTGATTGTTTCTTTTGCTGAGAAGAAGCTTTTTAGCTTAAATCTATTCCATTCATTAATTCTTCTAATTCTTGCGCTACCAGATTCTTGTTAAGGAACTTGGAGCCTAATCTGACATGTTGGAAATAGTGGCTTACTTTTTCTTCTATTAGTTGTATTGTCTCTGGTCTAATTCCTAAGTCCTTGATCCACTTTGAATTGAATTTTGTGCATAGTGAGAGACACAAGTTTAATTTTCATTTTGTTGCATATGGATTTCCAGTTTTCCCAGCACCATTTGTTGAAGAGGCTATCCTTTCTCCACTGTACATTTTTGCCACCTTTGTCTAATATAAGATAGCTGAAATTATATGTATTAGTCTCTGTGTCTTCAATTCTGTACCATTGGTCTACTAGTCTGTTTTGGTGCCAATACCATGCTGTTTTTGTTACGATTGCTCTATAGTATATTTTAAAGTCTGGTATGGTGATGCTACCTGCTTCACTTTTCTTGCTCAGGATTGCTTTAGCTATTCTGGGTCTCTTATTTTTCCAGATGAATTTCATGACTGTTTTTTTCTATTTCTTTGAGAAATGTCATTGGGATTTTGATTGGAATTGCATTAAATCTGTATAATGCTTTTGGTAGTATGGACATTTTGACAATATTAATTCTACCTATCCAAGAACAAGGTAGGTCTTTCCATCTTCTGAGGTCTTCTATGATTTCTTTCTTTAGTGTTCTATAGTTTTCATTATAGAGGTCCTTCACCTCTTTCGTTAAGTTGATTCCCAGGTATTTTATTTTTTTTGATGCTATTGTAAAGGGAGTAGTTTTCATCATTTCCCTTTCAGAGGCTTTGTCACTGATGTACAAATATGCCTTTGACTTATGGGTATTGATTTTGTATCCTGCTACTTGCCGAATTCATTTACTAGTTGTAAAAGTTTTCTGGTAGAGTTTTTTGGGTCTTCTAGGTATATTATCATGTCATCAGCAAATAGTGCTAATTTGAGCTCTTCTTTTCCTATTTGGATCCCTTTAATTTCTTTCGTCTGTCTAATTGCTCTGGCCAGAGTTTCCAGTACTATGTTAAATAGCAGTGGTGAGAGGGGGTATCCCTGTCTTGTTCCAGTTTTTAGATGGAATGCTTTCAATTTTTCTCCATTTAAGATAATGTTAGCTTGAGTTTTTGCATAGATAGCTTTTATAATGTTGAGATATGTTCCTGTTATTCCTAATTTTTCTAGAGCTTTGAACATAAAGGGGTGTTGTATTTTGTCAAAAGCTTTTTCTGCGTCTATTGAGATGATCATATGGTTTTTATCTTTAATAAGTCTATTGATGTGATGTATTATGTTTATTGATTTCCGAATTTTGAACTAACCTTGCATCCCTGGGGTAAACCCCACTTGATCGTGGTGCAATATCTTTTTCCTAATTTTAAAACCGCCTGTAAAATAGGAATAGAAGGAAGTTATCTAAAAATTATAAAGGAAACTAATAGGAAATAATGTTAAATGAAAGCAATGAAATCCTCTTTATTGAAAACCAAATATAGACTGGGTTACCTCTTATTCCTACTATTATTTAACATTGTTTGAATTCTTTTTTTTTTTTTTTGACTGTCCTAAATTGTTTATTAGGTATGAACTTAAAAATATGGAACACTTCACGAATTTGCGTGTCATCCTTGCGCAAGGGCCATGCTAATCTTCTCTGTATCGTTCCAATTTTAGTATATGTGCTGCCGAAGCGAGCACTGTTTGAATTCTTTAAGACAAAGTAAAGTGTTGGAAGAATAGATAAGAAAGCGATGCAAGAGAATAGTGAAAGGAGGATTTGCCTTACCACATTTTAGAGACTAATAATATGTCAACAATTACAGGAATAGAAAAATATGTGAGCACAATAAGTAGAGAATAAGAATTCAAATTCCAGTATAGATTAGGAAGTTGGTGTGTGACAACATAGTGTTCAATTCAGTGGGAGAAGTTTAAGATAAAAGGATTTGGGTAGCCGGGCGCAGTGGTGCACGCCTGTAATCCCAGCACTTTGGGAGGCTGAGGCAGGAGGATCCCGAGTTCAAAGCCAGCCTGCAATGGCGAGGCACTTAGCAACTCAGTGAGACCCTGTCTCTAAATAAAATACAAAAAAGGGCTGGGGATGTGGCCCAGTGATAGAGTGCCCCTGAGTTCAATCCATGGTACCAAAAAAAAAAAAAAAAAAAAAAAGGATTTGGGTATGATCTGTCCAAAGAATAAATAAATAATAGGATCCCTTTCCTCTACTTTATAATAACACATTCAGAACTCTTTTTTTGGATGGATTAAAGATGAAAATACTGGCACTCTTGCTGGGTACACTCTGAGGTACTATAAAAATGACCTTGAGAGCTGAAACTACAAAGTGATCTTAATGTTATCTGTTGGAAATTTTTATGATTTTCTTATGACTTTTAACATTTTATCAAACTATTAAAACTTTCTTACCACTGGTATAAATGTACAGAAAAATGAGGGAAAAGAGTAAGTTATACACTGAAAGTATGCAAAAATCATAAAATAATATATTGCATAATATTTAAAATTATTTGGATATTCTTTGGGTAGTTCTGGGGATGAAACCCAGAACCTTACACATGTTAGGCAAGCACTTTGCACTGAGCTATACCCCCAGGCCTAAAATTATTTAAAATACTAGAAAAATTGAAAATTATGGCATACTATCTTAAATAAGTTATGAAGAGTAGTTTCAATGGTGTTTGCTTTCTCATCGTGTAATTTAAAATATGGAGCAAGAATTTCTTCCATTCTTATAAGAATTATCATATTCTTTTCAAAGTTTATGTTAATGCCCAACATTTTACACTTTGGATTTCCAATTTTGTGAAATTGCTTTAATGTGAAGATATTTCCTCTGGCACATCTTCATTCTGTCACAACCACTTTCCACTTTCACTTCCAGCATTATCATTTTTTTTTGTTTCTTTGCTTTCTTTCATCTTTGTTGGCTAAATTCTTTGTTTGATTTTATCTGTTTTTGTAAAATGTCATGGAGATTTTATCTCTGGGAGACAGGAAGACAATCCATTTACACAGTTTGCTATGTGTGTGTGTGCGCACCAAGTTAACAAATCACTGAGAGACTTTTGAAAGAAGAGATGTGATTAGTTACTGGTGATAATGCACATCTTTTTTTTTTTTTTTTTTTTTTTTTTTTTTTGTGGTACTGGGGATTGAACTCAGGGGCACTCGACCACTGGGCCAAGTCCCCAGCCCATTTTTTTGTATTTTATTAGAGACAGGGTCTCACTGAGTTGCTAAGTGCCTCACCATTGCTGAGGCTGGCTTTGAACTCGCGATCCTCCTGCCTCAGCCTCCCGAAGTGCTGGGATTACAGGCGTGCGCAACCGCGTCCGGCAATGCACATCTTTATTTATGTTACATAGTGATTTGTGGAAGGAACATCTAGTCACAAACTTAAATAAATGCAGATACTCAAAGTTAATATACTGAAGTAACTAAAAGTTGAATCTCAATTTATAATCTGTGGTGATTAATATTTGTGCTTATCAAAACTATGTAAAAGCAAAAGCTGCCTGTGTGTGGTGCACATGCTTACACACAATAGAAATCTCACAGGATAATCTGGGAGAATATAAGTGTTCTCTAGGAGTCTGAGACACCTTCCAAATGAAGACTAGAAACCCAGTAGGTGTAAAAAGGAAATACGAAAATGTTTCATTATATAAAGATGAAATGAACAAAATCATTAGGCAAAACAATAGATCCAGAAAATTATTTATGGAACTGCTCATGAATAAAAAACCAATCTCTATAATATAGAAAATTTTCAATGTCCAAAAAGGAAATATCAATCTGATAGAGAATTAGGCAGAGAAATAGACAGTTCTTAAAAGAACAAAACCAGATGGCCAACAAACTAGAAGAGGAGGTCAGATTCATTAGCAGTTAAGAAATTCAAATTAGAGAAACTTATTACACATTCATTTCTAACTTTGAACAGTAATGTTTTTCCTCTTCAGTTTTTTTTAAAACATTTATTCATTTGTTTTAGTTGTACACAATGCCTTTATTTTTATGTGGTGCTGAGGATCGAACTCAGCCACACACGTGCTAGGCGAGTGCTCTACTGCTGAGTCACAACCCCAGCCCTTCAGTTTGGTTTTGAGGGTGCTAGAGTTAAAGGGGTTTTCTGATTATTTCTATTTTAGGAATATCTTAAATATCTTTATAATAGATACTTCTGACTTGGAGTTAATTTTTCCTGAAGAAGTAAAATGATTTGAACTATTGCTCTTTTAAGCAGTGTTTGATATATTTTGATCAGTATTTTTTGCATTGATTTAAAATTGATTATATAAATTTGAAGAGTTCAGAGAGAACATTCAGGCAGCCAGAGATTTATGTCCTAAATGACACTACTATGCTTAAAATTTCAATCTTTTATTTTTTTGGTACCAGGGATTGAACTCTCAGGGGCACTCGTCCACTGAGCCTGTCAGATCCCTAGCCCTATTGTATTTTATTTAGAGATAGGTTCTCACTGAGTTGCTTAGTGCCTCACAGTTGCTGAGGCTGGCTTTGAACTTTGATTTTCCTTTTTCATTCTCCTGAGCTGCTGGGATTACAGGCATGCCACTGCACCTGGCTTAAAATTTCAATCTTAACCAAACCATTGCATGTTTAACTATTTGCTTCATGTTTAGACATTTGGAAAAAACACAAACAGAAATTCATGGTTTGCTGAGAGTGTGTTGAAACAGATTTGTGTGTGTGTGTGTGTTTTAAAAGCACTAGTAAGAATGATAGCATAAACTGATAGATACATAAATTTGCATCTGTAAAATTCCCTATTGTAATTGAGCCTACACATATTGATATGCTGTGTTTTATTAGAGTTCTTATCTATATATTTTCTGATTTATAATTTTTTTTTTTTTTTTTTTTTTTTTTTTGGTGTGGTACCGGGGATTGAATTCAGGGGCACTCGACCACTGGGTCACATCCCCAGCCTGCCCCCCTTTTTAAATTTTATTTAGAGACAGGGTCTCACTAAGTTGCTAAGTGCCTTGCTGTTGCTGAGGCTCGCTTTGAACTCCTGATCCTCCTGTCTCAGCCTCCCAAAGTGCTGGGATTACAAGCGTGCGCCACTGCGCCCAGCTTGATTTATAATTCTATCAAATTTTCAAGTTTGTGGTTTTCTTTGTAGGGGTATTCTTTTGTTAATAGGAATGATGGTAGAATGAAATGTATATTATTACCCTATGTGCATATATAATTATATGACCCATGTACATCATATATAACCAGAATAATGAGAAGTTATAATCCATTTATGTATAACGTGTCAAAATGTATTCTACTGTCATGTATAACTAATTAGAAAAAAATTTCAAATGATAGCCGGGCGCGGTGGCGCACGCCTGTAATCCCAGCACCTTGGGAGGCTGAGGCAGGAGGATCACAAGTTCAAAGCCAGCGTCAGCAACTGCGAGGCACTTAGCAACTCAGTGAGACCCTGTCTCTAAATAAAATAAAATAAAATACAAAAAAGGGCTGGGGATGTGGCCCAGTGGTCGAGTGCCCCTGAGTTCAATCCCTGGTACACCACCCCCCCCCCCCCAAAAAAAAAAAAAAAAGAAAGAAAGAAAAAAAAAAAAAAGAACCAATTGAAAGCTCCAGAACCATGTGTGGAATTTGTTGTGGTCTTCACCATGACGGGATCTAGCTGGTGGTCTAGGCCTGGTGTCGGAATCTAGGTCTTTTTTCTTTGAGCTTGACCTCCCACCTGAGGACTAATCATGTTTTGGCAGTGAGTTGGAGAACAGGAGTTGAAAAGGGAGATGGCTTTGTGGTTCATATGTAAAGTTGGCTTAATGCCTAGAAAATAAGATGCTATCCCCCTCAGCTGTGCCCAGAACACCTCTTTAAAAACTCCTCTGCTTGGGGTGTAGAGTAGTGGGTGCCTAGTTTAGGTCTCCCAGCTATGAAGAGTACAAACCAGAACATAACTTCTTAAACAGACTTGTAACCAATCCTCTCAATTTTAGCTCCACCTTCACCCCTATTTCCCGAGGCACCTACTCTTAAATCCTGAGCTCTTTGGTGATTCTGCAGAGTTAGTTTAGTTTAGTTTTGTTTTGAAACCTAAAGGCTATATATGAATCACTTTTCTTGGAGTGCCAATCTTATATTTGCTTTCCAGGCTTTTTTGATTGGGCGGGACAGGGTCGGGGGTGGGGGGTGATGGGAATTGTGAACCCAGGGCTTTGCACGTAACATTTTATAACTTACATATCTATCAAACACTCAGGGTTCAAAAGGTCAAAACCATAAAATATTATTTCCCTCCTTTTACTTGTGTACACGAGTTTTCCAAAAGTTACATTATGCGTGGTGTTGCGAAAGATTAAGCACAAAAATCCCACTCATTTTTATTGTTAGACATTGAAGAGATTCAAAAAATGTAAAGCAATGCCATTCTCCTCACTTTTTTTTTTTTTTTTCCTTTTAAAAGGAAACACTTTTTTGGTTTTTTTTTTTGTTTGTTTGGTACCAGGGATTGAACCCATGGTTGCTTAACCACTGAGCCACATCCCTAGCCCTTTTTATTTTTTATTTTGAGACAGGGTCTTGCTAAGTTGCTGAGGCTGGCTTTGAACATGCAATGTTTCTGCCTCAGCCTCCTGAGCCACTGGGATTGATTACAGGTGTGTATCACCATGTTCAGGCAGGAAACTCGTTTTTTTTTTTTTTGTGGTACCGGGGATTGAACTCGGGGCACTCGTCCACTGGGCCACATCCCCAGCCCTTTTTTGTATTTTATTTAGAGACAGGGTCTCACTGAGTTGCTAAGTGCCTCACTGAGTTGCTAAGTGCCTCGCCACTGCTGAGGCTGGCTTTGAACTCGCGATCCTCCTGCCTCAGCCTCCCAAAGTGCTGGGATTACAGGCGTGAGCCACCGCGCCCGGCTAGGAAACTCGTTTTTTAATTAAAAATACCTTTTTAACGTGATGGGTTTATTATTTTATGTCCATTTGTATGAAGTGTCCATTTTCATTTTGAATATGGTGAGTATCAGTAGTTATAACTGACAAACAAAAAACTGAGATTCTCAGTAAAGAATAGTCATGAGATCAAAACATTTGTAAACCTATATTTTCAAGAATCCTAGATGTAGCTTGTAGCATGAGTACAGCGCTATAAACATCCAACGCTTTATTAGTCTTACTTTACACAGGACAATAATGTAATTTAATCCCCTTGTTCATTAAATTAAACACCTCTGTGGTCTTCTCTTTTGTTTTCTTTCCTAATAATCCTTAGGGGAACTTAAGGAAGCTACTGAAAGTCAATCTATGTTATCTTCACCCCCAGAGACTATGTGTTTTAGTCTTTGATGATATAAATAATGAGAAGTCAACTTAAGAGTCAAAGTGTTCTAGTACGCCCACCCCCCAAAAAAATTTTTTCCCACAGAATTAAATATAAAGCTGGACTTGGGAAGTAACTCAGTGGTACCGTGCATGGTCAGTGTACACAACACCCTGTGTGTTATCCCCAATAACTCTAAAACTATAAAACTTTGAGGAGGAAAAAAATAGAAAATCTTCAGAACTTAGATAAAGAGTTTTCGAACTTGATGCCAAAAGTATTATTCATATAAAGGAAAATTTAAGTAAGTTGGACCTTATCACAATTAAAATTTCTTGCTCTGCAGAAGATAAGCAACAGATTGGAAGAAAACATGTGAAAATCACATAGTCAACAAAAGGTCTTATATCTAGAACTTATGAAGAACTGTCCATACTCAACTGTAAAGAAAAACAACCAATCCATTTAGAAAATGGGCAAAAGACATTTCAATGAGGAAGAGAGATGGCAAATAACCACATGAAAAGAGGCTCAACATCAATATGAAGCAAATACAAAATAAAACCACTATATCTATCACATACCTATCAGTAATGGTTAAAATAAAAAATAGTGGTAATACCAAATACTCGCAAGTATATGGAAAAATTGGATCACATGTTGCTGGTGGGGATATAAAACAGAACTGCATGGTGGCGCACGCCTGTAATCCCAGCACTTTGGGAGGCTGAGGCAGGAGGATCGCGAGTTCAAAGCCAGCCTCAGCAATGGGGAAGCACTTAGCAACTCAGTGAGACCCTGTCTCTAAATAAAAATACAAAAAAGGTCTGGGGATGTGACCCAGTGGTCGAGTGCCCCTGAGTTCAATCCCTGGTACCACCAAAAAAAAAAAAAAAAAAAAAAAAAAAAAACAAAACAGAACTGCTACTCTAGAAAATAGTTTGTCAGTCTCTTTGGAAACTAGACACATACTAAGTATACATCCCAGCAATTGCACTATTGGGCATTGATTTCGGAGAGGTGAAAATTTATGTCAAGTCAAAAATCTGTAAAAGAATGCTCATAGTAGCTTTTTCATTATTATGAAAAATAATGCCGGGCGCGGTGGCGCACGCCTGTAATCCCAGCACTTTGGGAGGCTGAGGCAGGAGGATCGCGAGTTCAAAGCCAGCCTCAGCAGTGGCGAGGCACTTAGCAACTCAGTGAGACCCTGTCTCTAAATAAAATACAAAAAAGGGCTGGGGATGTGGCCCAGTGGTCGAGTGCCCCTGAGTAGTTCAATCCCCGGTACCACAAAAAAAAAAAAAAAAAAAAAAAAAAAAAAAAAAAAAAGAAAACAGCCTAAATGTCCTACAAGAGGGAAATGGTTAAGTGAAATTTAGTAAAAGGAAAAAACTACTGACATGAACAACTTAGATGGATCTCGAGGGAATTGTGCTGAAAATAGTTAATCTCCAAAAACTACACACTGTTCGGTTCCATTTACACAGCACTGTTAAAATAAAATTTTAAGAGAGACGAGGAACAGATTAGTATTTGCCAGAGGTGAGGAACCAGGTGAGGAACCAGGAGAGATGAGTAGGATTATAAAAGAATTACATAAGGGAGCCCTGTAGTCATGGAACTGTTCTATATCTTGATTGTGATGGTAGTTAAAGGAATCTGCACATCTGGTGAAACTGCATAGAGGTATACACACAGAGCCACCTAAACAGACACACAAATAAGTACATGTAAAACTGGTGACACCTGAATAAGCTGTATGAAGTATAATTATGTCACTGTCCTGGTATTTTTAATTTTTAATCTATAATTTTATCAAAATAAAAATTTTTTCTTAAGAAAGAAAGAGCCCAAAGTGTGCATATTTGTTTCCAAATGGGTAAAAATTGGCTCTTAGGGAACAAGACTTCAGATATACAATGTATGTTACCCATAAACAGATATACAAATTTGTCTTTGGCATCATTTTTATTGGGAATGGAAAACAATTAGGGGGAAAAGTCAGTGTCCTTACTAGAGGAAAATAACAAAAAAGAGGTTGAACAAACTCTATGAATAAAACAACATCTTTAAACCTACCTTTTGCTTGTATAATAGGTGTGGGGCTTTGGTTCCTCCTCCTCTCTTAATAGAATCCTGATTTTATTCTCACATTTTCTTTCCTTCACATGGCTATGCACTTTGGAGAAGCAGGCCCTAGGCAGTGTTCAGCATTGGAGAGTAGATTCTGATTTGCTTTAAAGTCAATCATGGGATTTAATTATGACTGAGCAATTTTCTTTCCTTTGGATGCTGGGAGTCAAACTCAGGCCTTTGCTCATTGCTAAGCATACTTTCTGCCACCAAGCTGCACTCCCAGACCGTGGCTGATTTTTTATATACATGTGTGATGTGCTTTGGCCAGTGAGATTGGAAGGGTAACCTAGTGATGGGAATTAGGTTTGGGATTTCTGCGTAAGTTTTTCTTATTCCTAAAATCCAGAGTCACCTGTAGAGATAGTCGTGTCTCTGGTTATTGCTGAGTCTGGATAAAAAGCCTGTTATACTTTCTTTGAGACCCAAGGTGTCAGAGAGGAAAGGGAGAGGTACTATGTAATGGTGGCAGGTTGAAGAGATTGGTGGGTTCTTGAAGATATTATTATTATTACTATTATTATTATTTTATTTTTTTTTTTTGGTACCAGGGATTGAACTCAGGGGCACTCGACCTCTGGGCCACATTCCCAGCCCTTTTTTGTATTTTATTTAGAGACAGGGTCTCACTGAGTTGCTACGTGCCTCGCCATTGCTGAGGCTGGCTTTGAACTCGCGATCCTCCTGCCTCAGCCTCCCAAAGTGCTGGGATTACAGGCGTACGCCACCGTGCCCAGCTTATTATTATTTTTTTTTTAATATTTATTTATTTGCTTTAATTGTACACAATGTGTTTTTATTTTTACATGGTGCTGAGGATCGAACCCGGGCCGCGCACGTCCTAGGCGAGTGCTCTACCGCTGAGCCACAACCCCAGCCTCTTGAAGATATTATTAAGCTACTAGACTAACCATCCTAGAATCATTTCTCTTAATTTTTTTTTTTTTTTTTTTTTACCAGGGAGTGAACTCAGGGTCACATCCACTGGGTCACATCCCCAGCCCTCTTTTGTATTTTATTAGAGACAGGGTCTCACTGAGTTGCTAAGTGCCTTGCCATTGCTGAGGCTGGCTTTGAACTCGCGATCCTCCTGCCTCAGCCTCCCAAAGTACTGGGATTAGAGGCGTGCGCCATCGCGCCTGGCTTCTCTTAATTTCTTATGTGAGAAAACTTTTTTATTATATTTCTGCTTTGTGTTGGATTTTCTTCCTTTTAAGTAAAAGTCTAACCAATAAATTAGTATTTGCCAGAGGTGAGGAACCAGTTAGCAAATTCAAAAATGGTGCTTACCTTACAAAATTGTGATAAATAATTGAAATATTATAGATTAACGGCACTTTGTAATTGTAAAGTAACTTCATAGATTTATAGTTCTATTACATTACCACAAATAGTTATTTGTTTGTAGTGGGTAGAATGTTGCACAGCAAATGATGCTGTCTGTCTTTGCTATTTACCTATTTATATTGTGCATGTCACTGTACCCTTTAATGACTGCACTGTAAAAGTTTTAAATTATTCATTAGTAGTAGTAGTAGTAGCAGTAGTAGCAGTAGCTGTAGTAGTACAGGGGTTGAACCCATGGGTGCTTAAGTGCTGAGCCATATCCCCAGCACCCCCCACACACACCTTTTAAATTTTGACAAAGGGTCTCAGTAAGTTGCTTAGGGCCTTGCTAAATTGGCGAGGCTGGCTCAAACACACAATCTTCCTGCCTTAGCCTCCTGAGTCACTGGGATTACAGGTGTGTTCCACCCCCAACCCCCCAGCTAATTATAAGATTTTAAAAGACTCTGAAATGAGTCTAATCATTTTTGGATTCTTGCCTGAAAGTCATATACAGATTAAGACAGTAGAGTAGATACAAATTAGTAACTTTTTTTTTTTAATTGAAGAAAGCACAGTTTCTTAATCATTTTTGTGTTATAGGTACTATTTCACAGTGGTTCTACTGATCTTAGTGCCTTGAAAACAAGGGAAGCTTCACTGTATATGTACTTACTTGCATGAATGTCAACTCTCAACGCTTTAAACTGATTATGGATATTCACTTTTTAACCTAGATTGGTAATTTGTTCTCCTACATATAGTAAGTATAAGAGCATCATCAGCTTTCTATCTATAAAACGAGGTGAAAGAAGATAATTTTAAAGGTATTTTCTGGTTTTTGTATTCCATGACTTAACTATTTTTCTAATCAATTCAGATTCTTAATTATTTATTGCTGATAGGGCTTGAACCCAGGGCCTCATACGTGCTAAGTATATACTCTACCACAGAGCTACACCCCTAGCTGCACAATTCATAGTTTATTAAATAAAAAAATATATATATTATTCTATTTTTGAGATGAATTATCATCATGTTGCCCAGACTGACTTTGAACCCCTGGGATGTACAATCATATTGCCTCAGTCTCCTTAGTATCTGGGACTAAAGGAATGCACCACTGTATCTAATTCTGGTGTTTTTTTTTTTTTTTTTCCCCCTTTTCCTTTTGTTGTTGTAAATGGACAGAATGCCTTTAATTTAATTTGTTTATTTTTATGTGGTGCTAAGGATCAAACCTAGTACCTCACACGTGCAAGTGCTCTGCCACAGCCCCAGTCCTAATTCTGATTTTTTTTTTTTTTTTTTTTTTTTTTTTTTTTTTTTTTTTGGTACTGGGGATTGAACTTAGTGGCACTGGACCACTGGGCCATATCCCCAGCCCTTTTTTGTATTTTATTAGAGACAGGGTCTCACTGAGTTGCTAAGTGCCTCGCCATTGCTGAGGCTGGCTTTGAACTCGCGATCCTCCTGCCTCAGCCTCCCAAAGTGCTGGGATTACAAGGGGTGCGCCACTGCGCCCGGCTTAATTCTGATATTTTTAATAAGTAGTATAGTAGTAACCTATCAAAGAGTTTTTTTTTGTTGTTTTTTTTTGGGGGGGGGGTTGGTTTTTGTTTTGTTTTTGTTTTTACTCTTGGCATCAACTACAGGGTCTTTTCCAGCACTATTCTAACTCTGCAACACCAAATTATTGTCTTACAATTCAATTCAGTTCCCACACTAACTTCCTGGTGTTAGCATGAGACCCCCTACAGGCTTAAGGCCTTGCTCACTTCTTCCATAGGGCTACCCTGTATCAGACTCTAGTTGAAAGAACCAGGGCCCCAGGTTACTTGCACCTCTGTTAAATGTGGCTATAAGGTTGGGAGTTCCTACTACCCCCTCTTCAGTTTTGATAGTTTGCTAGAATGACTCACAGAACTCAGAAAAATGCCATACTTACTATTATAATTTAATACAAATGAAGAGAGCCAGAAGTATATAGGACAAGATCTGAAGGTCCCAAGTACAAAACCCTCTATGCCTCTGGAGTTAGGGTATGGTACCCTTCTGGCACATAGATGTGATTGCCAGCTAAGAAGTTCTCTGAACCTATTGTTTTGGGGATTTACGTTTTTCTCAATACATAGGCATTATTGATTCAATCATAGTTTGTTGGAGATTGAACTTGTTCCTGGTCCCTTTCCCTGAAAGTCCCAAGCTTCTAATCATGTCATGGTGGTGACCAATTCCCATCTGAAGCAATCTGGGTGCTCCTGAGCCAAAAGCTATCTCATTAATATGTAAAAGATACTTTTGGGGGGGTGAGTATGGGATATTGAACTCAGGGGCACTCAACCATTGAGCCACATCCCCAACCCTATTTTGTCTTTTATTTTGTCTCACTGAGTTGTTTAGCAACTCACTATTGCTGAGTCTGGCTTTGAGCTCATGATCCTCCTGCCTCAGTCTCTTGAGGCACTGGGTTTATAGGTGTGTGCTAATGCACCCCTCTGACTCAGATCTCAGGGGTTTTAGGAGCTCTGTGCTAGGAACTAAAGATTAAAACCAAGGGTTTTTTTTTGGTTTGTTTGTTTGTTTGTTTATTGTTTTTTTAATGCCATACCTTTATGTTTATGGCATACACCTGAAAGACTAATAATGAATTTAACATCCCCTGAAATGGAATGGTTGCATCATTGGATTCTATATTTTCTTTTCTGGTTCATGTTGATTTTAACCAGGAATTAATTGTGCTAATCAAAGTTTTCATCTTCTAGCAGTCCATGACTTGCTGTCATTGTCATTTGAATGATATAGCTGGTCAGAAAGAGAGTATAGCCATTTCAGATTTGTGAGAATTGGTACTCTTTATTTGAGGGATGCTTAGAAAAAAGTTGGAATTCTCTTGCAAATGTGAATGTGGATTGGCACATGTAAAATAGTGATAGGACTAATCAGATATGAGGCTTTAATTTCCCTATTCATAATGAAGGCTAAATCATCTTGGGAATAGGATAGGCAGCCTCAAATAATTTTTCATGTTTTCTAGCTATGTAGTGTCATTGATTCAAAAGTACATTTTAGGAGCCTCATACCTCCTTAGAGAATACTTTGAGAGTACCCCTGTACAGAAACACTGATTTTTTTTTTTTTTTTTTTTTTTTGCTCCTCTAGGATCTAATCCCTACCCTTCATTAAAAGTTCATAAAGATCACAATGCACACAACTGAAGTACAGATGATAGTCAGAAACTATTTTGAAAATTTATACTCTAATAAAACAGAAAATCTTGAAGACATCAACAAATTTCTAGAGACATATGACCTACCCAAATTGAATCAGGAGGGCATAGAAAATTTAAACAGATCAGTTTCCAGCAGTGAAACTGAAGATGCCATCAAAAGACTACCAAGAGGGGCTGGGGTTGTGGCTCAGTGGCAGAGTCCTTGCCTAGCATGCGTGAGGTACTGGGTTCCATCCTGAGCACCACATAAAAATGCACAAATAAAATAAAGTTAGTGCAAAAACAAGGAAACTTAAAAAAAAAAAAAAAGACTACCAAGAAAGAAAAGCCCAGTACCAGACGGATTCTCAGACAGGTTCTACAAGACCTTCAAAGAACAATTAACACCAATACTTCTCGAATTATTCCATGAAATAGAGAAGGAGGGAACCCTTCCATACTCATTCAATGAAGCTACTATCATCTTGATACCAAAACCAGACAAGGACACATCAAGGAAAGAAAACTGTAGACCAATATCCCTGATGAACATAGATGCAAAAATTCTTAATAAAATACTGGCAAATCGCATTACAAAAAACATATTTAAAAAAGATAGTAGCCGGGCGTGGTGGCGCACGCCTGTAATCCCAGCACTTGGGAGGCTGAGGCAGGAGGATCGCAAGGTCAAAGCCAGCCTCAGCAATGGCGAGGCACTTAGCAACTCAGTGAGACCCTGTCTCTAATAAAATGCAAAAGAAAAAAAGGGCTAGGGATGCGGCTCAGTGGTTAAGTGCCCCTGAGTTCAATCCCTGGTACCAAAAAAAAAAAAAAGAAGAAGAAGAAGAAGAAGATAGTGTGCCACAATCAAGTGGGATTATTCCCAGGGATGCAAGGTTGGTTCAACATAGGGAAGTCAAGAAACGTAATTCATCATGTCAACAGATTTAAGAAAATCACATGATCATCTCAAAGATGCAAAACACATACACATATTTTTACGAAATACAGCATCCCTTCATGTTTAAAACACTAGAAAAACCTAGGGATAGTAGGAATATACCTCAATATTGTAAAAGCTATAAATGCTAAGCCTAAGGCCAACATCATTCTAAATTCAGAAGACTTGAAATCACACCCTCTAAAAACTGAAACAAGACAGGGATGCCCTCACCACTTCTATTTAACATAGTTCTTGAAACTCTAGCCAGAGCAACTAGAAGGAAAATTGTGCTCTATATGTGTAATATGAATTGTAATCCATTCTGCTGTCATACATAACAAATTAGAATGTTTGTGTGTGTGAAATAATCTTAAAAGAAGAAAAGAAATTAAAATGATATGAGGAGAAAAAGAAGAACTCATTTTAAACTATCACTATTTGCCAATGATATGATTCTATATTTAGAAGACCCAAAAACTACAGTAGAAAATTTCTAGAACTCATAAATGAATTCAGCAAAGTAGCAGGATATAAAGTTAACTAGCAGGATATAAAGTTAACACCCATAAATCATATTGCATTTCTATACATCAGTGATGAATCAACTGAAAGAGAAATTAGGAAAACTATCCCATTCACAATAGCCTCAAAAAACATATTTGGGAATCAATCTAACAAGAGATAAAAGACCTCTCCATTGAAAACTACAGAACGCTAAAAGAAATTGAAGAAGACCTTAGGAGATAGAAAGAATTCCCATATTCTTGGATAGGCAAAATTAATGTTGTCAAAATGGCCATATTACAAAGTGCTACATACAGTATTAATCCAATTCTTATTAAGATTCTGATGATGTTCTTCATAGAATAGAAAAAAGCAGTCATGAAATTTATTTGGAGAAATAAGAGGCCCACAATAGCCAGAGCAGTCCTCTGCAAGAAATGTGAATGAAGCAAGAGGCATCACAACACCAGACCTTAAATTATACTGTGCTACCCACATAAATACAGTTATCTCAGATAAAGGCACCATAAACATACATTGGAGAAAAGATAGCCTCTTCAACAAATGGTGCTGGGAAAACCAGAAATTCATCTGTAACAAAATAAAATTAGACCCCTATCTCACCCTGCACAAAACTCAAAGTAGATCAAGGACCTAGGCATTAGACCAGAGACCCTGCACCTACTAGAATAAAAAATAGGCCCAAATCTCCATTATGTCAGCTTAGGAACCAAATTCCTCAATGAGACTGCTGAAGTTCAAGAAGTAAAATCAAGAATCATAGCCGGGCATGGTGGCGCACGCCTGTAATCCCAGCACTTGGGAGGCTGAGGCAGGAGGATCGCGAGTTCAAAGCCAGCCTCAGCAATGGCGAGGCACTTAGCAACTCAGTGAGACTCTGTCTCTAATAAAATACAAAAAAGGGCTGGGGATGTGGCCTAGTGGTTGAGTGCCCCTGAGTTCAATCCCCGGCACCAAAAAAAAAAAAAAAAAAAAAAAAAAAAAAAAAAAAAAAAAAAAAATCAAGGATCAAAAAACTATAATATCAAACTAAAAATGCTTCTTTGACAGCAAAGGAAACAATCAAGAACATGAAGAGAAAGCCTGTAGAATGGGAGAAAATCTTTGCCACCTGCACCTCAGAGCATTAATCTGCGAGATACATAAAGAACTCAAAAAAACTGAACACGAAAAAACAAACACCAAATAACCCAATCAATAAATGGGCAATGGAACCAAACAGATACTTCACAGAAAAAGAAATACAAATGGTCAACAAATATATGAAAAAATGTTCAATATCTGTAGCAATTAGAGAAATAAAAATGAAAGCTGCATTGAGATTTCATCTCAAGTCAGAATGGCAAGAATCAAGAGTAAAAGTAATAATAAGTGTTGGCAAGAATGTGGGGGGAAAGGGTACATTCATATATTGCTGGTGAGACTGCAAATTGGTACAACCACTCTGGAAAGCAGTGAGGAGATTCCTCAGAAAATTTGTAACACAACCACCATTTGACCCAGTTATTTCCAGTCCTCGGTTTATCCAAAGGATTTAAAATTAGCATACTACAATGGTACGGCCACTTCAATGTTTATAGAAGCTTAATTCACAATAGCTAAGCTATGGAACCAACCTAGGTATCACAGGTAAATGGATAAAAGAAAATGTGGTACATACACAGTGGGATATACTCAGCCATAAAAAATGAAATTATGGAATTTGCCAATAAATGGATGGAACTGGAGAATATCATGCTAAGTGAAATGTGCTAAGTGAAATAAGCCAATCCTCAAAAACCAAAGGCCTAATGTTCTCTCTGATATGCAGATGCTGACTCATAATTGGAGTTGGGGTGGAGGTTCACTGGATCCTACAGGGGGTAGTGGGGCGGGGGACGAAGGTTAGATGGGAATAGAAAAGAGAGTAGAATGAATTGGACATAACTTGTATGTTCATATGTGAATACATGACTAGTGTAACTCCACATCTCCATATCATGTACAACCACAAAAATAGGAAGTTAGGCCGGGCGCGGTGGCGCACGCCTGTAATCCCAGCACTTTGGGAGGCTGAGGCAGGAGGATCGCGAGTTCAAAGCCAGCCTCAGCAATGGCGAGGCACTTAGCAACTCAGTGAGACCCTGTCTCTAAATAAAATACAAAAAAGGGCTGGGGATGTGACCCAGTGGTCGAGTGCCCCTGAGTTCACTCCCCGGTACCACAAAAAAAAAAAAAAAAAAAGGAAGTTATAGTCCATGTATTTTTGATAGGTCAAAATAAGTTTTACTGTCATGTATAGCTAAAAACAACAAATAAGAAATGTTTTTTTTTTTTTTAAGTTCATGAAGGGTTTTACCTTCAGATTTCTGGGTATTTTCAAATTTGGATGAAGCTAGAGAACTTACCCCTGGTTCTTTTTATCCCCATAAAAAGTCTGTTCTGTATGATGAAGGTTTTGAATTTAGTGGAACTGTGA
The DNA here is from genome assembly GCA_025594165.1 of Tamias sibiricus. Taxonomy (NCBI): domain Eukaryota; kingdom Metazoa; phylum Chordata; class Mammalia; order Rodentia; family Sciuridae; genus Tamias; species Tamias sibiricus. The sequence goes on from CM046666.1 coordinate 73,827,771, forward strand.
GGTAAGATTGAAAGTATGGCTCTGAAAGCAGATTGATTTTCAGGCACAACTGTGAAAGATTTTGTTTTGTTTGTTTTTTATCTGAAATTTTTGTTGTTGGAATTGGTTTTGGACCTAATTGAATGTCTCCTGCACCATCCAACTCTATATCCTACACTGTGCCGATAGCTTTTCTGTCTTTTCTCTAGTTATCCTGATTATCAGTATTTGCCCTCACTTGTTAGGATGAAAGAAAAAGAGTGAAGATCAAGGTCTTTGCTGAGAAATTGAGCTGTTACTAGTAATGTTGCCCCTTTATTGACTAGATTTATCTATTCCTTTCTTCCTTATTCTCTTTGATCATTTGCTACTGCTATTTGGAAGTTAGTAGAGAATACAAGGTATTGTCTTTTTTTTGTGGTACCGGGGATTGAACTCAGGGGCACTCGACCACTGGGCCACATCCCCAGCCCTTTTTTGTATTTTATTTAGAGACAGGGTCTCACTGAGTTGCTAAGTGCCTCGCCATTGCTGAGGCTGGCTTTGAACTCGCGATCCTCCTGTCTCAGCCTCCCAAAGTGCTGGGATTACAGGCGTGTGCCACCGCGCCCGGCTAAGGTATTGTCTTTTGAGTGGTTTGGTAATAGAATGTATTTCCCACCTTCTTTGCTTCTTCCATGCCTTTTATTTTAATAGCTACTTCTGTATGCTGAAGGATACAAACCTTCTGGATTACAAGCCTTCAGGATATCCTCCCCTGCCCCCTTACTACCACCTTTTTTTAAGGGAAGGAAACCTGAATTTCCTTATGTGTGATTAAATGTTTTTTAAGCCCTGAAATATGCAGTCTTTTATATTGTTTTTTTTTTTTTTAATTCATCTGAGTCCTACTTCATTTAGCATAACTGGACAACCTATTACGTAGTTTTTAGTAACTCATGATCTTAATAGCTATAATGTCTTAGCATGTATATTTCTGTTACCTGCTGTTAGTAATTTCTTGTCTTTGTTCGGTAAGACAACATTTTCAAAAAGTGATTACAGTGTTGGACACCCCCATAGTCCCAGCCCCTCAGGAGGCTGAGGCAGGTGGATCATAAGTTTGAGGCCACCCTCAGCAACTTAGTGAAACCCTGTCTCAAAATAAAAATGCCTGGTGATATAACTCAGTGATAGAGCACCTCTGGATTCTATCCCAGTATTGTAGAATCAGTCAATTGATAATCCAAATTAAGTAGAATTTGAGGGCTGGGTGAGAATGTGAGGCACTGGATTTGATTCTCAGCACCACATATAAATAAATGAATAAAAATAAAGGTCAATCAACAAGTAAAACAAATTTTTTGAAACAATAAACACAAATTAAGTAGAATTTGAAATATTTACTTCATTGGGGGTGATGAATGTTCTTAGTTTAAAAATCCAATACTATTACAAAAATCATTTGACCTTATAATCATTCTTTGATATCTTTAATATTGGCTTTATATGTGAGGTCTTTAGATTATTTTTTTGATAGGCTTTATTATTTAATAAATTATGCTAGGCAGTTGCAGAGGTACATGCCTATAATCTCAGCTACTCAGGAGGCTGAGACCGGAGGTTGCAAATTCGAGGGCAGCCAGCCTGAACAACTTTGAGAACCTGTCTCAAAATAAAAAGTGTTTGTCGGGGCGGGGGAAGACTAAGGATATTGCTCAGAAGTAAAGGAGGGCTCCTATTAAATCCCCAGTACTGCCAAAAACAAACAAAAATTTGTTGTGTACTATTTTTTTTTTTTTAATGGAAGAAAACAGTACATGTCTTAATTGACCATATGTGATTGAATTGTTGTTAGGTATGGGATCTTCTACTGCCTATACAAAAAGTAGGAAACAAGCGTTCTTTTAAATTCTTCACTGCATGTCTGGTCAAATGTCACTTGCCCAGGTGTCTTTTTTTTTTTTTTTTTTTTTTTTTTTTTTTGTGGTACCGGGGATTGAACTCAGGGGCACTCGACCACTGGGCCACACCCCCAGCCCTTTTTTGTATTTTATTAGAGACAGGGTCTCACTGAGTTGCTAAGTGCCTTGCCATGGCTGAGGCTGGCTTTGAACTCGCTATCCTCCTGCCTCAGCCTCCCGAGTGCTGGGATTACAGGCGTGTGCCACTGCGTCCCGCCTTCTTTTTAAAATAAGTTAAATATTAGCAATTTTGGGGTGAGAAGTGACATTTTGACAAGAAAGTAGGTGATAATGCTTGCACTATTTAAAACTAGCATTGATGAAATGAGTCTATTGCTGGAATTAACACTAATCTTTTCTCCTACAGAGAACTGCTAGAAATATGACTGGTCTTTATTTCTTTTATTATTTTAATTAGTATAAACTATTTGTTTTTATAAACTAAAAATGTTAGTTTTTAAAATTTCTCAGGGAGGAAAGAAAAACACAGTTGAGGAATCAATGTGTATTTTGATGTACATTTTGAATACTTCTTATTGTTCTTTCCAAAACAGACACTTCTTGAATATGCAGAGAAATGGAAAACTTCAGAAGACCCCTTACCTTTATTGGAGGTATACACAGTGGCTATCCAAAGTTTTGTTAACGCCCGACCTTATCTTACCTCTGAATGTGAAAATGTAGCATTGGTTCTGGAACGCTTGGCATTGTGAGTAGATCTTTGAGTAAATAAAAAACTGTATTTAGCTTTTTTTTTTTTTTTTTTTTTTAATAAAAAGCATTATCTTATAATTCAATTTTAAGTAGATTATCTATAGGGAGTCCACTGATGATATTAGAATTAGTGGTATTATTTTCACTTTGAATTTTAATAATTATTAATAATTATTTGTATGTTACCAACTTTTTGTTTTTTAGAAGCTGTGTTGAACTTTTATTGTGTCTGCCTGTTGAGTTATCAAATAAACAGTGGGAACAATTTCAGACACTGGTACAGGTGAGAATATTTACCTATGAGATTTAATATGAGTATATCGTATGCCAGTTTTCCTTATTCTTAAAATTTTATTTGGCTAAACTATTAAAAAATCTAGTGACCGATATCAATTGCTGCTTTTATTAACACTGGTGTCTTGTATATAATAGACGCTCAATAAATGTTTGCTAAGTGAACATATACATTTATATAGACTGGTTGAATATTGTGCAAATCTTTAAAAATCAAATAATTAGGACTTTAACAGAGCAGTAAATGAAGACAAAATAAAATGCCCTGATTTGGATTTAGAACAGTTTGACTATTTGCCAGAAATCTGTACTATGCTTTAAAGGAATTTATATGTCTCATTTAATTCTTATGGAAACTTTGTGGGAATAGGTATATTTTCCCCATTTTAAAGGTGAGAAAACTGAGGCTCATACTCTAAAATGTTTTATCTGCTCCATACTTATACAGCTAATATCATAGTTATTTGAACCAAGGTTCTTCATTCAAAGTCCATACTTTTCCTTTTATATATGAAAACACAAGCTTTATTTCTCATTGCTATTACTACTTATGTATAGTACTACACAATCACATATAGTTGTTTGTACTATTTTTAAGAGTGTTAAATTTTATTCCAAGCACTAGATTGTGTTGGCTATATGATTGCTTCAAGTGATTTTTTTTTTTTTTTTTTGTGGTACCGGGGATTGAACTCAGGGGCACTCGACCACTGGGCCACACCCCCAGCCCTTTTTTGTATTTTTATTAGAGACAGGGTCTCACTGAGTTGCTAAGTGCCTCGCCATTGCTGAGGCTGGCTTTGAACTCGCTATCCTCCTGCCTCAGCCTCCCAAAGTGCTGGGATTACAGGCGTGTGCCACTGCGTCCCGCCTTCTTTTTAAAATAAGTTAAATATTAGCAATTTTGGGGTGAGAAGTGACATTTTGACAAGAAAGTAGGTGATAATGCTTGCACTATTTAAAACTAGCATTGATGAAATGAGTCTATTGCTGGAATTAACACTAATCTTTTCTCCTACAGAGAACTGCTAGAAATATGACTGGTCTTTATTTCTTTTATTATTTTAATTAGTATAAACTATTTGTTTTTATAAACTAAAAATGTTAGTTTTTAAAATTTCTCAGGGAGGAAAGAAAAACACAGTTGAGGAATCAATGTGTATTTTGATGTACATTTTGAATACTTCTTATTGTTCTTTCCAAAACAGACACTTCTTGAATATGCAGAGAAATGGAAAACTTCAGAAGACCCCTTACCTTTATTGGAGGTATACACAGTGGCTATCCAAAGTTTTGTTAACGCCCGACCTTATCTTACCTCTGAATGTGAAAATGTAGCATTGGTTCTGGAACGCTTGGCATTGTGAGTAGATCTTTGAGTAAATAAAAAACTGTATTTAGCTTTTTTTTTTTTTTTTTTTTTTTAATAAAAAGCATTATCTTATAATTCAATTTTAAGTAGATTATCTATAGGGAGTCCACTGATGATATTAGAATTAGTGGTATTATTTTCACTTTGAATTTTAATAATTATTAATAATTATTTGTATGTTACCAACTTTTTGTTTTTTAGAAGCTGTGTTGAACTTTTATTGTGTCTGCCTGTTGAGTTATCAAATAAACAGTGGGAACAATTTCAGACACTGGTACAGGTGAGAATATTTACCTATGAGATTTAATATGAGTATATCGTATGCCAGTTTTCCTTATTCTTAAAATTTTATTTGGCTAAACTATTAAAAAATCTAGTGACCGATATCAATTGCTGCTTTTATTAACACTGGTGTCTTGTATATAATAGACGCTCAATAAATGTTTGCTAAGTGAACATATACATTTATATAGACTGGTTGAATATTGTGCAAATCTTTAAAAATCAAATAATTAGGACTTTAACAGAGCAGTAAATGAAGACAAAATAAAATGCCCTGATTTGGATTTAGAACAGTTTGACTATTTGCCAGAAATCTGTACTATGCTTTAAAGGAATTTATATGTCTCATTTAATTCTTATGGAAACTTTGTGGGAATAGGTATATTTTCCCCATTTTAAAGGTGAGAAAACTGAGGCTCATACTCTAAAATGTTTTATCTGCTCCATACTTATACAGCTAATATCATAGTTATTTGAACCAAGGTTCTTCATTCAAAGTCCATACTTTTCCTTTTATATATGAAAACACAAGCTTTATTTCTCATTGCTATTACTACTTATGTATAGTACTACACAATCACATATAGTTGTTTGTACTATTTTTAAGAGTGTTAAATTTTATTCCAAGCACTAGATTGTGTTGGCTATATGATTGCTTCAAGTGATTTTTTTTTTTTTTTTCCAGTGGTACCGGGGATTGAACTCAGGGGCACTCGACCACTGGGTCACATCCCTAGCCCTTTTTTGTATTTTTATTAGAGACAGGGTCTCACTGAGTTGCTAAGTGCCTCGCCATTGCTGAGGCTGGCTTTGAACTCACGATCCTCCTGCCTCAGCCTCCCAAAGTGCTGGGATTGCAGGCGTGCTCCACCGCACCCGGCGTGAATTTTGATTAATTGTTTAATTGAAAAGTATTTTCTTGCTAGCTGGTTCAAAAGGTACAGTTCTCTTTCTTTCTCTCTTTGTTTCTCTAGCCAAAGTTCTTGAAATGTTTTTTGGCATTATGTTTCTTTGTAAGAAGTATATTAAAATGGATTAGCCTTACATTTTGGAAGCATGTGAAATAAGCTTTGGAAATAAAATTTTCTATTTTAATATTAAATGTCAAAATATACATCCAATGCAAGCTTCTTGAAGGTAGAATTCATCTTATTTAATACCATAGTGTTCCATGTAGTGTCTTAAACATAATAAATGCTTAATAACTTTGTTGAAATGATATTGTCTTGTCCTGTTTGTCATACTGCAACTAACTTTTTAATCTTGCAATTTCTACTTTGGCATATTAGTAACTTGTGTCTTAGTTCCCTCCCTCCAAGGTGTGTATTTTCAGGTAAATAATTATTTCATAACTTTTCCTCATTTGACATTCAGATGTACCCTACCACCAAATAAATTCTAAAAATTTTCATGCTACTAATTTTGTTTGTCAAATTAAGATAAACTTTTGAAACAAAAGCACTAACGGATACTCTTTCATATAGAATATTAAGAAGAAGGGGCTGGGATTGTGGCTCAGCGGTAGAGCACTCGCCTAGCACATGCTCCGCCCAGGTTCCATCCTCAGCACCACGTAAAAATAAATGCATTGTGTACAACTAAATCAAATATATATTAAAAGAAAAAAAAAAAAGAAGGAAATCACGCATGTGTGTGTGTGATGCTCGGGATCAAATATGAGGCCTCACATGTTAGGCAAGTTCTCTACCACCAAGCTACACTCCAGCCCCAGTAAATTAATGTTTTAAAACCCTGTATATTCAACTATTGCTCAAAGAAAATTTCTTAAAGTATTTGAATTTTGTTAAAATGAGAAGAATTTTATAATTTTGTGGAATCGTGTTGAATATGACATGCAGTTTTAGGAGTTTCCATGACACTTTGCTCTCATATCTTAAGACTTCTTCAAGATTAGTTTAGATTTGCTTAACAGCATTTATTTTATTTTCCCTGTTTTAATTGTTTAAATACTTCTTTATCCCACCGTAAGGTAAGCCCCATCAAGGCAGGAGCTAATTGCTCTCTTCACCAATACTTTGCTCATAGAATGTCTTAATAAACATTTTCTGAATGAATAAAAACAATTGGTCTTTGGTGGATTAAAGAATATGCTGAGTTCATGAACACTTGGAAACAACTAGTAAGCAAGATTCAGTATCATCTTTAATGTAAAATTGAAGTTCCTTTTTTGGTGTGTATATGTTGTCACTTACACCATCATGCAGATCTTTCTATTTAATAGTAGAAGAGTTTTGAGGGAAAAAAAAAGGATATAAAATATGTAATATCTTTAATGCTGATGTTCTGATAGTTTTCTTGAATAAATTTTAGTTTTGGTTTAGATTTTGAAAAAAAAAATTACATGGGCTTCTTTCCATTAATATATTTATTTAAGATATACAATTGATTTATTTCTTATCTTTGTGATTCATCTTTAAATGTCAGAAGTAAAGGAATTCAGAACTTTGCAATGTGACATGAAATTTTTAAGATACAAGTCTTATTTTCCAAAAGTTTAGTATTATATTTAAAGCCTGATAAGCTTGCTTTAAAAAAAAAAAAAAAAAAATCTGTTGTAATTCTTTGGATGTTTATTTAATATTTATAGGTAGCTCATGAAAAGCTGATGGAGAATGGCAGCTGTGAATTGCATTTTTTAGCTACTCTAGCTCAAGAGACTGGGGTGTGGAAAAACCCGGTACTGTGCACTATTCTTTCCCAGGAACCATTGGATAAGGATAAAGGTAAATTTTCTAGAGAGAGAGAAAAAAAGAATTATAGACTAGAGAAAATAAATAAAGTTGGTTGGATACAATTCATCTGAAGATATCCCCAAAAAGGTCCATTAATTAAATTTCATCTGAGGTACTTTAAGCCTTTCACCTTTATTTTATTTGGGGGAAGATGTATTTATAGGATTGTAGAATCTTAGAATAAAAGAGAGAATGCAATTTTTTTCTCAGTGTCATTTCAACAGAGGGCTTGTTCCCTCTGTAATATCCTGAGAGGTGGCATATGATAATTTATTTGACAGATGGAGAAAGCAGAAATCGGGTAGTTAAATTATTTTTCTCAAAATATCATAAAAAAAAACAATGCTGGAATTCTTCAGTGTTGTGTATCTAAGATTAGTATTCATTCACAATTTATTACACTTATTTTATTGTGCTTTGTTGTTGGGATTCCAGCTAAGCTCAAATTGTTAAGCAGCCTATTGGAAGTACATGGCTAAATTAACTTAAAATATGCTCATGCACACATATGTACATTAGTACATAATCAAATTGTATATACTGTGAAGAAAAAGCATGGTTGTCTTCTTGGTACTTTTCTTGAGATTTAGAAAAGCATGCTCTGGGACTGGGGTTGTGGTTCAGCGGCACAGCGCTCGCCTTGCACGTGCGCGGCCCGGGTTCGATCCTCAGTACCACGTAAATAAATGCATTGCATTGTGTACAACTAAAGTAAATAAATAAATATTTAAAAAAAAAAAAGAAAAAGAAAAGCATGCCCTGATTTCACCCTAACCTTTCTCAAGATATTTGGAGAAATAAATAAGAAGAAATTAACATATGCAATAGAATAAACATGTATTTAAATCTATCTGCTTCTACCATTATTTATTGCTGTTTTTCTTATTGATTGCAAACTCTACATAATTTTATGATGTGACTGAAAGTTATGAAGGCTATGAAAAGGGATTGTTAAGCTACCTGCTTGTGAACGCTTCTGGAACTTTGATATTTACCAAAAAATAACCCAGCCCATGTCCAAACTTTTCTTTAAGCATTTTGTTCTTTTCTGTCTTCCCTTTCTACCATTTTCCCAATGCTTTCCTCTATAGTTCTAGTAGTGTTGCCTGTTTCTTGGTTCTCACTAGAACTTTATTGTTAGCATTACCTTCCTTCATGAATATTCACAGATTTGCTACAGAGTTTTGAAGACTTTGGAGAAATGGAAAATCAATCCTGATTGTTTAAAATAACAATAACAATGATGATAAATTTAAAAGTTAAGAATTTTAGTTGGGCTTTTGTTATTTGGGGTTGTTGTTTTTTTTGGGGGTGCCTTTGACATTTTAGATTTTATCCCTAAGAGATTAACACCAATATGTTTTATTTCTAGCATCAAATTGTGCTTTCCAATCTTAGCTTTTGGAAATGTTGGGTGTGATATATTAATAGTATGTCAAATTACACTGTATAGTCCCTAACAGTTTGGAAAGTGCCTTTATGTGCATGGTTTAATTTAACCTCCACAATAATCCTGTGATAAAGTTAGGATCTTTATTGTCCTTTTTCTGTATTTTGTGAGATGAGAGGCTGAAAAAGATTAGTTGTCTTTTCAGTATCACATTGTAGTGATGAAATGCAGAGCCAGGAATTAAAGTCAGATCCTCAGTTTCACCTTTCTTAACCCTTCACCCTGAAGCACCTAGCCTAATGAAATAAAATTGCACCTAACCTAAATAGTTTTTTCCATCGTCAGTTTCTAAATAGCATTTTTCCATATTCACGTGTTATTACTAAAACAGGAGAAAGGAACCTTTACCTTATCAGATTAAAGCTTACTTAAAAAAAGATTTGCTTTATTTCCTTGTTTTGAATGTACCTAACACTGTATCTGTTAACAAATGTCTCTGCCTGTCTCTTTGCTGCTTTGTTTCTTGATCTTCATATGACATAATTTGGACTGTAGAGCCAAGAGGAGTTTCTACAAAGCAGGTGGATTATAGGTACCCAGATTCTAACAGAGCTCATGAAACAACCAGAGAGAGTTATTTGAGAGATTTTGTAACCATAATCTTTACTTGGTCTTCTATTATTTAGAATGTTTCTTTTGTGAACAATCACATAAACCAGAAGTGTGTTTTTATTTCTTTCTGGGAAAAAATTGAAAGAATTAAATTTTGTGTCTATATACTAATTTATTTACATTTTCAGATTTGGTGGGGAAAGGATGGGTAACTTATAGCTCTTATATTCTGTATCTAGTCCCTTGATTTAGCTTAAATCTAGCCTAAAACTATATTCTAAATTAGAAGTTAAGAGCAAGATGGGCACAGTAGCACACACCTATAATCCCAGGGACTTGGGAGACCAAAGCAGGAGGATCATGAGTTCAAGCCAGTCTCAAAAAATTAGCAAGACCCTAAGCAATTTAGCGAGACCCTGTCTTCAAAAGCATAAAAAGGGATGGGATGTGGCTCAGTGGTTATACCCCTGGGTTCAGAGACTAATAAGTCTGCCTATAAATGGGCTGTGCTTATAATTTGTTACTAGTGAAAACTTTCACCTTTTTTTTTTTTTTAATTTTGTACCAGGGATTGAACTCAGGAACATTCAAACACTGAACCACATCCCCAGCCCTATTTTATATTTTAGAGATAGGGTCTCACTGAGTTGTTTATCACCTTTCTTTTGCTGAGGCTGGCTCTGAACTCAAGATCCTCCTGCCCCAGCCTCCTGAGCTGCTGGGATTACAAGCTTGTGCCACTGTGCCTGGTTTCCTTTGAGTTTTTTTTTTTTTTTTTTTTTTTAATATTATTTACTTTAGTTGTACACAATGCAATGCATTTATGTTTACGTGATGCTAAGGATCAAACCCGGGCTGCGCACCTGTGAGGCGAGTGCTCTGCCGCTAAGCCACAACCCCAGCCCTCCTTTGAGGTTTTGATGTAGTGTTTGAACGTTGGATAATCTGCATAATCCTGATTATTTCAATTCAGTTTTTAAATTGATTGAATTTGGACCTGCTAAATCTCATATAAACCAAGAAAATGCTCTTTTATTTTGAAGAGTGCTAGTAGGTGGGACTCAAAATCAAAGGTGCTAGTTTCACTTTAATGTTTTAGTATTCTAAAATGAGGTAACTAATAATCAAACCAAAATAAATCAAGTAGATGGTTTTGAATATTGAAGTTTTGGTTTACTTAACATATTGTGTGTTTCCATAGTCATCGTTTCTGGATTGGAAAGGTATTAATACTAGTTATTTCCTATCCAGTTTTAAGTCCTTTCTAAAAAAGCATCATTGAAAAATAAAATCATACTGATCACTTCTGGAGATTACCATCATACATACATGTCTAGACATCTTTTTTAATGTAGACTAAAAACCTTCCTGATTTGACACGATTTTAAAACTACAGTCATCATTCCTTATTTTCAAGTACATTTTGTTTGTTATTCTCTTTAATGTGTAGTTCTCAACACTTACTCTGTATCGTAAATGTGATTTGGTGAGTTTTAGGTCCGTGACACCCTCACTCGCTTCATCCTACTTAAATTAAGTTAGATTTACCTAAGATAAATTGCCTTTTTGGGTAGCCATATTGTTCTCACAACTTAAAGACATTACTAACTAAAATCACACAACATTCCAAATACTAATTTCTCATTTTTTAAAAATATTTATTTGCGTTAGTTGTACACGATGCATTTATTTGTATGTGGTGCTGAGGATCAAACCCGGGCCACGCACGTGCTAGGCGAGCACTCTACCGCTGAGCCACAACCCCAGCCCCAATTTCTCACGTTTTTATACTTTTTTTTTTTTTGTCGCCTTATGTACACAAGTTTATTTATTTATTTTTTTGGTACTGGGGATTGAACTCAGGGGCACTCGACCACTGGGCCACATCCCCAGCCCCTTTTTGTATTTTTATTAGAGACAGGGTCTCACTGAGTTGCTAAGTGCCTCGCCATTGCTGAGGCTGGCTTTGAACTCACGATCCTCCTGACTCAGCCTCCCAAGTACTGGGATTACAGGCGTGTGCCACCACGCCCGGCACAAGTTTATTTTTTTCTGTTAAAATTCCACTGTATTTCATCCATTTTGTCTCCCCAATTTGTCAAGATCCTTTTGAATCCTATATTATTCAAGGCTTTTGTCCTTCCCAGTTTGCTTTTCTTAGCATCCTCACTACCTTTTACCCCATTGGCAACCATGTCCAATGATTATAACCATAAAAAGATCATATCCAGAAACAGGGTCTTGGATACTTACAGAATTCTCTCATTTTTCTTTTAGTTCTTTTACTTTTTAACTGCTCTTGTTTTATCATATGTGCCTATTTTTCTTGTATCTGGCCCATAGTTTTTTTTTTTTTTTTTTTTTTTCCCTTAAACATTTGAGGAAACACCATAGGTAGTATTTGATTAGAGTTCTCTTAAGTAAAAATGTTCAATATGGAAATTAGTTTGACCTAATTTTTTATTTTTAAATTAGCCCTTTTATTTTAGAATAGACTTAGATTTATAGAATAATTATGAAGCATTTCCTGTATATCCTACACCCAGTTTCCACTATTTAATATCTTACATTTTATGTTTGTTATTCTCTTTAATGTACTATTCTGTACTTTTGTCACAACTAATAAACCAATATTAATATTTGTTAATTTAAGTCTGTACTATCCATATTTCCTTAGTTTTTTTATATAATGTCCTTTTTCTGTTCCAGGATCCCATCCAGGATTCCACATTACATTTAGTCGTCATATCTCCTTAGGCTCCTCTTGGCTGTGACAGTTTTTCAGACTTTCCTTGTTTTTGATGGCCTTGACAGTTTTGAGTAGTACTGGTCAGGTATTTATTGTAGAGTGTCCCTCAGTTGGGATTTATCTGATGATGTTCTCATGATTAGACTGGGGTTTGGGGAAGAAAGACCACTGAGGTAAAGTGCCATTGTCTTCACATTATGTCAAGGGTACATGTTATCAACTTGACTTATCCCCATTGATGTGAACATTGTCCACCTAGTGAGGTAGTTATGTGTCAGACTTCTGTAAAGTTACTCTCCTTCACTACCTTCCATGCTGTGCCCTTTAAAGGAAGTTAGGATGTGCAGCCCACACTTGAAAGGTGGGAAGTTGTCTTCCATCTTTTTTAAAAAAAATTTTATTTATTTATTTAGTTGTACACAATGCCTTTATTTATTTTTACGTGGTTCTGAGGATCGAACCTGGGCCATGTGCACATGCTAGGCGAGTGCTCTACCGCTGAGCCACAACCCCAGACCATGTCTTCCATCTTTTTAAGAATTCCACACAGATTTCACACACCTGCACATTTTATTTATTTACTCAGCCATTTATTTATAACAGTATGGAGTCATGGAAATTTATTTTATATTTAGGTCATAATCCAGTACTACTTTGTTGTTCAAATTATTCCAGCTTTCTCAAGTGGGAGCTCCTTCATGGGATCCTTTATGGGATCCTTCATCCTACATGTAGGGACTCCTACATCCCATTGACGTAATTCTCTTGTCATGGTTTGTGTTTTCACTACTTTCCAGCTTCCTGGCATTATAAGGTGTTGCAGGCTCATCTTGCATATTTCTTGACCCACTTGTAGAATTGGCCATTTTTCCAAGGAATCCTGGTTTATTTTATTGGAGAATACATTTTTCCTACTTTGTCATTGTTCTAGGTTCTCTCAGTGAACACAGCAAGGAAATATGTATACTACCATGTAGATATACATATCTATAAGTATTTGTACAGGAACCACCTATTTATGTTAAACAAAATTTGAGTTCATACTATTGTTTCCTACTCTACTCCATTACCATAAGGATCATTTTATAACCTTCCCACTTATCTGTAACCACCAACTTCAACAGAAGATCTCATGATTGGAAGATTTTTCATACTGGCTTCTCCTGCCATTGACCATCCAATCATTCAGTCTTGGAGTACAAATGGAGTGATTTCATAATTGATAACTTGTACCCCTGTGGGAAACAGTTTTGTCATTTAGAGTACAGTGCTTTTGTAAAGTTCCTTTTGCCATTATTCATGCAGAATCTTCTCATTTCTAAAGTTATTTGGGTTGGCATCTTATTTCTCTTATCCTTTCAGTGAGACTTTTTTCATACATTTGTAATACAGTTAGATTTTTTCATCCAGGGTTGTTCCAGCCTCCTAAAATTTAAACATTTGTATACCTTAAGATTCCTCTTTATGCTGTAACGTTCTTTGGGTTTTGACAAATGCATAGTATCATGCATCAACCCACTATTACAATATCATAAAGAATAGTTTCATTGTCATAATCATATCAACTGTGTTTCACCTATTCAACCTTCTCTTAAAAATCTGATCAGAAATTTATTTGCCATCTCTGTAGTTTTGCATTTTCATTCTCGCTGCTTCTAGTTAGCAGTATACATTTAACATTCATCCATGTCTATATGTAGCTTAATAATTCATTGGTTTTTAATAATGGATAGTATTTCATTGTAGAAATGTTTATTCATTTACTTATTAAAAGGTATGTTGTTTGCTAACATTTATGGTGATTTGAGTAAAACTGCTATAAACATTTGCATGCAGGTTTTTCTGTGGATATGTTTTCACAACAGTAGGATTACTGTGTATGATATGATTTTGTTTAGCTTTCTAAGAAAATGCCTATCATTGAAAGTATCTATACTGTTTTGTATAGGTCCACTTATTTCTAAATTAATTTGGGTTAGCATTTTATTTTCGTCTTCCTTTCAGTGAGACTTTGTTTCCATACATTTTGAATACAGTTAGATTCTTTGTCACATTCTGTATTTCATCCAGGGCTGTCCTAGCCTCCTAAACTGTCCCACTTTCCGCAGCAATGAATAACTCCTATCGTTCCAGACCTTCACCAGCAATTGGTAATCTTGTTTTGTTTTGTTTTGTTTTGTTTTAAGGAATTATGGGCTTTTCTATTCTATTTTGTTATATATGTTAACAGAATGCATTACAATTCATATTACACATATAGGGCATAATTTTCCTATCTCTGGTTATATACAAAGTATATTCTCTCCATTCATGTCTTCATCTCATTCCACCATCATTTCTAACCCCCTGACTCTACCTTTCCCCTCCCACCCCTTGCCTTATAGAGTTTCTCTGTTCCTCCCATGTTCTCCCTTCATACCCCACTATGAATCAGCTTCCTTATATTAGAGAAGACATTTGGCATTTGGTTTTTTGATATTGGCTAATTTCACTTAGCATTGTATTCTCCAGCTTCATCCATTTACCTGCAAATGCTGTGATTTATTCTCTTTTATTGATGAGTAATACTCCATTGTAATATATATATATATATATATATATATATATATATATATATATCACATTTTCTTTATCCATTCATCTACTGAAGGGAATCTAGGTTGGTTTCACAATTTATCTATTGTGAATTGTGCTGCTGTATACATTGATGTGGCTGTGTTTCAGTAGTATGCTGTTTTAAGTACTTTGGATATAGACCGAAGAGTGGGATAGCTGGGTCAAATGGTGGTTCAATTTCCAGTTTTCCAAGGAATCTCCAAACTGCTTTTCATATTGGCTGCATCAGTTTGCAGTCCCACCAGCAATATATGAGTGCGCTTTTTTCCGCACATTCTCACCAACATTTATTGTTGTTCGTGTTCTTTTTTACAAAAATATTTATTTACTTTAGTTGTACACAATGCAATGCATTTATGTTTACGTGGTGCTGAGGATCAAACCCAGGCCACGCACGTGCGAGGCGAGTGCTCTGCCGCTGAGCCACAACCCCAGCCCTGTTCGTATTCTTTTTTTTTTTTTTTTTTTTTTTCAAAATATTTATTTATTTGCTTTTGTTGTACACAATGCGTTTATTTATACATGGTGCTGAGGATCGAACCCGGGCCACGCACGTGCAAGGCCAACGCTCTGCCGCTGAGCCACAACCCCAGCCCCTGTTCGTATTCTTAATAGCTGCATTCTGACTGGAGTGAAATGAAATCTTAGAGTAGTTTTTTTTTTTAATATTTATTTATTTGCTTTAGTTGTACACAATTTGTTTATTTGTACATGGTGCTGAGGATCGAACCTGGGCCGCACAAGTTCTAGGCGAGCGCTCTACCGCTGAGCCACAACCCCAGCCCCTTAGAGTAATTTTGATTTGCATTTCTCTAATTGCTAGAGATGTTGAACAATTTTTCATATATTTGTTGATTGATTATATATTCTGAGAAGTGTCTTTTCAGGTCCTTGGCCCATTTATTGATTGGGTTATTTGTTTTTTCGTGTTTAGCTCTTTGAGTTCTTTGTATATCCTCTAGATTAGTGCTGTATCTGATGTGTGAGGTGTAAAAATTTGCTCCCATGATGTAGGCTCTCTATTCACCTCACTGATTGTTTCTTTTGCTGAGAAGAAACTTTTCAGTTTGAATCCATCCCATCTATTGATTCTTGATTTTAGTTCTTATGCTATAGGAGTCTTATTAAGGAAGTCGATGCCTAATCTGACATGATGGAGATTAGGGTGTACTTTTTCTTCTATTAAACGTAGGTTTTCTTGTTTAATTCCTAGGTCCTTGATCCACTCTGAGTTGAGTTTTGTGCATGGTGAGAGATAGCGGTTTAATTTCATTTTGTTGCATATGGATTTCCAGTTTTCCCAGCATCATTTGTTGAAGAGGCTATCTTTTCTCCAATGCATGTTTTTGGCACCTTTAAACAAGATAATTGTAATTTTGCAGGTTACTCTCTGTGTCCTCTATTTTGTACCATTGGTCTACTAGTCTATTTTGGTGCCAATACCATGCAGTTTTTGTTACTATTGCTCTGTAATATAGCTTAAGGTCTGGTATAGTGATGCCACCTGCTTCACTCTTCTTACTTAGGATTACTTAAGCTATTCTTGGTTTCTTATTATTCCAGGTGAATTTCATGACTGCTTTTGCTATTTCTATGAGGAATGCCATTGGGATTTTGATTGAAATTGCATTAAATCTGCAAAGTGCTTTTGGTATTATGGTCATTTTGACAATATTAATTCTGCCTATCCAAGAGCAAGGTTGATGTTTTCATCTTTTGAGTTCTTCTTCAATTTCTTTCTTTTGGGTTCTGTAG
This sequence comes from Tamias sibiricus, assembly GCA_025594165.1. Lineage (NCBI taxonomy): Eukaryota > Metazoa > Chordata > Mammalia > Rodentia > Sciuridae > Tamias > Tamias sibiricus. Next base: position 73,844,230 of record CM046666.1, read on the forward strand.
TTTTCATTGTATAGATCTTTCATCTCTTTTGTTAAGTTGATTCCTAAGGGGTTTTTGTTTGTTTGTTTGTTTGATGTTGTTTTTGTTTGTTTGTTTTTGAGGCTGTTTTAAATGTGCTAGGCTTCCTCCTTTCCCTTCAGAGAATTTGTCACTGATATATAGAAATGCCTTTGATTTATGGGTGTTAATTTTATATCCTGCTACTTTGCTGAATTCATTTCTTAGTTCTAGAAGTTTTCTGGCGGAACTTTTTGGGTCTTCTAAGTATATATAAAAGCATATCATCAGCAAATAGTGACAATTTTTTAAATTCAAAGTTGTTGTGTATGACAGTATAATGTATTACAATTCTTATACACATATAGAGCACATTTTTACATATCTCTGGTTGTATTCAAAGTATATTCATACCATTCATGTTTTCATACATGCACTTAGGGTAATGATATCCATCTCATTCTACCATCTTTTTTTTTTTTCTTTATACCCCTTTGCTCCCTCCCTTCTCCACTCTCCCCATTGATCTTTCTAGTGTTCCTTTAATCCTCCTCAAATAGTGATAATGGTTCTTCTTTTCCTATCCATATCCCTTTAATTTCTTTTATCTGTCTAATTGCTCTGGCCAGTATTTCAAGAACTATATTAAATAGAAGTGGTGAAAGAGGGCACCCCTGTCTTGTTCCAATTTTTAGAGGGTATGATTTCAATTTTTCTCCATTTAGAATGATGTTGGTCTGAGGCTTAGCATAGAAAGCTTTTATGAAGTTGAGATATGTTCCTGTCATCCCTAATTTTTCTAGTCTTTTGAACATGAAAGGGTGCTATATTTTGTCAAATGCTTTTTCTGTGTCTATTGAGGTGATCATGATTCTTATCTTTAAGTCTATTGGATGTGATGAATTACATTTATTGATTTCCGTATGTTAAACCAACCTTTTGTCCCTGGGATGAACCCCACTTGATGTGGTGCACTATCTTTTTGGTGGCTTTTGTATTGGATTTTCCAGAATTTTATTGAGAATTTTTGCGTCTGTTTTCATTAGAAATATTGGTCTGAAGTTTCCTTTCTTTGATCTGTCTTTAGTGTGATATTGGCCTCATAGAATGTTTGGAAGTGTTCCCTCTCTGGGTTTTTTTTTTTTTTTTTTTTTTGGCGGGGGTCTTTTAGCCATTCTGTTAGATATATAGTGATAGCAAATTGTTTTAATATACGTTTCTCTAATGATAAATTATATTCAACATCTTTTCATATGCGTATTTACCATCTGTATATTTTGGTGAAGCATCTGTTCAGATCTTTTGCCTATTTTTTAATTGGGTTGTTTTCTTATTGAGTTTTAACTGTTGTTTGTATGTTTTGGGTGCAAGTCCTATTCAGGTATGTTTTGCAAATCTGTTCTTTTCACTTTGGCTTGTTCTTTCTCCTAACAGTGACCTACAAAGTAGAAGTCCCATATATTTTTTTTAAGTATTTATTTGCTTTATTTGTACACAATGCAATGCATTTATGTTTACTTGGTGCTGAGGCTCAAACCCGGGCTGCGCACATGCTAGGTGAGCGCTCTACCGCTGAACCACAACCCCAGCCCCCATATTTTAATTAAGTCAGATTTATCAATTTTTATTTTATGAACTCATGATTTTTTTGTTTTACCTAAATACTCATCACCATATTCAACATCGTACAGATTTTTCTTTCATTTTTTCCCTAGATGCTTTATTGATTTCCATTTTATGTTTGGGTTTATGTTCTGTTTTAAGATAATCTCTGTGAAAAGTGTAACCTAATTTATGTTTAATGAATCTGTATTGGCTCTTACTAGTCACTTATTTTTCTGGATAGTCACAGCAATTTTTTTTCTTTTTTTTCACATTTTTAAATTGATGCATTATGTTATAAATAATGGTGGCACTTGGTACGTATTTGTGTATATACACAGTATAACAATATAATTTGGCCCATATCATTTCCCAGTATTTCCCCTTTCCCTCTCTTCCTACAAGCCATTTTTTAATATAATTAATTTTTAAACTTTTATCCAGGATTATATCTCCTCATTCTACAGTTTTACAAACATACCATCAGCCTCATTTAAAAAATGACCTTTTCCCATCTTTTTCCACTTGTTTTTTGTTGTGTTCTTTTCTATCTAAAACTGAGAATCAGAAGAATTCTCCTATTCTTTGCCACCATAAAGAACACATACACCTGGGCTGGGGTTGTGGCTGAGCGGCAGAGCGCTCACCTCGCACGTGCGCGGGCCGGGTTTGATCCTCAGCACCACGTAAACATAAATGCATTGCGTTGTGTACAACTAAAGTAAATAAATAAATATTAAAAGAAAAACGAATACATACACCTAAGGAATTGGCCTTTCCCAACTTAAGTACCACCGTCTCTAGTTTGAATATTCTCAGCACTTTAGGTGGACAGATATTTTAGCTTTTAGGTTTTAACTTTACTCACATTTTGCATGTATTAATACCAGGTTTCTGACACTCATAGTGGATCCTTGGTCCTGAGTCTTCTTTTCCTTCTTCTATATATGTCATTCGAAAAATATTAACTTACAACTGGGTGTGGTGGCACATGCCTTTAATTCCAGCTCCTGGGGAGGCTGAGGTAGGAGGTTCCCATGTGCGAGACCAGCCTGGGCAAATTAGCAAGACCCTGTCCTAAAATGAAATTTTGAGAAGGTGGTAGAGCACTTGCCTAGCATGTGCAAGATCCTGGGTTCAATTCCTAGTACCTCAATGTAAATAAACTTAACACTCCCTATGACAGTCACACTGAATTTTTTAGGCACTTTCTCCTACTTTTTTTTTTTTTTTTTTTTAAGTTGTCAATGGACCTTTACTTTATTTATTTATATGTGGTGCTGAGAATCGAACCCAATGCCTCACACATACTAGGCAAGTGGTGTACCACTGAGCCAGCCCGCTCCCCTCTACTTTTGTATTGGAACAGTTTATAGTTGCATAAATTGCATTTTGTCAATACTTTCTTGAACCTTGAGCCCTGCAGTTTTCTCTAGTCTCCGACACTCAGAACCTTTTGCCTTTCAAAGGAAATTTCTAAAGCTCAAAACTTGTTCAAGCATTGTTTCTACCTCTTAGCTGTCAAGAGTAGTACAAAGAGTAGTACAGCTATAAACATGGGAGTACAGGTATCTCTTTGAGACCTTTTTTTTTTTTTTTTTTTTTTTAATAGCATACACCCCAAAATGGATAGATAGATTATATGGTAATTCTATATTTAATGTTTTTGAGAAACTGCTCTGCTGTGTTCTGTAGAGGTTATATCATTTTATAGTTTCATTAACTGCGCATAAAATTCCAATTTCTCAGCCTGGCGTGGTGGCGTTCGCCTGTAATCCCAGCACTTGAGAGGCTGAGGCAGGAGGATCATGAGTTCAAAGCCAGCCTCAGCAATGGCTAGGCACTTAGCAACTCAGTGAGATCCTGTCTCTAATAAAATACAAAAAGGGCTGGGGATGTGGCCGAGTGCCTCTGAGTTCAATCTCTGGCACCCCCTCCCCCCCAAAAAAAAGAAAAATCCAATTCTCCACATCTTCAAAAACACTTTTTTTTTCTTTCATAATAGCTATTTAATTATGCTTTGGATTTGTAGTTCTTTGATGATTTGTTAACCATTGTTTATCATCTTTTTGGAAAATATCTATTTTGAGCCCATAGATAGTTTTTTGATTACACTGTTTTTCTTTATTAGATGCAAGAGTTCTCTATGTATTTTGGGTATTATTCCCTATCAGATAATCTGCAAATGTTTTTTCCCATTTCATAGGCTGTCATTTTACTCCGTTAATTGTGTCCTTCAATGCATGAAAGTTTGTTTGATATAGTCTCATTTGTCTGTATTTGCTTTTGTTCAGTAAGCCTGTGAAGTGTTAGCCAGGAAACTATTGCCTAGTCTACTGTCATGAAGTTTCTCCTCTGATTTCTTCTAGGAGTTTTATAATTTCAGGTCTTAACATTTAGGTCTTTAGTCCATTTCGATTCATTTCATTCTTTTGATACCTCATTTTCCACAACTATTTGTTGAACAGAATGTCCCTTTTTGCATTGAGTTGTCTTAGCAGTCTTCAAAGATCATTTGAACAAATATGATAGGGTTTCTTTCTGGTCTCTATTCTGAATGTTCTCTATGTATATTTTTATGCCAGTGTTACATTTTTTGATTATTCCAGATTCATGTTTTGCAGTCAGAACTTGTGGTACCTTCAGCTTTGTTGTTCTTTGTCAAGTAATTTTAGCTATTGGGGATTCCTTGTGATTCCATATGAAAAACTGCCATTGAGATTTTGGTAGGAATTGTATTGAATCTGTAGATTTCTTTGGATAGTATGGATGTATATCTTAACATTATTAATTCTTCCAAAGTATGAAAAGAAACTGTCTTTCCAGTTATTTATGTTGTCCTTAATTTCTTTCAGCAGCCTTTTATAGTCTTTTGTGTATAAGTCTTTCATGTTGTGGTTAGGTTTTTTACTATTTTTTTTTAACTATTTTTACTATTAATAGTATTTTACTATTTTTTGGTGCTGTTGTAAATGAAACTTTTTTCAAATTTTTCATTGTTAGCATATAGAAGTGCACCTTATTTTTGTGTGTTGATTTCTATATTTTGCAACTTTGTTAAATGTATTAGTTTAAAGAATTTTTAAAAATGGAATCCTTAGGGATTTGTACCTATAAGATCATATCATCTGCTAAAAAACAATTTTATTTCTTCCTTTCCAGTTTGGAGCCTTTTATTTATTTTTTATTGATTGGTTCCCAAATTTTTTGTAAGAGAAAATACTAATTATGTATATTTTTTAAAAGGTTAGGTGGGCTAGGGTTGTGGCTCAGCGGTAGAGTGCTCGCTTAGCATGTGCGCAGCCCTGGGTTTGATCCTCAGCACCACATAAAAATAAAGAAATAAAATAAAGGTATTGTGTCCAACTACAACTAAAAATAAATATTCAAAAAAAGAAAAAGGTTAGGTGACGCAAATTCATATAGGCCATAGTGAGAATTTGGGTATTTATTCTTTGAAAGCAAGGGAAAGCCACTCAAATGTTTTTTAAAAGAGGGAAGACAATCAAATATGTACTTTAAAAATTGAACTAAGTACTCTGGCTATTGGTGGAGAAGTGATAGAGGGGGAAAGAGTTTACGCAGAAGACTAGCCGATGGCTACTGGATGGTGTGATTAGAGATTTGGGCTGGGGAGAGGATGGGGGGGCAGTACAGAAAAAGTGAATAGAATCAAGTAGAATGGCAGAACTAGATAATGGGTTGGATGTTTGGGTGATATATTCAAAAGAGCATTTTTAAGGTCAATTCTTAAGTTTGTGACTTGAGCACAGCGAAGTAGACTGAAATATAGAGATGACACATCGTGTGGTGTAGAGATTTTTGTATGCTACGTGATATGCTCAAAAACAACAAGTCAGAGATGCTACAAAGGCAGTTATTTGTAAATCTGGGCATGGAACTATACACTCAGTAAGTTCAGTTGACCCTACTTTGTGGGAATTCAAGAGACTAGGATAAACTATTGTTACATAATACGCAGTATTCATACAGTGATTTATTTATCTCAAAAATTTATAAATTGTAGTGTACTTAAGGTTAATTGTTGATCTTTAATGTAGAAACTAACATTTGCTTATTTAGTATATAAAAGTGGCATTTTATGGGGGAAAGTCTATTTTTACATGCATTTACATTATCATTTTGTGTCATCCAGCTGTCTTGATAGGCTTGAATATAGTAAAACCTGCTTTTCTCATGAAGCACATAAATGCAGAGAAAGTATATAGAAAGGCACACATGAATAAAATTAAAAATATTTCATGTGGGGTGAGAGTGGGAAAAGCAGATTAGAGAGTGCAATTTGATGCATCTAATTATTCACATATAAATATCATAAAACTTTTTCATAATCCTGGCAAGCATTAATAAGGTAGTCTTTGTTGCAATATTATAACTGTAAGGAAAAACATGTCCTAGATTTGAGAGTGTATTGAAAGATACAGAAGAGTGGCAAAAAGAAAATCTGTTAAGGAGTAGCGGGAGAAGAAGAGAAGGGAGGGAGAGAAGGGAGCTGTTAATGGGACTGATTTCAGTATTAGAGTGGTAATCTTTTGGTTAGTTTGAATTATGAGCTTTAGAACATGTAATTATTTCCCTTTAAAGGCTAATTCTATTTCGCTAATTCTATTTCGTAATTACTGCTATAATATACTTTTCTGATTAAAAGTAGACAGAGTTGTTAAATAGAATTTTTTTTTTTGGTCCCACATTTTATAAAGACAAAAGACCCATTATTCTAGTTCCGGTTCTGTTATTAGATGGCTTTAAGACTCTAGGAAGTCTCTTGCCTTCTGTGAGCCTCAGTTTACTCATCTGCCAAATGATGGAGCTGGACAAAATGATCTATAAAGTCCCATCTGCTCTAATTGTATTTCTTGGGAATTCATTTTGCCATAAGTGTGGCAATGATTTCCCATCAGAAATAAAATCTGATTTTGAAATGTTTAATATATAGCTTGAATACATTGATTTAGCACAAAAATTATTAGGCACAATTCGTTAGTCTAACATGCTGTTTGAAATTTCTACAGACTAATCTTTGTTAGATACTTGTTATCTTTCAAATTTATTTGCCATGATCTTTCAGATTCTTTTGATAATGAGTTTTTATGAGATTATTTGAAATAATCTCCATACACTGTCTCTGTAGAGTTTCCTGAGAGAATTGTATTAGGAAATTAAAGCTATGTTAAAAAAAAAAAAAAAAAAGTCATTCACTTATTGATTGCCAAAATAACCTTATTTCAATAGTTTTAAATCTTTCGTCTAAAATCTTAACAAATTTCGTTTCAGTAGTGAAACTGAATTGTAAGAGATATTTTAATATATTGATCCTGATAGGATCATGTGATTCTAAAAAGTAATGCCATTTATTTCAGTAAGATGTATAGCTAGAGACACCATTAATTTAGGCAATTAGTTTTAAGCTTAAAAAAAATTTTTTTTTGTTTGTTTAGTTTAATGTAAAGAATAGAGGATAGTTACAGAGGTCTAGACTTCAAGAAAAGGATGAAATATGGGATCCGTGTAAAATTGTTTGTAGCTCATGGTTTTAATATTAAGGAGCCACGACTATAGTACTTTATAGAAGAATCTTTTTCATAGTAGAGTGGAGTAGAGTTAGATAGAAAAATAAAAGTAATAAAGAGGAGCACTGGATGTTTAAAGAAGGAAAGAACATCTCTCTTTCCATCTTGTAATATACAAATGATTTGTTAGATCTGTCTTCTGGTCTGTTCACAAGTAGAGGAAATAATGTGTTTTATTTACAGGGCATTTTAAATGTTATTGCAAAAAGTTTTCCAAAGATTTTAGCTAGTCATCACCAAATAAATATTTAAACATAATTTCTATCTTGGTAAAGAAAAAGTAGGGAAATTTTAAAATTTTTACTTGTTAAAACTTAAATTCTCTTAGATAAATTGAAAAAATAAAAATTCTTATATATAGATGACCAAGAAAGCATTAGGAAATTCACAGATTTGAACAGAAGAGAAATCTATTATGCATAAGTGAATTTTAGGCATATATTAAGGTTTATCAATTGATGTTCTAAAAATAACAACCTAAGTTTGTCTCTTGGCAAACTTTTCCTCTTATTTTTCTGAAAATCCGTTAATTCATTCTAGAACATCTATTAAGAAAAGATAGACTTCGTCTCCGTAAAATTAAAAGCACAGCATAAAAATTGAACATGTTAGTTGAATTTCTTATTTTAGAAAATCAGAATATCCTTTGTGGTTGCCCAAATAATTATGTAATGCCCTAGTATTACAAATTTTAGGGATACTAGCTTCTGTTTTTAAAGAATAAGTGCTATGGGAAGAATGATTTAGTATTATTTTTAATAATACCAGCTATTAAAATTTGATGCACAATTATTTTTTATCATAAAGAAGTTTATTTATTTAACTCATTCCAAATGATACACTAAGGGGCAAAAATATGGAATGCAACTTTAAAAAATTAGCAATATAATCTCTTCTTGCTTAGGAGGTCAAGTATTTTGTAATAGCCTTACTGGCAATAATGAAAAATTGCAATTGAAGTTTTAGTTCCTATCTTTAAAAAAACAACAAAAAAAATCCTTATAAGTATTTGTATTGCAAATGAATTATTATCAAATGTTAATAATCTATTATGTCTTGTTTTTTAAAGTGAATGAATTTTTAGCTTTTGAGGGTCCCATCTTGTTGGATATGAGAATTAAACATCTAATCAAAACAAATCAGTTAAGTCAAGCAACTGCTCTAGCAAAGCTGTGTTCTGACCATCCAGAGATTGGTACCAAAGGTAGTTTTAAGCAAACTTACCTTGTCTGTCTTTGCACATCATCACCAAATGAAAAGTTAATCGAAGAGGTGAGTATATTTTTTTGTTAGTAATTATTTTTTGACGTGAAGAAATTAATTTGTAATTAGATTAGAATGTCTTTGACTTCCCTTTCTTGTAAACAGTTAAGGGACCATTGTTGACTATCTTATAGGTTTGGTATATACTCCCTGGTAATTGCAACTTTATTTGAAGCAGTTTTCAGAATTAAATGTAAACTTATTGCATCTAGTTTCTATTTTAAATAATGTGGATCTTTTAAATGTTTTGGCTAAATTAGGAAAAAGATGGTGGTAACTTAAGCTTAGTAGAATATTTATGTTTGGCAGTATTTGGACCATAAATTCAGTTTTATCTGACTTCAGGATACTTGCAGATCTTTTTAACTGACTACTTTAACAGGGAAAGTATTCCTAAAAAGAAATCATAAATTCTCTCTATATGTAGAATATGTAAATACATAACATATGTAATATTTTTAAAAGTAAATATTTTATTTGCATATTTAATGTAAAACTTTATATTTTTTTGTGAGACATGCTGGTATGTTTTAGTTTGGCATAGAACATAATATTAATTTATTTACGTTTCATAACCGTGAGTAGAATCATTATCCATATATGAATTTTGCATTTTGAAACACTCAACTTCAAAACGAAGTTGGAGGTAGAGTAGGAGAATTAAAAGTTGATGTATAACAACTTGTATTTAAAGAATTTAGCTACGTGTCGTGGCACACACCTGTAATCCCAGCAGCTCAGAAAGCTGAGGCAGGAGAATCACGAGTTTAAAGCCAGCCTCAGCAAAAGGAAAGTGCTAAGCAAACGCAGTGAGACCCTCTCTCTAAATAAAATAGAAAATAGGGCTAGGGATGTGGCTCAGTGGTTGAGTGCCCTTGCGTTCAATCCCTGGTACCCAAGAGAAAAAAAAAATTTTTTTTTTTTTTCAGATAAAACAATACTACATTGAACAGTGTTTTGTGAGCTCTGAATGTGTACAAGTGTCTTGTATCTCTGATAGATATATTGGTTACCTCCGGAGCAGTAGAGAGAGAACAAAAACAGGATTGTGGAATAGACTTAAAGGTACATTAAGGGAACTGCTGAGGTATATGGCAGAGAAGACAATTAGAGCATGTATGATCCCCTGAGCACATAGAGATTATAATCAAAAGTTCAGAAGCAAGAGAAACTCAGACAGAAAACTGAATGCTCAGATGAGGTTAGATGTTGTAAATGTATGGTGATTGTATGATTTTTCTTAATAATAAAAATTGAAAATTTACTTCCTCACTTGAGAAAGTGAGGAAGCAGGTAACAGGCTTGGATCAAAACAAGAAGTAGGGATGTTGGGTGCTGGGATTGTGGCTCAGTGGCAGACTGCTTGCCTCTCAAGTATGAGGCACTAGGTTCAGTCCTCAGCACCACATAAAAATAAATAAGTAAAATAAAGGTATTGTATCCATCTACAACTACAAACATTAAAAAAAAAAAAAAAAGAAGAAGAAGAAGAAAAATTAGGGATGTTGGATAAAGTGAGGATATTAAAAATATTGGGAGGAGTTCTATGGTAATTTCTAGGGTTTGGATAGAGTAGAACCATATCCTTTAACCTAGGACATTATTCTATTAGTTTAGGCATTGACTATGGATTCATTTTTTTTATGATTTTTCTTTTATTGTCCAGGTAATTTTCTTTTTAAATTACTCTGCATCAGGAGGGCATTGTGGCTCAGTAGTAGAGCACTTGCCTGGCATGTGAGACCCTGGGTTTGATTCCCAGCCCCATCAAAGATAAATAGATAGCTAGCTGGGCTTGGTGGCGCACGCCTGTAATCCCAGCACTTGGGAGGCTGAGGCAGGAGGATCGCAAGTTCAAAGCCAGCCTCAGCAATGGCGAGGCACTTGGCAACTCAGTGAGACCCTGTCTCTAAATAAAAATACAAAAAAGGGCTGGGGATGTGGCCCAGTGGTCGAGTGCCCCTGAGTTCAATCCCTGGTACCAAAAAAAAAAAAAAAAAAAAAAAAGCTACACATCAGAGCAAAATTGAAGTCTTTTGTTGTTGTTCAAATTAACTAGACAAGTTAGTTAAGGGATTCATAAAATTTTTTTGAAAAAGAAAATGTGCATAGCATCATTTTTATTAAGTATACAGTGTGTACTTTATAGGCACTGGGGAGTAAAGGTGAGGAAGGCATAGACCCTGCCCTAAAGAAACATGCCGTCTAGTAGGAAGGTTTCTAGACAGGTGATTGTTAGATTTGCTTTGAAGTTGAAGTCTGTGATTTTGTAAGTTCAAGTAAAAAAAATCTGTATTTCTAGCTTTCTGAATAATGAGATCTTGAAATACTGATCCTAAATTCCCTCTTGGTATAATTATCCAGAGTTGAGTAGCAGCAGCCCAGCCTGCTCTGGGAGATGCTTACAAAAATTCTCTGTGAGGACCCTAGCTTCCTTTGATGTCATATGAGAGGATGTTTTGTTTGTAAACCCCTTCTCTTGTTAAGCAGGTAAAAGAAAGATTTCTTTTTTTTTTTTTTTATGTTTTTAAGCAAACTCACTAAGGAAAGTAAGTATTTCATCTCAAGAGAAACAAATTGATAGTGCAGAACAGGTTAGGGTATAAGTAAATACATATTCCTTGTTATAAGTCCCTTTTCTTAAAGATTATTTGGTTGCTCTTTTATGTTTGTATTACAAACATATTAGAAGCTTGCTCTTCATTGTTCCACATGAGGTAAGTGAATTAATATTAGCTGTTACTGTGGCCCATTATTTCTGCACTTTAGAACAGTTGCCGAAAGACATTGACCCCCCCCCCCCCCCCCCCTTAGGATGGGTATATATATATATATATATTCTCACATATATTTTCTCTTCCCTTTTCTCCTTTCTTCTCCAAATTGTTCATTTACTTTACTTTGGTTCTTTATAAGCATTTGAGTTTTTGAATCTGTTTCTTATAAGTATTTGAGGTTTTTTTTTTAACCTCTTCCTTAGGAAATAGACTTTGTTAGAAGGAGTCGGCCATGGCCTGAATTGTTCTTTTTGAGGAATCCTTGTGTAAGTGTTCAGTAGTCAAGGGATTGACCTTTTGAGTGTGATAGAAATAGCAGCTAGATGTCAGAGGGAGAGGATGGGATAGGTGAGTGTTAATCTGGCTTCTCTGGAAGGAATGAGCTTTGGTTTGAATGCTAACTATAGGTAGTAAAAATAAAGTTGGCAATGTTTTGTTGAGTTTAGAGCCAATATTTTAAAGTAAATTTTCTCTCTTGTCTGTCTCTAATCATCATTTTCTTTCTTTCTTTCTTTCTTTCTTTCTTTCTTTTTCTTTTTTTTCTAATCGTCATTTTTTAATTTAACACATCCCAAGGTAATCATTAAGTTTGAAATTTGTTATATAAGGTATTGGGGTTTTTTTGGTTTTGATTTGTTTTGTTTGTTTTTAACATTTGCCTATGCATGTATGTATATTTTTTTGTATTTAAAACCACATACTCATGCTCTGGCTGCTCGTCACTTTCTTCCTTTTTATTGACATCCTCTCATTTCATTTCATCTTCATTCTTTTTTTGTTGCTGCATAATCTTATAGTATGTATTTGTAATATCTTTAACCAGACACCTGGACACTTAGTTTGCCTTGTACATACATTCTTACATCCTTTTTGGAAGTATACTTGTAGGATAAATTTCTGAAAGTAGAATTGTTGGATCCAAGAATCTATACATATTGATTCAGTAGGGCCAAACTGTCACTCAGAAAAGATAATGGCAATTTAGGCTTAAAAAAAAAAAAAAAAAAAAAAAAAAGACTGTATGACATTTTTTCTTTCCTAATACTAAAGATTTTTTAGTCTTTTAAATATTTGCTAGCCCATGAGTTGAAAAATAATAGCTTATGGTTTGATTTTTACATTTTCTTAGTTATGATACCATCTAAGTTATTTTCTATATTGAAAATGATTTTATTTTGAAAAGCAAATCAAATAGTCTTAAAACTATTTTTGAAATGTAATTAGAACCAAAGCATTTTAAAAGTACACTTGGTAAAGGTATATAAAATATTAACAATGTTTTATATTTTTTGAATACCTTGCCATATTAACACCTAAAAGATATTATTTGTATTTTTAAATGATTTTTCTGTATTACAAAGGGATTGCACATAGTGTGTCTTTAACAAATAGATTATTCTAAGTGGTTTTACAGATTTTATTTGGAGTTCTAAATTTTCTGGTATCTAAAATTTTGCTTATTTCCCAAAACAATACAGGATAGTTCCTGTATAGCTAATATATTGGTAATCTTTGAATTGTGCTGCCTTGGATTTTTAAAACAATTCTTGTTTATTGCTGGTCATACTTCACTTTGTATCATTTTAACCCAACCATTCATTAGTTTAGGTATAGTTTCATTATTCCTACTATGTCTTTATTATATTTTTTTCAAGAGGGTCTCTGTGGTAAATCAAGGAAGTGAATGCTCGCAAATGTACTGTAAAAGTTGTTTCATTAGTGTGCCTGTTTTAAAAAATGAAGTTTTCTGTATATTTGAATATGGTAAATTTTTCAATTGGTGTTTTATATAACATATATACATGCATTCACATAAATAAATACACACAGGTGATCACACATATTTACAAGTATGTACTTTTAAATAGTAAGAATAAGCTAATGGGGGTAATTCCATTGGAGAAGTAAAATTTTCTTTCCTTATAAATAGTATACACATTTGGTACCATGTGAGCATTCAACAGGATTGACTTAGGTTTTAGAAGAGCAACAAAAATGATGATTCAAAATAAATCAGACTTTCAAGAAATAAGGATTTGTATTAAATCTGAACAAGTAAATTTATATTTAGCAATATAGGACCTCAATATACTTGCCTATGTAAGATTTGGGAAAGAGTACAGACCATGAAGCTAAACCTGAAATACTTAACTTTGCCACTAAATGTATAACTTTTTAAGCAAGTAACTTAACTTTTCTAAGCCTGTTTTCTAAAAGTATTATAGTATATCACTAATCATAAAATCTAAAATTGAAATGCTCCAAAATTTATTATAACTTCTTGAACACTGACTTATGTGGAAAATTCCACACCTGATCATGTACAGGTTGGTCAAACACAGGTACAATATTCTATAAAATTACCTCCAGGCTATGTGCATAAGGTTTATATGATAACATAAAGAAATTTCATGTTCAGATTTGGGTCCCAACTCCAAGGGGTCTCATTATATATAGGCAAATATTTAAAAATTCAGAATCTTCAGGTTTCAAACTGAATACCAGGTATCTAAACTGGAAAAGGGACAACTCAGCCTGTTCCACGCAAGTTCTTGTGGAATAGTGGTGCTATTTCTGAAGTAGCTGGCATTAATAAATAATAGTTACGGTTGTTAACATTTTATGAAAAAGTAAAAGTACACTTGAGGGTTGTCTTAGTAACATTGGTCTTCATAAGTATGTCAGGGTAACTGTTTTAACACAGCTTTGGGGGTTGGGGTGCAGCTTAGTGATAGAGTATTTGCCTGTCATGTATAAAGTCCTCAGCTCAATCCCAGCTCTACAAAAAATGACAATAAATAAATGATATATTAGATCATGAAGAAAGCCTCAAATTTAAAAAAAAAATGTTTGAATCATAAAGTTAGTACAACTTTTAATAAAAGATAATGTGATGAAATGGCAAGGGCTTGGCTTTTTGTTAGTTAGGCATGGTTTGTTTTATGGCTGTACCTCTTCACTGTTTTAAGTTGGACAAATTATATATATATATTATTTTGAAACCCCTACATTCATTACATATAAAATATTAATGAAAATATCTACCTAGTGGCAAATTATAATAATTATGTAATAATATACGTAGACTGTCTGACAATATGTTTAACATTTTAGATTTTGTAAAATATTTATTGTATAAACATATATCCTTCAGCCCTTTTTCATTAAATGGTATTGCTTCTGGATGAAGCTCTATTAGAAAGTGGCAGACAGAGAAGTACTGGAAAGAGTGCTGCATCAAGGTGTACCAAGACTTGGGTTTCATTCTTTACTGTGAATCTGATACTAACTTCATTAATCTTTCTGTTCTGTGGAACACAGTGATTTGTGATTTGTATGCTATTCATCATATTCCTTGTGTTACAGCAAATATGCCTGTATATATCATTGTAATGAGGTAGTATTAATTTTTTTAAAAGTTAATAGATGGGAGTGTATCATTAAACAAAGCAAGTTGCCTTTATCTAAGGTTATACATATGTATGTATAGCTGTTAGCAAACTTAGAAATGGAGTAAATTTATGTGAAAAGCAAAATATTGGAAATTTATAGAAAATATAGAGGAAATGAGGTGAGCTTATTTTAAAAGTAGTATAACTGCATAAAATGTTTTGTATTACACCTCCCTCTCTTTGATGAATAGACACTAAGTTTGTTAGACTATATCCAGTATATCTCTTTCTGTTGGTTCTAATGCTAATTTAAACCAGTGAATAAAATGGAAAAAAATGAAAGTGATGCAGTTTTTTTCAGTATCATGGATTCATGGGTTAAAAAGTGCTTATAATTTATTTATTTACTAAACATAGTAATTCTTAAAATAGCTATTTTCCTGTATTTAATACTCTTGCAAAATTGCTGCGTTCGTTTTTACTAGCTATGAGAAAAGATTATTTTTTATACAGCCCAGTCTTTGTCCTAGTAATGACCAATTATGACTTGATTTGATAGTATATGATTAAAGGAAAATTATTTGTAGATACCTAATACAAAACTTAAAGTGTTTTTTTATATATAATGTATATATACATTTCTCTGTATGCATCCCCTAATAGAAAGCCGTTTTATTGCATATTTCTTTTTCCTTTCTCTGTAGATTTCAGAAGTTGATTGCAAAGATGCACTAGAAATGATATGTAACTTAGAATCTGAAGGTGATGAAAAAAGTGCTCTTGTTTTATGTACTGCATTTTTATCACGTCAACTCCAACAAGGAGATATGTACTGTGCTTGGTGAGTTGATTTTCTTTTTTAAAAAAAATTTTATTAGATAGTCTACAAAATAGGTATTGGAGATTCAGGTAGCTTAGGACTTTTTAATGGACCACACAATTTCTTAGCAAGCATCTGGTCAGGAAATTTTTAAATGTTGAATGATGAAAGGTTTATTTTGTCTAATGCCACCATAAAAAATTTTTTAGCTATGTAAAGCAACCTTGAGTCAATGTGTGTATTTTTTCCTTTGTATATTATATACTTTTAGGTACTTAACTATCTGCTTCCACTTATATCAAAATTGTTCATTTTCTGTATATGAGAAATCATTCAATTTTGCTAACTTTTTAATGTTCCCTTCAGTACACACTGTCTGGTATAGTACATTTCCATAGTGGGCAAAACTTGTTAATATAATCCTTTGGGGAAGCTACAAGTCAAAAAGATGTTTACTTCAGTTAACTTACAAAACTTAAGACTAGTGGTCTTAGATTAGCGTGACTGATAGTCTATCTAGCATAATTGTCTTTAGTGTTGTTATTATACAAATACAAAACAAAAATTGGTTTGTAACATTATGACATTCAAGAATATTTATCAAGTGACACATGACAAACAAGTATAAAATAGGCAAGGCAAGCCAGGCATGGTGGCGCACGCCTGTAATCCCAGCACTCCCAGCACTCGGGAGGCTGAGGCAGGAGGATTGCGAGTTCAAAGCCAGCCTCAGCAATGGCGAGGCACTTAGTAACTCAGTGAGACCCTGTCTCTAATAAAATACAAAAAAGGCCTGGGGATGTGGCTCAGTGGTTGAGTGCCCCTGAGTTTGATTCCCAGTACCAAAATAAATAAATAAAATAAAATAAAAATAAAATAGGCAAGGCAAATGGTTGTGTAATCAAAGAAATTAAAATCCAAAATTATCACGGTTTTTTGAGCAGTTTGCTTTTGTTATAAAGGAAAAATTATATATGAACTACAGAGAGAATTGATTTTTTTTGAAAAGGGAGAACAGTTATAAAGGGATAATAAATAAGACATGCAGGATACATACATTTCTTAGGTAAAAGAAAACATGAAAATCAGTGATATCTAAGAAATTAATGTGTTCTATTGCCTTTAAAAGGCATTAAAGTCTGAATTTTATGTTATACACAGAAACAGTCTATTATAAACTCTTGAGTAGAAGGGCAACATGGAATTTAGTCTTTAAGAAACACTTGAAAATAAGCAGTTGGCAATGAATAGTGGGGAAAGATATAGAAAAGGAAGTGGCAGTACAGCATTGAGATAGAACATCAATGAGAAAAAAGCCATCTAGGAAGTGTTGCAGGCTTCCGTATGGATGTGGCATGAGATGAAAGAAACACCAAGGACTCTATCTCAAGGATGTTTAAAGCAGAGGCCAATAGGATCCATCATAATGATGCATTAAATTAAGATGATGGTGAACTGGGAAAAATGTCTGTCACCCTTTTCACATACAGTCACACATTGCTTAACAACAAGATACATTCTCAGAAATGCATGGTTGGTGGTGATTTCCTCATTGTGTGAATATCATAAAGTATACTTTACTAAGTACTACAGTGGTACTACATCATCGCTATATAATCCTAAGGGACCATAGTCCCATATGTGGCCTGTCATTGAAACATTGTTATAGGATATGTGACTATACATAATTTAAGGTTTCTGAAGAGATCCAAGTGTAAAAGTTTTACTTAATCTTAACAAGACTGTAAATATAAAGTTAGAAAGTTGCAGTTAAAGTTTACATAGTAAAAGTTAAGATGTGGTTTAAGTTACCATTTATATAATTTTTGAAATCCTTGATATATAGGTGAAAATCCAGAAAGCAAGCAAATCATTCAAGTTGGTAGTAAAAAAGAGTAGATTTCTTAGGATTGGAAATGAGGAAATTATAATAGGCAAGAACTGTGTTGAGACCATCTGGTGAAAAAAATTGAAGCAAGGAAGATCTTTGTGGAAATTAACTATGGAGGACAGAATCAACATGGGATAGGTAAAAGGCAAATTTATCACTCTAGTTGGGTTATTTTCTATAAAAAATGTATTGTTACATTTGAAATAAATTTCAAGATTAATTTTATTTTTCAGAATTTCATTATTTTCCTGCCGTGGAAAATAATTAGTTTATTATTTTATTAGTTTATTCCAGGTTCTTTGTCATCATTGGTTGTTTTATTCATTTATAATGGAAGCATTATTGGTTTATTTTAAATTTGTTAGAAGATAAATGTTTTTGTTATTGTTTTGTGATGGTGAGATTGAACCCAGGGCCTTACAAATGCTAGACAAACTCTTATCACTGAGCCATTTCACCCTAATTCTAGATAAATGCTTTTTAAAAGTCATTATGCAATTATATTTATAAAGATGTAAAATAAAAAATCTTTTAAAAATAAAAGTCATAATGCCACTGATACCTTATAAATACAATCACACACACCCCTTTTGCACTTTTATATTACACAAAGTTCAGATGTGACTCAAAAGTTATCATTTATATAACTTGTTTAAAGGTTAAGTACTTTCCAAGTAAAAGATAAGTGCTACTCTGGGATTGAAAAATATTGATCAGTAAAAGGAAAAATTATATCCTGATTTTATTTAGTCTTTAGAAAATGAAAATCTATTAATCTTGCACTTAACATTTAATTCCACATGTGTAATAGATAATTGGAGTCCAAAACCAGTTTTAATTTTAAATGTAATGACTGGACTGACAAAGCCCATTGATTATTATATTACTGTCTAACTTATCTTTTAAACTTTTCCTTTCCTTCTTTCTTTCTTTCCTTAAGGGAACTCACTCTCTTTTGGAGTAAATTACAGCAAAGAGTAGAACCATCTATACAAGTCTACCTAGAAAGGTGTCGTCAACTTTCTTTGTTAACGAAGACTGTATATCACATTTTCTTCCTGATTAAAGTTATTAATTCAGAGGTAAGAATAATTTAAATCTTAATTTCAATTATATAAGTCATCTTTAATAAAAGACTAATTTATTATGTTGTCATTTCAGTGATTTTTTTTTCCCCCCTCTTTCATTTAGTACTTTGGACATTTTCTTATTAATCCTTTAAGACATTTGATTCAGAGAAACTTAAAAATGCAGTTGAAAATGCAAAGCTCGCTCCTATCCTTTAGAAAAAGTAATATATAATATCTACATTTTTTCATTCTTTATTTTGTTTCTAGTTTTTTCTTTTATGATTGGAGCACCCGATTTATTTTTAAAAAATGCAACAAATTTTTAAATGAGACAAGATATTGTTTTCCAAAAGCATCAAGTAGTGAGTATTTAACTGTACTCAGCTCATAATAGAGCAATTCATAAAGCCGGGCGCGGTGGCGCAGGCCTGTAATCCCAGCATTTTGGGAGGCTGAGGCAGGAGGATTGTGAGTTCAAAGTCAGACCAGCAATGGCGAGGCACTTAGCAACTCAGTGAGACCCTGTCTCTAAATTAAATACAAAAAAGGGCTGGGGATGTGGCCCAGTGGTTGAGTGCCCCTGAGTTCAATCCCTGGTACCAAAAAAAAAAAGGGGGGGGGGGCAATTCCTGTTTTCAGAATTATTGTATATTCTATGGCATGTTTACTGAACTGACAACAGAGAAAGTTGGTTGAAGGAAGATAGAGGAACATTGTCTTGTAAGAATCAGACCCGAGGGGCTCCATAATCCTCTGGCATATGCTTGATGTTATATCTATGGCTAAAAATGTACATGATAGGAACTCCAGAATCTTCCAGATCCTTCGTTTAAGGTCATGGTCCATTGTGGCCATGATGTCACACTTGTGCTGAGTCACTCTTTGTACTCAGCAGTCATCTGCATAGGTTCCGTTATGCATGCATGGTAATCATTCAAATTGTGGATCCTTTGCAATCCTTGAAGCCACTCGATACTTCTGCCCCAATTTCTCAATCCATAACTCCATCAGTTATACAAGGGATACACTTGGCATACAGACGGTCCATCATTGACTGCACTAAGTCTAGTTTGGCTTTAATGGTTGACATCAACCAAGATATGATACAGTGGGCCCAGTTGTGTGTTATATTAGAAGAATAAGCAGGAAGGGTGTTGGGGGACATCTCTTTCCTTCAATGCACTGGGATCTTTCTTTTGTTTCTTTTTAGGTTTTAATCTGTTCTTTTTTAAAAGCCTCTTGTCTCTGAGACTAAGCATTTGCTTCATGGCCACATACTTCCTTGCCTTCTTTTGCTTTCCCATGTTATGCAGTGCACCCATTTCTCCTGTTTCTAGTTCTTTTTTTTTTTTTTTTTTAAATATTTATTCATTTGCTTTAGTTGTACACAATGGGTTTATTTGTACGTGGTGCTGAGGATCGAACCCGGGCCGCGCACGTGCTAGGTGAGCACTCTACTGCTGAGCCACAATCCCAGCCCCCTTGTTTCTAGTTCTTTTTTTTTTTTTTTTGGTACTGGGGATTGAACTCAGGGGCACTCGACCACTGGGTCACATCCCCAGCCCTTTTTTGTATTTTATTTAGAGACAGGGTCTCACTGAGTTACTAAGTGCCTCGCCATTGCTGAGGCTGGCTTTGAACTCGCGATCCTCCTGCCTCAGCCTCCCAAAGTGCTGGGATTACACGCGTGCGCCACCTCACCTGGCTTGTTTCTAGTTTTTTTTTTTTTTTTTGTGGTACCAGGGATTGAACTCAGGGGCACTTGTCCACTGGGTCACATCCCCAGCCCTTTTTTGTATTTTATTTAGAGACAGGGTCTCACTGAGTTGTTAAGTGCCTCGCCACTGCTGAGGCTGGCTTTGAACTCGCGATCCTCCTGCCTCAGCCTCCCAAAGTGCTGGGATTACAGGCGCGAGCCACCGCGCCCGGCTTTGTTTCTAGTTCTTAATGCTACTTTGTTAATTTGTTTCTTTGGAAATTCACAAAGTGTAAAGAGGAATGATTTGAGTTAACTGGTAACCCTCTTCAAAATTTCAGGAATTATTGAATACTGTCAGCTAGCCACTGAGATACTAATTTAAAAATAATTGTTTCCTTTTTAATTGTTCTGCAAAAGAATTGGAGCAGATAACTTATTGCAAATTTTAGTCTTTCCTAGATCCCCTGAAGTTAAAGACTTGAAAGATCCAGCCTCTGCTCCTAAAGATTTCATAGTCTGTTGATGGAGACATACAAACAATTGCATTGTAATATAGGCCTTTATACTCTAGTGAAATGTTGAGATCCCTGGGAGAGCACATTGTTGAGCACAGTCCCTGGTATAGAGTAGTATGAATTAGAGAAGGGGGTCATTTAACCCATTTGTATGTTTTGATACTCAAATAGTTCCCTTCAGACAAGAGGGAACTAGAGTTCCAGACATAGAAAAAGCATATGAACTGGGTATCAAGACATATGAGAGAATGGAATATTTGGGAACTATAGCCTGGAATACTGGTGGGCTAGGGAAGGGGCAGAGAACAGCTAAAACAGAATAGAAAGGTCAGCTTGTGAAAGCCCTTTTGTATTCCATGTTAAATTTATATTTAATTCTGAAATGCTTAGGAAACCTTTAAAAAATTAAAAAAAAAAAAAAAAAAAAGACATAATGCTATGAAAGGAATGTCCTATAGGGAGCTAAAAGTAATATGAACACCCTGGATAACTTTAAGTCAAGGATACTAGGTAGCCAGAGGAAATGAACAATTTAAAAAAAAAAAAAAAAAAAAAAAAGGCTGTGGAAGAGGATACCAAAGACAAACTTGGCTTTTGTCAGAAACTTGCTTGATGCTATTCTAGTGCCAGAAAGGAATTTGAAGCTATTCTTCTGAATTTATACTGCTTACCTTTCTGCTCCGTTGACTCAGAAATTTAAGCTGCTGTTATGATTTTTATGGATGAATTAATCACATGGTATTATGGAAAACTGTTAAGAATTTAAACTCAACTTTAAAAACATACTATCTATATAATATAACTAGTTTGTGATTCAATTATTTCCTATAATCTTATTTTTCCAGTAGGCCTACAAAAACAAAGATAAAAACTCAGAAGCATAAAAATGTTGATGATAGTCTCTTTTGTTGGCATT
This sequence comes from Tamias sibiricus, assembly GCA_025594165.1. Lineage (NCBI taxonomy): Eukaryota > Metazoa > Chordata > Mammalia > Rodentia > Sciuridae > Tamias > Tamias sibiricus. The sequence continues at coordinate 73,865,763 of CM046666.1, forward strand.
ATTTGTTCAGGTTTCAGATTTAATTAAAAATTTTATAAAAGCAAATTTATTAAAGCTCTTTACCTTTAATGAGTTGAAAGTCAACCTTTGAGTTCAGTAGCAAACCAGAATGGAAGCGTCACTAGGATTACCTTCTGCAATAATTTTAGTTGGGTTTGTATGTTTTTAAAATTAGCTTTTGTGGGCTGAGGTTGTGGCTCAGCAGTAGAGCACTCACCTAGCTGGTGCGAAGCCCAGGTTCGATCCTCAGCACTACGTAAAAATAAACTCATTGTGTACAACTAAAGCAAATAAATAAATAGTTTTAAAAATTTTTTAAAAATCAGCTTTTGTTATTTCTGGAAAAAGGGTTTGGCATTCATATGACAAAAAAAGTAGTTCTTCTTTCCTTAGGCATTCAGAAGTCCTCTGATCTCTGAATCCTTTCTTAAATTCATTCTCTTTTTCCATCATTTCCTAAATTTTCTAAATGGTCACAGCTCTGGAAAACTGAAATTTTCACCCTTTTATTTATGTACCAGTTATTCTGATGTTTATGCTTTCCGTATCCCTTCAGATCATCTTAATGATTGGCTTGGCTTTTGATTCCTCTAAGAATTCTTTTTGCCCTCCTCTTTCATATGCAGCTTCATTGAGTACACATGTTTTCTTCTTTCTTGTATATCATAACAGTAGAGTGGCCTGGTTGTCTACTACTATTACCAGTCCATAGGGCAAGAAACAAAAGATGCAAAATGCTTAACTATAAAAACTGTATACCTCAGATCTAGCTCAGAATAGTATAGAATAATTACATAGGTTTATGTGAAAGCTAGAAACATCCATATGTTCCTACCTCTTTCTCAGTTTACCTTTCTTCCCTTTCACTTATAAAATAGGTCTATTCATATCTATTCTTCTTGTCCATTTTCTTTTTCATCTTTGTCCTTTGTTTTCCTAAAATCAATGCCAGTTCAGTATCCTACCCTTCTTCCCTCATGCCTTTTTTGCCCCACAGATGAGCTTTCATTTTAGTATAATATTTTCTTTCTTAACCTGTGAAAATACAAACTCGATCCCTTTTCTTTACTTTGCCTTCATTCTATTTTGATCCCATGTCTCATATATTCTATCCCAATACATATGGCCATGTCCTCTGACTGGCTTGTGCTTTGTATGTAAGATTTTTTTTGTTCATTGGTTGGTTGTCCCCCCCCCCCCTTTTTTGTCTTTAAAATCCATTTTTTATCTCTTTAATCCCTGTATCATTCAAATGACTCTTACCTTCTTCATTACTGCTATCTAATAACAGTTCAGGATGCTAATTCAAAAGAAAAAACTATTGGGCTCTGTCTCCTCCTACTCCTAATTCTCGAGGTGGGTCAGCCATAAGGTAAGTGATGTGACATTCAGATTTATGCTAGCACTAGACTCCCCTGTTAACGATCCAAAAGGTTATTTTGGTAGAAGTAAAAATTTTCTTTCATTACTAACAAGTTAGGGGATCTGAGGACATACTCCATTTTGTGATTCAGAAGGATTGCAAGTATAAACGTAGGAAAATTTATGATAAAGATAACATTTATTGATTATTTAGTATGTACCAGCCATTACACTAATTTATACTTGGTATTTCAGATTTAATTTCATTTAAATCCCACAGCAGCAATTTTATGAAGTTTAAGTGCTGTTTTGACTTGTTCAGAGAAGTTAAATAACTTCCAAGTTTGCCTAGAATAGGTGTTTGTTTTTTTAAGGTTGTTTTTGTTTGTTTGTTTTAGGTTTTTTTTTTTTTTTTTTTTTTTTTTTTTTTTTTTTTAAGTTGTAGGTGGACACCTTTATTTATTTATATGTGGTGCTAAAGATCCCAGGGCCTCACACATGCTAGGTGAGCGCTCTACTGAGCCACAACCCCAACCCCTTAAGTTTTTTTTCCTCCTGCTTTTATATGAAATTCATTTTACACACACATACACACTAAGCTGCAGTGATTTGGAAGGGACATCTTTTCATATGTTGCTCTTGCCAGATTTGAGAAAAACACATCTGGTTATTAAAAACTAAATTAAAAACCAAATAGCATTGATTTAAGTTAACATTTCCTGTTTGCTTTTTCACAGACCGAAGGGGCTGGACTTGCTACTTGTATAGAACTATGTGTAAAAGCTCTTCGCTTAGAATCTACAGAAAATACTGAAGTGAAAATATCCATTTGCAAGACCATTTCATGTTTGTTGCCTGATGATCTGGAAGTTAAACGTGCTTGTCAACTGAGTGAATTTCTTATTGAACCTACAGTAGATGCGTACTATGCTGTGGAAATGTTGTATAACCAGCCAGACCAGAAATATGATGAAGAAAATCTTCCAATACCAAATTCTCTACGCTGTGAGCTCTTACTTGTTTTGAAAACTCAATGGCCCTTTGATCCAGAATTTTGGGATTGGAAAACTTTAAAACGACAATGTCTTGCACTAATGGGAGAAGAAGCATCCATTGTGTCTTCAATCGATGAGTTAAATGACAGTGAAGTATATGAGAAAGTAGTAGACTATCAGGAGGAGAGTAAAGAAACTTCTATGAATGGACTTTCTGGAGTAGTTGGTGCTAATTCTGGCCTTCTTAAAGACATTGGTGATGAAAAGCAGAAGAAGAGGGAGATAAAGCAATTAAGAGAAAGAGGATTTATATCTGCTAGGTTTAGGAATTGGCAGGCCTATATGCAGTATTGTGTGCTATGTGACAAAGAATTCCTTGGTCACAGAATAGTACGACATGCTCAGAAACATTACAAAGATGGGATTTACAGTTGTCCTATATGTGCAAAGAACTTTAATTCTAAAGAAACTTTTGTCCCTCATGTCACATTGCATGTTAAACAATCTAGTAAAGAGAGACTAGCAGCTATGAAGCCATTAAGAAGATTGGGAAGGCCTCCTAAGATTTCGACCACCCATGAGAATCAGAAGGCTAATACTGTGGCTAAGCAGGAGCAGCGGCCGATAAAAAAGAATAGTCTCTATTCAACAGATTTCATAGTGTTTAATGACAATGATGGCTCAGATGATGAGAATGATGACAAAGATAAATCTTATGAGCCAGAAGTAATCCCAATCCAGAAACCAGTACCTGTTAATGAATTTAATTGCCCTGTAACTTTTTGTAAAAAGGGCTTCAAGTACTTTAAAAATTTAATTGCTCATGTAAAGGGGCATAAGGACAATGAAGATGCCAAGCGCTTTCTTGAAATGCAAAGCAAAAAAGTTATTTGCCAGTACTGTAGAAGGCATTTTGTAAGTGTTACTCATCTCAATGATCATTTACAAATGCATTGTGGCAGTAAGCCATATATCTGCATTCAGATGAAATGTAAGGCTGGTTTTAATAGTTATGCAGAGCTTTTAACCCACCGAAAGGAGCATCAAGTCTTTAGAGCAAAGTGCATGTTTCCTAAATGTGGCAGGATTTTTTCAGAAGCTTATTTACTATATGATCATGAAGCACAACATTATAATACCTACACTTGTAAGTTCACAGGTTGTGGTAAAGTTTATCGTTCTCAGAGCGAGCTGGAAAAGCACCTGGATGATCATAGTACTTCTCCTGAAAAAACACTGTCTCCTGAAGACCAGCTTAATTCATCTGGAGATTCTATTCAGCCTTCCAAAGTGAATCAAAACACAGAAGAGAATACTGAGAAAGAAAGATCTGTGCTTCCTTCAGAGAATAACATTGAAAACAGCTTACCAGCAGATAGAAGTAATGCTTGGGATAAAAGCAAAGCAGAGTCCATTGTGACCAATCAAAACCAGATTTCTTCCTCTGACCTCAGGCAAACTAATGGACCATTGCCAAATGGTTTGGAAAACCCTGCCCCTACTCCTCTTCTTCAAGCCAGTGAAGTAGCAGTGTCCATCAAAGTATCTCTGAATCAGGGGATGGAGGATAACTTTGGGAAGCAAGAAAACTCAACTGTGGAAGGCACCAATGAGCCACTGGTCACAAATGTAAATACACCAGTTGAAGATACTTGTAATGATTTGCGTCATCCAAATTTCCAAGAGAGAAAAGAACAGAATTGCTTTAATGAAGGCCAGATTGCTCAGAATAACCTAGTAAATTCAGAAACCCTTAAAATAGGTGACCTTAGTCCACAAAACTTAGAAAGACAAGTGAACAATTTGATGACCTTTTCTGTGCAAAATCAGGCGGGATTTCAAAACAATTTACCAACTTCTAAGTTTGAATGTGAAGGTAATGTTAAAACACCACCCAACCTTTATAACTTACCTCTCAAGACATTAGAAAGTATCACTTTCGTTCCGTCACCGCCTAATGCAAGTAGTTCAATAGGAACTCCATCAGTGCCTCCAAAACCTCCAGTTCAAAAATTCAGCTGCCAGGTCGAGGGATGTACACGAACCTATAATTCTTCACAGAGTATTGGGAAACACATGAAGACTGCACACCCTGACCAATATGCTGCATTTAAAATGCAGCGAAAAAGTAAAAAAGGTCAGAAATCTAATAACTTAAATACACCCAATAATGGAAAGTTTCTTTATTTTTTACCATCACAGATGAGCTCTAATAATGCATTTTTTACACCACAGACCAAAGCCAATGGGAATCCTGCTTGCTCAGGCCAGTTGCAACATATCTCACCTTCAGTTTTTCCAGCTCATTTAGCAAGTGTGTCAGCTCCATTGTTGCCCTCAATGGAAAATGTCATAAACCCAAATATACCTTCTCAGGATAAAAGTGAACAAAGTAATATGCTATGTTCTCAAATGGAAAATTTAACAAATTCAACCTTGCCAGCACAAATGGAAGATCTAACCAAAACAGTTTTGCCTTTGAATATTGACAGCGGTTCAGATCCTTTCCTTCCTTTACCTGCAGAAAGTAGTTCAATGTCTCTATTCCCTTCACCAGCAGATAGTGGGACAAATTCTGTTTTTTCCCAACTGGAAAATAATACAAATCATTACTCCTCACAGATTGAAGGAAACACTAATTCCTCCTTTCTAAAGGGGGGTAATGGTGAAAATACAGTTTTCCCTTCACAAGTAAATGTTGCAAATGACTTTAGTAACACCAGTGCCCAGCAGTCTGCACCTGAAAAAGTGAAAAAAGACCGAGGGCGTGGCCCAAATGGGAAGGAAAGAAAACCCAAGCACAACAAAAGGGCCAAGTGGCCTGCAATTATCAGAGATGGGAAATTTATCTGTAGCAGGTGTTACAGGGCTTTTACTAATCCACGGTCACTGGGTGGACACTTATCTAAGCGATCTTATTGTAAACCACTGGATGGAGCAGAAATTGCTCAAGAACTTCTACAAAATAATGGACAGCCTTCTCTTCTTGCCAGCATGATTCTGTCCACAAATGCAGTAAATTTGCAGCAGCCACAACAGTCCACCTTCAATCCAGAAGCGTGTTTTAAAGATCCATCGTTCCTACAACTTCTTGCTCCTGAAAATCGCCCATCAACATTTGTACCAAATACATTTCCTCGATCTGGTGTGAATAACTTTAATACCAGTGTTAGTCAAGAAGGAAGTGAAATTATTAAACAGGCTTTGGAAACTGCTGGCATTCCCAGTACCTTTGAGGGTGCTGAAATACTTTCTCAGGTTGTTCCAACAGGTTGTATCTCAGATACAGCACAAGTAAATGCAACAGTGATGCCAAATCCAACTGTACCACCCTTGTTGCAGACTGTGTGCCATTCAAACACCCTGCTGACAAACCAGAATCAGACACCAAATTCCAAAACTTCCACCGTCGAGGAATGTAGCAGTTTGCCTGTTTTTCCAACAAATGACTTACTACTGAAGACTGTTGAAAATGGTTTGTGCTCTAGTTCTTATACTAATTCTACCGGTCCATCACAAAATTTTACCAGTAACAGTTCACGTGTTTCAGTTATAAGTGGTCCTCAGAACACAAGATCTAGTCATTTAAATAAAAAGGGAAATAGTGCTTCTAAGAGAAGAAAGAAAGTTCCTCCTCCACTAATTGCACCTAATGCTTCCCAAAACTTAGTACCCAGTGACTTAACAACAGTGGGACTTATAGCAAAGAGTATTGAGATCCCTGCTACTAATCTTCATTCAAATGTAATTCCAAATTGTGAACCTCAGGGTCTGGTGGAAAATCTAACACAGAAATTAAATAATGTTGACAATCATCAGTTGTTTTTGACTGATGTAAAAGAGAACTTCAAAACCAATCTTGAGTCCCATTCAGTGTTAGCCCCTTTAATAAAAACTGAAAATGGTGATTCCCAAATGATGGCTTTGAATTCATGCACAACTTCAGTGAATTCTGATTTGCAGATTTCTGAAGACAATGTTATGCAGAACTTTGAAAAGACTCTTGAAATTATTAAAACTGCTATGAATTCTCAAATACTTGAGGTAAAAAGTGGATCTCAGGGTGCTGGTGAAACATCACAGAATGCTCAAATTAATTATAACATTCAGCTTCCTTCAGTGAATCCTGTGCAAAATAACAAATCGCCTGATTCTTCTCAGTTTTCCTCTTTCATAAGTGTAATACCAACCAAAAGTAACATTCCTCAGTCTGAAGTATTGCATAAAGAGGATCAAATACAGGAAATTTTAGAAGGCTTACAAAAATTAAAATTAGAAAATGACCTGTCCACTTCATCCCAGTGTATATTAATAAATACATCAGTGACACTGACTCCTGCTCCTGTTAAATCAGTTCCAACTGTCACAGTTGTTCAGCCAGTTTCTGAAATGATACACATTCAGTTTAGTGACAAAGTTAATAAACCTTTTGTGTGTCAAAACCAAGGCTGTAACTACAGTGCTATGACAAAGGATGCACTGTTTAAGCACTATGGTAAAATTCATCAGTATACTCCAGAGATGATTCTTGAAATTAAGAAAAATCAGCTGAAATTTGCTCCATTTAAATGTGTAGTACCTACATGTACAAAAACATTTACAAGAAATTCAAATCTCCGGGCACACTGTCAGTTGGTGCATCATTTTACAACAGAAGAAATGGTAAAGTTAAAAATAAAAAGGCCTTACGGAAGAAAATCTCAGAATGAAAATTTGTCAGCCCCACGAGTTACACAAATAAAAAAACAGCCAGGTATAACAGAGGAAAACAAAAGGGAATGTCAGCCTGCTCTAGAGTTGGGATCAGCAACAGAAAATGCTCTCAGTAATGTAGCAGTGATCCCAGAGAAACAACTCATAGAAAAAAAAAGTCCTGAAAAGACAGAAAATTCTTCACAACTGGTTGCAGTTACTTCTGACCAATATAATATCAATTCTCTCACAAATACACAAACCAAAGGTCGGAAAATTAGGAGGCATAAAAAAGAAAAGGAGGAGAAAAAACGGAAGAAGCCAGTTTCCCAGTCCCTTGAATTTCCAACAAGATATAGTCCCTACAGACCTTATCGATGTGTTCACCAGGGATGCTTTGCTGCCTTTACAATACAGCAAAACTTGATTCTTCATTATCAGGCTGTACATAAATCAGATCTTCCTGCATTTTCTGCAGAGATTGAAGAGGAAAATGAAACTGGTAAAGAAGTTGAAGAAACTGAAACTAAACAAGCTATGAAAGAATTTCGATGTCAGGTGAGTGACTGTTCTCGAATTTTCCAAGCAATTACTGGCCTAATACAACACTACATGAAACTTCATGAAATGACCCCTGAGGAGATTGAAAGCATGACTGCGTCCGTGGATGTTGGAAAATTTCCATGTGACCAATTAGAGTGTAAATCTTCATTTACAACATATTTGAATTATGTTGTTCATCTTGAGGCAGACCATGGAATTGGATCAAGGACAAGTAAAACTGAAGAAGATGGAATATACAAGTGTGATTGTGAAGGCTGTGACCGTATATATGCAACTCGGTCTAATCTTCTCCGACACATTTTTAATAAGCATAATGACAAACATAAAGCTCATTTGATTCGGCCAAGAAAATTAACACCTGGCCAGGAAAATATATCAAGCAAGGCAAATCAAGAAAGATCAAAGTCTAAACATCGGGGAACAAAACATAGCAGATGTGGAAAAGAGGGAATCAAAATGGCTAAAACCAAAAGAAAGAAAAAAAATAATTTAGAAAACAAGAATGCAAAGATTGTGCAAATTGAAGAAAATAAGCCTTATTCTCTGAAACGTGGAAAGCACGTATATTCTATAAAGGCTAGAAATGATGCTTTGTCTGAGTGTACAAGCAGGTTTGTAACCCAGTATCCATGTATGATAAAGGGATGTACTTCGGTTGTTACAAGTGAAAGCAATATAATTAGACATTATAAGTGTCATAAATTATCTAAGGCATTTACATCACAACACCGCAATCTTCTTATTGTCTTCAAACAGTGTGGCAACTCAGAAATAAAGGAAACTTCTGAGCAAGAAGGTTCTATGAATGATGTGAAAGATTCTGACACATGTGTATCAGAGAACAATGATAACTCAAGAGCAACCACTGTTCCACAGAAGGAAGTTGAAAAAAGTGAAAAAGATGAAATGGATGAGCTAACGGAATTGTTTATTACAAAATTAATAAATGAAGACAGCACAACTGTGGATACACAGGCTAATACCTCTTCAAATGTAAATAACAATTTTCAGGAAAATAACCCTTCCCAGTCAGAAAGACAAAAAGCAAGCAATCTGAAGAGAGTTAATAAAGAAAAACATGTCTCACAAAATAAGAAAAGGAAAGTTGAAAAAGCCGAACCAGAACTAACAGTTAAGTTAAGTAACATGCATAAAGAAGAAGAAACTGCTGTTGCAATTCAAACCACTGAGGAGCATCCTGCATCTTTTGACTGGAGCTCATTTAAACCAATGGGATTTGAAGTATCATTTCTGAAGTTTCTTGAGGAGTCTGCAGTGAAGCAGAAGAAAAGTACCGACAAAGACCATCCAAATAGTGGAACTAAAAGAGGAGCCCATTCAAATTCAAGAAAAAATACTGATAAGACACTTATGACTAGTGGAAATCATGTGTGTTCTTGTAAAGAAAGTGAAATCTTTGTACAGTTTGCCAATCCATCACAGCTTCAGTGTAGTGATAATGTAAAAATTGTTTTAGACAAGACTCTTAAAGATTGCACTGAGCTTGTGCTAAAGCAACTTCAGGAAATGAAACCTACGGTCAGTCTGAAAAAACTTGAAGTACATTCAAACGATCCAAATATGTCTGTAATGAAAGAAATCAGTATAGGTAAAGCCACAGGCAGGGGGCAGTACTGATAACTAATGTATTATAAATACATCATTTATAGTTGTATTTTCTATAGGAAGCCATCAAGCATGCTGTAATTGTGAAACTTTTATTATTTTTTTGTTGATGTGAATTGACCTGGCCAAAAAACTAAACAAAACAAAAAAACATGACATTTGTCATGTAAAACTTTTTTTTATCCCTATGGGACTTGAGGAACAGAATCAATACTTCAGTTATTGTAAATATTTGAGTTAAACCTCAAATTTCTATCTCCCAGTTGCCCTTTTCATGAAACAGACTGAATTATCTGTGTGATTGGTATGTTTCACCAGGTCACTGCTCATGTATAACAGTACTCTTTATTTGTAGATACCTTTTTTTGTATATATTTATTATTGTAAATCATTTGCTGCCACCAGCAGTCTGTAAGTCTAAACTATTAAATGATACATTTATATTTGGAATTTTAATTTTTAACTAAGTGATCAAATTTTTAAAACTTCTTTTATTTTAAATTAAGAACTTTTTGAACTAAAACTAGAAACTTTGCCATAGTTCATTGATTTTTTTTACATGAAACATTATATTTACAAGATGATCTCAAGACAATATTTCACAAAGTAGGCACATTGTATCAAGACTTGGCTCTGCTTTGTAAATTTGCCATCCAGCACTTCTGGGTGGTATTTGTGTGAAAATTAAAGCAGATTCTTCAGTGGTTTCCTATAGCAACAGGCGTTTTTTTTTTTTTTTTTCTCCTTTTTCCATGGCTTTTAATTGGATATAGTTACTATGATTCCATGAAATATGATGGCAATGTGAATTTAAAAATTTGCTACATTGAAGATTTTAACCATTGGTATTTTAAAAAATCCTTTGTGAATGTGATAGAAACTAGTAGTGTGGAGCAGTGTAAATATTTGAGGTGGTGATTTGTGAAGTAGCCCAGTATTGCCTTAAATAAAATCACATTTCGTTTCTTGTTTTATACATGTGATCTTATAAAGGTTTTTCCTCCCATTTTCTGAGATTTATAGCTTGGTGTATAGCTTTAAACTGTATAAACTTTTGTGGAAATAATTTTTTAAACATTTTTATAAATCTTAAAATTGGTATCATCAAAGTGAGCCCATCTTGTGTTTATAAAATGCAAGAATCTTAACATTTATAGTTACATAGATGAAACACTTTCTATAAGGAAGTTGGATGTTTTGATTTTACTGTTTATAGATATTAGATTGTACAGATTTGTCTGTATTTTCTCACCATATCTAATGATACTTTTTTCATTAGATCACTCTTCAAGAGCAGTATTAGTTGTTATAATTGATTATTTTGATTATTCAGTATATAGTAAGCTCTTATAGTTTTAGCTTTATTCACCATATTTATACTGTGGATTCACAGACAGAGGTAGAAGTTGTTTCAGGAGAGTTGATGACCTTCATTTAAAGTCCAACAAAAATCAGTACTGGAAAAAAAGAAGACATTCTTTCACTATTACTTTTGTTTGCCATAAATATTATACTGATTTTTTTTTATGTTGTGTTTGTTATAAAGCAGTTGCATTCACAATATTACTGGCCTGGGATATTGATTATATTGTGATGATACAAAAAATGTGTATATTCCCTGTGCAGCATCAGATTTGCAGGAAAAAAATGAAGCACTTAACTGAAATTGCTGGTACTCTGAATAAATAAGCATGGTCAAGGAGTGAACTATTTTCTTTTGGAAAATATTTTTTTACCTTTTATTATTAAAGTATTATAGTTTGATTTTTAGGGCTTAGTGGATTATATTGAGTAGTTGGTTTCACTACCTTAAGATTTATTATCAGTGTGCATAAAACTTGACATATTAAAATCCCTACCCTTTGGTAAGCCCACTGTTATTTATTAAAATAAAAGTTGTTTTCATGGGTGGTTAATACATGTTTTTTTCTAAACAATAATTTAACTGAGTAATTTTAATATTAATTTTTTGTTAATTGAATATTTTTATAGTTTTCTTAGAAGTTGACCTAGCTCTTTAAAGTAGGCACTTAGTAAAATTGCCTGATATAGTATAGTAGCAAATAAGTTTATTTCTGATAATTGTAATGATGAGCCACTGTTAAGGGAAAATGCCAGTGTATTGGGGCTTTTCTTTATGCTTACTAGCTTAAGAAAATTGACCACTAGACATTTCTGTAATTGTTCCCCTGAAATGGTTTGCCAACATTGAGTGATTTTTTATTTTTTTAAATTTCAGGTATTGTATGTTGAAAGTAATTATGGAAGAGTGGGCTTTTTAGCATGGAACAGAAAATTCAAATTATGAATATGATTTTATAGAGTAGCATGTTGGTACAGTTAAATATGGAATGTAATACATAAGTATTAAAAAAGAATCATAAAGTATATTTTTTTCATGTTATACTTTTCCTCAATCTATTGTCTTTTGAGATATTTTCTTTCTGCATCCTGCATTTTCCCAAGGTTTCATCATTTAAAAATGTATTTTTTCCTCTTCTCAACCCAAAGGATTTTAATACTACACTTAACAACCAAGTTTTCAGTAGATCATTAAGTTAAATGTAACTATTTTGGAACTTTTCAGCAGCTGAATTCACTATATTTAAATTATTTGAAACGGCTAGACAGATAAGATTTTTGACACCTCCCCCCCCAAAAAAATGGTTACTAAGTACATTTAGGTTGAACAACTTAATCAATTACAAATTTTAGAAAGGTGTAATCGGCACTGTATAGAGAAAAGGTTGTGTAAACTGGAGATTAATACTAGGAAGATTGCAAATGGTCCTGTCTTCCCCTCACCCACCCACCCCAAAAAAAAAAAAAAAAAAAAAAAAAAAAGCAATGATGGGGGAACCAGAAAAAAAGAGTGTTAAATGTAAATGAAGTTGGGAAATAGACTGATGTTTATGAGAGATGGCAAAATGTCATGCAGTCTTAAGATAACTTTTTTCAAAATGTTTATTGTGTGACATCAGGTGCAAGGATAGTATAGTAAATTATGTGATCCAAGAAGTTTTCTAAACTACATAATTATTATTTCCTCTTTAAAAATCCAGTGCACGTTAGTATATTAAAGATTGAGAGCTGGGGATATAGCTCAGTTGGTAGAGTGCTTGCCGCACATGTACAAGACTCTGGGTTCAGTCCCCAGCACAACAACAACAAAATAAGCATGTCATCTTTTGAATTGAGGATTTTAAAAAATATTTTTTAGTTGTAAATGGACACAATATCTTTATTTTTTATTTATTTATTTTTATGTCGTGCTAAGGATTGAATCCAGTGCCTCAAGTGTACAAGACAAGCTCTCTGCCACTGAACTACAACCCCAGCTCTAGTATTTTTCTTCTTCAATGTCAATGTTTAGGTGTATCCCACTGAATGAGTATGCTGAACAGACTTGGGAACATCAAGGCCTAAAGTGGCTTTCATGCAGTTAGGGACTGATGATCAGTAGTTACATATCAGTTCGGCTGTATCATCTGATCACAAATGGTGATTATTGTGATTGGTCTGTTTATCTGCTCCAGTTCATTCTTGTATTATGTTGATTGTTAGTGTTTTGAATGTCATCCTGTATTCACCTTTTATTAAAATTAAGTCTCTACTTGCTTAAAGCCCCTGCCAACCACTTCAGATTTTTTTTTTTTTTGGTACTGGGGATTGAACTCAGGGGCACTCTACCACTAGGTCACATCCCCAAGCCCTTTTTTATATTTTATTTAGAGACAGGGTCTCACTGAGTTACTAAGTGCCTCGCCATTGCTGAGGCTGGCTTTGAACTCGCGATCCTCCTGCCTCAGCCTCCCAAAGTGCTGGGATTACACGCGTGCGCCACCACGCCCGGCTACTTCAGATATTCTTAACCTACTCTACCATTTCCTGCTGTTTCCATTTCATTGAACACATACTGTGCTGGTTTCCCCACCACAAAGCCCTCACACGTAACTATGTCTAGGTAGAATGCTTATTCCTTTATGTTGGTTTTTTTTTTTTTTTTTTTTTTTTTTTTTTTTTGGTCCCGGGGATTGAACTCAGGGACACTCGACCACTGGGTCACATCCCCAGACCTTTTTTGTATTTTATTTAGAGACAGGGTCTCGCTGAGTTGCTAAGTGCCTCGCCATTGCTGAGGCTGGCTTTGAACTCGCGATCCTCCTGCCTCAGCCTCCCAAAGTGCTGGGATTACAGGCATGCGCCACCGCTCTGGCTTCCTTTATGTTTAATGACTGACTATCCATCAAAAGTCAGCCTAAATGTCACCTTATCAGAGTGACACCCAGATCACTTTATAATAAAATTACAAACACCCGCTTTTTCTTTTTTTACAAATGTTTTTAATTTTTCTATTTGTTACGGTTTACTATCTGTACTTCCCATCACTACCACTCCATGAAGAAAGTAATCTTTTTTTTCACTGACCTTGCTCATTTCAATGATCTGTTCCTCCACAAATAGGAGCCCTACCCTTTGCCATAATCCAAACTCACATCACTTTCAAATCTTGAATTACATTTTATTAAAAAAATTTTAATAGTTTGGCAATACTTTCTCATTTTTACCACCAAATCTACAAACCTATTTGTACTCTTGTCTACTTAACTGCTATCTTGTTTTTTGTTTGTTTTTTGGTACCAGGGTTTGAACCCAAGGGGTGCTTAATCACTGAGACATATCCCAACCCTTTTTAAAAATCTCTTCTTTTGAGACAGGGTCTTGCCAAGTTGCTCAGGACCTCACTACGTCACTGACGCTAGCTTTGAACTTTGGATTCTCCTGCCTCAGCCTCCCAAGCATGTGGGATCACAGGCATGCACAACCACACCCAGCTAATCAACCTTTCTTTATTGCCAGATTCTTTTCAACAATTTATAGAAAGGCCCTCGTAGCTACTATTCTTAAAAGAAATGATAGAGACATTTTATTTCAGCCAATCAAAACCCCATTTTCTGGTTCCACTGACAGCTAATCTGTTTGCACATTCTGTTTTCTCACTTGTCATTTACTACCACTTTTTATGTACCTGCAACTCTCCTAAAATTATTCTTACCAGGATCATCAGCCTTTTCTGTGCTGTTTAACTGATTCTTTTAATGCCCTCATTCACTGCCTTGGGAGAATTCAACAGGGTTGATGATTCTCCTTGACGTTTTCTTAAGTTTTCTCTAACTTTTTTTTGGCTATTCCAGCTCTGATTCTACTTCATTTCTCAGTACCTGGGCTCTGAGTCATGTGTCTTTCTATTGTCTTTTTGGATGATTACGTCCATTCTTTGAAGATTGGTATATTAATGGACCAATCATGCTCAGGTTTATATTTCTAAGATCGACCTTTTCATTGTATATACAACTGCCAGAGTTGAGCACATTATATCCAGACAATTATTTTCTCTGACCACCTTCAATCTATTCCTCTACCAATATTCCTTATCTGGAGAAGTAACGTCTCTTGCCTGTTTTATGTTGCTGTCATTAATAGCTAATTCATGTTTTTTCTGTATATTTAGTCACAATTATGATCACTTATACCTCCAAAGTGGAAAGTTGCTTCTCTCCATGTCGTAACATGAATCCAAATCACCATCACCTCTGTAACAGTCTCCCTACTTTCTTCCAGAATATTCCCACCAAGTATCTAGAATTATCTTCACATTTTTATTTTGTTTAATTTAAAACAGGTTCTCTTCCATGTCACCCAAACGTGGCCAATATGTGCTACTTCTGGCTTCAGTAAGTGTGAATGGTGATGCTGTTTACCAAGATAATATAGAAAGAATAGGCTTAGAGGAGAGATTAATGTTGAGTTTGAGGTTCCTGTTAGGTTATCAAGACAGATGTATACTGATTGATTCTTTATAGGAGTCTTGCCTTGAAGGCAAGCATCCTATCTTTTGACCATTTAGCCCAGCATCTAGGATATACTAAGCAATTGATACATTCTGTTAGAATTAAAGAAGCAGCAAAGTCTTTAGATCTGGGAGTTTGGGAATTGACAATTTTTAACCCTAGTTGTAAACAATTTTTTTTTTTTTTTTTGTACCGGGGATTGAACTCAGGGGTACTCGACCACTGGGCCACATCCCCAGCCCTTTTTTTGTATTTTGTTAGAGACAGGGTCTCACTGAGTTGCTAAGTGCCTCACCATTGCTGAGGCTGGCTTTGAACTTGCGATCCTCCTGCCTCAGCCTCCCAAAGTGCTGGGATTACAGGCGTGCGCCACCACACCCAGCTCGTAAACAATTTTTAACTCAATATGAGAGAATATCATGCCCAGAAACAATTTTTAACTCAATATGAGAGAATATCATGCCCAGAAAGCATGTAGGGAAAAGATAGATGATCAAGGAATGAAACCTGAGGAGCACCAACACTTAGTGGGCAGAAGAAAATAGACCAGCAAAGAGAACTTGGGGAGGAAGAGTCAGAATTCTGAGTACCAGAAAAGGAGATGAAGGCACAGAATGTCAAGGAGGTAAAAGGTAGGTAGACATGCCAAATGCCATTAAGAGATCAATTAGGAGGAATGATCTATTAGAATTAAATATTGTTGGTCATTTTATATTCAGAGACATTTTAGTAGATAAGTAATGTTTATTTTCTAGTTACGTGTAGTTGAACATACTGAATAGTATACTTCTACCTATTGAAGAGGTAGAACTTGAAGTAGAACAGTAGATGGATCCTGGTCCCAAGGATAAAAGTGGGAATATTGTGTTACAAAGTTAAACAGTGCATCCAGGCTATGTGGTACATGTATGGAGTTTGTGAAGGGTTAGGGTTAGGATTACAGTATCTTCTTGGTCCAATTCTTCTTGGCAGATCTAGGTTCAGTTAAGAGGAAGTTGTATATAAATTTGTGAAGCAAGAAAAAGGTAAGAGTTCTGTAGGGAGCCCTTTTTTAGGGAGCATAATGAACAGAGGAGAGAAAGTATAATAGTAGGAGTCAGAGTGCAAAAAGTAGAAGGGTGTTTTCTTTAGTGTCCAATAAGAAATATAAGATGTACCATTGAAATCTTCCAAGTCCAACGCTGCAGTGAATCTGTTGTACCTGGCCTTCCCAAACAGGTGTCATGTATTGGATCTGCTAATGATAGTAAGAAATTAACTCTTTATCAATTGCTACTGTGTACTAGGCATTAAGAATTCTTGTATTTCCATTTATTTTTGCATCAAATCAAAGACTTAAGCTTTTTAATCCACATTTTAGGATTAAAAAATCAAGTATGAGGAAATGCTAGATATCTTACCTAAGTATTCCACAGATAGTATGTGGCAGAACTGAGAATTGAAACTGGCAAAACTGACTCCAGAGCTTCTACATTCCTTGATTTGAAGAATATAGGCCCTCAAGTGAGCTAATCCATTGTTCTGTATTCTTTGCTAGAAGGTGTTGTGAAATACTGTCCTGATTTTTTTTTAAAAAAATTTCTCTAGATGACTGGGAAGATTGCTTGTTTGTATTAGGACCTTATTTGTAATTGATCTTCCTTTAAAAGCTACATTTTGATTTTATGTGAGTATTGTTTATTATTTAATATTGATTCCAAAGAAGAAAAGAAGGAATTCCTGGAACCCAGTTCGGAACCATGAAGGAGGTGGCTGTGTTGATAAAGGTAGGGTATATGGAAGAAAAAAGGAGCTGACTGCTAAACATCTGCACTGTCAATTGTGAATGCTTTGACCAGAGAATTAGCAAAAAAAGTGGAAATGAGAAGCAACTGCAGAAGCTGAGTGGATTCTGACAGGCACTCAGCTATGGTTGGTTGTGTACTGGGAGGGCTGTAATTGAAAGCTATATCCAGAGGTTTGTTTGCTGTCCTCATAGCTACCAAGTTCTTTTTGTAATCCAAAATAGCTATGAGCATGGCAAAAGAAATGTAAATTTTGCAAGTTGTATGTACCCCGCCTTTAGTGCTAATATGCCTAGATCCCCCAAGCATGGTAGGTTGGATAAGAGGAATGGTGGCAACAATGGCCCTCTTGTACCAAGGTCCCACTATAGCAGGGGATTTTCAAGAAGTCACTGGGCTTTTGTGGTCACATGGTGGGTTTCAAACTATTGAGCAGATTTTCCCAGGAAATTCTTCATTGGGAATGGAGACTGTGAGTCAACCTCAGAGGGAAATGTCCCCTTCTTGCCAAGTCAAATTGGCCCCTGTTTTTGTTGAAGTTAGATGTTAATACCGTGGTTTGCTGGGGAGGTGGGTATGTAGGGAATCAACCTCTTATTTTGCTTCCAATACATTTTGACAATCATATAATCCAAATGTCCAAATAAGTCACTTTTGTCAGTCCTTGCTTGCAACTCTAAAAATCTGCTAAACTCATTACATTTACTTACTGAAATTTCAGTACCATATTCAGAAACAATGTATTTAGGGTGGGAATATAGGTCAGTGGTTGAATGCTTGCCTAGCATCCACAAGGCACCCTGGGCTTAATCCTCAGCACTGCAGAAACAAACATGCATGCATATATGTGTATGTGTGTATATATTTACTAAATGTACTTAAGATGAAACTATCTCAGCTGCAGAATTACAGAGTTCTGTAATTACAGAATTACAGTGTTCTGTTGAGCATATATATCCACAAAGATTTTCTAATCCCATGATGGTAATTGGGTTTTCATTTGTGCACTCTAAAATGTAATCCTCACGAAAACCCCTGCCCTTTGACAAGAACAGTAAAATTAGAATTGTGACTTTACAAAAATGGTCAAATGGGACAGCAAACCTACAAATTAGGTCTGCTGACACCTTGTTCAAACTGCTTTATCTACTATCCTGCTTGGTGATAGTGTTGTCATTTCAAAGCTGAAGAATTTCAGGATCACATAGGGAAAGGTTTTTGTTTTTTTATGAATATTGGAAGCAGTGCAATATACATTTCATTTTGGTCAGTAAGACAAAGTTGTGTTATATGTTATGGTATATGTTGATGTCTTAAAGTTTAAAGAAAAAAAAAAGGTCTGCATGCTACCAGTATAAAATAAGATATTAAAACAATTCAGGGTTTTTTTCCAGTAAGATTTTAATCCCAAATCAGCTCCCAGCCACAGTTGCTCTGCCAAAGGTGAAAAATCAAAAGTATCCAGAATGCTGTGTGATAATAGTGGATGTAGGCCTTTCCAGCACAAAATAGTAAATGGTCATGTATAATTTTTGAGCTTTAAGTAAGAGTTACAAATCTTCACTCTTTCCCCATCTCTCAAAGCTTTTATATCCCTGACAAGAGAAAATCTGAAAAATAATTCTAAAACTGTAAGCTAACACTGGGGTTGTAGCTCAGCAGCAGGGCACTTGTTTAGCACATGGGAAGCCCTGGGTTCAATCATCACACGAAAAACTAGGCTGGAACCAAACATTCCTGTGGCCTACTTACCTTTGTTTTTCCTTCTCTTTTTTGTTGATTTTTCCCCCCTTGCTACCAGGAATTGAACTGAAGGCCT
The DNA here is from genome assembly GCA_025594165.1 of Tamias sibiricus. Taxonomy (NCBI): domain Eukaryota; kingdom Metazoa; phylum Chordata; class Mammalia; order Rodentia; family Sciuridae; genus Tamias; species Tamias sibiricus. The sequence goes on from CM046666.1 coordinate 73,884,457, forward strand.
CACAAAAGCTAGGAAGTGACCACTAAGCTGCATCCCCAGCCCCATCCTCCCCCCCCCCACCCCATTTGAACAATCTGTAACATCTTGTAGGCAGGTTTTCTCAGAAGAGCTACTTGGAAGTGAAGGGCAGACATGCTCCAACAGAGTTCAGGACTTCTACACAGAAGTAGGCACTGAGTACAGCAGCAATTACAGAAGACCCAGCCCCACAGATCCTCAGAGGCCTATTTTGAGCTCTTTACACACCAACTTATTTAACCCAAACTGTAAGAAATTTGCTAAGTTGGGCACAGTAGTGCACACCTGTAATCCCAGCTACTGAGGAGACTGATGCAGGATGATCATAAATTCAAGGCTAGCATCAGCAACTTAGTGAGGCCCTGTCTCAAAAAAAAAAAAAAAAAAAAAAATTAGCTGGCATTGGAGGTAACATTTAATTTTTATTTTTTTTAGTTGTAGTTGAACACAGTACCTTTATTTATTTTTATATGGTGCTAAGGATAGAACCTAGCACCTTGCACATGCTAGGCGAGTGCTCTACCTCTGAGCCACAACCCCAGCCCTCATTTTTTATTCATGTACTACCACCTGACAACTATTCCAAGAGACCTACATGTTCTCGCCAATTCAGGTTAACAGTCCAAGAATATTGGTTGAAGGAAAATGTGTGTAGCAGTCGATATATGCACACTTTGTTGATTCTTTCAACAAAACAAATGGTAGTACATTTTATAACTTTTCAGAAGAAAGATCATGTCAGCATTTGGCATACATTGAAGTTCTGCTATCACCTTTTCCCATCTTTATCAGATTTCAAGTTTATATTGGCCTGGTTAAAAAAGTTGCCTATACTCCTTTTCAGTGAATGTGTATGCATAATCTACACAATAAATATTCAGATGTTGTTTGAGTACCTTTCTCTCATCACCTTTTTTAAAATTAGGTGATTTGTTTCACTTCTTACTAGCCAGTATCTATCTTTCTGACATAAAGTTTGTCAGCTTTTGCTAGAATGCAGTAGGGCTTCATTGTTAACTTACATGCTACATGTAAAAATGTGTGTGTGTATGCATGGTAGTTCAGTACTGAGTTGCACAGGAGTAAGAGGCCACAAGATGGCATGGTAACATTAGAAATGTGTAGAGTTAAGATCTAGAAATTAAACCAGAAGTTGTCTTTCCATTATTTTTCATTCATGTTTTAAAGGACATGGGATAATATGTGATAGTCATATTTTTAAGTACTTAAGATAAGTTGAATAGTTGTTAAAATATGTTTTTAAAAATTGGGAGATGTCTATGACAACATTAGCTGTTGGTCTATTTTAACATGAGTAATCCAGCCCTCATGATAGAAACAAATTAGGGCTACTTTATATTGATTGTACATATTCATTTATCTAATAAACTAATGATTGTAACACAATTGGTCATTACATGGAAATGTCAGTATTACAAAGGAAAAAGTTATGTACAGGAAACTCTGGAAGACTTATTTGGAGTTTTTTTTAAAACTGCATTCTTGCTGTGTTACTTCATGTAACATTGGCAAGTCACTACCATTCTAGCTTGTAGTCATCTCGTTTGTAAGCATTTTTAAGATTTCTTTCAATTCCAGAATATTATGACACTTGAGTTTATACAATATAGTTAGTTCCTATCATTTTCAGGAATATGTTCCCTGTTGCTAAGCAACCACTGTGGGTTAAGGTAAATGATGAAGGATGTGGTTCTTGCCTGCATTTAAGATGCTAACAATTTAGAAGGAGATACAAATGTTTAAGCAAATAATATAGGGATAGGTGATATAATAAATTCATATATTGCTAATTATGATATGTAACATTAACCTCCATGTGCCATGCTTTGCATGTATCATCTCGTTTAACCCATTCTGAAGCCCTATCAGATAGGTATTACCTGTTCCCGTTTTACATTATATTTTCCTACTAGCAGAAATATCTGATCCAGTCATTGAAGTAGAATTTCTCAAGATGGAGAAAAGAAAAATGAAATCTCATAAAATATTGAGTGAGTACTTTGCATTTCACTATAATGCCATGATTCTAAAGATAAATATTTTAGTCAGTTCTGTGGAACTGCCTAAATTGTTTATTATGGTGAGCTGTCTTATTATACATTAAATTTGTTCTAGGCGGTTCTACTAATCAGAGATCTTTCTGTGGACTCAAGTTTATGTAGTGATATAGCAATACAGAGTCTCAACTTGCCATCGAAGTACTAGATCCATAGGTTCTTGAAGGAAATGCGGAGATCATCTAACTAACCCTCCCATAAAATCCAGAAATATTCTTTTTTAAAAAAATATTTATTTGCTTTTAGTTGTACACAATGCGTTTATTTTTACATGGTGCTGAGGATCGAACCCGGGCCACACACATGCTAGGCGAGCGCTCTACTGCTGAGCCACATCCCTAGCCCCAGAAATATTCTTCAACATTCCTTTCAGTATTGGTGATCACACTATTTTGTCAGGGGATTATTTCAGTGAAGCATTTCAAATTAATAGGGTGTCCTTGTGTTAGGCTAAAAAAAATTTTTTTTAATTTTTATCCAGCAGTCCTAGTTCTCACCCATTATAACTTCTGAACACAGAATAAGCTGTTTGACTTTTTAACCATTTGAGAAGTCATTTCCTTGTAGTCTGGATACAAGCATCTGCTAGTACAGGTTTAAATTAACCTTTTTAGAAAAATAGTTTTATACTATACTTAGCTTATCTTAAGGTGGTGGACAGTTTAAACTCCAAGGACATTATGTTGTGAAATATCAGTCTTGGTCTCATACTGAAAGGATTGATGCAGAATGATTGTTCCATTTCACCTCACTTGTTCTGAACAAAATTCTACCTGAGATTTTTTTTTTTTTTTTTTTAATGGTTCAATTGTTACTCCGCCATTTCTTTTTTGGTACTGGGCATTGACCTCAGGGGCATTCAACCACTCAGCCACATCCTCAGCCCTATTTTGTATTTTATTTAGAGACAGGGTCTCACTGAGTTGCTTTAGCATCTCAGCCTTCTGAGCTTCTGGGATTACAGGCGTGTGCCACCATGCCCAGCGCTCAGCCATTTCTTGTGTCTTCAGTAGATATGTGCATGCCTTCTGGATCTTCCCTTAGTCACTAACACAAACTTAATTAAGAATGTTGGGGGCTACAAGTAAATATTAACATGCAGTGACTTAGGTAGAAGTTAATTGTCTCATATACCAACAAATGAGGTAGGAGATAAGCAGTTCAGGGCCAATATGGCAATTCCATAATGACATCGGTGTCCCATGAGTCTGTCCTCCTCCTCCTTCATCAGGTCTTGCTTCCATCCTCAAAGTCACTCCATGACAGATGTTTACTGCAGCTCTAGCTTTGATGTCTTGGTAGGAAAATGTGGGGAATGGATCAGCCCCACATTTTAAATGACTTTCCCCAAAGCACCAGCCAAAAAATCTTGTGTCGCTTTCGCAAGAAGATAATTCACATTGCTACTTCCACGTGCAAAGACTTGGAAATTTACTTTTTTAGATAGGCACACTGCCATCCCCAACAAAATCAAGGTTCTTTTTTTTTATTAAAAAACATGGCGAGGAGTAAATAGTTAAATGAGATATGGGAGATGCAAGAGGAACACAAAGTTTTTCTGGAAGAAACATGCTCTTAAATACCATTGACCTAACCTGTGGGGGTGCAGGAGCATGACGAGATGAATATAAGACCAAGTCTTTAAATGTAGTCATAATCAGTGTTTAACATGTTATCATGTTAACATAATTGGGAACAATCTAGGAAGGTTGGTTTATCAGGATTGCTTATCTTCCTCAGAAAGTCAAATCTCAAATTACTCCACTCTTTTTTAAGGTAAATACTTTTTACAATGGAAAACTCTTGGTTTTGCTAGTGGTTAATGCTTCTTTTAGTCACAGGGAGTTGACAATCATCAGATTAGTTAATGGCGTTTTTACCCCAAGAATGTGGCATTTGTATTGCGTAGCATTTGTATTGCTTAGTATTTGTCTCCTGTAGCCCCAAACTGCACCAAAGGGTTTAATTGTGACATCTTTCTAGAATAGGAATCTTCAGTTCCCTTCTTCAACTCCCTTGTATTCTTTTTTTTTTAATTATTTATTTTAATCAGGTATATATGACAGCAGAATGTTCCCTTATATTCTGAACAGACATGTAGATTTCTACCTCACAGCTTTTCCATCCATCTCTACTCTGACAGGAGGCATTAATATCTGAAAAATTATTAAGATAAAGTATTAGGGCTGGGGTTGTGGCTTAGCGGTGGAGCACTCGCCTAGCATGTATGAGGCTCTGGGTTTGATCCTTAGCAACACATAAAAATAAATAAAGGTTTATGTCTAACTACAACTAAAAAAGATATTTTTAAAAAAGATAAAGTAAAGTATTAATAGAAATTATATATATATGTATATATATATATATATATATATCACTTTTCTCTGAAAATTCCCCACCCTTTTTTTTTTTTTTAAACTGGAGATTAAAATCAAGACCTCATGCATGCTAGGCAACCACTACCTACCACTGAGTTGTATCCCCAGTTATTTTTGAGACAGGCTCTTGCTAGGTTGCCCAGACTGGCATTAAACTTACAATCCTCCTGCCTCAGCCTCCTCAGTACCTGGGATAACAGGTGTGTGCTGCCTTACCTAGCTTCTTTTAATTTAAAAATAATAATAGAAAATTTAATCTCTATAGCTGGGGAAGGACCTGAAACATCACCTTTAAAATAGGTAGAAATGTTGAGCTATGTAGAATCCAGAAAGTCATTTCACTTTGCTTTCAAGCAATATGTGAGGAAATCATCTCAGTATAGGAACGTTGGTCAGACTATTTGACATAGTAGAAACAAGATGGATCTGGATAGTTCTCTGAACTCCCCACAATTCTCAGTACCTTTGTAGATTCCTTTGTGAGAAAGGCCCTGTTTTTGATTATGTGATAGCAGGGATTGAACCCAAGAGCTGTCTACTACTGAGCTACGTCCCCACTCCTATTTATTCATTCATTTATTTGTTTGTTTGTTTTGAGGCAGGGTCTCACAAAGTTTCCAAGGCTGGCTTCGAACTTAGGATCCTCCTGCCTTAGCCTCCCAAGAGGCTAGGATTACAGGCCTGCATCACCATACCTGGTTCCCAATTGTATTTTAGAGAACACTCTTCTGGTAGACCTCTCCCACAACACCTCCCTCAGGCTTTTGTCATAAAAATTCATTTGTATGCTGACATTTTTCCTTCCACATGTTCTGCTACTGTTTGTTTCCTCATCAATTTTTTTAAAAAACTGATATAGCCATCTTTTGTCCTCTGTGCAGTATTAAAATATACAAAATTAAACTAAATTAGGAATAAGTTGACGTCAGTATTTAAGCAAAGTGCTAAATGTATGTGACAGGATGTGAGCTAGAATAAGGAGAGTCAGGGCACTGAGGGCTCTTTAATTCTTTATTTAAAATATAAGAACAAAAGTAACGTGAAATAATAAGAATAAAAAGACAAAGTTAAGCTCTTCCTCTGGTTGAAACCAATGTTGAGATCTCTATAGTTTTCCCATTTTTACAAATACATGTACATACCTATCAAATTTTGGAGGTTTTGAAAGGGTCAGTACAAGAGAAGTGTCCTACCTCTCTTACTGTTATATAGGGAAAGAAATTTATGCAGAAAGTCATTTTATTAAGACTCTCAGTTGCAGAACACATAAATCTAACTTGAAACAGCTTAAGCAAAAACAAATTTATCTTTCATATAAAGTGGAGCAGTGGGGCTAGGCTCAGGGCCAATACAATAGAAGAATTCAAATGTCTGCCTTTTCCCCTCCTCTCTCATCTTCACAGTCTGTCTGCTGGCTTCATTTCTGGAAGACCCCTGGAACCACAGCCACTTGCAGCTGTGGGCATTCTTTTGTAAAAGCACTTGAAAAAATTTCTGCCAACTCCAATCAGAAGAAACTCTATGGCCGGGGGTGAGATCCATAAGCAAAAAGATTGTGGGGTCAAGCACTGATCAGTGAAGACACTCCACCCATCTTCATCTTCGTGCTTTTTAATGAAGGTAGACATTTTCTTGATCAGGAATTATTACGTCTCAGAAGGTGGGTAGCCCAGTGTCATGTTCCCAGGAACTTAATAAATACTAATATGTTGAACAACTGAATAAAGATGAAACAAATTGCCAAAATTCTCATAATCAAATGTTTGGGGTCTTCACTGATATTACTGAGCTGGCTATAGGAATCTCATTTTGTAAGTTTAGGAAGTATGGAAGTATCAACAAACTAAGAGTACACATCCCACCTTCCTATTTGAACAGCTTCATTTCCGTTTCCCTTGCTCACATTACCTTTTGATCTCTAAAGTAGAGAAGCAACCAATGTGCATGCCCAGGCAACCAACACTGGTAACTTGGGCAGAGCTTGTGGTAACATGGGAGGAGGCTGACCTCTCCAAAGACTTTTGGCAGTGAACTCCTCCTCAGACTGAAAAATTCCCGTCTTTATTCCATTTCTCCCCTGCAAACATTTTCTAGATTCCATGTCAGATTCAGATCTCAAAACCTTAGACCCTTTAACCACATATCATTTTTTAAAACCATGGTTACATGCATTTATGAAGGCTAGATGTTTCATGTTAAATGGCAAAGTACATGTTTGTAAGTTCTTAAGTCCAGCAGTGATCTCTGATATGAATTAAAGAGAGAAAGAAACCACAAAGTTCATCTTTCTGTTGTCCAAGACAAACTTAAAGATTATGACCACTATTGGTGACATGGTCTGTAGACTACATAATAATTCGAATAACCTTTGCTGTGCACGAATTGCAAGGAGACATTTTATTCTGAGGCTGTCAGGACATGGAAGACATGAATTATTGGTTTTAGTTAAAATTACATTTTATACCGACTTTCTGTTAAGAAATTCCAAAGGGGGAATAGAATGGTTTCTGAGCTATTTTTACAAAGCAGTGTTGAAAATCTTGTTCTAAAATTCTCAGGAAAAATATGTTTTTTCATAGAAAACTCATACTTGGTGAAGTCAAGTAAAGATATCATTGGCAGCCAAATAGCATTGCAAAACAATTTTTATTCTGGGGCATGCACATATGTTTAAAAGTATCAAATTCAAAGAGTATATTATGAATTAAAAAATAGAAAAGTAAAGTTAAAAGTTCTAGTCTTCAAAACAAATGATAGTGAATTTTCTTTCTTACATTATTTGATCCACTGTAATAGCCTAGTACATGTTTTATTATCCTAGAGATGTGCTACTATAAGCAAATTGTGTCATTTATAGTTACATCATATAGTTCTGGTTATAAAAAGGTCTAACAATATGGAAATTTACAAAGTATTTCAGTGTTTTTATGGTTAAAGAAAAGTGTTATATGATTATCAAGTGAGTGTATTCTTTTTCTGTGACTTCCCTTGCTTTCTATCAGTGTTCTGTTGTCTGTGGTACTTTCCTCCCCCCATGACTAAAGGCTTCAGTAGGATATCTTCTAGCAGGATTTGTGCTTAACTTGGAGATCACTTAAATATGGCTTTTCCCCCTTTCCTGTGGTCCACTTGTACCCAAGGACACATGAACTGCTGACTCCTGAACTCTGGGCCTTCTCAGGTCAGGCTTTCTCTTTGGGAGTGCCTCTGTGTGCCCCATATAACTGCTACACCACAGTCCTTCTCTACAAAGGTTGAATAGGACCAAGTGAGTGGAGCCTTGGCTGCCAATTTGGAGATATCCAGTGTCTTGTCAGCTTGGAGGCCACTGTATTTGTGAAAAGGGACACTTATTTTCCAGTTCATTATGCATGAATTGTAGTGAGGTTGTTACAGAAAAATAGAAAGCTAATATAGAGATTTTTTTCTGATAGATCTAAACTCTTGAGAGAATGCTGTTGGTTATATTTCTCTAGACTAATTTGCAGTTAACTAACTGAAAAACAACTTGTGTATACACATAAGAGAACCCTACAACAAAATAATGAGTCCTCTGTGTAGTGTTTACAACTGAGAGCATATTGGAATAGTCTTTAATTTCGAGGAGAGGAAGATGATAGGGAAGAGGGAAGGAAAGGAAGGGTAAGGGGGGGGAGAGTAGTAGAGAGAGTAGAGGGAGAAGGGATGAGTAGGAGGGGAGGGTAGGGGGGGAGAGAAGAGGAGGGAGGAGGGGGAAAAGGAAAAAAAGGGAGAGGTAGGGGAGGGGGGAGGGGGAGGAGAGGGGAGGGGAGGGAGAGGGAGGAGGAGAGGGAGGGAGAGGAGAGGAGGGTAGTAGGTAGAGGGAGGAGGAGGAGAGGGAGTAGGAGGTTTAAGAGTGGGGAGGAAAGGGAGAAGAGAAGGAGGGGGGGAGTTAGAGGGGAGTAGAGAAGGAGTTAGAGAAGGGGGGGAAGAGGGGAGAGGGGAGGGAGAAAGGGGAAGGAGAGGATAAGAGGAGGTAGAGGGGAGGGGAGAGAGGGGGAGTAGAGAAGAGGGGAGAGAAGGGAGAGGAGAAAGGAGGGGGGTAGGGAGGAGAGGGGAGGAAGGAGGAGGAGAGAGAGGGGAAAATAATATCAAGGCTAACACCCTTGGTTTTCCAAGCTACTTTAGGTCTTGTTTAGGGAGGATGCTGGTTTTCTTTATTTAATCCTCTTGTGTATGGCAAAGTAGCTTTGCTTTATGTTGCTCTTTTTCCTCTTACTCTCTGTCTCTGATTTTCCCTCTTCCCGTGTCTCCGCTCTTCTCTCTTTCTCTTTTCTTTTTGCCCGTGGCGTTTTCTCGTTTTCGTAAGGGGCTGCTTCGGCTTTGCGCGTCCGGGACCGTCTGGCGGTGTCGTACTGGTCTTTTGTTTCTATGGGGTGTGCCTATGCCCAAGCCTGCATCACAATTCTGGAGTAGAGGAGGGACTCCTATTTCACCATATTCAACATATCTGAGGTTGTGACACACACACGGAGGAGTTGAGCTTTTTAGAATTGTTTTGGAGACAGCACTTAATAAAAAGCACTTGAGAACCAAAAAGCTCAGTTCAGTGAAATTCAATACAATGCATAAGCAAGAGGTAATGACCAAGAAGAAGATGAAGATGGTTTTCTCAGTGGGTTTGGAGATGAAACAATCCACAGTGTTGGGACAAGGCTTCAAATCACACTTCATAAGGTAGGGGACACTAAAGCCCTTGTACAATTTATAAAACAAAACAAGGAAGCCAATTTCAAAACCAGTTTTGACAATGAGGCTAATAAAATAGGTGTACCATAGGCCCCCATCCATGGTGCCTGGGCTGTCATAGAGTTTCTTTCTGTGCTTTTTTTCTCTCCCCTCACAATAGGCCACATGTAGGACTACTAGGAGAGAGGGCGTGGAGACCATGATCAGCTGTAAAGCCCAAAGTCTGACCTGGGAGACAGGGAAGAAGTAGTCAAAGCACACATTTCCACAGCCAGGCTGTCTAGTGTTGCATTCAAACTCTTTCTGCTCATCCTTCCACACATGTTCTGCCGCCACTATGTAGACCAGCAAACGGAAGATGAACACAACAGCTAGCCAGATGCGCCCAATCCCGGTTGAATATTTATTTACTCCACTTAGGAGGTCTCTGAGGAGCATCCAACTCATGACTTAAGCTCACAAGAAGGCAAGACTCTGCGAAAGAAAACAATTTCATTGTGATTCGTGTATTTCTATTTTGTTAATTATTTGAGGAACTTTGGAAGATAAACTCCAAAAGGAGTGGACACAACTGAGATCCCATTCCCACTTTAATTTGGAATGTTATTTTATTGCTGTACCCTCACTCAACCCCATTTTCAAACAATTCTTATTGGCAAAATTCTCTACTATTTCTCTCATAAGAGAGGGGTTATGTAACTAATCAGAAAAGACATAGATATGAATCCAAGGTGAACGTGGTAACTTTATATGTCCTTCCCATGCCAGGTTATTGAATCTGTAGTCTCTATTCACTTTCTCTAATTTGTTAGTAACCCTCTCCAATCCTTAAGCACCATTCCCTGTCCCTATATGCTCTTACTTCCTATATTCCACACCCCTGAGCTAGCCTACAATTTGAAAGTACAAAGAGAAAATCTCCAATATGAACTTCTTTGAAACTTCTACTTCTTCCCTCTCCAGACAGACTTACATCCACACCCAATGTAATGGTTTGGATGTGAGATGTCCCCCAAAAGCTCAAACTGCAAGAAGGCTTAGAAAGGTGAACTGATTGGGTTATGAGAGAGTGGGATTAACTGAATGGTAACTGAAGGTGGGTAGGGTGTGGCAGGAGGAGGTGAGTCATTGAGGTTGTGCCTTTGGGGTATATATTTTTTATCTGGTGAGTGTTGTGTATGTCTGTCTCCCTCCCTGAGCCCCTTCCTGCTGGGATGTGTTGAGCTATTTCCCTCCACCACCCTGTTCCACCATGATGTACAGTCCCACCTCGAGCCCCAAGAAATGGAGTCAGCCATCTGTGGACTGAGACCTCTGAAATTGTGATTCCCCAAAATAAACTTTTGTTCCTCTAATTTTTCTTGTCAGGTCTTTTGGTCACAGCCATGAAAAAGCTGACTAAAATACCCAACTTACTTTTTCTATCAAGTTTGGAGAGATCAGTCTCCTTCTTGCCTCAAAATAACAATTTCTTTTGTTCCTCTAATTTTTCTTGTCAGGTCTTTTGGTCACAGCCATGAAAAAGCTGACTAAAATACCCAACTTACTTTTTCTATCAAGTTTGGAGAGATCAGTCTCCTTCTTGCCTCAAAATAACAATTTCAGCTTTGCATCTCATTCTTACCTGTTTTCTCTGTTGTATATTATGTGTCTTCAATCTCTCCTGACCTTCATCTCTCAACATTATGAATAAGTATGTGTTATGTGTTTTTAGATGAGGGAAGAGAATTTTCATAGCATTATCCGTCAACCTTTCTTTGATCTCTTTTCTACTTTCTCAACAATTACCCTTCAATTCACTGAGTCTACTTCTGCTCACCATTGTACTTACCAATTAGTATTACCACTTTAAATCTTCTGGATACTTTGGATGTCATTTAATTTTTTGGTGTCATGTGACATTGTTGCTGCACCTGTGTTCTTGAAACTTTACCTTCTCTTTCTGTTGTTCTGCTTCCCTGGATTGTTTCGTCTAACTCTTGAAAATTCTGTTCCCTGCTATTTTCTAACTTTATATGCACTCCCTAGAAAATCTCATTCATTGTGTGGATTCAACAACTTGCTTTCAGTTCCCTGACTCTCATAAATATTTGGCTCTTCCCCAGACCTCCATATCCCATTGCCCTCTGATTATCATCTAAATAGCCCACAGATATTCCAAACTTAATATGTCTACACTGAATTTATTATGTTCCTTGTCCTCTGATTTCATTATCTTGTTGAATGGTACCACCAACACCCAAGCACCCACATCAGAAATCTCATATTTATCCTAGACTCTTCTTTCATGATCCTATATAAAATTGCTCATCAAGTACTTATAATTCAACCTAAACATCTCTCAAGTGCATTTCTAAGTCACCTATACAATCCTCTCACTACTTTCTATTTCCAGTCTTATCTCCTTGCCTCCCCTCAGTGCTGTTTGATTCTCTTAAACCTCTCTTACTCTTTTCTTTGTAAAAGCCAATAGGAAGCTGAGGAACCTTCTTTTTCATTTCTGTGACATTGTCTTTCTGTCACTGCTTCCATCTTGTCTTATGATTAAACTCCATGGCATGGGCCCTGGCTTTTATTTATTGGGCCCATCATATGTTCTGCACTCTTCAGTGCTTTTGAAGTGGTCTATCACAGCCACCTTGAAATGTAGGCTTTGGTTTCTGTCGGTTTTATGGTGGTGGCCATTTTGTTCTTTCAGATAAGAAGGCAGTGTCTGGAAAATGAAGGTGCTTTCAAAGGACACAGTAAGAAACAGAGCAGGGTTCAAATTCAATTTCCATTACTCTACAACAAGACTTATCAACAATGGCACCAGTGATATCTTGGGCTGGATAACTGTTTCAGCAGCTATCCTGTGCATTGTAGGATGTTTAGGAGCATCCTGGCCTCCAGATGACTTGTCCCCTCCCTACCATTTATGACAATCAAAACCCTTCTCCCCAGTTGGGAATCACTGCTTTTAACTTCCTACAACATCTAGAAGATGTGGGCTGGAGTTCCAGGCCTGCCACTAAATTATCAGGTGAAATTTTTGTGATTTCTGAGGTGAAAACATTACCTTTTCAAGTCCCATTTCCTATTGCAAAAATTAATTACTTTTTGTTTTCTTCATAGACTCAAAGGAGTATCATGGAAATGGGAGGGAACAATACAGAGCAAGCCCACACATTAAAGCTGTGAGAAGATGAAGGTTAAGAGCTATTTTTAGACAAAACAAAGATACATGTACACAGTGCTCTATTCAACAGAGAATGTATACTTCAATGTCCTTGGTTTTCAGAACACAAACAAAATTACATTAAATAAAAAGTATCCTTAAATCTACCTGAAAGGTTAGTGTCTTTATGAATCATTAAAACAAAATCCCACAGATTAAAAAGGGGGAATAAAAGGTATTATGTTGCTCAAGGGGGGATATTCATGTAATGTTATAAATGTTATAAAACATTTGAAAGTGCCGTGTTGGACATTTTAGAGAAGGAAGGACAGTAAGAGTAGATCCAGACTGCATTCTTGAAAGAAAAACTTTGACAACCAAGCATGGTGGCCCACACCTGTAATCCTAGCAACTTTGGAGGCTAAGGCAGGAGGATTGCAAATTCAAGGCCAGCCTCAGCAATTTAACAAGACCCTGCCTCAAAAATTAAAAGGAGGGCTGGGATTGTGGCTCAGCAGTAGAGCGCTCGCCTAGCACGTGGGCGACCCGGGTTCGATCCTCAGCACCACGTACAAATAAAACGCATTTTGTACAACTAAAAGCAAATAAATAAAAATATTTAAAATTAAAAAAAAGGACTGAGATGTACCTCAGTTGTGAACTCTAGTACCCAAAAATGAGTGGATAAAAGAAAAGCAGTAAGAAAGCAATTGATCTTTGACTAAAATCAGACAACTGGTACCATCAAATGTCAGGATTATGACTTTCATTGGACTGATAAATGCCCATCCTATTTTCAGACTTTTTGCTGATGGAGGACAATGGCTTTTCTCATGGTAGAGTGGTGCCCTAATATTAGTTCACTTTTAATTGAGGTAGTTTAGCATAGTTGATAAGAGCCTGAACACAGTGTAAATTATCTCTTAAAGGAAACTAGGCCTAAAAGAAATATTGTGTGATTCTACTTCTATGAAGTATCTAGAATAGACAAATTCCATAGAGACAGAAAGTAGAGGTAACCAAGAGCTAGAAGGAAGGGAAAATAGGGAGTTTTTGATTTACTGGTTACAGTTTCTGTTAGGGATGATGAGATTTTGGATATAGTGATGATGATTGTACAACACTGTGAATATAAATCATATCACCAAATTATATACTTAAAAGTGATTAGAATGGCAAAATTTTGGCTGAGAATGTAACTCAGAGCACTTGCCTAGCATGTATGATGAGGCCCTGGTTCAATCTCTAGCACTACAAAGTGGGCAGGGGGGCAAACTTTAGTTTTATATATTTTAGCTTAATTTAAAAAGCAATAAGAGGAGCTGAGTTGTCGCTCAGTGGTAGAGCACTTTCCTACCATATGTGAGGCATTGGGTTTGACCCTCAGCACCACATTAAAAATAAATAAAGTTATTATGGCATTTGCCAGTAAATGGTTGGAGTTGGAGAATATCGTGCTAAGCAAAATAAGCCAATCCCACAAAACAAAAGGCTGAATGTTTTCTCTAATATGCGGATGCTAGTTCACAATAAGGCAGGGGGCACTAGGGGAAAATACTGTTACCTTAGATTAGGTAAAGGGAAGTGATGGGGGGGGGGCGGACATGGGGATGGGAAAGATAGTGGAATGAAACAGACATTATTTCTGTATGTATATATGTGACTACATGACCAATATGATTCTGTAACATGTACACTTAGAAAAATGAGAAATATATCCCATTTATGTATGACATATCAAAGTGTATAAATGCATTCTACTTTTATGTATAACTAATTAAAACAAATTTAAAAATTTTTAAAAATTGATGAAAAATAAAAAGCAACAAGAAAGTTAGTGTAAGGAAGCATCGTTAAAATATAAAGAAATAACAGGTGCCCCAATAACCTAAACATTTAAAGAAAACACGTTTAATTTGGGAGTAGAAATAGGGATAAAAGAAAGAAAAATTATTAACAATGCTTACCAATGAATAAGGTTCATTTTATGATTTTCTGCATTACTTATATTTTCAATAAAAGTGTTCAAAATTATGGGGCTGAGGTTGTGGCTCAGCGGTAGAGCGCTTGCCTAGCACCTGTGTGGCCCAGGTTCGATCCCCAGAACCACGTAAAAGTAAAGGCATTGTGTACAACTAAAGCAAATAAATAAAAATTTTTAAAAAGTGTTCAAAATTAAATCTGAAAAAAATAAATGAAGAAGAAACACTAAAAAGTCAGAGAGCCAGTGCTGGGGTTGTGGCTCAGCGGCAGAGCGCTCGCCTTGCACGAGCGCAGCCCGGGGTTCGATCCTCAGCACCACGTAAACATAAATGCATTGCATTGTGTACAACTAAAGTAAATAAATAATTTTAAAAAAAAGTCAGAGAACCATCAATTTTTCATGTTGTTTTTGTTTGACAATTGGAGGCAGCTATTTATAGATTATGTGTTGGATACCTTTATTTTTATTTTTAAAAAATATTTATTTATTTGCTTTTAGCTGTACACATGGGTTTATTTGTACATGGTGCTGAGGATCGAACCCGGGCCGCACACGTGTCAGGCGAGCGCTCCACCGCTGAGCCACAACCCCAGCCCTTTGTTTATTTCTATGTGGTGCTGAGGATCGAACCCAGTGCCCCACATGTGCTAGGCAAGCCTTCATCCATTGAGCTATAGCCCCAGCCTCCTTTTTACTTTTTAATCTGCACTTCCACTACCTTAATCCATGCCACTTTATCTCTTGCATGAAATGCCATATAGCTTTCTATCTGTCCCCCCTTTTCTCATTTTTGGTTCTGTTCAACCTGTTATTCATCCAAAACCAGGTTAACATTTCAAATGGAGATTTTATAGCCTCATTTTTCTGTTTAGTGCCCTACCATAACTTCCCACACACTTACCTTGACAACAAAGGCCTGTGGAATGAAGCCCTTTCCTGTTTTTTCTACATTATCTCAAACATCTCCAGGGTATGCTAGATTCCAGATGTGCTCCCCTTCTTTCAAATTCTCTTTTAGATCCTACATCTCCACTTTTACACCTGCCTACAATACTCTTATCCCTTTCACCTAAATCAGAAAGACTTCCCATGAGTCCATCAATCTAAATTAGATCTTCCTTGCTATTCTTCATAATATTGGCTTCTTTTCCTCCATACCATTTATAACCTGTAATCATATTCTTCTTTATGTGATTAATTTCTGTACACAACATGTGTTCTTTCAGAAAAGAGACTGGGGTGTTTGAGCAAATAAAAATGTAGGATGCCTAGTAAAATTTGAATTTTAGATATATATGTATCTGGAATAATTTTCCAGTATAAGTGTGCCATCCAATATTTGAGATTACTTACACTAAAAAAAGGAAAACTGTTTATCTGAAATTCAAATTTAACTGAGAAATTTGTATTTTATCTGGTAGCCCAAGCAAGTACTTGACTGTTCACTATTGCATACTCAGTTCAGCCGTTCCTCACCTGTACCCAGCCTTTCTGCCTCCATTCAAATTAAATGTTCCCCCATTCTCCATTAAGCTCAGGGTCTCTGTTCTGAGGATTCCTCTTCCTGAAATTCCCAGATGGATTTGAGATAAAGATCTTTGTGCCTCATCTCTGTAAGAAAAGCAAGTGGGAAGGGTCCTTAACTCCCTCCTAAAATCCATCCATCCTGACTGCTAAAGTGTTTTCATCCTGCGTTCTGCTCAGGAATATATTATAGCTTCTATAATATTTTTGGAATGAATTTCAAATTCTCACTTTGATGTTCGAGGTCCTGTCTAATCTTGATATGTACACTAACATCATTCACCAATAACCATTTTGGTCTGATGGTTCCCCCTGCCCCATCTTCCTCCCTGCCCTATCTCAGACACACACATCATTCTAGTTGGCAGCACTTGCTCACACTGCTTCTTCCTCCTGTCTGCCCTCAAGTCCTCCTTCCAGCCTCAATCTTCCAAATTCTTCCTTTTTATATTATGTAGCTCCTACCCATTAGCATGTATTTTAACCCTTGAGGATATATCATCTTAACCAGTCATGTGCATGTGTTCTCCCCAAAGCAGTTTATTTGTTGCTTGGAGTCAGAGGTCATGTTTTCTGTTTGTTTTGTGTTCTCCAAAGTGTTTAGGCTAATGTAACTATTTAATAAATATTTATTAACTAATAGTGAAAGAAGCAGCAAAGTTGATCCTGAGGTGAAGTATTCAGTCTTTAATTTATTTGCTCTTTGCCTTAGAATAAGTCATTCACACAATCTTTCCTTGAAGAGGGAATGGACCCTTAGCTCTTCCTGTTAACCACACTAAAAGTTAGAGGATGGGGATATAATTCTTGTATTTCTTTGCTATCAGAGCTGATGTTAATATTGATGACTAGTTAAGAATTATTTGATTAATTAAGTAATTTAAATGATCAATTACAGCAATGGATAGTTTTTATTATTATCAATGTTGATTCAAATATTTAACAATTTCATTAAAAATATCGAATGGAATGTATCTTGGAAATGAAGATAGTGGGTGTGCTGGTGCAGTCCTCAGTGTTAATTACTAATTGTTTTAATGCTCCTCTTCACAGCAGATAATAATCTAATCAGAATGGGAACTTTGGAGTAGAAGAATTGCATAAGTGCAAAGTTCAAAATCATGATTCCCTGTGTGCTGTATATTCAGGAGTAAAAACCAAATGAAAATCTAGAGGAAATAATTTTATACAGGTCAAATTCTAGTCTTCTAGAAGGAGCTCACATAAGCATAGCATCAGCAGATAGATATAATTGAGTAAGTTCATCTGATATACTAGGATAGCACCTGGAGTGTGGCACATATCAACAATGTAAATGCCATTATCATCATCACACTTCTCAAACCAGCAAAATTGGAAGGACTTTCCAAAATTCAGCCAAAACACTTCTGCCAGTTTTTCCAAAGTTCTACTAACTGATCAAGAGAAATTAAGAATGCAGTCATGGGCTTTTACAAAATATGTTAGTCCGGAGTAAAAGCACAATCAGGCTAAATTAACTCAGAATTTGGAGATGAATACTGTCATGAAATGGATAAGAACTGTAAAGGGAAACTTTTAGCTATTCAGAGAAGAAATTCATCCCAAAGAGACCATCTGTCAGTATTTGTGGGGAAACTGAGCCAAAACAAGATCCAGTGACAGCAATTAGAGAATAACTGAGTAAAGCAGACAGCGAATGAAAAAACAAGTAGAAACAATCAACCATGTGATCTTGTGATGACATGGCAACCAAGGATAGAAAAGTAGAGATTTACATGAAGGATCCATGTAGAAACTATGCAGACCTTCTCAGTGCATAGTTCTGTGTACAGGGGAAAGACTAATGTATAGACAAAATATTTAAGAACCCTTCTGCAACAGGATCCTGGAATTTCTGAAACAACTGCTATTGCAAACATGCTAAGTGATTGTCACAGCTATTGAGAACTTGTACAGATCTTTAGCTGAAGAAAATGAGTCACAATAACCTAACTGTAAGGGCAGGGAGTTCATTCATCTGTTTTTTTTTTTTTTTTTTCCTACATCCTGGATCAAACACCCATAACAATTATTTGATTCTCATTACTCCAATTTCCCAAGAAACCTTCTGAGTAATGATTTTCTTGCCAAGATTCTTTATGCTGTGCAGGAAGTTTTCTTAAGACTACATACCAGAGTTCCAGTTACTGGAAAGGCACTTTTTTTTTTTTTAAGTGGTACTGGGGATTGAACAGTTGAATCCAGGGGTACTCTAAGCTATATCCCCAGCCACCAGTCCCTTTTTTACACTTGTTTTGAGACTAGGTCTCACTGAGTTTCCCAGGCTGGCCTCAAACCTGCCATCCTCCTGCCTCAGCCCCATGAGTTGTTGGGATTACAGGTGTGTGCCACCATGCCCAGCTTGGAAATGCACTTTATAAATCAGGTTCACCTGGGCTTGCTTAATGTGGATATGGGTTTCTTAGAGCAGATTCAACTCTAGGTAAACTATACCCCCAAGTTTCTGTACCTTTGGGAATGAGCACCAGCCCCTGACTGTAGAGACAACTGCCAGCACCCCTGTTGAACAGCCCTTTCATTCTTATTACAGGGTGAGCCTTGGCCACATCAGCAGCTTCTCTCCTACACAAGAGCTTCACCTCTTTTGTGGTTCAGTCAATGGCAAGTGGGATAATCTTGAGGAGGGAGAACATGCATGGCTGCCCTACCAAGTGCCCTCTCTGTGCTGTGAATGATGACAAACACTGTCCAAAAGGTCCTTGCACTGCCAGGAGCCAGGAAACTGATTTGTAATTACCCGAAAGTGCTGTTTTGGATCTTGTGTTTCAGGGGCACCAGATTTCCAATCGCCTTACAGACTGCCAATGACAGCCCTCCAAAAAGTCACCAGCCTTCACACTTGGCTCCTTTCACATAAGTAACAATAATACTATCCTTGAATAGCACTCATTTCAGAAGCACTTCACTACATCTCAGTCCAGCCTCATCTCCATCCTCTGCAGTGAGCAGGTGTGTGGTACCACCCCCAATCTAGTGATTAAAAAAACAAAAGCTTAGAGTGGTAGGAGATTGATTCAAGACTCCTATTGAGTCAGCAGCAGAACCCAGGTCCTGCATGGCTACTAGTCTCTAGCTCTTTTTGAAGTGCTGGGTTCTCTAGTTGATCCACAACTCTGTTCTAACTTGCACACAAGTCATTTAACCCCTAAAGAAAGAGTTTCCTGTCAAGGGTTTCTTTCCATATCTGTGCTTCCCTGCATTTACCCTTACAAGCCCTGTAACTCCATGTTTAAATACAAGACATTTTCAGTTTTGGAGATTGCTTTTACTTGGAAAGTCCTGAAAGCGATGTTTTATACACTGGGATCTGCAGCCCCCTGAGCGTCTATTGTTATATTCTCAAGGAGGTTCATATGTGTGTTATTATTTGTATGATTTTAACACACACACACACACACAAAAGCAAAAACACTAGATGATGGGCTCATACCCAAGGACTGCCACAGGATTTCAGCATTTCTGCACTCACATTTATGAAGATTCAGCAAAATACATAGCCCTCAGAACAGAGTAGCCTAGCTGGGCGTGGTGGCACATGCCTGTAATCCCAGCACTGGGGAGGCTAAGGCAGGAGGATTGCGAGTTCAAAGCCAGCTTCAGCAATGGCGAGGCACTTAGCAACTCAGTGAGACCCTGTCTCTAATAAAGTACATATAGGGGCTGGGAATGTGGCCCAGTAGTCTAGTGCCCCTGAGTTCAATCCCCGGTACAAAAAAAAAAAAAAAAAGTAGCCTACCTCCTGTTTTGTAAATAAGGGTTTTTTGAGATACAACCAATCCAATTCCTTTATTATTGTCTATCACTGCTTTCATGTTACAACTGCAGAGTTGAATTTTTGCAACACAGTATGGCTCTTAAAGTCTAAAATCTGGCTCTTTGCACAAAACATTAATATTGTGCCTAAAATCATGTTGAAACCAAGTACCAGATTTTTAATTATCTGGGCCTATGAAAAATAATACCTGATGGGAAGTATTCATTAAAGACGAATGAAGCCAGGATGGATTGGTCTGCAGCATGAAGGGAGCCTGCTAATGGTCTAAATGGAGACAAGAGAGGAAAACAAGCTATCATCTGGCGCACAGAACAGGCAGGTCCAGTTTCAGAGGATCCAGGCTTTTTAAAAAAAATATTTATTTGCTTTAATTGTACACAATGCATTTATTTTTAGGTGGTGCCGAGGATCAAACCCGGGCTGTGCACATGCTAGGTGAGCACTCTACTGCTGAGCCACAACCCCAGCCCCAGGTTTTTGTAGACAGTTGCAGATTCCCTTAATGAGTTGTGATTTAGTTTCAACAAAACAGTATCATTTCATTAAACTTTTAATTTTATCAGCTTTGTGATGTTTGATTTTTCTCTTATAAATATATATGTGTACGAGCCATAAGTCTAAGGATTTTGCATATGGTTTTAGGTTTTATGCATGTAAATAACAGTATACTAAAACAATAAATTGCCAATACTGGGCTGGGGTTGTGGCTCAGTGGCAGAGCGCTCGCCTCGCACGTGTGCGGCCCGGGTTCGATCCTCAGCACCACATAAACATAAATGCATTGCATTGTGTACAACTAAAGTAAATAAACAAACATTTTTAAAAAATTGTCAATACTAGGCCGGGCGCGGTGGCGCACGCCTGTAATCCCAGCACTTTGGGAGGCTGAGGCAGGAGAATCGCGAGTTCAAAGCCAGCCTCAGCAATGGCGAGGCACTTAGTAACTCAGTGAGACCCTGTCTCTAATAAAATACAAAAAAGGGCTGGGGATGTGGCCCAGTGGTCGAGTGCCCCTGAGTTCAATCCCTGGTACCAAAAAAAAAAAAAAAAAAAAAAAAAATTGTCAATACTGGTAGTCCATGAAAAATACTGAGTAGAAAGAGCAAGATCCACACAGGCCAACATATACACATACATACCACTTGCAAGGTATTTTAATTCCCTGCATAAATATGGGCATTTTCATTTTTAGAGGAGCACACAAAACCCCCCCCCCCCCAATTAGTAAAATGCTAAGCCTCTCAGAACACATGAAATAGATAGGTCACTGAAATGCCCTGGGCTGTTTCTCTGTGCACTGTTGTTCTGCTTATCACATCTGCCCACGTATTGTGTGCCCAAGCCAGAAGTTCTCACCTGGCCACAGCCTATGAAAGCCCTCAAGTTAATCACACATTCCAAATGGGCAACTTTGCTTCATGCCCTTCCAAAAAGGGCATCTTTCACAGCACAATGCTGAGTGTTAGTATGTTAAGTTTGGTAACAATTAGGAAGTCTTCTTTTACTGAAACTTTCTGGAAAGAAGTAATGACTACCCAATTATAAGAAATGTAATTTCCACATTAAATAGACAAATCCTATCAGAAGGAAAATAAACTTAACTTACCTCTTGATACAGATGTGGAGATTTAGAAGCAATCCAGTCGGTTACTCATTTGATATTAAAAAGCATGAGTCAATTACACTATTTCCCTGAGAACCTTGTAGTGCTTTAAGCTCAGGAAAATGGAGTCTAGTGGTTTCCAAGACAGTGTTAGCCAAACAGGTGTAACCTGATCATTTGTTTTGACTCATAACTTAGATGAGGATTCTTGGGTCCTGTTGTTTACAATGTATGTTAAAAGAGAATTGAAACTGAAAATGAGAATTCAAAATCACTCATATATTCAGTTCATTGAATATTCCTTTTTATAAAACCTTGCCATTATCCATACAAAGAAGCTAGAACAATGAGAGTGTCTCATCTCTCCAAATGATTTTCCAAGGTTTTATCAAAAGCTACCTACAAAAACTCAAAATAATAATTTTAGTTAATCTATCTTTAATGAGTTTAATTTAACTTCATATGTCCTAGTCTTAGAAATTCAGAAAGTAGAAAGACTTTTTTTGTTAACATTTTTTATAAGTGTAATACAGACTATTACAGAGGGAAAAACTAAGAACAGAATAGAAAGAAAAGTGAAAACCATTTTCCCAAACACAGTAGTCATTAATAACAAATATTTTCTGTGTATAAAATGAACAGATATGGTGGGGATATTTTAAAGTACTTTCTCTCTCTCCACCCCCCAGTCCCACTCCCACCTGCCCTAGTCACTGGGGGTTGAACCCAAGGCATTCTACCACTGAACTACATGTTCAGTCCTTTTCATTTTATTTTGAGACAGACTAACTTACCAAGGCTGGCCTCAAACTTGTGATCATCCTGCCTTGGTCTCTCAAGTAGCTGGAAATACAGGTGTGTGTCCTGCACCCCACTAAAGTACTTAATCTTTTTCTGGAAACATTTATAGAAATGAGTTAATCTAAAATTAAAAATATGTAAAAATGAAAGTGAAATAATTTCTCCTTAGAGCCAGAAGAGTTTAGAAACAGAATTTTATAGTTGGAAATGATATTAGATGTCAAGAAATTTAATGCCTTCTTTAACACACACATACACACACATACAACTACAGAGAAAATGGCTTGCTTTATGTCTCAGTATAGAAAAGAGCTGTGGGCTAGGCATCGTGGCACATACCTGTAATCCCAGTGGCTTGGGAGGCTGAGGCAGGAGATTTGGGAGTTCAAAGCCAGCCTCAGCAACTTGGTGAGGCACTAAGCAACTTAGTGAGATCCTAACTCTAAATAAAATATTAAAAAGGACTAGGGATGTGGCTCACTGGTTAATTGCTCCTGGGTTCAATCCCAGTACCAAGAAAAAAAGAAGAAGGAAGAGGAAGAGGAGGAGAAGGAGAGGGAGAAGAAGAAGAAGAAAGAAGAAGAAGAGGAGGAGGGGGCTGGGATTGTGGCTCAGTGGTAGAGTGCTCGCCTAGCATGTACGCGGCCTGGGTTCGATCCTCAGCACCACGTAAAAATAAATGCATTGTGTACAACTAAAGTAAATAAATAAATGTTTAAAAAAAGGGGGGGAGGGAGAAAAGAGCAGAGGATGCTCTTCACTCTGCTGTTCACATCATAAACCACACGAATTTTGGTGCAGGTTCTGGTGGTCTTTAAAAGTGTTTCCATAAGCCGGGCGCGGTGGCACATGCCTGTAATCCCAGCACTTTGGGAGGCTGAGGCAGGAGGATTGCGAGTTCAAAGCCAGCCTCAGCAATGGCGAGGCACTTAGCAACTCAGTGAGACCCTGTCTCTAAATAAAATACAAAAAAAGGGCTGGGGATGTGACCCAGTGGTCGAGTGCCCCTGACTTCAATCCCTGGTACCACAAAAAAAAAAAAAAGTGTTTCCATATATTCAATCCAAAACTCAAAAAGGAGTGCAGTTTATTTTTAAAACTCATCATTTAATAATTAGTTATATTACTGGATAAATTTTCTGCATACCCAATAAAGCAATCTTGTTTTGTTTTGTTTTTATAGGGATCCAAGGATCCCAGAATATTGTCTAATTACTATCATGGTGAAACCCCAAAGCCTCATCTCTAGAATTGCTCATCCCTTTCAGTTTCCACACCTTTGTTTATAGTTAGCACTTGTCAAACTTAATCCATGACCTTACACCATTACCTGTTTGTGCTGAGACACATGCTAGGAACAGTTGGGCTGAAGTAGTTTGTTGTTAGGACAACATTGAAGGTGACCTTCCTGGATCCCTGGGCACTGATGATTCAGAGGATGCAAGCCTTCCAATAATGTCAGCACCAAACAAACAAAGGGTGAATGTAGCAATTCAATATTGCAGAAGTGTCATTTTCTAGTCAAAGATCCCTCTAAGGGAAACTGATCTTTGTGCAGAAGCTGGAGGAAGGAGAAATTTCCAGGGGCAGAATGCAATAGGAGAGGCTCTGTAGAGAGGTGGGGTACAAGTCTGATCTTTATAGAATGAAGTGTTCTCAATAGAGTGTCTCTGCTATACATTTTTAAATTTATGTTTTAACTGTAGGTGGGTACAATATCTTTATTTCATTTTTATGTGGTGCTGAGGATCAAACCCAGTGCCTCACACATGCTAGGCGAGCACTCTACCACTGAGCCACAACCCCAGCCCCCTCTGCTATACTTTTGACACAGATTTGAAACTTCCACCTCTGTTTTTTGTTTAGGAGAAAAAAATACAATAAAGATGGCAAAAAGAATGGAGTATTTGTAAGGCAATATCATTTTGAAGTCAGAAAGCTAAGAGTGGACAGAATTAAGAAAAGACAGAACAGGAAAAAGGATGGGAAGAATAATACAAACTTGTCAACCACTTCTTTCTGATTTCAGTTTGTTTGTTTTGGTAGATTTCAGTTTTGATAACCCGCCTCTTCAGTATAAGAATGTGGCCCTGCAAGATAATCAGTAATAGTACAGCCAGGAGCAGAATGAGGCAGTATAAGCCAGCACCTTCGAATGACCGAATGACCGATGTGTGGCCCTGGAGGAAATACATAAGACTAGGACTGAGGAAGAGCCATGTTAGTGATCACTCTGTAAAGAAGGACCAGAGTTGTGCTGAATGCAGGTGCCATAGGAAAGCATCACCAAGGTTCTAAGCATTAGCACCACAACCAACTGCAGTGATGGAAGGATAAGCACTGCCATACACTTGGAATCATACAGGCATCACACTGTGCTCTGAACTTGACCTTTATGCTTTCTCACCATTCTGTCCCTCCCAAGAGACATTGGGGTCCTGATATGTTTTGTTCTAGTTAGAGGCAGTTGGAGTATTGTGCTTCATTCTGATTTTAAAAGGGCCTTTAACAAACTCAATTAGCTCTAGAAGATGGTGACCAGGATAATCAGGATGTCTCTAACCATATCATAAAAAGAAGAATGGGGGTAGCTGAAGATGTTTAGCCTGCAGAAGCAAGGTACAAGGGAGTTACTTACTAGAACTTGACTTCATCTTTATTCCAAGATTTTATTTTATTTTTTGCAATAGAGATTCAATAGGCTCTGAGTTCAGACAAGTGTGAGAATCCTAGACCTGTTTCTTACTTCATTTTGTGATCTTGCTCAAGATTATTAACTTCTCGGATCCTCCATTTTCTTCTCTGCAAAATGAGAAAGGCACTCCCTACTTCACAGGGTCTTCATAATGGTTAAATGAAACAATAGCCACTCAATAAATGATACAGCTATCATTATCTTTGAAAGCAACACTCACTTTGAGTTGTGCCCCCCAAAAAAGAAATGACACAAAAAATGAGAGAAGTATGCATAGATTTGAAAACACAAAGCAAAAGACCTGTTGTTCTGGGCAACCAAACACTCACGAGAAGGACTTGCCCCCATGTCAGAGCAATAGCTTTTTGGTACAATTTGCAAACACAAGATACGACACTTAGAAAGAAGTAACTGTCTCTAACTTGAACACAGCATTTCTCAGTTTTACCAGAAGCCTGTGGGAGATTTGTAGCAGCTAAAGCAATTCCAGTAATTCAATGAGCATTCTTTAATAATGACTGATATTAGCTGGGCGTGGTGGCGCGGGCCTGTAATCCCAGCACTTTGGGAGGCTGAGGCAGTAGGATCGCGAGTTCAAAGCCAGCCTCAGCAATGGCGAGGCACTTAGCAACTTAGTGAGACCCTGTCTCTAATAAAATACAGAAAAGGACTGGGGATGTGTCCCAGTGGTCCAGTGCCCCTGAGTTCAACCCCTGGTTCAAAATAATAATAATAATGACTGATATTTGTGACATCAAGTCTGTCAAATGACAAATGCTTCTTAGATTTCTTTTTCTGGTAAGAATGGACTGAGGGCCTCTGTGCCTTTTCCAGTACCAAGATGATTCATCCATCTTCTGACTGATGTAGGGAAAGATTGAGGAAAAATATTCTGAGGGTACAAAATATCTGAGGGGCATAGGAATAGTCATATTTGAGTACCATTTCTATACCTAAAGTTTTCAAGCCTTTTCAAGTGAAAATATAAGACTTGTCCTGTTGATTTTAATTATAGTTGAGCCCTTCCTGGCAGCACAGTGGCATGAAGGGGCTTGCCCCACACCACAGCTGGCTGTCAGCAGAGCCACAGCTCCGGGCCTATCCAAACACCAGCTCTCCTCCCAGTAATTGAAAAGGCTTGCTTTTCAGTATTCACACTTAGAGCATCAGATATTTTCTAGGCAATTTACACATGTTTTGAGATCTTATTTTTTCTAAGAAAGAAGAACTCATACATTACCTAACATCAATTTAGCTACTGCTGATTCAGACCTTTCAGGGTTTGACAAGGGTCTAAGTTGATGGATGCGTGTGCTTCCAGCCCTAATTAGTTTTTTTGTAGTTGTTGGATCAACAAATGAAAGGCCATATTTCATTTGTCAGCATTTTGTGAATCTTTACTTATGAAAAGTGTACAGTATCAGAAAATATTTAGAGCCAACTGAAGTGTTCACTGTATATATGGCTCAGCAATTATACTTGTGTGACAGGTAAGCCTAGGCTATTACCTTATTTTTCCATATTAGAATTTGTTAAATGCACAGTAATTTGAATGGCTTTGTGTGCACACAGTTGTTAATGCAGGTATTGTAAAACATTCTCCACCAACTATTGCCAAATAAACAGTTCTTAACTGAATCACTTTCTTATACTCCCCAAAGAATACTATTTTCATAGCTAAATTTCAGATGTAGACATTGGTGCAGACAGTAAAATCCTGTTCCTCATAGAATAAATAAATCTATGTTCCTTAAATTTAAACTGAAAATTAATATGAAACAAATAAATACATACAAAAGTAAGGCCTTCCCAGTCTAGTGTGGTTGGAATAGACTCATTGCAACTATAATTTCATTATGTCCTCAGGAATTGCTAGCACTATTAAGTAGAAATGAAAAAGTGTTGGGTAACAGTGTCTGATGTGTAATAGGTATTTGATGAACGCTAGTTCAATTTAAGTTGAGAAGCCAAAATAGTAAATAATATTTGATGAAACAATTTGAGATTACTGTATAAAAGATGATCTCAAGGACTTGGGGGTGTGGCTCAGTGATAGAGCACTTGCCTAGCATGTGTGAGGCACTGGGTTAGATTCTCAGCACCACATATAAATAAATAAATAGGTGTCCTTCAACAACTATAAAAATTTTTTTTGGGGGGGTACCAGGGATTGAACTCAGGGGCACTCAACCACTGGGCCACATCCCCAGCCCTTTTTTTTGTATTTTATTAGAGACAGGGTCTCACTGAGTTGCTAAGTGCCTCGCCATTGCTGAGGCTGGCTTTGAACTCGCGATCCTCCTGCCTCAGCCTCCCAAAGTGCTGGGATTACAGGCGTGCGCCACCGCGCCCGGCTATAAAAATTTTTTAAAAATAAAAAATATTTTTCAAAAAAGAGGATCTCAAAATGTTAAAGTTAGGAGCATTATTTTTTCAGTTCATTTTTTTATTCCAATGCGACAGACTAGTGAAAATGTTAATGCACAATTTATAGAAGATGAAATAACTAGGTCAAGTACTTCATCCAGTATTTGACTAAGTAAAAAAAAAAAAAAAAAAAAAAAAAACTAGATGAAAAAGAGTAGTTTAAAACATTTTGTTGTTATTTGGTTCTGATGAGAAGCACATACTTCAAACCCTGCTCAGGATTTGAGGTCTGTCAATTATGCCACTCTGTATGTTGCCATAACAGCTCAGCAGATGGTATTCCATAAGGCAAACAAGGACATAAATTAGCTATCCTTTCTTTTGAGGGTTGATGGCCAAGTATGCTTGCATTTTTCTCCTTGTAGTATGATTAACACAGTCAGTATACACACAACCTATAAAAAGACTGTCACAGAATCCAGCCCATAGCACCCAAGGCACCGAGCTTCTTAGCCATACCCTGAATTATAGAGACCATTGACATCCTTGTCCTATTGGACAAGCTGAGTAGAAGTAAACACAGTATGTATAAGGGCCTTCTACTAAGCATTTGAGAGAAAGAAGAAGGATTAAAGACCATTTCAATGAGTTTGAGAGGAGGAGTGGGGAGCAGAGGAAGGCAAGGCTTTGTTCATTCCAGTCTTCTGTCAGAACAATGCATTTTGGAATACACTCACCACTTTCGGTCTCTGAGAACTTTAAGAGTAAAAGGAGTAACTAGGAGCAGTATCATTACAGGGTGAATTGTGTCTCTTATAAAACTTTACGTGTTGAAGAGCTAACCTCAATACCTTATAATGTGACTATATTTGGAGATAAGGCCTTTAAAAAGGTGATTACATTAAGCTCCGTGCAGTAGCCCACTCCTGTAAGCCCTGCGGCTTACAGAGGATCACAAGTTCAAAGCTAGCCTTAGCAACTTAGTGAGGCCCTAAGCAACTTAGACCCTGTATCAACAAACCAAAAAATAAAATAAAATAAAAAGGAATAGGGATGTGGCTCAGTAGTTAAGTGCTCCTGGGTTCAATTCCTGATTTAAAAAAAAAAAAAAAGTGATTAAGTTAAAATTAGGCCTTTATAGTAGACTGAAGTATCTGGCTGATGCCCTTAAAAGAAAAAGAGTTAGAATACACAAAGAGAAACCAGGTGTGTGTGTGCACAGAAGGATGACCAGCTGCAAGCCAGGAGAGAGACCTAAGAGGAAGCCTTCCTGCTGGGAACTTGATCTTGGACTTTCAGCTTCCAGAACCACACACACAAAAATAAATTTCTGTTGTTTTAAGTTGCCCAGTCTGTGGTATGTTATATGGCAGATAAAACAAACCAATGTGAGTAAATTGGACTGAAAACTTGCAAAGAAAGAGAGAAGGAATTTGGGAAATAACTCTCTCTTCTCCCTCCCTTCTGGAAGTCCTACTAAAGTGAGACTGTTAGGATGAAAGGGGTTGATGCAGTCCTGAATCTCTCCAGGACTGTGTGCATTTTATGAAGTCCAAGGTCTGAGCTCTCTTTTCCTGGTCTATGATTAATTCAGAGCCTACATTCTACATTAGCAAATTCCTTAGAGGGAGGGGGTCTTTAATAGTATTTAAATACAAGGTATATTTACCCTGAAAATAACGAAGCTTGAGTTTCATGGTCCCTCCAAGACCATTGGTGTGCCCCCAGCAGCATGTTTCATAGTAATATGTTTCTGTAACATCTGAATATATATTTAAACTGTAATTAGTTGAGACAGCATTCTCTTTCAACTCCAATTTCTCCTTCATTGCAATTACTTCTGCCAGATGGAGTTGGAGTGGCCACAAGATCCAGCTAAGGGTTTGGGTAGGCCAATTTGGGTTTAGATTTGGTTGAGTGAGGTATATTTGTGGCTCACATTCATTCACATTTATAATTAAGTTCCTGATACATGTTCTGGTTTGGGGATTGCTCAAAAATTGTTCTACCTCCCACTGAGGTAACTTACTCAACATTGTAACCAAAGATGCAGAGATCAAGGTCTCATTGCAATTTTTTAAAAATATTTATTTATTTGCTTTAGTTGTACACAATGCAATGCATTTATGTTTACGTGGTGCTGAGGATCGAACCCGGGCTGCGCACGTGCAAGGCAAGCGCTCTGCCGCTGAGCCACAACCCCAGTCCCTCTCATTGCAATTTAAAGGTGTCCAATAACACCCAGCACCAAAAGGATGTGTATTAGGGAGGAGACATGAAGGTTTGAAATCTATCAAGGCAGATTTTAGTTTTGTGGAAAAATTTTCCAGTATGAAGAAACTCAATGGAGATTTTCCTCGAACTGATAATAATCCCCTATTTACATGTAATTAGCAGAAAGAAAAATTTTGATTACCAGAACATAATAAAAATTTTTAAATAATTAAAAGCAAATTCTGAACAACTATGCCAGAAAAATTACTGAATTGTAATTGCTTAATTTAAAATTTTTTTTAGTTGTCAATGGACCTTTAATCATTTAATTAATTAATTTATATGTGGTGCTGAGACTCGAACCCAGTGCCTCACCCATGCTAGGCAAGCACTCTACCACTGAGCTACAACCCCAGCCTTAATTGTTCATTCCTTAGAGAAAGTTTAACAAATTTATTATCATATGAAGAGGCAGACAATAAAAGATCCTTAATGAACTCAGTCTAATAAAAGTTAGAAGTATTCCCAGGCTTACATACATAATTAGGAGTTTATACACAATATAGCCAGGCAGGAGTTTATAGTGGGTGAACACAAGTCAATGGTCGACCTCACTCCTCCAGAAAAGAAGGTATTGGGAGCAGATGAGGAGACCAGATTTAAGAACTAAAGGATTTTGTGGAAGCAGTTGACCATGCAATATGGAGCCATTTCTTCTATTCATCTAGTTTTCTTTTTTCTATTTGCAGTTTGGGTATGGGGGTGGAAGGTTAGGATCCTGGGAGACAAACTGAGAATCTAGTTTTAAATTAGATTTTAATATCAGTCTGAAATTCTAGTTAATTGTCCTCAAAATAACTGAATATTTCTTTGGTACTGAGTGTTCCACAAAGTCATCATTAAAACTCAACTGAGGGTTTTAATAAATCCCACAGCCAAGTCCCTTATTGGAAGAGAATTACATAAGTTTACAAAATCATATCTTCTAAGTACATGTGAAGTATATAATTATGAAGTATGATTAGGGTTAGACCATAGGAACATCAATTTTTAAAGACCTCAGAGTATCTAACTTGATATATGAACTTACAAATGAAAACCATATAGCTGAGTGGTGGATGTCACCCATGCTGGTATCTAAACCAGGACTTCTGTTAGAGGCTCCTAATTCTCAGTTTAGGATTCTCTCTCGTCTTCTCTGGTCTCCTGTGGAAAGATTCCTGTGTCAGTCTGCTTAGGCTGTTTTAACAAAACCTCCTAGACTGGGTGACTTAAATAACAAACATTTGTTCTTATAGTTCTGGAGACTTGGGAGACCAAGATCAAGGTGCCAGCTTATAAATCTCACTTGATGTGCTTAGCTTTGCAACCATAGGCTTAAGCTACTGATAACCTTCAAATGTTTCTATTGCTGGAATCAAATCCCCAGCCCAAATGTGGTCACATGTATTACCATTTCCCTCCAGCAAAGAAACAGAAATAGAGGTGTAACCTCATGTCCAAAGAGCCTGCTGTTCAGTCACACCCATCTACACCCAAGAATACTGCACCGTGGAGGAGAATTAGCACAGGGGCCAGGTTCAACTCATCCAATTCACTTCCCATCAACCTCCCTTAGCCCCAAATCCAAGGTACAACTGACAGCAATGGTATGAATCCTGGTTTCCAAGGTCAGCTACTGCCACTTGCCCGCTCCATTGATAGCTAGTTTTTAAATTTAGCTTAAGCTAGTTAATTTTAAATTTATTTTGAGCAAGTTGCTTTTCTTGTCCGTGCTTTGATTTTTTTCATTTGTAATATGGACATAATTTTTTTTTACAATTCATATTACACTTACAGAGCACATTTTTACTTTTCTCTGGTTGTGTGCAAAGTATATTCACAACATTCTTGTCTTCATACATGCACTTAGGGTAATGATATCCATCTCATTTTACCATTTTTTTAAACCCTTTTGCCCCCTCCCTTTCCTTCTCTCACCATTAGCCTTTCTAGTGTTCCTCTAATCCTCCTATGCTCCCTGTCCCAACCCCACTGTGAATCAGCCTCCTTATATCAGAGAAAACATTCAGCATTTGGATTTTTGGGATTGGCTAACTTCACTTAGCATTATATTCTCCAACTTCATCCATTTACCTGCAAATACCATTATTTTATTCTCTTTTATTGCTGAGTAATACTCCATTGTGTATATATAGCACATTTTCTTTATCCATTAAGGGCATCTAGGTTGGTTCCACAGTTTAGCTATTGTGAATTGTGCTGCTATAAACATTGATGTGGCTGTGTCCCTATAATATGCTGTTTTTAAGTCCTTTGGGTATAAACCAAGGATAGCTGGGTTATAGGGTGGTTCCATTCCAAGTTATCCAAGGAATCTCCATACTGTTTTCCATATTGGCTGCACCATTTTGCAGTCCCACCAGCAATGTATGAGTGTGCCTTTTTCTGCACATTCTCACCAACATTGATTGTTGTTTGTGTTCTTTTTTTTTTTTAATATTTATTTATTTGCTTTTAGTTGTACACAATGCATTTCTTTTTACGTGGTGCTGAGGATGGAACCCGGACCGCGCACGTGCTAGGCAAGCACTCCACCACTAAGCCACAACCCCAGCCCCCCGTTGTTTGTGTTCTTAATAGCTGCCATTCTGACTGGTGTGAGATGAAATCTTAGAGTGGTTTTGATTTGCATTTCTCTAATTGCCAGGGATGTTGAACATTTTTGCGTGTGTTTGTTGATTGATTGTATATCTTCTTCTGAGAAGTGTCTATTCAGTTCCTTGGCCCATTTATTGATTGGGTTATTTGGTGGTTTTTTTTTTGGTGTTTTTTTAAAAAAATATTTATTTATTTACTTTAGTTGTACACAATGCAATGCATTTGTGTTTATGTGGTGCTGAGGATCGAACCCAGGCCGCGCATGTGCAAGGCGAGTGCTCTGCCGCTGAGCCACAACCCCAGCCCCTGGTGTTAAGATTTTTGAGTTCTTTATATAATCTAGAGATTAGTACTCTATCTGACATGCACGTGGTAAAAATTTTGTTCCCAATTTGTAGGCTCTCTGTTCACCTCACTGATTATTTCTTTTGTTGAGAAGAAGCTTTTTAGTTTCAATCTATCCCATTTATTGATTCTTGATATTAATTCTTGTGCTATAGGAGTCTTATTAAGGAAGTTGGGGCCTACTCTGACATGTTGGAGATTAAGGCCTACTTTTTCTTTGAATAGGCATAGTGTCTCTGGTCTAATTCCTAGGTCCTTGATCAACTTTGAATTGAGTTTTGTGCATGGTGAGAGATAGGGGTTTAATTTCATTTTGTTGCATATGGATTTCCAGTTTTCCCAGCACCATTTGTTGAAGAGGCTATCTTTTCTCCAATGTACATTTTTGGCGCCTTTGTCTAATATAATATAACTGTAATTATGTGCATTAGTTTCTGTGTCCTTTATTCTGTACCATTGGTCTACAAGTCTATTTTGGTGCCAATGCCATGCTGTTTTTGTTACTCTTGCTCTGTAGTATAATTTAAGGTCTGGTATAGTGATGCCACCTGCTTCACTCTTCTTGCTGAGGATTGCTTTAGCTGTTCTGGGTCTTGTATTTTTCCAGATGAATTTCATGACTGCTTTTTCTATTTCTATGAGGCATGTCGTTGGGATTTTGATTGGGATTGCATTAAATCTGTATAGTGCTTTTGGTAGCATGGTCATTTTGACAATATTAATTCTGCCTATCCAAGAAGAAGGTAGATCTTTCCATCTTCTTAGGTCTTCTTTAGTTTCTTTATTTAGTGTTCTGTAGTTTTCTTTATAGAGGTCTTTCATGTCTTTCATTAAGTTGATTCCCAAGTATTTTATTTTTATTGATGCTATTGTAAATGGGGTAGTTTTCCTCATTTCCCTTTCAGAGGATTTGTCACTGATATATAGAAATGCCTTTGATTTACGGCTGTTGATTTTGTATCCTGCTACTTTGCTGAATTCATTTATGAGTTCTAGAAGTTTTCTGGTGGAATTTTTTGGGTGACAAGTGCATTTATGAAGTTTAGGGTTCTGGATTCATAAAGCTTAAGACATGTCTTGCCAGGTTAGGAAGTGACTGAAATTAGGTGATGTTCATGACATAATATTTTAGGTCTGGTGGACATGCAAGACAGCAGTCTATAGAAGAATTTATAAAGAACAAACTGTTGTCCAGATAAGTAAATTATTTACCCAGATACGCAAACTGCTTATAGAAATTGACTTGCAAAATTTTCCTGGTGCAAACAGTAAAGCATTTTATTGGTCTACAATCATGTTTTCACTGGCAAGAATTTCCTGGGAAATAAAAGCAGTAACATTGACATAAATGGTCTCAGTTCTTAGTCCCATCAGTTAAATTTATGTTGATGCAGGTCATTTCAATTCTCAATACAATGAACTATTATATAGCAAAGGCAACAAACAATTGACTGAAATGCATTGATGAATTGTAAAACACAAAGTTGAAAAGAACCAATACATGGCAATAGAAGTAAAAAAAAAAAAATGGTTAACAGGTGCTATAGTTTAGATGTGGAATATACCCAAATGGCCCATGTGTTAAAGTCTCAGTCCCCAGTCTGTGGTGCTATCCGGAGGGGTTGGTACCTTTAAGAGGTGGGACCCAGTGGAAGGCAGTTAGGTTACTGGGTATCTTTGGACCACCTCACCCCTTCCCCTCTCTGTTTGTTTCCCAGCCACCATGAGATGAGCAGCTTTGATCCACTAAGAGCTCCCTGTTGTGAAGTTCTGCCTTGCCACCAGCTCAAAAGCAATGGAGCCAATTGATCATGGACTGATACCTTTGAAACTGTGAGCAAATAAATCTTTCCTACTGTAACAAAAAGTTGACTAACACACAGGAAAGCATACCAGTTTATGTCTTATATAGTTATTGTAAATAAATTCATCAAAAATATTAAAGAAAATCATCCCCCCGCAATTGCATAATCCTATTATCCTTTTTGTCTGATTCACTCACTTTTCATTATAATATACCTGTGCCAGTTCATCTTATTTCATCAGGTATTCCTTGGCTAATAGAAGAGCATTTTTTGCCTGCCTGCCTGTCAGAGTTCTAATTCTTACTGGAAAAAAAAAAACTGTGCAAAATAATGATGTTCATTAGATATGACTAGAAGAGAGACAGGGCATCCCCAGTGGCTTGGAGAGAGAGGCAGCAGTTTGGCAATCTGAAACAGAAACAGAGCAAGCATCTTGCTCAGGTTGAAAAATATCTCAAGTCTTGTTAGCATGTGAGACTGTCTTCCTCCAGAGATTTCAGTCTTTTCATCGTGAATTTTTAACAAATGTTGTCACTAATCAAAAAAAGCACTTAATTTATTATCAGCTTACCTTAATTTGGCACAAAAGCTTACCACCCATTTTACCTGAATGTGGCACATTCACAGTTTCGCTGTTAATAAAAACACACTTACCGCAAGCTACAAAAATCCTTGCCTTGTATGTCATCTGTTGTATAACAACTTCCAAATGACTTGAGGAAAGCCCCATGAAGAAGACAGGGAGGAGAGAAGACAAGGAAAACACTATTTTTTGTGTGTGTGTGTGGTACTGGGGATTGAACTCAGGGGCACTCAACCACTGGGCTACATCCCTAGCCCTTTTTTGTATTTTATTTAGAGACAGGGTCTCACTGAGTTGCTAAGTGCCTCACCATTGCTGAGGCTGGCTTTGAACTTGTGATCCTCCTGCCTCAGCCTCCCAAAGTGCTGGGATGTAAAATATATATAACTATATATATATATTTATATTTATATATGAATATATATAAATATATATTTATAAGTAAATATATAAATATATAATAAGTAAATATATAAATATATATAAAACTATATAAATATATAAAACTTGTAATCCAACAAATGTAAGCATCAACAAAGGATGAGCAAACCAGCATCGTATCCATCATGTTATCTTAATCATCATTGCATAATCTTGTATGTCTAAGAATCTGAAGGCCCTAACAGAAACGGCAGAGGATTAACTGTATACTTAAATTACTCTGTCCTTAAAGTGAGGATAGAGAGAGCCCAGACCTAAGCCTTCTTTTCTAAATCGTAATACTATCCATTTTCATTAAATAAACACATATTTCTTGGCAATGTCTCCTTTTATTTGTGGAAAACATAAACATGAAACTGAAAGGTTATTTGAAGCTGGAAAGCTGAATACAGGTCAAAAGGAGAAGAAAGCAGGAAAAAAAAAAAAGTGTCCCTTGCAAAACCCCAGTCCACAGACCAGTGCCCCAGGTCAATCTCAGGAGCTAGAGGCATGGGTGGTGCGGAGTTAGCCTTGCGCCTCAGCACTGCAGCCTCCGGGATGTAGGTGGCGCTGTGGCGCAGTCCAGGTCGACGCGCTTGGCCTCTCTCTCTTGCAGGCGGCTTCGAGGCCGAGCGGTCGCAAGGGCGGAGGAGGGGTGACCCCGCGGAAGGTGAGCGGTGTCGGCGGGTTTCCGGGTGGAGGGATACTGGCTGGGAGTGGTCATGGTAGCTGTCCCTTTCCAGTCTCACTGTCAGGTGCCGCGGGCTTGGTTGCGTTCGTTCAGACAGCCCGACCCTGCCACTTCGGGACTCTTGTGAGCCCGCACGACAAATCTCTGAAATACGTGACCGCATAGAGCCTATTTCCCAGACCCTTGCGACTTCCTTTGCTGTGTCTTTGAGTCCCAGCTCACCAGGATCTCTCATTTAGGGGAGTGTGGTTTTGTAGCTGTGCTTTTTCAACCCCCTAGTACAATGTCTGGAACTTAATTGGCTGCAGTTTCTCCTGGAGGCTTCAAGTGCACCCATCTTTGAGTAGGTCCTCAGTAATTAACGGAAGTGTAGGTACTACTCTGCAGGGAAGCCAAATAGGCTTTTCAGCCTTCAGGTTATCCGCAGCAAGCCCTTGACAAAATATTTCTCCTTTTTTCAGGTACAGTAAATTCAAAAGATGGAAAGAATTTTTTAATTACATTGAAATGAACATATAGGATCCATTTTTTATTATGTTGTTTAATACAAATGTAGTTTAATAACTTACAGATACAGAGTCCTTCCCCCACCCCCCCAAGTCTAAAGTGAGATGGGATGAGGTGATGAAGTAAGGAATGGGCTGGAAGTTGGGTGACCTGGATAATCCCACCCTTCTAGCAAAGAGGCAATCACTTTGAATTTGGGTTTCTCTTTGTTTAAAGGAGGATGGAGGATAGGATGACAATAGTAACTTTGTCTGGCAATCTGAAATCTACTATGCTTTAAAAAATATTCTTTCATTTAATTCACGTACATTTAATTCGCATCCGTTCTGTGCAACAGAACTACTGTTTTCATAAAGGTGGAGTCTGAAAATCAGAAGTGTCACCTACTCAGAATTACAGTTTAGAAGTGATAAAGTTGGAATTTGAGGCTGAGTTAAATTCCCTTAAGCCATAAAGTCCTCTGATTGTCCCAAATTTGTTTATACTAATTTAAATTATTTTTTAAGTTGTTCTGACCCAGATATCAAGATATCTTCTTATTTCTTTTTTTACAATACAGTTCCTCATGTGTACTAGTAATCAAGTTATTTAAGTATTAAGATACTTATTTAAGTATTAAGTATATGAAACTAAAATAAGTATATTTATACTCCCAGTAAAATATTTTGTTCATTTTATAATTTCCTGATTATTCTCAAAGAAATAAGAATAAGTGCACCTGGATAGATTGTGCAGTCAGCAGTGCCTGATTTGTTATTTTGCAAGTAGTCCTGAACACAAATTAATAAATTAATTAGGAGTGGTGCAGTGTTAAGTTTCTATCATTCCTGCTATCCTGTGTGTATGTGTGTTTTGTGTGATTCCCCTTTTAAATCTATCTTTAAAATAAACGGATTCTAAAAGGGAGTTTAACTAAAAATTGGCTTAGGTTATATGCAAATAAGTAAGTGCTAGTTACTTGTGTGGGGGGGGATTTGGAAAAAGTGATTTGAAGACTTAGAAAGTTCTGATGGAAGTGTGCTTGATGTTAACTGGTTTTGTCTTAGGTATAGTTCACTTGAATAGTAATATCAGTAAGTTATTGCTGTGCTTTTAACTTACAATTATTTTATTTTATTTTTTGGTACCAGAGAGCAGAGCACTTAACCACTGAGCAACATCCCCAGACCTTTTTATTTTTATTTTTTAAGTTTTGAGATAGGGTCTTCCTAAGTTGCTTAGGGCCTCGCTAAGTTTCTTAGGGCCTTGCTAAATTGCTAAGGCTGGTTTTGAAGTCTCTATCCTCCTGCTTCAGCCTCCCAAGTTGCTGGGATTACAGGTGTGTGTCACTGCACCTGGCCTTAACTTCCAATTTGTGCAACTTTTTGAAGTGGAACTTACTATTAGTTCTACACTTGAAAATAGCAAGTCTGGCCAGGTGCGGTGGCTCACGCTTGCAATCCCAGCACTTTGGGAGGCTGAGGCAGGAGGATCACTGAGTTCAAAGCCAGCCTCAGCAATGGTGAGGCACTTAGCCACTCAGTGAGACCCTGTCTCTAAATAAAATACAAAAAAGGGCTGGGGATGTGACCCAGTGGTCGATTGCCCCTGAGTTCAATCCCCAGTACCACACACACACACAAAAAAAAAAAAAAAAAAAAAAAGAAAGAAAGAAAATAGCAAGTCTGCTTTTACTTCAAGATTAAAAGTTTGCTTGTTGATATAGAAGTTTGTTTGCCAAAAAAAATCCTGGTGATTTACACACCTGTGAAGAAACAACTGAGATTTTTCACGCTGCATACTTGCTTATTCAACCAGTACATCTTGAATTCCTACATATATATAGTTCTGTGGGCCAGGCACGTGCAGAAATACAAAAGAAACTTCTCTTATGGGAAAATATTTTTTTGTTGTTTTTATGTTTTATAACTACATATAACAAATTCTTGACCTCAGTAATCTGAGTGTTAAGAATTCTGTATTAGATGTATAAGTAAGTTCAGGACGTTTTTATAATCTGATGTATTTTTTATGTCTAATTATGTATTTGATGTATAAATAAGTTTAGAAAACTTTGGGAGAACAATTGTAACATCTTTAGTGTCTGGCTCATAACAGGAGAAAGGGCAATAAAACTGAGGTGTCTTATCTTCACTTCTTATAAAAGAATGATGAAAAGTGTTACTTTCATACACTCCAGAAAATATCACAAACAATGGAAATTGTAGCATATTAAATCTTTTAAAGTATACATGTGGGTTTCCAGTCCCGGTGTTGTGTGTGTGTGTTGATTGCATCAAACCTAGCCCCTCTCTCATGCTAGGCAAATGCTGTACCACTGAGCTGTCCGCCAGCCCCAGTCCATATATTCTTTGTTATTTCTAGTGAAGAGCTTAGTTTAACATAAATGGTATATTATTAACAAGAATTTGGATATGGATGTTGCGGTATAACTACTACCTCAATTCCTTATTCCCTTGATTCTTTATGAAGGAAAAATAGGTTTTGCTAAGGGAAAAAGAAGATCAAGGAATCTTGTAACTGAAATTTAGCCATTATAATTCAAGTTAAAACCCCAGATAGTTTTTTAATAGACATAAGCTCATATCGGTTGAATTTCATGACATTAAACATTACTGCATCCCTTTAATTTTAAAATACAGGTTGAGCATCCCTAATCTGAAAGTCTGAAATACTCCAAAATTCAAAACATTTTGAGTACCAACATGATGCCACAAGTGGGAAATTCCACACTTAATCTCATATGACAGCTTGCAGTGAAGACAGAGGTATACAACACAGCTTATTCAGTATCCCCAAGGAAAATAAGACCCTCCTGGTCTTCAGCTGCAATATATCTTTTCTCCACATGCCTAGATTCTCTCACAGAAGCACACCCTCAGAGGGTTATAAAATGATGTGTGCAGGCCCATTGTGCTAATGGCAGATTCCCCAGCATGTTCCACATGGGGCCAAGACATACGTGCATTGTTAGCAGTAGTTTTTTGCATATTCCTTGCTCTACAGTGTAAGAATATTATTGAAAATGTCAAAAAGGCCTGCAGATGTCCCTGTGAGTAACAATGATAAGAAAAAGAGGAAGCATTTATGTTTATCTATAGCACAGAAAGTCAAGCTGTTGGAAAAACTGGACAGTGGTATTAGTGTGAAACAACTTACAGAAGAGTATGGTGTTGGAATGACCACCATATATGACCTGAAGAAACAGAAGGATAAACTGTTGAAGTTCTATGCTGAAAGTGATGAACCAAAGTTAATGAAAAATAGGAAAACATTGCATAAAGCTAAGAATGAAGATCTTGATCGTGTGTTAAAAGAGTGGATCCGTCAGCGTCGCAGTGAACACATGCCACTGAATGGTATGCTGATCATGAAACAAGCAAAGATCTATCATGATGAATTGAAAATTCAAGGAAACTGTGAATATTCAACAGGCTGGTTGCAGAAATTTAAGAAAAGACATGGCATTACATTTTTAAAGATATGTGGTGATAAAGCAACTGCTGATCACAAAGCAGCAGAGAAATTTATTGAAAAAGTGGATA
The DNA here is from genome assembly GCA_025594165.1 of Tamias sibiricus. NCBI lineage: Eukaryota > Metazoa > Chordata > Mammalia > Rodentia > Sciuridae > Tamias > Tamias sibiricus. The sequence goes on from CM046666.1 coordinate 73,924,357, forward strand.
TTAAAAAAGTTTTTCATGTCAATAATCGGGCTCCAGCTGTTCATTCATTGACCAGTGGTGAAATACCTGAAATGGTGCTGCATCAAGGTGAACATGGTAATAGTGATGACGAAGGGGATGTTAACACTGCAGAGAAAGTGCCTGTGGACAACATGGTCAGACTGTGTGATGGGCTTATTAAAGGACTAGAGCAGCGTGCATTCATAACAGAACAAGAAATCATGTCAGTTTATAAAATCAAGGAGAGACTTCTAAGACAAAAACTGGTGATGATGAGGCAGACAACCCTGGAGAAAACTTTTAAAAAGGCCACCCAGCACAATGCCTCCTCATCCCTAGAGGAGCCACTTCCTGGCCCCTCGACAGCTTCTGATGTTTCCACTCACCTAAATAAGTAAAATAGTCTACAACAACCTTTTAATCAAACAGTGTCACAGGTGGAAACTGAAAGCTGCTGCTGTGTAACAGCTGATGCCACTGTGCTGCTTAGTTTACCTTGAACATACTTCTTTTTCACTATATTAATTGTATGTCCTATTTTTTTCCTGTTAAGCACTTATGTGTGAATGAATTTATTAAAATGATTGCTCTCTAGTAGCATGTGAATGATGTGAGTGGAATGATGGTGATGCCAAATAGCCACAGATTGTCCACATGGGTGATTCAGGTAGTGGTACCTTTGCTTTCTCATGGGTCAGTGTACACAAATTTTTTCATGTACAAAATTATTTAAAGTATTATGTGAAATTACCTTCAGTCTGTGTATAAGGTACATATGAAGCATTAAGTGAGTTCTGTGTTTAGACTTGAGTTTCATCCCCTATGTCTCTAATTATACAAACATTCCAAAATTCAGAAAAATTCAGAGACACTTCTGGTCCCAAGCATTTCAGATAAGGGATATTCAACTTGTGAAATTTTTGTTGGCTATAACCAGCGCATGTGTTTGTGTGTATTTTCCCCTCTGAATTTCTGACAGTGTTCACGATAAACTATGCTCTGAGGACCCTTCTGTCTTCTATAATAAAGTGCTCTCTATATCTGTTTCCCCTATTACCTTGTTTTTCTTCCCCATGAACAACTTTCATTTTTATAGGATATCTTTGTTTTAATGACATGGAGCTGTTTTCATGCCTTTGTGTCCATTTCTGGTTAGAATGCCCTGCCTTTGTAAATTTGCTTTTTCAGACTGTCCTAGTATTTTCAACTTTTTTTTTTTTTTTTTTTAGTTGTAGGTGGACACAATACCTTTATTTTATTTATTTATTTATTTATTTATTTATTTTGGTACCGGGGATTGAACTCAGGGGCACTCGACCACTGGGCCACATCCCCAGCCCTTTTTTGTATTTTATTTAGAGACAGGGTCTCACTGAGTTGCTAAGTGCCTCGCCGTTGCTGAGGCTGGCTTTGAACTCGCGATCCTCCTGCCTCAGCCTCCCAAAGTGCTGGGATTACAGGCGTGCGCCACCACGCCCGGCTATTTTATTTATTTTTATGTGATGCTGAGGATCAAACTCAGTGCCCCACACGTGCTAGGCAAGCGTTCTACCACTGAGCCACAACTCCATCCCCTGTCCTAGTAATTTTATCTAATGTGCTAGTAGTAAACTCAGCCTGTTGATTTCATCCTAACAGTATGGCCATATGTCAACCATTTCCCGTCTTAACATTTCTTATAAATATGTCCCATTGGTGGACTGAAATGATATTTACACTTCACTAATTTCTTCATTTTGCATTTTCTCTTTTCCCCAACACTCCTATTCAAGTGTACTTTTTTTTAAAATTTTTTTTATTTATTTGCTTTTTAGTTGTACACAATGTGTTTTATTTGTATGTGGTGCTGAGGATCGAACCTGGGTCGCCCGCGTGCTAGGCGAGCGCTCTACCGCTGAGCCACAATCCCAGCCCTCAAGTGTACTTTTTAATACTAAGAGAAACATCACTGATATCTGGCTTCAGCACCTGGTGGCCAGTATTTGTTACTTAAATTCTAAACACATTTGTCACACCTTCCATCCTATCATCATGATGATAATAGGATGGGTTCAAAGGGGTCAGATGAAACACTTTATCTGTTTTCATTAGAAGAGAAAAGTGATGATAGTGGAAACAAGTAGATTTGCTGCCACAAGATAGGAGAAATAGCAAAGGTGTTTAGCATCATTCCCCCTACATTGTCCACTATTTTTAAAGATTGAGCCAAGATTGAAGAGAAAGTTTAAAAATATTTTGAGACTAAAGCAGAATTGAATGTGGGGTCCTTTTTGTAGCAGTTTTGGGTAGTAACCAAGAAGTTCATGCAGGAAATGGGCATTTAATTGTACTACTCATGCAACATAATGCCTTAGATTTTTGCTAACTTGGGCCATAGTGAGTTTCAGCTGAGTGAACAAATTTTAGGCTCTTTGTGGAATTGCTTCAGAAGTTGTCTGTAGTGAAGAAAGCGGTGTTCTAGAAAATTAGTAATTTGGGTGCAGGAGAAATTTTTAAAAACAAAGACCAAACAATTGCTGGTTATAGCTTGAATGGTATTTTAAATGCTGATGAAACAGGTATAGTCTACCAGTTTGTGACTTTCTTCTGTGCTTCATGCCAGGGATGATATTTTCAAAGGAAGTAAACAGATTGGTGGTCCCTATATTCTGCTATAGTGCATTTTGGAGCACTAATCATTGACAAGTCAGCTAATCCCCATGGCTTCAGAATTGTTCATTTGTTCCCTTGTGATTAACATGCCAATGCACGTGCCCAAATGATAACATTTTTTAAGGGAATGGCTGAGTTGGGAATAGCTGAGTTAAGTTGACAAGAGAATGAAAGGAACAAAATGCAATATCCTCATGCTGATAAGAAATTGTTCTGCCTACAACATATTTCCATGCTTGGATTGTGTGTATGTTGAGTTTTTCCCATTGAATTGCCCAGCCATTCTTCAGCCTTCAAATCGGGGATTATTCACACAGCAAAAGCTTGCTACTGAAACTGGTTGCAGGAATAACTAAATTTAGATAAGGAAGAAAAAAGCTTAGAACATCAACATGAAACAAGCTATTGACATGATTGTTGAGGCCCAGTGGTCTGTAAAATCGTGTACAATAGTAATGTATTGGCAACTAACAGGTATAATTCCTGTGGAAACCTCTGAGGTACACCTGGGAAAAGATACTAATTCAACATGGTATTTGAACCAATCTAGTACTCAATTGTTACTTATTCTGGTATCCCAAACCAGCTAGATTTTGAAGACTTCATGGCTACAAACAGAATTTATTTCCCAAGTGTTTGCAGATCATGAAATTGCTACAGGGATTCTCACTTATGTAAAAATGGAACCAGAAAGCCACAATGGTGATGAAGATGATGACATCAGCAATGATAACCATAACATGTATGGGGACCAAGAGATAGAACAGCCAACAGTGATCGTTTCTAAAGCCTTTGCAAATATAGAAAGTGGAGAATCCTTTCCCTTCAGGCAGATGTTCTTATGAGGTATTTACCCTATTAAGTAATGTTTCAGGAGCACTGCAACACAAAAGTGTTTTGAAAAGCTAAGCACCTAATTTCCCCCATAACTATTAAGTTGCAAAAATGTTGCTTTTGTTTTGTTTTTGGTACTGGGGATTGAACTCAGGGGCACTCAACCACTGGACCACATTCCCAGCCCTTTTTGGTATTTTATGTACAGACAGGGTCTCACTGAGTTGCTAAGTGCCTCACCATTGCTGAGGCTGGCTTTGAACTTGAGATCCTCCTGCCTCAGCCTCCCAAGTGCTGGGATTACAGGCATGTGCCACCACACCGGGCACAAAAATGTTGCTTTTAAAGTGTATAAAGTAGAAGACTTAATAAAGAATATTTGTACAAAGCAACAATTAATGTTTAAATGTGATTTTATTTTTTTATTATTTTTTTTAGGTACCAGGGATTGAACTCAGGGGCACTCAACCACTGAGCCACATCCCCAGCCCTATTTTTTGTATTTTATTTAGAGACAGGGTTTCACTGAGTTGCTTAGTGCTTTGCCTTTGCTGAGACTGGCTTTGAACTCATGATCCTCTTATCTCGGCCTCCCAAGCCAGCATGAGCCACCACACCTGGCTTAAATGTGAATGTTTGACTCTTATAACATTTACTGTATAGGAAGTTACAGCATTTCCCCCAAAGACTTTTATTGTCATTAATTTCAGTTTTGGGAAGGTTTCTTTTTTTACCTCCTTCCTTCAACCCCACCCCCCCCACTATCCCAGTATTAGATGGCAGGAATGATACTTGGAAGGGAAAAATATTCCCAAATTGTTGACTATTCCAGCTAGGACAAAAGACACACTTCAGTTTAATAGGATAAATTTAGAATAGCCAAGAGATGAAGGGATATTTAGATTAAGGACATAGCAGAGCATGTTCTTCCAGGGAGTTGCTAATAGGCAAAGGGGGAGTGGATAGAACAGCTGCTTACCCTTCTGCTTGGGTGGACAAGTGGAAAAAGGAAGAGGATGAGGGGAAAGTAGGCCAGGGTAAAGCTGTAGGAGATAGTGAGCAAAGGAATGGTAGCACGTTCCTCAGATTGCTGTGGAAGGGCTTTTGGAAGGTGAGAAAAAGTGAAAAGAACAGTAAAGAAAGGAATGGATTACCCACTGGCCTTTCTTTCCCTTGGCCCTGACTTCTTTTTTTTTTTTTTAATATTTATTTATTTACTTTAGTTGTACACAATGTGTTTATTTGTACGTGGTGCTGAGGATCGAACCCGGGCCGCGCGCGTGCTAGGCGAGCGCTCTACCGCTGAGCCACAATCCCAGCCCTTGGCCCTGACTTCTTATAACTGGTAATAATCTGACTCAGACCAACAAACCATTCTCCAGACTTCTGCCCACTTTACTGGGGTTTAAGAGATGAAAAATAATAGTAATAACCATTTTAGCAAACCAAACTTAAAGTGCCACTTACAAGTATGCCTTACACAAAGTAATAAGAATTTACAATCACTTTTGATGCATACCTAGAATTCAAAAAAAAAAGAATGAGTATGGCTGGGGCTATAGCTTAGTGGCAGAGCACTTGTCTAGCATGTGTGAGGCACTGGGTTCGATCCTCAGCACCACATAAAAAATAAATAAATAAAGGCATACTGTCTATCTACAACTATAAAAATTTAAAATAAGAATTATTTTTAAAATTTGTTCTAATTAGCTATACATGACAGTAGAATGCATTTTTGACACATCACACACAAATGGAGTATAACTTCTCATTCTTCTGGCTGTAGATGATGTTGAGTTACACAGGTCATGTAATATATGCACGTAGGGTAATGTACAATACATTCTGCTATCATTCCTACCCTGATACCTCCTCCCCTCCCTTCACTCTCCTTTGTCTAGTCCAAATTACCTCTATTCTTCCCCTGCCCTTATTGTAAATTAGCATCAACATATCAGAGAAAACATTCATCCTTTGATTCTTTGGGATTGGCCTATTTCGCTTAGCATAATATTCTTCAATTCCATCCATTTATAGGCAAGTGCCATAATCACATTCTTTAAGGCTGAGTAATATTGCATTGTGCATATATACCACAACTTCTTGATCCATTCATCTATTGAAGGGCACCTCAGTTGGTTCCATAGTTAGCTGTTGTGAACTGAGCTGCTATAAACATTGATGTGGCTATATCACTATGGTATATACCCAGGAGTGGGATAACTGTGTCAAGTGGCAGTTCCATTCCAAGTTTTCTGAGGAATCTCCATACTGCTTTCCATAGTGGTTGCCCCAATTTTCAGTCCCACCAGCAATGTATGAATGAGTGTACCTTTTTCTCCACATCCTCGTCAACATTTATTGTTGCTTTTATAAGAAATATTTTTTAAAGAGGTTTATCAAACAAGTATGAAGGAGTAATGTTTTACTTTATTTTTAGGTAATAGTCAAGATGTCTTCAGCACCTGAGCCACCAACACTTAAAAAGGAATCACCCAAAGAGAAAGACTTTCCAAACCCAGGGCTCAGAGGGGTACGCACAACAACCTTATTTCGAGCTGTGAATCCAGAGCTCTTCGTTAAACCTGTAAGATAATAAATAATCCAGAATAAAACTTTATGTTTAATTAGGCTATCTGAAATGAAAAGTTCTTTTCCTGTAGCATTTGATTTTATCATGGAAATTTTATATCAATTAATAAGGCCTCTCTATGAATAAAAGTAAGTGAAAAGAAATTTTTAAATCCTGTTTCATATGTAAATACACAGATAAAATGAAGTATTTTGAGGGCATTTGAGAATTATAATGGAAAATGAATATTTTAATGGATCAGCTTCTCAAGCTTAACATTACTAGTTTACTTACTACTTTGAAGGTAATTTTTATAGTTTGATCATGTACTATTTGGTAAATAAGAACTTCCTTTGAAACAGACCAAATGGAAATCAATCACTCTTATTGCATTTACAGCCTTTATTAATTATTATTTAAGCGATATTACAAATATTTTGTGAAAAAAATCTAACCCATACATTTGCATGCTGTTATGGAGATAGGTAATCATTTATATTCTTACTGTAAATTAGTGAATATATTTGATTTGATGAATTTTATTTTTAAATAATTGTAAATTCTATTTTATAAGTAAATGAAACCAAAGGGTTGGGGTTGTGGCTCAGTGGTAGAGCACTCACTTGCCTAGCACATGCATGGCCCGGGTTCGATCCTCAGTAAAAATAAAGGCATTGGGGCAGTGGCACACGCCTATAATACCAGCACTTGGGAGGCTGAGGCAGGAGGATCGCAAGTTCAAAGCCAGCCTCAGCAATGGTGAGGCACTGAGCAACTCAGTGAGACCCTGTCTCTAATAAAAATACAAAAAAGGGCTGGGGATGTGGCTCAGTGGTCGAGTGCCCCTGAGTTCAATCCCTGGTACCAAAAAAAAATTAATAAATAAATAAAGGCATTGGGGCTGGGGTTGTGGCTCAGCGGTAGAGCGTTCGCCTACCACTTGCGCGGCCCGGTTCGATCCTCAGCACCACGTAAACATAAATGCATTGCATTGTGTACAACTAAAACAAATAAATATAAAAAAAATAAAAAGGCATTGTGTACAACTAAAGCAAATAAATAAATATAAAAAATAAGTAAATGAAATCAAATTATATTAAATCTGATTAGGATTTTAATAACAGTTGCCAATGTAAATTGTTTCAAAGCTAAATAGGTCAACTTAATTAAGATAGACTGTTTTTAAAGACCAAACTAATGTGTTTTTTAAATTGCCAATAGCATTTCAAGAATTGCAAATTTAAACTGCTCTCAGCTTGCAGCTTTTTTAAGATATTCATTCAAATCAAAAACTTTGACTCTTATGTAGCAATTAAGATTTGAAATAGTGCAATAGTCACCCCTTATCTGAGTTTTTGCTTTTCAGAGTTTCAGTTACATACTGTCAACCATGGGCCCAAAATATTAATAGACAAAACACTACTCTGGAAACTCCTGCATTTAAAATGTTTTTAAATTTTTCTTTTATTAGCCGGGCGCAGTGGCGCATGCCTGTAATCCTAGCACTTGGGAGGCTGAGGCAGGAGGATCGCGAGTTCAAAGCCAGCCTCAGCAATGGTGAGGCACTTAGCAACTCAGTGAGACCCTGTCTCTAATAAAAATACAGAAAAGGACTGGGGATGTGGCCCAGTGGTCAAGTGCCCCTGAGTTCAATCCCTGGTACAAAAAAAAAAAAAAAAAAAATTTTTTTCTTCTATTCAAAGCTACATTGCTTTGCTTCTGTTGTCTTGGATCTTCCAGTAGCATATCAAAGTTATTATAACAGCATAATATCTCTTCTAGTCACTAAATTTAGGCTCCCAGAAAAGTGTATACATTATCATTACTTCCTAAAATAGGTTATGAAAGGCTTTTTGACAGTTATTCATGTCTTGGGCAAGAAAAACACCTTGTGTTCTTCATTCCTCACTTCCTAATTAAATAAGCTAATATGAGATTTGCAAGTGGAAAGACTTGGACAAGATAAATTAAGCAATTTCTCTGCATCACATAGATACCACTGAAGACTTAGTGCCAGGCCAAGGTCCATGCCTCACTCCTTTCTCAAGTGTCACCTTCCTGAGGATGGAGATCTTAAGATGTCCAGGCTGTAGAAAGGAGAAGCAGGAGTCTTCTATAATCTGTAAAAAGTCAGGAGTCAAGCTAATTGAATAAGTAATTGAGTAAATGATAATTGAAATATTGCCATAGGAATGCTAGCCTGATAATAAAGACTTGGTGTGTCAACAGGAGAGTGCAACAGATAGCTGAATCTCCTCAAATTATTGTCCTAATGAGACTTTATATATTTTTTTCTTTCACAGAACAAACCTGTAATGGCTTTTGGATTGGTCACCCTTTCACTTTGTGTGGCTTATATTGGTTATCTACATGCAACACAAGAGAATAAAAAGGACCTCTATGAAGCAATTGATAGTGAAGGGCACAGTTATATGAGGAGAAAAACTTCTAAATGGGATTAAAGGGCTGGTTACTGCAATAGAACTTTATTAAAGGCTCTGAAATCTCCAAATGAAAACTTTGTGAGTGTATGGAATCATATTTCTTATTCTAGAATATGTTAATGAGAAGAGAAAGTAGCCAAATGACTGCAGTAAATTTTGTCCCTATGCAGCTGCAGCCACTGTCTTATTTTCTTTCCAAAGAAAGAGCATCTGAGTATTTCTCTTATATTAAATCCTCCTTTTTAAAAAAAAGACTTCAGATTAGAGTCATATTTGTTAATTATTGAGCTCTGTGTGATGAAAGTACTCAGTGCTTTTAATTTGCGTGGACTTTTTTGATGTTTTAAAGTGAGTGGTGCTTTGTAACTGTTATGAGAGTTTTGTTTGTTTTGTTGCATGCAAAGAAAATGTATATATTCTACATGGTATAGAAGCTGTATTTGTAAGGAAGAAGAAATCATAACTGTAAGTCCTGAAGTCAACATTACGGTCTGAGAAATGAAAACTGAGTTTGATACTGACAAATAGTTCTCACAGTCACAGATGGCTCCTGTATTTTGGCTTCATTTTCAACTATTTTTGGTTCAGAATTTTATTTTAATTAAAAAGATATCCCCCTCAGCTACTAAACTAATGACTGAGAGAATAATACAAAGTAATTGAAATTTTTCTTTTTTTTTAAAAAAAAAAAAAGGTCATGAGGTATTTATTTGACTACAACTAGATGCTACTTGTTTAGTTTCTATAATGTTACAATGATGTTATAAACATAAGACCAAGTATTCTTCTAGTTATTTAAAACTAGAACTACTCAATAAATGAGAAATAGACAAGGTTTTCTTGCTATACTAGGCTTCCTTATATAATTTTAATCTTCCTGATAAGGTTCTGGACCTGTTTCATTGTTAGATATTTGCCCCATTCTTTAGATCACAGTAGTTGGGGCTCAGCAATAAATGTCATCCCTGAAGTTTTGTTTCGTTTGTTATTACCAAGTAATAATAACAGCTCAGGCAGAGTTTGTCTTCATCACATTGGTTTTAATTTCTAGCACTTCGGGTTTTGCAAGGTACATAAAGATGCAGTTATGTCTAAATTTGTAGGTGTTAAAGAACATAGCCATTTGTGTTTATTTACATGGATCTAAATTAAATCTTTATCACTAAGCCCTAAATATTTCTTTGCTATACCTCTTCATATGGTACACTTTGTATCATTTAAAATGCACATATATGGTACAAAATGCCTTTTAATTTAAATACCTTTTGCTTTTGATATCCTGTGTATTTTGATTGTCATAGAACTAGGATTCTTCTATTTTCAGCTTATGTACTTAATGTCATGTTGCCATCTTTTAGAAGTCTTTTACTATTCAACAAAATAAGTTCACATTCAGTATGAGGGGAGATATTACTTGGGTGAACAATTAAATTATTGCAATCCAGAAGGGCCACAAAACTATATATCATGCAGCCTTAAGCCATGTCTGTGTGAAGGAAACAGGGTGGCAACAGATACAGTCAAGCACAGAGCTGTGAAAATTATTGTGAGGGAAGAATCACATTGAGTTTTAGGAATGAGTACCTAATTATAATACTTACTACAGGGTGGTTACAAGTTATATCATTCTTTGAGTGTGCAGAATGTCAAAGGCATTGTATTGATGTTTTCATTCATTTTCTGTTGAATGAGGGCATAACAACCCAAAATAAAGTACCCTTTGAAATAGTCATAGGATTTTGAACATTGGACTTCACCTAGTCCAATTCTGTCAGTGTTCACTTTGGCAGCCCATATATTAAAATTGGAATGTGTCGCCGCCTGCAGCAATTGCTGCTTGCAGCAACGATACCATGGGAGAAAACTTGGAGGCAGACTGGAAATGAAAAAGTTCTTTTATTCTTCTTTCTTCTAACTTCTCTCTCTGGCTCCAACCACCTCTCCAACTCCAACCACCCCTCTAACTAACCTCACCCGGTTAAATACATTTTGCCTTAACAAGGACAAGTGCTGACAGCTTGAGCTTATAGGTGCGTCACACAGTGTTCACAGGCACAAAAAGATTCTTAGATAAATGCATGAATATCAGGTGAAAATACTTGAACACTTTTATGGCTCTCAGCTAACCGCCATCTTAGCTATCCTCAATTAGGGCTCTTACAGGAATGATACAGAGATTAGCATGGCCCCTGTCCAAGGATGACATGCAAATTTGTGAAGCATTCCATATTTTTATGATTAAGATTATTATTTACTACTTTAAAAAAAAGATAACCAGCTAAGAATAGTTAAAAGATTTACCCAGTATCACAGTAATTCTCAGTCAGGACAGGAACCTGGATCTCCTTGCTCCAAAGTCTAGGGAATCTTTTCACCATATTAGACTCCTCTTATGTGTAAATGTCCATGTAATCATTAAGCAGTCATATTAGCCCTTAAACATAAGATATTCAAGTCTTAAGTACCAAAAAAACCTATATTTTAGAACAAAAATATGTAAAGTATTATTAATTGCCAGCCCCCCCCCCAGAAGACTATCAGAACAAATTGTTGATCAAACAAAGCTAAGTTTATTAAACCTACTGCATTAAGGAGAAATGCCTTATTATCATAAAGTCCATTGTGTTTAAGAATGTGATATGAGATAGAGGAAGATATTTACAGTGCTTTGGAGTCTGAGTTCAAAGGAAGATAGATAGATATGTATATAGATATAGAGACATCTATATATATTTTTAAATAATTTGTTCAGGGCACAGTGTGGGAATCTGCTTGAGAGTGGGAAAAACTGACATAGTAGGTTATGTTTAAGCAAGTCTTGATAAGTAAACTATTGTTTGATAAAGGGCAAGTGGCCTTTTTTGCCCAAAGAAGTAATATTTTGTTGTGATAGAACTAGTTGTCTCAAATTAGTGAGGTGTTCAATTGGTAAATTGGTTTTTAAGAATTTCTTAAAGCAAACAGTGAAGTAAGTTATTTACTGGTTTACCACCTTATCTTCCATTGGGTGACAGATCCTTCCAATTTACCAGGCAATGAGTGATTCTTGGGATGCAGAATTTTAAAACAGGGACAACCCCAGACCATCAAAACCAATTGGTCAGGGGCTGGGGTTGTAGCTCAGCTGTAGAGCGCTCGCCTAGCACGTGCGCGGCCAGGGTTCTGTCCTCAGCACCACGTAAAAATAAAGGCATTGTGTACTACTAAAATAAATATTAAAAAAAAAAAATCGGTCATTCTCCCTTCTGGGCAGGAATTTTCCAGGAATAGATAAGAGAGTCAAATTGACACAAGTGACCTCTATTCTCAATCCAGATAATTAACTTTTTGGATGTAATGGTTTCAGTTTTTGGTAGGAATCCATCTCCTTTTAAATTCCTCTCCCAGTCCCAGTTAACCATTTTCTTGAAGTCAAACCTTGCACCATTTGATAAGAGTTATTTAAAGTCTTCAGCCAGTTACTATCAGGTTATACAAATCAATATAAATGTGATTCATGAAGGAATTATAGTGAACTGTCTTTAGCAAGTATGTCATTGAAGCCAGATTTAAAGCTAGGTAGTGAGTGTAGTTAGACAAATTGGGTCTAATAACAAGTCTAATAAAGAAAATGGAGTCCGTAAGGGAAATTGAGTCAGTCTGAGTCCTGGAAAAACGCAGAACGACCCCAGGGGAGATTAAACTGTCAGTGTTTGCAAAGTCAGGGCCCACCCTAAAGAATGTCAATGAGGCAGTTTCCAGTAAACAGACACTAATGAACTTGCCCTGGGTCCACCTGTGTCACACCCTTTTGCTTTTACTGTCCCCCAGCCGGACAGAGAAAGATAAACAAAAGAGCAAAGAAGTTTTAGATATAAAAGGGAACAGGCCTCCCCCTTCCACAGATTCCAGGTTTCCTGGTCCCCTTCTCCCTCCTTGGGAAGTCTTTTTCTGCTGTCCTTTAAGTAAAGCCTTCCATTTTCCATTCTACACTTTCCTCAGCGGGCTACTTCAACTTCAGAGAAGCAAGAACTCCTCACAGTAAAAGGCAGTATCATCATTAACATAGACCAAACAGGTTTGTGTCTTTCCACAATGTCGGAATTTATTGAATAACAATAAATTCACAGGCTAAACCACTTTCATTAGTGGCAATTCACTGAACACTTGTGGGTCACCTGGTAGTCATAAACTGGGCAATCACAGGTTCTTTTATTCCAGACTTAGTTTCTCTCTCTCTCTCTCTCTCTCTCTCTCTTTTTTTTTTTTTTTTTTTTTTTTGGTGGTACCAGGAATTGAACTCAGGGGTACTCAACCACTGAGTCACATCCCCAGCCCTATTTTGTATTTTGTTTAGAGACAGGGTCTAAATGAGTTGCTAAGCGCCTCTCCATTGCTGAGGCTGGCTTTGAACTCATGATCCTCCTGTCTCAGCCTCTTGAGCCACTGGGATTACAGGCGTGTGCCATGGCCCAGTCTCAGTATGTAATCTTATATATGTGTGTGTATGTGTATGTGTGATATATACACACATATATGTATATGTGTGTCTGTGTATGTGTGTATTTTTTTTTTTTTTTAAGGCCAGAAGCTGAACTGAGAGCAAAGGCAGAGAGCAGATATGAATGCTAAGAGTCACTACAGGTAGTCAGATAAGATAATGAACCAGCGAAAGAACTTGTTCAGGGCACAGCACAGAGATGTCAAAGCACAGGAACTTATTTTAGGTCAAGATCTCAATGAAAGCAGTTTCACAGTGTCAGCTTGAGATGTAAGCTTGGAGTGTTCATTGTCAACACAGGCAGGAGAAACCACACTCTGCTAAAGCTGGAGCACAGAGATTTGGTCGTTCATCACAATGGTGATTTTCCTGAGCAAGGCTCATGATGAGTGAGTAACAGGGTCAGGGTGTCATCATGTCCAGTCTTGCCGGGGCTCTTCTTTTTATGGGTCTAAAGTGAGGAGGTTTTGTCATTCAGTGGTCTGGTGTGTTTGATAAGCTCATGGGCCTGTTTTTTTTCTATATGAGTTCAATATGCCTATGCATCTATGTACTTCTGATTAATTTTAAAAATTCACAGATAGTCATTTTTATTGGCACAATTAATATATCGGTTTGTGTCTTATGGTTGTGCTGGGCAGACGGTGGTTGTTTACTTGCACAAACAAGGTGTAAAGTCATTTCACCTTAGCATTGAAATTCAAAATGGAATAGTTTATAGCAAACTACTGCTTTATAAAATGAAGTAACACAGTCTTAAGCACAGCTTGAAAACTGCTGTTCTATACATCATAGAGTAACTCAGAGCAGAGCAGAGCCTCTTCTGCACAGTAACTTTTGTGACAAACTTAGTCCAGGGTCCTATGGGAGTTCTGTTATTGAAATTAATTTCATTGGTGGTATCAATTCATTTTAAAATCAGTCCTGCCTGGTAGATGCTGTGTACTAGTTTGTTGGGCAGCTTTTAAAAATTTAGTCACTTAGTATAATCAGGTTGCACAGATGTTTGTAATAGTCAGAATTTCTAAGACTGTTTTTTCTAAAATTATAGGAACAAATTAATTAGGTGATTTGAAAAACCAGGCTTAGTTTTGAATACTGACTTATGGAACTAATTTTTCCTTTAAGATACTATGATATTTCTGTTTTATTGCCAGGACATCACAGTATTACATTTATAAATAACCTGAAATAAATAAGAAACTACCTCCATTTTTGGCCTTGAAAGAAATTCATCGTTTTATTTGTTTGTTTGGGGAGCAGGATACAGGGGATTGAACCCAGGGACTCTTTACCACTGAGTCACATCTCCAGCCCTTTTTTATCTTTTTAATTTAAGACAGAGTCTTGCTAAGTTGCTGACACTGGCCTTGAACTTGGCAATTCTCCTGCCTCAGCCTCCCGGGCCACTGGTATTATAAGCATGTACCACTGCACCTGGGTAGAAATTCATTCTTTAAAAAATTTTTAAAACAAAGTATGGTCAGCTGAATAATGTTCTCATTTTCAAAGATGTCCAAATCCTTATCTCTGATACCTGTGAATTGTTACTTTATATGGCAAAAGGGACTTCACAGATGTGACCAAGTTTTGAATTTTGAGATGGGGATTTCATCCTAGATTACCTGAATGGGACTGTTGTAATCTCCGAGATCCTTACAGGGATGCAGAAGACCAGAGAAGTATTCAATATCACCAGGGAAGCTGGAGGAGAAAAGGCTATATGATCCAAAGCCATGAACCCAAGGAATGTGAATGACTTTCAGAAGCTAGAAAAAGCAAGGAAAGAGATTGTCCCCTAATGCCTCCAGAAGGAATCAGCCCTCCTGACATATCATTTTGTTCCTAAAAGACTCATTTTGGACTCTGATCTCCAGAAATTCAAAGAATAAATTTGTGTTGTATTTAGTCATGAAGATTGTGTTAATTTGTTCCAGCAGCAACAGGAAACTAATACAGAAAATATCTGGAAAATGAGTGGCTGCATCATGCTCCCTTTTGTCATTATTTCAAGTTGCTTTTATGAGCAAAGCTTGTCTTACCTGGCAACAGTTGCTAAGTGTGTTAACAACTTAATGCTAAAGGCTGGAAGGGAGCAACTACTTAAATCCTCCCAAATCCAGTGCCCATACTTTATATGGCAGAGGCTTTTAGTACAGTTCTTTAAATTAGGCACATAACTACTACCTAATCATGGTAAATCATTTAGTCCTCACCTGCCTCTAGCTTTATCCTAAACCCTGAATGTCTTGCAGCTTTTTTAAACTTCTAGCTTCTCTTAAATTATTTTCCTGATCCTAGATTATTTTAACTGGAAATAGTAGAAGACATCTGAAATTTTAACTATGATCAGAAATCCAGATTATGCAAACTTTGTTTGCTGTGCTCTTTGTAATAAAATAATTCCACCAGCCCCTTTTGGAGAAACCTTCAAACGGATCCATGAATATAAGCCATTCAAGACACGCTTTTACACTCACAAAGATATACTGGGTAAGTGACTTTATTGTTTTCCTTTTTTTTTAGCGTTATATATTATTCTTCCTGTTATGTAGACTTTTTATCAGTTTTTCCCTGTTCAAAGTTGCTTGAAAGAATATGTGTTGGAATTTAGCATCTCCACGTACCAACTGTACACACTGGGTAGGCTATTTAGCCTCTAAGTCTGTTTCCAGGATCAGAACTCAGCATGTATATTTGTTTTCACCTTTTAATTACTATTTTTTTAAATAGTTTGACTCAAAGTTGCAAAAATAAGTGGAGCATTTTGATGACCCTTCATCCAGCTTCTTTGTTGGTATTTTACACAATCCTGGTACTTTGTCAAAACCAGGAAATTAGCACTGGAAGAATGCTATTAACTCAGAGACTTTACATGCACTTTTTACATAGTGTGTATTTTTATGACATTGATTGCATGTGTATATTCATATAACAGACTCTTTCATTTCCCCTAACTCAAACCCCTGGCAACCATTAATCTGTTCTCTGTCACCATAGTTTTATCACTGTGAGGGTGCTGTCACTACAATTTTATCACTGTTGAGTTTGCTACCAAACAATCCCACTGTATATAACCTTTTGAAATTGACTTTTTTCACTCAACATAATGACTTTCAAATTCATACAAGTTGTTTGTATGAGGTTTCTCAGCATATGCATTATTAAAAATCTCTTCAGGTAACCTGTTGTATGATGGGAGTAGAGAATAACAAATATAAAGTAATGAAATTTAAGCATTCAAAAAGGTAATAGCAACCTACATTTGTATCACATTTTTATGAAGTTCCACACTTTAGTGGTCCATACTTAGTCACTTTTCTTCCTAGGTCTTTCATAATTGTATCTATATAGTGTTGAGATTTTTCATTGTGTGTCCATCTCTACTATATTATTTGCCCTATGTTTTAGTACTTATTAATGATCTAGTGGCAAAGACTATATTTCCACACATGCACTTTTAAGTTGCTGGTGACAGAAACACAACTTAGAATAGACTGAATAAAATGAAATTCTTGACCCTTTGATAGAGAAACTTGACATTTGGCTTTCAATCTGCCATGCTTACTCTCTTAGTGAGTTGGCTTAATTGTTTACTACTGCAGCCAGGCTTATGTGCCTGGGAAAGGAGGAATGTGGACTCAAATAGCTCTAAGTATCTGTAACCTCCATCTTAGAAATCTTAGAGGAAAAAGAGCTATGTTCTCCTTAAACCCTTATATGAATTCCTAGGGAAGAGCATAGAAAGCCAGGCTTCAGCACATGCTCAATCCTGGGCTAATTATTCTGGCCTGGAGAAGGTTGGAAGAAAGACCAGAAGTTTGGATGCTGCAATTGGCAGTCTTACCAGAATGATCTCAAGTGAGGGAGGGAATTTCTTGAGGGAAGTGGTTCCTATTACCAGAGGGAGAGAAGAAATGCTGAGCAGATAAAACACATGTCCACTTGTATTGCTAAGCTAGGCACCACAAGAGATACAATGCACTATAAAGGCTGATCATCAAAACATAATCACATGAAAAGTTAATATTCAATTTATCTAAGATGTGAGAAATGAATGGAATGAAGAATACATACTATAAGGATTTAGAAAGAAAAATCACTGTGTACAATTTCAGCACCGAAAGGACTTACCACTCCTGTAACAACTTGTGAGCCACCTCTTACAATCACTCAGTTGTGAGAAAGTGGGCAAACCCTGTGACCAGCTTGAGGGACTCATGCTCCAGGTCCAGCTCTGTTCCTACCTATCTGATATTATGTGTCCTCTAATCTCTAGACTTATGATCTTGTCTGGGTAGAAAGGGCATTATTTTGGGGTTTTATTATTTGGAAATCAAATTAGATCATTGACAGAGAAATAATAAACTGTTCCTTAGCTTACTGTACATCTGAAGTAGGTAAACCCACACTAAAGAAAGCCATGTACATAATGTAAGAAAGACATTTGGCTTCCAATCTCCTGATGGAAATAGCACCACACCCAGATAGGATCAAGAAGAGAGGAGTTGAAAAATGTACTAATATATCTTGAATATTCACTTACCATTCTACTTTGTACAAAATATGCCTTTTCAATAGGCGTTTATTTCATGTTACTTCCCCAGTTGCCTACTGTGTGGACTGGGTGTGATGAGGGGAATGACTGCCTACTTAGGCCTAATAGTGCTGAGTTCCCTCCTGACCAGTTAGGGAAAAACTTACCCCCTCAATAGGTATCTTTAAAGAAAGTGTTGCTGGCTAGGGGTATAGTTTAGTGGTAGAGCACATGCTTAGCATGCTGGATTTAAGAGCCCCCGCATGCGTGAGCACTCACACACAGAATTGACATCTCTTAAAAGGCTATAAGTCCTAGATGGCTCACAAATGGTGGAAAGGAAAGCCAGGAAACAGTCTATGGAGATTTGTGATCATTTCTCTTTAAATACACAGAAATTGGAGCAAATATTCTGCATAAAGAAGAGAGATTTCAAGAAATCTCATTCAAAGAAAGGATTGCAAAAGCAGAGGCTAAAGTATGGAATCAGGTAAAAGAAATTAGAAATCAACGTAAAATACATCTTGTAGTTCTTTCACTCTTCAGAATGCTCCGAAACAATACTATATAGCTCAGTAAGCAAGAGCACAGTCTACAGAGTCAGCTAGAAAGGACTGAGTCCTGGTTACCTGTGGGAACTTAGGCAAGTTCTTCAACTTCTGTAGTCTTGGCTTCTTCATGAATAAAAGAGATAATAATAATACCTATTCTATAGGAATGAGGGCTCAATGAAATAATGTGCCTAGCACACAGGTGGGTGCTTTGTAAGAAGACCCTATCAGAAGTTTAACTTGCCCTCTTTTTAACTTGCCCTCTTTGTGTGGATGACTCCTGCCTCATTTATTCTCATTTGTTTGAATCTCAAGAGGAAAAGGGAATACTTGTAAAGTGATTATTATGGTCTTACATTTAACATATAGGTCATCCTTTTGTGTGGTGTGCTGGCACTAAAGACAGTTATAACTCCTTGAGGGCAAAACAAGTCACAGTGCTTAGAATATTACTTCTTGATTTCTTCACAAAATAGACATTATAGCTAATAGTATTAGAATTGACCAGTATAGTGCCAGCAAAATCTTTGTATGACTGGATTTTGAACATAGCAAAGTAGTACAAAGGGTAACATATCAAAATTTAAGTACTTGTCTTTTTTTTTTTACCAGTAATAAAATTCAAATTGATTATGAGTCATCAGTTACTTATGCATCCTAATATAAATGGATGCTTTTGTAAAGAGTCTACAGTTTGAAAATAAGTTTATCTAGTTTTCTGGGTACTCTCTCCAAATACAATAACAAAACTTCTTTCTGAACCCCTAAAGCAGGGGACCTGGATAGTATTCACTCTCCCTCTTCAGCTCCTGGCTTTGCATTCCCATATTTTCTACGATGAGCATACATTACTTTGCTAATCAAGCAAGCAAGAAATAGAGTGCCAAGGAGAAAAGACAATGCAGCAGCATACATACAATAAAGCTGTGCTGTCTTCAACAATTCCTAAAGCATTCAAGGATCAGAATGTGTTAGGGCATTTCTGGTTAAGACAGCTAGGTCACTATGGGAAGTTTGAGATGGGAATAGATTGAGTAATAGGGGTCCCATGATGTTGCTAATTTTTAGTAAACATGAAAATCCCATATAATGATAGTTTGCCCTATGTTCATCCTGATGTATTAATAGATAATTAGACTCTTTCTTTCAAAGGCTAGTGAACTCCAGAAACAAGCAGTGGAGAAAGCACTTGAAGATGTAATTGCCAGACACAAATTTGAAATTCAGGTTCTGGAAGAAAAACATCAGAAAGATTTACAGGTTTGTTAGAGTGGTTTTGTTATCTTTTAAGAAATACTGAAGTTAGTAAAAAAAAAAAAATTAGTTAAGTTGGCAAAGGAATAAGAGAAAATACCATAATATATAAAATCTGGGGTGGTGTTTCATAGAATTATGGAGAGAAGCTCTGGAGATTCACAGAAGAGATGCTGAGCTCTGTAGAGCAGTGATGTATATGTGAAGGAAAACCCCACAGCATTGAATGAAACAGGCTCTTCTGTTCTTTCTCCTGGACTTAGTATCTCCTAAATTTGCATGTGATGTACTGCCAAGAGGGACATGGTTCAGCCCAGGGTTGCAAATACCCCAGTGTACTGTTTACTGATCAAAAAAAAAAAAAAACTTGTTAAGTTTTTTGGATCAGTAAACAGAGAGGTTTTGGACATTTTGTTACTTATATACTCCTCAGTGGTAGCAAGCCAGGGTATTGTGGAATGCTGCACCGTGCCTATAAGAAGAGGGAATATTTAAGGTAGGTTGCATGCCCACTGTGCAGGTGGATTTCTTCAGATGTTTTGCAAGTACGTTCTTTTACTTTATAACCAAGGTCATCCTGTTTTGATCCTTACATAGAGATTGGAGATAAGGAGCTGGGAATATAGCTCAGTTGTTAGAGTGCTTGCCTCACATGCACAAGGCCCTGGGTTCAATCCCCAGCACAAAAAAAAAAAAAAAAAAAAAAAAAAGATTGGAGATAAGGGAAGTGGCCAGCCATTCCTCTCCATTTCCTTCATTATCATATTCCTTAGAGTCACCCTTACTTCGCTGTAAGCTTTTCTAGGCACTGATTAGTGTTTACCCCAACAGACATCTGAGTTATCTCTGAAGTATTTCCTATAAGAACAGCAGTCACAAGATGAGAGGGAACTCTTTAATCTACAATCTGTTCAAACACTTGATTCTAGATAACTAGTAAAATTTCCAGGGAGAGGTCCGGGATTCATTATTTAGTTCTGCCCTGTTTACATCTGATATGAATATAGAAATATTTGCATATTTGGCCAAGGGAGAGACAAAGAAGGACAAGGTGCATGGGCAGAAGCTGGAGGAAAGTGGCAGAGACTTAGCCCTAGGTATGGACTAACTTAATAAGAACATAACTAAGCTGAACACAATGGCGCACGCCTGTAATCCCATTAGCTTGGAAGGCTGAAACAGGAGGATTGGAAGTTCAAAGCCAGCCTCAGCAAAAAGGGAGGTGCTAAGCAACTCAGTGAGACCCTGTCTCTAAATAAAATACAAAATAGGGATGGGGACATGGCTCAGTGGTCAAGTGCCCCTGAGTTCAATACCC
Organism: Tamias sibiricus; assembly: GCA_025594165.1. NCBI lineage: Eukaryota > Metazoa > Chordata > Mammalia > Rodentia > Sciuridae > Tamias > Tamias sibiricus. Next base: position 73,944,999 of record CM046666.1, read on the forward strand.
AGTCCCCCCCACCATACACACCAAAAAAAAAAAAAAAATATATATATATATATATACATATATATATATACATATATATAAAACTAATGAACAGTTCAAAGTCTGTTGGCTCATGTATTCATTGATTTGACAGTAAGCATCTACCATATGTTATCTCTGTACTAGGTGAGATTAAATGGACTGTCCTTGCCCTCAAGGGACTAACAGATAAGAGAGCTCCTCCCCTGGGTTCTAATGGGTAGTAGAATGCTCCCTGCTTGGCTCCAGTGGCCCAACACCACCAGTCTTGGCATGGTCCCTTAGGGGTGGGCTGCAACAGCTCACTGCCCATCCCCAGTTCAAATAGGAAAATGCCATGAAAGACCACATCCACAAGGTAAAAACAAATCAGACACTCAAGAGAGGCCCAGATATTCATTGTCATAAAACCTGAGGAACTTTCTGGGACATTATGTAAAAATGCCTGTCAGATATTCGTACAGTAAACATAGTGGGGTTCATGAAGCTTGTTTCCTATAATATCTTCAAAATGTGGGCTGACTCAAGATATATTTCAGTAAAAGCAGTTTTATCAGGAAATCTTACACTGGATAAGAACACTGTCAAACAGTAGGTTGCTGAATGATTTTGGAGGCTTAAATACATACTCTATATGCTAAATGAGGCAGTAAAATGATATGGATTTTACTAGGCCATTACATAAAAGAGAGACTGAGGCTGTAGTTCAGAACTCAGCCAAAATAAAGGGCTGGGATGTTATTTTTAAATTCAGTGATTGAAGTAGAAATATGTTATGGTAATATGATAGCTCACCTATCTAAAGCTCAACCACCTTACGGTCTCAATTATTGAAAATATACTTGAGGGCTGGAGATATAGCTTAGTTGGTAGAGTGCTTGCCTTGCATGCACAGACACTGGGTTCAATCCTCAGCACCACAAAAATAAATAAAATACAAAATAGGGTTTGGGATGTGGCTCAGTGGTTGAGTCCCCTGAGTTCAATCCCTAGTACCAAAATAAATAAATAAATAAATAAGTAAGTAAATAAATAAAATTAAATAAAGAAAAAAGTTAAAAAGAAAATATACTTGAAAACACAGAAGTAAGTTAAAATATCCTCTACAGAGTTTAATAACACCCCTGACAACAAGAGAAAAACTCAGGCTTATTTCCCATAGTAGAATCCCTCCATCCCTATTCAGATATCATTGCTCTTACTTGACTTCCTGAACCCAGCAACCTTGGTGGTTTGATATTTTAGACCCAAAACAGACTAAATGCTGGAAACTAGACAAAAGGGGTCTCACTGACAGCAGTTAAAACAGACAGTCCTCAACCCGAGGAGGCAATGAGAAGAACAAGAAAAATTACAAAGAGCAGTTATCAAATCTCAAACAGCAGTGCATTCTGAAGTCATTTATGGCAGAGACAAATGGCTCTATGAACTTGAACAATTAAGTGCCATATGAAAATTTTTACCCTAGTACAATCATTCATCTTTGTCTACTGAACCCAGATGACCAAAAAACATTAGTGTTTTATTATACTCTTTTTATGAGGTAAACTGAATGTTAAAGACATTTAGAGACATTTACACTCAAAATATTTAATTTCCAAGCAGTTTTAGAGATGAACCCTTTCGCTATATAGAAAACCTAGCTAACATTTCTAAGTGGTCAGTATTTTCCTAAAAAGATTTTCAAAATCCATCAACTGAGGTCACTCAGGAGAAATTCTTCAAGTTGGTTTCTCTTGTCTCTTAAAAATATTCACCTTTGGAGTAGCCAAAATAAGAAATTGAAAACTTTCCTTCTCTTGAAAAAGCTGTAATCTAACAAATATTTTAATTGCTAAAATATTTTCCAATAAACTAAAAGGAACTTTGTTTTTCTAAAAACTTTCAACTTCTGCTGAGAATTCTGTCTGGATACATATAAATGGAACCGACTCTCTAGGAGCCCCCCCATGAAAGTGTTCTGAGGGTGTTAGGCAAAATCATTCCAGAAGAACTCTTATTGGTTTGATTCCTTTCTACTCTGGGTGAGATTTCATTTGGAGAAGATATTCTTTTTTTTTTATTTTTAAAATTTAATTTAATTTGTTATACATACTTTTAGAGTGCAATTCCTTTCATATTACATATAAAGAGCACAGAGCACAGTTTTCCAAGTCATTGGTTTTACACAAAGTATTTTCATATCATTTGAGTTTTTATACATGCACTTAGTATATTGATGTCCAACTCCTTCTGCCATTGTTTCTATCCCCTTGCCCCTTTCCCTCCCCTCCCCCTTTTTACTATTTAACATTCCTTCATTCCTCTCATCCCCCCTCCCATGCCACTATAATTCAGTATCATTATAGTAAAAGAATCAATCGACCTTTGGTTTTCTGGGATTGGCTGACTTGGAGAAGATATTCTGTAGTAAAGAAAAGGGAGGAAGGAAAGAAGGCAGGCGGGCAGGTGGGCAGTAGGCAGGTGGACAGACAGAGAGGCCACTATATCATCTTTATAAGATTTTGCAGTGTTTCTGGAATGAACAAATTGATGAATTTCTTGAAAAAGTCCAATATAATTAGCAAGGGAGAAACTGGTCATTGAGAACCTTGGTTTCCATTCCTAATTCTTCCACTGACTTGTGTGAAATAAACTTATTTATGTTCCTTTGATGTCTTCTCTAAAGTAGAGATAAAAGTTTACCTTTAAATGAAAGATTTGAAACTCTTGGACAGAACCAACTGCTCCTTTCTTGCATGTATTTCTATTACAACACTCATTGCATGATTAGATTGTTGGTCTTCTTCTCCACTGACAGTGAATACTTTGAGAACAAGTGTTTTACTCAGCTTTTCATCACTGTGACCAAAATACCTGACAAGAACAACTTAGAGGAGGCAAAGTTTATTTGAGGCACACAGTTTCAGAGGTCTCAGTCCATAGATGGCTGACTCCATTGTTCTTGGCCTTAGGTGAGGGAACACATCTTGGGGGAAGGACCCAAGGGAAGCTGTTCGGTTTATGTTGGGGCCAAGAAGCATAAAGAAAAAGAGAGTGAATGGGGCTGCAGGGAAGATGCACCTTTTCAGGACATGCCCTACCTGCTTCCATCTCCTCCAACCAATCTACCTGCCTACAGTTTCCATCCAGTCAGTCCATACAAACAAGGATGGACTATTTAGGTTACAGCTCTCACAGTTCGATCATTTTACCTCTGAATATTCCTGAATTAATACAGGAACTTTTGGGGAGATCTCATATCCAAACCATAATATTCAGCCACATTTCTAAAATGCCTGCTAACAGGGTTTTCCCTTACAATTCTATATGAGTTCCCCCCTCCCCCAAATCTTGGTTTGACTAGTGCTTCTTTTCTTTGTTTGGCTGAAAGCCATTCACAGGTTCTCCTAACTACAGAGCAATGAAACATTTGTTCCTGTCCCCTCTATGAAAGAGAAAGGGCCTCCCAACACAAATGAGTTGGAATATTCAACAGTGGGGACTAGATGGCAAGTTCCTTTGACTGCTGTAATGTACAATGTTTTCTGCTTGAGCCTCAGGTTCCCTCCTACCCAGCAGACACTGACTATAATAATTATTGTACCATTTTCCAGGACTTACTAAAGCAGAGTTGTATATTGTCTTTCTAAGAAGTTGTAGTGATAATATGACAGTTATGAAAAAAGACCTTTATTCCCACCCCTGTAACCAACTATTTTCCTTTTTGAATATTCTATTTCAATATGTTCACAGTGTATGTATATATGCTACATAGTTTATAGTCTCCTGATTTTATTTGACATCACACAAATGAAAGTTTTACATATCATGCACAATATTCTTTTAAATTCTCAGTGTTAACAGGTGCACATTTCTTCAGGTGGATGAAGCTATGATTTAGATTACCTCTTAGGATTCATTTTAAGGGATTGGGGACTATAGCTCAGTGATAGAACTTTTTTTTTTAACTTGCATGAGACCCTGTTCAATCCCTAGCACTTTAAAACACACACACACACACACACACACACACACGCACACAAAAGATACAATATTTTTAAACGTCAAGGCTGTAACATCTAAATCAAGCTTTCCCATTACTTAAGGACATGGCAGAAAAAACCAAGACAGAAATGTTTCGAAACATGAATGATGAAATGAAGAGAGAAAACTTGGCTGTAGAACAACGCATGGTACACAGAATCCAAAGGATTATGATGGAGTGCCACAGGGAGAAGATGGAGGCTGTGGAGAAAGCCAGGGAAGAAGAAAGACGGATCGCTCAGGAAGAAATCCAAGCCCAAAGAAGGTATTCCACTGATACATTTGCAAATTAGTATTTGACTCTATCAACATCCACCTGAAGAAAGGGATAAGGTTAAGGTACATGGGGTAGATGTTGCCCATTTGGGGAATTTTTACATTTTTATTATGAAATATAGCAAAACATATCTTACAGAAGGTAGGTGTGTGTGTGTGTGTGTGTGTGTGTGTGTGTGTGTGTTTTTAAAGCAAAGCAGTAGGATTAGGGTTCTGGCTCAGCGGTAGAGCGCTCGCCTAGCACGTGCACGGCCCAGGTTTGATCCTCAGCACCACGTAAAAATAAATGCATTGTATACAACTAAAGCAAACAAATAAATATATTTTAAAAAAAGCAAAGCAGTAATAAGTACTGAAGTACCTGACATCCATCTTATAAGGGAACTGAAAATTACCAACACTTCTGTTCTCCATCCCCCTTCTCAAGACATAACAACACTTAAATATTATGTTTTTCACTCTGGATCTCCAGTTTTAAGTAGCTGAGGAGAGAAGTAAAGAAACATTTCCTCCTAAATTCCTAAGTCAATCTTTACATCCTCTATCCTAGTTCTTATGTGGATATGTTACTTCTTGCTTTAGCAAAAAAATTTGACTTTGTGGACCTGTATAGAGCAAAACTTGCATGTCCCACCTTAATGCTTCCCCATCCCTCTTTGCCTCCAGATAAAATCATTTTAAATTATATTTCTGTATCCTTCCATACCATCTTGATATAAATATGTATATAATCACATGCTTGTGATAATCACATATATGTGCATAATAAAAATCATTTTATATATATCACAATGTGTGTGTGTGTGTGTGTGTGTGTGTGTATCAAGGGAAACTTTCTATGTACATAATGAACATCTGGTGGAATAGAACAGCAGTGAGAGGAGCACAGGAGTTGTCAAATGAAAAATAGTTTCCAGATACAAGTGACCTGCCCAAGTTCATAGAGCCACAGCATAGAACTGAGACTGAGTCCTCCCTGTTTGGCCTCCTAGACTATGGCCTGTCACTTTTGTTTTGCCATTTGAGTTAACAAGCACATACATTTGTGTATAGTTGATCAGTGAAATCTTTCATTAGAACTATTTAGAAGAGGGCTAAAGGTAAAATCCTGAAGAAGGGACAGATAAGAATGAGGGGTGCAGTTGTGTCAGTTTCAGAGGTATCTCCCTTCCTGCATACATTATAAATCATTGTGGAGGTAGAAGAGGAAGGTGGGAGAGGATTTGGGGAAGGAGGTAGAGAATGAGTTGTGGTCCAATGCAGTGGAAAATGGACCCTCTTCTCCCTTTTCCTGTTCCCTCTACATGTGCAGGGCTCTGTTCCTCCTCAGGAGCCTCTGGGTCCACTCCTCACACACACATATACCTGCAATCTCCTGATCTCTCCCTTGCTCTATTGCTTTTGTGCCCTTCTACCACTTTCCTGTGTTAGACTGAAATAAGATTTTCAGTGTCCATCTTCTACTAAATCAATAGACTTAAGACTAGGGAGCTACCATGTCTGTTGTTTATATCCAACTATTATGTATGTTTTGTTCACTGGTGTTTTCCAAATGTCTGAAAGAAAGCCTGACAAATGGTAGACATTCTTTAAATATTTATTTAACAAATGATTCAAATTTGTTCTGCTCAAATGAACCCTGAAGCATCCAGATCTAATTTCTTTTTTTTTTTTTTTTTTTTTTTTTTTTATCCAGATCTAGTGCTAGATTCCAGTGTTGTTTAAAACATTTGTAGAAGTTAATGTATGGAAAGAGACCACTGATTAGAATTCAAGTGTAGATCCTTTATTAGGCTATACGTTTTCAAGAAAGACTTAATGATTCAGAACATATACATATTATGAGAAATTTGTTAAATGCACAGACAACATTTTTGTGAATTAAGGTAATTAGATTCTAAACAGATTACTCAGAAGACATGGCACTCTTTTTTTTTTTTTTTTTTTTTTTTTTTTTGTGGTACCAGGGATTGAACTCAGGGGCACTCAACCACTGGGTCACATCCCCAGCCCAGCCCTTCTTTTGTATTTTATTAGAGACAGGGTCTCACTGAGTTGCTAAGTGCCTCGCCATTGCTGAGGCTGGCTTTGAACTCACGATCCTCCTGCCTCAACATGGCACTCTTTTTTTTTTTTTTTCCTTGTAGAAAAAGGGGGGGGGGTTATTAAGGGAAGGGGTGAAGGGGAGGAAGGGGGAAAGGGAGAAAGGGAAAGGGGGACGGGGAAGGGGAGAGCTGGTGAGAAGATGACGACGAAAAGAGGACATGGCACTCCTAAAGGTTTATTTTTGTTGTTGTTGTTTTGTTTTAATAAACATCTCAGCTTGGGGAGTTTTTATTATATTCTAATCTAAGGCAAGGCATGAATGAAGGAACTGCTCAGGAATTTTTGTGGTCATGACTAATTCCTAGTGACAGCTATCCTTTATTCAGTATACAAAGGCTCTTTGTGCACTTCTCATTGAATTTTCATATCCCTTCCTGGGGGATTCCATCATCCTGTATATCATCAAATTAAGACCCCAAGTCTTAAAAATAAACTAAGCAAACTGCCAAAGGTCACAGGGAGAGGAAGTGATAGGGTCTGATTTTTAACCCTGACCTGTATGAGGCCAAAGTTTGTGACCTTCCATTTGGCTACCTTAATCTACAGGAAGTTATGAGTTATCTAGAGGATTTGTATTCTTCCTCAGAGCTAGTTAGGTGCTTTCTGTGGATGTGGCACTGAAGATCTGGCACATCAGGTGAAGTAATTAGCTGAGTAAGGCTGGGTGCACTGGAAAGAGATAAAGTGTGGATGGGGTAGTAGAAAGATAGGTTTTTTTGGAGAAAGTTGGTCTTGGGTTGGTCCTTAGAGATAAGATGGAAGGTTCCATTTGTGAGAGAAGCAAAAGAATGAGAACAGAAAGAACAAGAACATGGAAGGAGAAGGTTTGGTGTATAATGAGACAAAGCCAATAGAAATCTCAAGAGTATTAATAACCCTAAGATATAAATGTTCTGCAGAAGCCTGGCCTCTAGAGATGTTCCCTACCTTCCCATAGTTTCTATAATACCTACAGCACCAGCTTAAGGGTATCATTAATTCTCCTGTCAAACCAGAAAGCCATAGGTTCCTTATGTCCAGAGTAGAAAATCAGAATTGAAAAATTGCAAGCACAATTTTTATACCTGATTGAAGTAGAGCTAAAAGTCTTGTAGTTCAAATGGCAAATGGATTAATAGCCTAACCAGGCAAATTATCTGATATGTTACACATTGCTCTACTATATGTACAAATGACTTTTGGGAACAAATCCCATCGTGATTTAGAAATACCCCATGGGGGAAATGAAACACTAGTTCTTACTGTTTTAAGATCCAGGATTTTTACTGATGGATGTAAAAAGGAGGTTGAAAAGTAAAAATTTGTTAGTCAGCTTTTCATCACTGTGACCAAAAGACCTGACAAACAACTTAAAGCAGGAAAAGTTTATTTTGCTTGTTTTTTGGTGGTTTTTTTTTTTTTTTTTTTTGGTCATGTTGGGGATTGAACCCAGAGTTTTGTGCATGCAAGGCAAGCACTCTACGAACTGAGCTATATCCTCAGCCAGGAAAAGTTTATTTTGGTCCAAAGATTCAGAGGTTTCAAGTCCATTGTTAGTTGACTCCATTGCTTTGGGCCTGAGGTAAGGCAGAACATCATGGCAGAAGGATAAGGCAAAGGAAGCTCCTCAGCTCATGGTGCCTCAAACCAGAGAGTAACAGGGAGTACGAGGGGGAAGAGAAAGAGAGAGGAGCCAGGGAAAAGATATAGTCCCCAAGGGCATGCCCCCAAAGATCCACTCTCTTCTAATAGGTTCTGTGCTTTCTACCATTTCTTCTTTTTAAAAATATTTTTTGGTTGTCAATGGACCTTTATTTTATTTATTTTTATGCTGTACTGAGAATTCAACCCAGTGCCTCACACATGCTAGGCAAGCACTCTACCACTGAGCCACCACCCCAGCCCCACTTTCTACCACTTCTGAATAGTGCATTCAAATTCTGAATCCCTCAATGGATTAATCTACAAATGAGGTTAGAGCCCTCATGATCTAGTCACTCCCCAAGTGCCCCATTTCTAAACACTGCTGCATTGGGGGGGACCAAGCTTCAACACATGAGCCTTTGGGGAACAATCCGGATCAAAACCACAACAACATATATAAGGAAAGTAAAAAAAAAAAAAATTGCTTAATAAGTAGAAGGAATGCCTACTATGTATTTCTTTAAACTTATAGCAAATTATCTTGTACCATGTCAACAACCTTCTAAAAACAATGAGAAGGAGGACTAAAAGAGATCCTAAAGAGAGCAGAAGACAAATCAATTGTTAGTATGAATTCTATGCTTTGTTTTTTTCCCCAATAGCCCAGTAAGTTTGAATTATTATATTTTTATTTAATAACCTTTTTTTTCAGGGCTGGGGTTGTAGCTCAGTGGTAGAACACTTGCTAACACATGTGAGGCACTGGGTTCAATCGTCAGCACCACATACAAATAAATAAATCAATAAAGGCATTGTGTTCATCAATTTAAAAAAATAACCTTATTTCATTCTTCAAGAGTCCATTCTTTAAAACATCAGTCTGAATCCTATAGATGTGGACACTTACTGCAACTGTTTTGAAAATAGTTACATTTCTAACTAGCACCATTCTCAAATGTGTGAATTTCAGAATTTCAGGTCTACAGTCTCATAAAGATAGAGATGGAACATGGAGCTCACTGCTTAGAGAAAGAGCATAGGTATTCATTTAATCAGAATGGGTGTTGGGGATTATGGAGCTGAATCTGCCATCCCTTCTGCTGGATACCAGCCAGCAGCTGGTGAGCCATCTCCTCCAGTGACAGGAACGTTACTTGCTGGTGGAAGCCGTTGGTTCAAATGTTAAATATTGCCACTTGTCTTGTTCTTCCTAATGTGGATCCAAAATATGTTAAGCCTCACCTTCATTCCCACCCTTGGCTTCTGGCTCTGCCCTCCACTCTGCATAGCGATCCTTCAAATATTTGTAGAGAAATTGTTCCAAGATTTACTTTGAAGAAGGAAAGGAAAAAAAAAAAAAAAACACAGAGCACTAATATACCCTGTTCCTTCAGTCCTTATACAATGTGCTTTCTAGGCCCCTCTTTTAGAGGAGAAAAAAATGCAGGTAGACTTAACTTAAATCAAAAAATATTTTAAACATACCAATCATAAGAATTGACTATTTTTCTGGCAAATAATTTGCTTATGTTATAAACCTTTTAAAGCATAAATTCTTTTAAGCTTTTGCAATACTCCAACTTGGCTATTTTAAAATTTGGTATTATTTGGCACACACACAAAAATATATCCAAACTAACTACCATGCTAGGGAAGGAAAACATAAAGATGAATGGCACTGCAGATCACAGCCTCTGCACTATTCTCTACCCCATTCCTGGCTTCAACTCCATACCCTCAAGGAAATCATCAGAATAAAATTCAGAGACATCCTGATTGAAACCAAAAGGAGTAAATCCCAAAGATAAAATCTGGGCCCTGAGATAGGCTAGAAGAAATTGGAAGAGACATTCAGAAAATACCAGAACTTTCTGTGAAGAGACTTTGATATCAGGCAGTTAAAAAACAAAACAAAACAAAAAACTGTTCTTGCCTGGGGCTGTAGCTCAGTGGAGCACTTGCCTACCATGTGTGAGGCACTGGGTTCGATCCTCAGCACCACATAAAAATAAATAAATAAAATAAGTATCGTGTCCACCTACAACAAAAAAAAATTTAAAATAAAAATAAAAATACTGTTCTTGAGAGTGTGATTAGGAGTCATCTAAGATAGACTTCATTAAAACCAGATTTACCTAAGGTCAACTCTGTGCAGACTACCAGCAGCCCCTACATGAATACCTCCTTTGTGGGAGCAACCTAGAAAGAAGCTCACTCTGCCTGTGACAGAGCTGTGACTTTAGTGGAGGACACCAGGGAGCAGAGCTTCTTCCTTGGGGACTTAAAACCTGATCAAGGAAGGCTCCTTCTGACTCTTTCTGAACTAAGCTCCGGGGCCCCCTGTCATCACATTCACAGTCTCACCAACAACCCAAGGGTTTTATAAAACATCAGACTAAACCATAAGGATGTGTGTGGATGTGCAATCTCAACTATACCTACAACATCACTTCTACTAATACCATATCCATTCCACTGGGCCCCAAATTGAAAGCCAGGAAGTTGGGTTAAATTCCTCTTTTTCATGCATTCCTTAATATCCTAGCAGAAGTTAATGCTGGCAGTTATGGCTCTGTGATGCTTCTTGTGTTTATGTCTCCTCTCCCTCTCTCTTGTCATTGCACCTCCAGAATGTTACAAAATGGTACTGATTGGTCTCTCTGACTCATCACACTAATATTTAGTTCACTCACTGCTACTGGAATAACAATCCTAAAATGTTACATTCATTGTGTTACCCTCTCAATGAAAAATTTATAGTGACCTCTCTTGAGATTGAAGCAGGTAATGGTTAATTCTTCCCCTTGCTCAACTGCATGACATTGAAAAATAACTTAATCTCTCTAAGGCCCAATTTTCTCACCTGTCACATGCAAATAATAATAAACAAAAATAGTACCAGTTTCAATGGGTTCTTATGAAAACTAAATGAGATAATAAATATAAAATGCTTAGAAAAAGTCCCTAGGACACAGTAAGTGCCCAGTGATAGCACTTGCTATAAATAATGGATATAGCCTAGTTGGCAGGAAAAAGAAGAGAAATAGTCTAGTAACTAGAGAGGCTAAGGACAAATGATGTTTAGTTCAAGACTGGGAAAGTCTGTCAAGTTTAAAAGTCAAGTTGGAATAATCAGAGATGAGAGGATTAATTGCATCTTAGAGGAAGGAATTTAGACAATAAATTGTGGTAAATCTTGGAAAGGCTATGTTAGATTATGAAGCAGGAGGGGTTTTTATCAACAATTGTAAGTATTTGAATTCAATATTTGCAGATTTCTTTATTCTCAGATCTTCAGAGGTTTTTCTCAGGCTAGGTTAGCTATAGAAATCCACCGAGAGTTATCATAGTGGCTGAGTTTTTGCCCTGAATTCAGACTGCATGGGTTGCTCATTTTGCCACTTGTACTAAAAGTGAAGTTGGACAAGTTATTTAACCTCTCTGAGGTTTGGTGTCCTCACCATAAATTGAACATAATAACAGAACTATCTCACAGAATTGTTTTTGAGAAGTTAATGAGTTAACATGCACAAAAATTTGGCACCTGGTAAAAGGTCAAACGGTTGGCTGCTATAAATTATATAGAACTATATACATTATAACCAGACATCTGAATCATTCAACAGTGCTTCTAAAAGCATAGTCCAAGGACCCTCAGGGTCTCTGAGACATTTGGGGATTATCCATGAAATCAACCATACTTTCTTGATAATTCTAAGATGTCCTCTGCTTTTTTCACTCTCATTTTTCAATGAGTGTGTAGTGGAATTTTCCAGGGGTTTTATGGTGTTAATATCACAATATATTAAGATAATATGAAAGCATAGCTTTTTTGATGAAGCCAGACTTTAAGCAATATTTTAAAATAATAAAATTATGCCACTCTTTTCACTATTTTATTGTTTTAGAAGAGATGATTTTCACAAAAATATTTAAGTTCATGTGTGATTGATTTATTGTTATTTTTACATTAACTAATACATATTTTTAAATGTCTACCTTTAGTTTCAAGTACTGTCAATAGATACAACTCATATAAACAAAAGATCTTTGGGCCCTTAGTAACTTTGAGTGTAAAAGGGATCCTAAGATCAAATAAATCTGAAATGGCTGTCATTGAACACCACTCAGATAAAATCAGGGTTAAAGCTAAATCTAGCCCATAGGTGTAGAGATTTCTTCCAGAGTACAATTCCTTTCATAGTACATATAAAGAGCACAGTTTTTCAAGTCTCTGGTTTTACATTAAGTACTTTTCACACCATTTGTGTTTTTATATATGTACTTAGTGTATTGATGTCTAAATCATTCTGCCATTTTTCCTATCCCCTTACCTTCTCTCATCCCCCCTCCCTTGCCATTATAATTTTGTATCATCATAGCAAAGGAATCATTCGACCTTTGGTTTTTTGGGATTGGCTAACTTCACTTAGCATTATTTTCTCCAGCTCCATTCATTTACCTGTGAATGCCATGATTGTATTCTCTTTTAGAGCTGAGTATTCCATTGTGTATATATATATTAAAGTTTCCCTATCTATTCATCTATTGGTGGGCATCGGGGTTGTTTCCACAATCTAGCTATTGTGAATTGTGCTGCTATAAACATTGATGTGGCTGTAGTAAGCTGTTTTTAAGTCCTTTGGGTAGACTGAGGAGTGGAATAGCTGAGTCAAATGGTGGTTCCATTCCAAGTTTTCCTAGGAATCTCCATACTGCTTTCCAGATCGTCTGCACCAATTTGCAGCCCCACCATCAATGTATGAGTGTGCCCTTTTCCCCACATCCTCGCCAGCATTTATTGTTGTTTGTGTTTTTGATAGCTGCCATTCTGACTGGCGTGAGGTGAAATCTTAGAGTAGTTTTGATTTGCATTTCTCTAATTGCTATAGATGTTGAACATATTTTCATATATTTGTTGATTGATTGTATATCATCTTTTGAGAAGTCTGTTCAGTTCCTTAGCCCATTTATTGATTGGGTTGTTTGTTTTTTTGGTGTAAAGGTTTTTGAGAGCTTTATATATGCTTGAAGTTAATGTTCTGTCTGATGTGCTTGTGGTAAAGATTTGCTCCCATTCTGTAGGTTCTCTGTTCACCTCACTGATTATTTCTTTTGCTGAGAAGAAGTTTTTTAGTTTGAATCTGTCCCATTTATTAATTCTTGGTTTTAATTCTTGCGCCAAAGGGGTCTTATTGAGGAAGTTGGGGCCTAATCCAACATGATGGAGATTTGGGCCTACTTTTTCTTCTATTATGTGCAAAGTCTCTGGTTTAATTACTTGGTCCTTTATCCACTTTGAGTTGAGTTTTATGCATGGAGAGAGATAGAGGTTTAATTTCATTTTATTACATGAGGGTTTCCAGTTTTCCCAACACCATTTGTTGAAGATGCAGTTTTTGGAAACTTTGTCTAATATAACTGTAGATGTGTGGGTTAGTCCTATGTCTTCTATTCTGTATGATTGGTCTACTGGTCTATTTTGGTGCCATTACCATGCTGTTTTAGTTACTGTTGCTTTGTAGTACAATTTAAGGTCTGGAATAGTAATGCCACCAGCTTCACTCTTCTTGCCAAGAATTGCTTTAGCTATTCTGGGTCTCTTATTTATCCAGATGAATTTCATGATTTATTTTTCTATTTCTATGAGGAATGATATTGGGATTTTGATTGAGATTGCATTGAAATTGTATAGTGCTTTTGGTAGAATAGTCATTTTGACAATATTCTACCTATCCATGAATAAGATAGATATTTCCATTTTCTAAGATCTACTTTAATTTCGTTCTTTAGTGTGCTGAAGTTTTCATTGTACAGGTCTTTCACTTCTTTTGTTAAGTTGATTCCCAAGTTTTCTTTTTTTTTTTTTTTTTTTTTTTTTTTTTTTTTTTTAGGTTATAGTAAATGGGGTGGAATTCCTAGTTTCTCTTTCTGAGGATTTGTCGCTGATGTAGAGAAATTCCTTAGATTTATGGGTATTGATTTTATATCCAGCCACTTTGCTGAATTCATTTGTTAGTTCTAGAAGATTTCTGGTGCTATTTTTTGGATCTACTATGTATAGAAATCATATCATCTGCAAATAGTGATAATTTGAGTTCTTCTTTTCCTATCCATATCACTTTTATTTCTTTCGTCTAATTGCACTGGCTAGGGTTTCAAGAACTATGTTAAACAGGAGTGGTGAAATAGGGCATCCCTGTCTTGTTCCAGATTTAGAGGGAATGCTTTCAATTTTTCTCCATTTAGGATGATGTTTGCTTGGGGCTTAGCATAGATGGCCTTTACAATGTTGAGGTATGTTCCTGTTATTCCTATTTTTTTCTAGCATTTTGAACATGAGGGATACTGTACCTTGTCAAATACTTTCTGTGCATCAATTGAGATGATCATATGATTTTTTTATCTTTGAGGCTATTGATGTGGTGAATTATATTCTTTTATTTTCTTATGTTGAACCAAACTTGCATCCCTGGAATGAACCCCACTTGATTGTGGTGCACATTTTTTTGATATGTTTTTTATTCAATTTGCCAGAAATTTATTGAGAATTTTTGCATCTATATTTATTAGAGATATTGGTCTGAAGTTTTCTTTCTTTGATTTGTCTCTGTCTGGTTTTGGAATCAGGGTGACATTGGCCTCATAGAATGAGTCTGGAAGTGTTTCCTCTTTTTCTATTTCATGAAATAGTTTGAGAAGTATTGGTGTTAGTTCTTCTTTAAAGGTCTTGTAGAACTCGGTTGTGTATCCATACAGACCTGGACTTTTCTTGGTTGGTAGGTTTTTGATGGCGTCCTCTATTTCTTTGCTTAAAATTGATCTATTTAAATTGTGTATATCATCCTGATTTAGTTTGGGCATATCGTATGTTTCTAGAAATTTGTCGATGCCTTCGTTATTTTCTATTTTATTGGAGTATAGATTTTCAAAATAAGTTGTAATTATCTTCTGTATTTCCATAGTATCTGTCATGATGTTCCTTTTTTATCACAGATATTGGTAATTTGAGTTTTTTCTCTCCTTTTCTTAGCATAGCTAATGGCTTATCAATTTTATTTATTTTTTCAAAGAACCAACTTTTGGTTCTGTCAATTTTTTCAATTGTGTTTTTGTTTCAATTTCATTGATTTTGTCTCTGATTTTAATTATTTCCTTTCTTCTACTTCTTTTGGGGTTGATTTGTTCTTCTTTTTCTAGGGCTTTGAGGTATAATGTTAGTTCATTTATTTGTTGACCTTTTCTTCTTTGAAGAAATGAACTCCATGCAATGAATTTTTTCCTCTTAGTGCTGCCTTCATAGTGTCCCAGGGATTTCGATAATTTGTATCAGTGTTCTCATTTACCTCTAAGAATTTTTTAATCTCCTTCTTGATGTCTTCTGCAACCCATTGTTCATTCAGTAGCATATTATTTAGTCTCCAGGTGTTGGAGTAGGTTCTGTTTCTTATTTTATCATTGATTTCTAATTTCATTCCATTATGATCTGATAGGATGCAGGGTAGTATCTCTACTTTTTTATATTTGCTTAGAGTTGCTTTCTGGAATAATATATGGTCTATTTTAGAGAATGATCCATGTGCTGCTGAGAAAAAAGTGAATTGACTCATTGATGGATAATATACTGTATATATGTTGGTTTAATCTAAGTTAGTGATTGTGTTATTGAGTTCTACAGTTTTTTTTTTTTGTTTAGCTTTTGTTTGATAGATCTATCCAGTGGTGAAAGAGGTGTGTTAAAGTCACCTAGAATTATTGTGTTGTGGTACATTTAGCTCTTGAACTTGAGAAGAGTTTGTTTGATAAACGTGGATGCTCCATTATTTGGGGCATATATATTTATGACAGTTATTTCTTGTTGATGTATGATTCCCTTAAGCAGTATGAAATGTTCATCTTTATCTCTCTTTTTTTTTTTAAGTTACTTTTTAAAATTTGTTTTAGTTGTACACAAAGCTATTTTTATGTGGTGCTGGGGATCGAACCCGGGCCGTGCATGTGCTAGGCGAGCACTCTACCGCTGAGCCACAACCCCAGCCCCATCTTTATCTCTCTTGATTGCCTTTGGCTTGAAGTCTACCTTGTTTGATATGAGGATGGAAACCCCTGCTTGCTTACGTAGTTCGTGTGAGTGGTATATTTTATCCCATCCTTTCACCTTCAATCTGGGCGTCTTTTCCTATGAGATGTGTCTCTTGAAGGCAGCATATTATTGGGTCTTTTTTTTAATCCAATCTATCAGCCTATGTCTTTTAATTAGTGAGTTTAGGCCATTAACATTCAGGGTTATTATTGAGATATGATTTGTATTACCAGTCATTTTTAAATTTAATTTAATTTAATTTTATTTTTGGTATTTAGCATGACTTGATTTCTCCTTTGGTTAGTTTTCCTTTATTGTAGTTCTTCCCTTTGCAGGTTTTCATTGTTGTTTTTCATTTCCTCCTCATGGAATATTTTGCCAAGAATGTTCTGTAGTGCCGGCTTTCTTGTTGTGAATTCTTTTAGCTTTTGTTTATCATGGAAGGTTTTTATTTCATCATCAAATCTAAAGCTTAATTTTGCTGAATATAAGATTCTTGGTTGGCATCCCTTATCTTTTAGAGCCTGGTATATGTTGTTCTATGCTCTCCTTGCTTTGAGGGTCTGGGTTGAAAAATCTGCTGAGATGAGAATTGGTTTTCCTTTATAGGTTATCTGATTTTTCTCTTATGGCCTTTAAAATTCTGTCCTTATTTTAAGGATGCTAGGCATTTTCATTATAATGTACCTTGGTGTAGATCTGTTGTAATTTTTTACATTTGGCATCCTATATGTTTCTTGTATTTGGTTTTCAAATTCATTCTTCCTGTTTGGGAAATTTTCTAATAATATTTCATTGAAGAGATTTTGCATTCCTTTGGATTGATTCTCTGCACCTTCCTCTATTCCAATAAATCTTAAATTTGGCCTTTTGATGGTATCCCATAATTATTAGATATTCTGTTCATGGTTTCTTACCATCTTCACTGTGTGGTCAACTTTATTTTCATATTATATATTTTGTCCTCATTGTCTGAGGTCCTGTCTTCCAAGTGATCCGATCTGTTGGTGATACTATCTATTGGGTTTTTTAAATGGCCTATTGTTTCTTTCCTTTCAAGTATTTCTGTTTGTTTTTTTTCTCAGACTCTCTCTTTCTTGAAGTAATCTTTTGCTACCTATATTTGTTCTCTTATCTCTTTAATGGTGTGATCAATGGTTGCCTGTATATGATCTCTTATCTCTTTGTTGGAGAGATCAATTTTTGCCTATATCTGTTCACTTAGGTCATTTTTTAAATCCTGAATCATTTTAAATATATATATATACATATATATATATATACACATACGTGTGTGTGTGTGTGTGTGTGTGTATTTGGTACTCCTTCTCTGACATTTCACCTACTGTGCTTTCTCTGGATTCTATTCCTGTAGTATCTTGGTTTGTTTTGGGCATTTTCCTCCCTTGTTTTTTCATGGTATCTATGTGTTTTCCTCTCTTGCAGTGTAAGTCTGAGGTATTACTACTTCTGTCCCGTTGTCTTATAGTATCCCTACAGTTTACCCGATGCCTCACTTTTAAGGGAAAGATTAATATTACAGCATTCAATGTACCCAATGTGTTGCCATATATCAGTTAGTTTCTATTTTGATATTTACAATTTTGACACTTCAAACATAAATGATGAGATCAATTATCTTCTACCATGTAGTCAGTATTTTTGTGTGGTGGTCTCTAATGGTAGAAGGGGGGACTTAGGGGTTGGCTAAGATGTTTGTGAGGTAGGATGTGAGAAAAATAGAGGTATTAAATTATTTGACTAGTGAGAGGGTAATCATGAGAACTTGGGTGTTAGTAGGAGAAACAAGTGATAGGTATCCCCGTGTAATACTCCCTGTTCCTGGGCCCAGGGCCTGTTCCCTGACCTGCAGGCAGAGGCAGCGACTACCTGTGGCTCCAGAGTGGGCAGGTAGAGCTGGGAACACATGCAGGCAGGCTGGGGACTTGTTCCCCTACCAGCAGCAGTGGCGGCTATGGCAGCTTCAAGGTGGCTGGGCCAAGCTGGTAACACACACAGGTGGGCCAGGGGCTTGTTCCCCTACCAGCAGCAGTGGCAGCTATTTCTTCATTTTTTAAAAGTTTTTTTTTTTAGTTGTCAAAAGACCTTTATTTTATTTATTTATTTGTGATCCTTAGAATTAAATTCAGTGCCTCACATATGCTAAGCAAGCGCTCTACCATTGAGCACAACCCCAGCCCCTATTTCTTCATTTTTTAAAAAAATATTTATTGGGGCTGGGATTGTGGCTCAGCGGCAGAGCGCTCGCCTCACACGTGCGCGGCCCGGGTTCAATCCTCAGCACCACGTAAACATAAATGCATTGCATTGTGTACAACTAAAGTTTTACTTTATTTATATTTATATTTATTTATTTACTTTAGTTGTACTCTGCCGCTGAGCCACAACCCCAGCCCCCTATTACTTCATTTTTAAGCAAAACACATTCATATCTTTTTCTAGCCAAAGTGAACGCAGGTCCCCAAAGGTACCATGAGACATTAGACTAGTGGCCTTGCCCTATCCCACAGCAGAGAAGTTGAACAGCCTCCTTGTTTGAAAAACATTTTTTGACTCATTGCTAATGCTCTCTATAACAGCCTGTCTCATCTCAGTAATGTAATGATTTCTCATACATCTGTGGATAAAGAGAAAATCATTCTGATTTTAGTAGCTAATCCATCTAATTAATAAATCTATTTTTTTTTTTTTTGCTTTTTTTTTTTTTTTTTTTTTTGGTACTGGGGAGTGAACTCAGGGCACTTGACCACTGGGTCACATCCCCAGCCCTTTTTTGTATTTTTATTAGAGACAGGGTCTCATTGAGTTGCTAAGTGCCTCACCATTGCTGAGGCTGGCTTTGAACTCACGATCCTCCTGCCTCAGCTTCCCAAAGTGCTGGGATTACAGGCATGTACCACCGCGCCCGGCTAATAAATCTATTATTTTTTGTAGCAAGGCCATGGAAGAACTCCTGAATGCTGGTGCATCCATCCTTAATGACCAGAGGATGAACATGAGCCAGATAATAAGAGAAAAGGAACATGCGATGAACATCTACTATGGCATAGCTCAGAAGCAAAAGCAAGAAGAGGCTCAGGAAGTGCTTCAGGAAGCTGAGAAAACACACCAGGCCACTCTTGGTAATGTGATGGATAAGCTGGTTAACACTCAGGGGGAGCTGCTGTCCATAGCAAAGCAACTGGGGATCATGACAAACTGGAAAGATTTTCTGGAGGAGGAACTACAGGAAACCAGAGCAGCATTTCAAAAATACATCAATTATACTTTTCCTCAGCTTTCACCAGGACATGCTGATTTTATTATGCCAGAAAGAAGGAAAACACCTTCCAATCTTGTTGTTAGGGACAATGAAGCAACTCTTGAATAGAAGTCTTTAGCTAAAATGTCTTCACATAAACAGTGTTCCAAAGGCTTAATAAATCCACTTAAAACCACTATTAACTCCTGATGTTATACAGGGTACTATTGGGCTATATACATTGCATGGAAAACCAAAATACTAAAAAGCACATTCCAGGTAATGATGAATACTGTAATGGTTAATTTGAATTGTCAACTTGATTGGATTAAGAGATGCCAACAATTAAGAGACTTCTGGGTGGAAGAAACATAAACTTACATCAGACTGAATTTATTGATATTGACCCATTTAGCAGAGATTCTAGATGTAAGGTAATAGCTTGCAGTGTTAAAAAGGGTACTAATAGTTTGGCTGGTTGGCTGAAGTATGGGTTCAAAGATGGCCTACTATAAATGAGTTGGAAATACCTGACATCCCTTGATTTACTGTTGATGAAGGAATTCAGAGGCTCGGAGAGATTGGAATGCTGGAGTAAATCTGTCATGTACGACCTTTTCCTTCATACTTGGAGGGTCCAGAATGTGCACTTCACCAAAAATATAAGAAACAAATTTGTGAGGCATCACCAGCATCCTTGAAGGGCTCTGTCATTGCTCTCCTTTGCATGCCAGACATTACTGTGGGAACTGTGGTCAATCAATTGGAAGACTTAAATGTGATGGGCATGATTGGATCTCAGGGAGGAAGGGGCCAAGTGGTAGCCCTCAATCACCAAAGACAGGGTGATCATAGTTACCATAATGGACGGCAAAGGGGAAGAAGTGGACACAATGTTCTGACTCATGTAGATCTCTGACACTGGTTAATTTAATCATGGTATTTCTAGAAGCCAAATAGATGGAAAATCCACCAAATTCTTACTTGACTTATATAAGCAGAAAAATTCCAGGGTAAATTTACAAAAGTCTGCCCTAGATCATAACAGCAGAGAATCATGGCCCCTCAACTGCTTCCCAGATTTGAGTAAATTTACAGATATGGAACCCCTTGAATGAAGGGGAGGCCAGGTGCCCTAGAGGAAGGACCCTGGTACAGTACCAAAATCTAGTTTTTTGCTGTTAATCTTTCTCCCATCCTTCCCGAAAGCGACCAAAGGCCTTTTTTTTTTTTTTTTTTTTTTGGTACCAGGGATTGAACTCAGGGGTACTCGACCACTGGGCCACATCCCCAGCCCCCTTTTCTTTTAATATTTATTTATTTAATATTTATTTATTTATTTGCTTTAGTTGTACACAATGCAATGCATTTGTGTTTACATGGTGCTGAGGATTGAACCCGGGCCGTGCACATGCTAGGCGAGCGCTCTACCACTGAGCCACAACCCCAGCCCCCCAGCCCTTTTTTGTATTTTATTAGAGACAAGGTCTCACTGAGTTGCTAAGTGCCTTGCCATTGCTGAGGCTGGCTTCGAACTCGCAATCCTCCTGCCTCAGCCTCCCAAGTGCTGGGATTACAGGCGTGTGCCACCGCACCCGGCTAGGGACCAAAGGCCTTTTACCAGGGTAACTGCATTGGGAAAAAGCAATGATCAGAACTTTCAGGGACTACTAGACAGGCTCTGAATTGATTCCAGAAGACCCAAAAGGTCATTGTGGCCCTCCAGTAAAAGTAGGGGCTTATGGAGGTTAGGTGATCAATGGAGTTTTGGCCAAGATCCGGCTCACAGTGGGACCAGTGGGCCTCCGAACTCATCCTGTGGTTATTTCCCCTGTCCCAGAATGTATAATCGGGATAGATATACTTAGCACTTGGCAAAACTCCCACATTGCTTCTCTAACCTGTGTATTGAGAACTGTTATGGTGGAAAAGGCTAAATGGAAGCCTCTGGAGTTGCCTATACCTGGGGAAATAATTAATCAAAAGCAATATCGCATCCCTGGAGAGATTGCAGAGGTTGGTGCCACCATCAAGGACTTGAAGGACGCGGGGCTGGTTATTCCCACAACATCCTCATTTAACTCTCCTATTCGGCCTGTACAGAAGACAGATGGGTCTTGGAGAATGACAGTTGATTGTCATAAGCTTAATCAGGTGGTGACTCCAATTGCAGCTGCTGTACCAGATGTGGTTTCTTTGCTTGAGCAGATTAATACATCTCCTGGTACCTGGCATGCAGCTATTGATTTTCTTTTTTCTCCATCTCAGTACATAATGACCACCAGAAATTATTTGCTTTCAACTAGAAAGGCCAGCAGTATACTTTCACTGTCCTTCCTCAGGGGTATGTCAGCTCCAGCACTGTGTCACAGCTTAGTTCACAGAGACTTGATAATCTTTCTCTTCCACAGGGTAATACACTGGTCCATTATATCCATGACATTATGTTGATTGGACCAACTGAGCAGGAGGTAGCAACCACTTTGAACTTGCTAGTGGAACATTTGCATATCAGAGGATAGGAAATAATCCAATAAAATTCAAGGGCCTTCAACTTCAGTAAAGTTTCTGGAGTCCAGTGGTAGAGAGTATGCTGAGATATTCCTTCTAAGGTAAAGGATAAGTTGTTACATCTGGCCCCTCCTACAAATAAGAAAGAAGCATGATGCCTGGTGGATTTTGGAGGCAGCAGATTCCTTACTTGGGTGTTATTTTAGCCCATCTACCAAGTAACTAGAAAAGCTTCTTGTTTTGCATTGGGTCCAGAACAGAAGAAAGCTCTACAACAGGTCCAGGCTGCTGTGCAGGCTGCTCTGCCACTTGGGCCATATGACCCAGCAGACCCAATGGTACTTGAAGTGGCAGTGGCAATAGGGACACTGTCTGGAGCCTTTGGCAGGCCCCTATCAGTGAATCACAGAAGAGGCCATTAGGATTTTGGAGCAAGGCCCTGCCATTAACTTCAGACAACTACTCTCTCTTTGAGAAACAGCTCTTGGCCTGCTACTAGGCCTTAGTGGAAACTGAACACTTAACTATGTTACTATGTGACCTGAGCTTCCCATCATGAACTGGGTGTTATCTGACCCACAAGCCATAAAATTGGACATGCACAGCAGCACTCTGTCATCAAGTGGTAGTGGTACATATGTGATCCATCATGGGTGGAACCAAAGGCACAAGGAGGCTGCATGAAGAAGTGGTCCAAATGCCCATAGTTCCTACTCCTGCTGTGGTACCTTCTGTCCCTCAGCATGAACCTATGACTTCATGGGGTGTACCTTATGATCAATTAACAGAAGAAGAGAAGACTAGGGCCTGGTTCACGGACAGTTCTGCACAATATGCAGGTACCACCTGGAAGTGGACAGCTGCAGCACTGCTGCCCTTTTCTGGAACAACCCTGAAGGACAGTGGTGAAGGGCAATCTTCACAATGGGCAGAACTTCAGGCAGTGCATCTGGTTGTGCAATTTTGCCTAGAAGAAAAAAATGGCCAGATGTGCAAATGTACACTGACTTATGGGCTGTAGCCAATGGTTTGGCTGGCTGATCAGGGAACTGGAAAGAACATAATTGGACAATTAGTGACAATGACATTTGGGGAAGAGATTTGTGGATATATCTCTATGAATGGGCAAAGGATGTGAAGATATTTTGTCTCATGTAAACGTCCACCAAAAGGTGACCTCAGCAGAGGAGGACTTTAATAATCAGGTAGATAGGATGACCCTATCTGTGGATAGCAGTCAACCCCTTTCCCCAGCCACCCCTGTCATTGCCCAATGGGCTCATGAACAAAATGTTCATGGTGGCAGGGATGGTGGTTATGCATGGGCTCAGTGGCATGGACTTCCACTCACCTAGGCTGATTTGGCTACAGCCACTGCTGAGTGTCCAGTCTGCCAGCAGCAGAGACTGACGCAAAGCCCCCAATATGGTATCATTCCCTGGGGAGATCAGCCAGCAACCTGATGGCAGGTTGATTATATTGGACCACTTCCATCATGGAAGGAGCAGCTGTTTGTCCTTATTCTGGGTATGGATTTGTATTTCCCGCATGTAGTGCTTCAACCAAAACCATTCTCTGTGGACTTACAGAATGCCTTATCTAACATCATGATATTCCGCACAGCATTGCTTTGGACCAAGAAATTCACTTCACATCCAAAGAAGTGAGACAGTAGGCTTATGCTCATGGGATTCAGTGGTCTTACCATGTTCCCCACCATCCTGAAGGAGCTGGTTTGATAGAATGATGGAATGGACTCTTGAAGATGCAGTTACAGCACCAGCTAGGTGGCAGTACCTTGCAGGGCTCAGGCAAGGTTCTTCAGAAGGCTGTCTGTACTCTGAATTAGCATCCACTATATGGTACTGTCTCTCCTATTGCTAGAATTCATGGGTCCAGGAATCAAGGGGTGGAGACAGGAATGGTACCACTCACCCTTAACCCTAATCACCCACTAGGAAAGGTATTGCTTCCTATCCCTGCAACCTTATGCTCTGCTGGCCTAGAAGTCTTAGTTCCAGAAGGAGGAATGCTTCTGCCAGGAAATACAACAATGATTTCATTAAACTGGAAGTTAAAACTTCCCTCTGGTCACCTTGGGCTCCTCATGCCTCTGAGTCAACAGGCTAAGAAGGGAGTTATGGTGCTGGTGGGGATGATAGATCCATATTACCAAGGGGATGTTGGACTGTTATTTCACAATGGAGGTAAGTAAGCATACTTCTGGAGTGCAAGAGATCCCTGAGGGTGTCTCTTAGTATTACCCTGTCCTGTTATTAAGGTCAATTGAAAACTACCACAACCCAATCCAGGCAAGACAACAAATGTCTCAGACCCTTCAGGAATGAAGGTGTGGGTCACATCTCCAGGTAAAGAACCAAGACTTGCTGAAGGTAGAATACAAAATGGCTAATAGAAGAAGGTAGTCATAAATACCAACTATGGCCACATGACCAGTTACAGAAACCAAGATTGTAATTGCCATTGATATTGCTTCCCTATTCCATTAATATGTTTGTAAATTAAAAAAAAAGAATATGTTTGTGCATACTTGCACGTGCATTAAGAGGAAATGATTGTTACTCTCCTGTTACTCATCATGTAATGTAATATTGATTGGCTTAACATCAGTAATGTTTTTGTTTTTTCTTCTGTTCTGGGAAAAGAACTAGTGCGTTTTCTGTTGTCTGAAGAATAGTCGTGTAAGCTGGGCATGGTGGCACATGCCTGTAATCCCAGCACTAGGGAGGCTGAGACAGGAGGATCGAGAGTTCAAAGCCAGCCTCAGCAATGGCGAGGCACTTAGCAACTCAGTGAGACCCTGTCTCTAATAAAATACAAAAAAGGACTGGGGGTGTGGCCCAGTGGTCAAGTGCCCCTGAGTTCAATCCCTGGTACCCAAAAAAAAAAAAAAAAAAAAAAAAAATTGTCATGCTAGGCAGAATTATGACCTTGTTATTGTGTTTATTTGGAGATTAAGTATGATATAAACAGTCGTATTTAGATGTTAAGTTGACAAAGGGTAGACTTATAATGGCTAATTTGAATTGTCAACTTGATTGGATTAAGAAATGGCAATGATTAAGAGGCTTCTGGGTGTGTCAATGAGGGTGTTTCTGGGAATGATTGGCATGTGGGATAGCCAACTGTAGTCGAGCCCCTCCCTAAGCATGGGCAACACTGAAGGATGGTGACTTGGATGGAATAAAAGTTGGAAGAACAAGGAAGCAGCAGCAGATGCAATTCTTCTTGAACAAGTTCTTGATTACTGCTGCGATAGTCTGAGGATATCGGACTCTCACTTCTTCACTCTTCCAAAGCAGACTCTGTCACTAATTCTCCAGGGAGTTTCCAAAAGTATTTGGTCTCAGACTAGGGTAGCACCATTGATCCCTCCTGTTCTGGGGCTTCAGCCTCTTGGATTGCACAGCTAGCTGCTGGTTCTTCCAGCTTTTCAGCCTGGAGACAGCCATTGTGGACTATCTAGCTTCTGGTCATGTAAACCAATCTAATAAGTCCCATTTTCATAATTATACTTCTTCTTGATTCTATTCCTCTAGAGAACCCTGACTAATACAAATACCAAGTCTAATGTAGGAGAGAAAACAGGGAGAGGAATTGTACTAATTAGGAGGGAAATGTTTCACAGAGAAAAGTCTAAACATTTTTGTGTCTAACTGTATTTACTTCTAGGTCAGACATAAGTATTTTAGCATCTGTTGCAGTGAAGAGACATGTCCTTACATTGTTCCTATTGTGGAGAGGTATGCTAACTTCTAGTAGAGAGATTATTACTTGGTAAACTGGAATAGCATTGTGCTATGACCTATGCAGCACCAAACAGTTCTCCATATGCAGGCTATGGGTCAGCTGAGAAAATAAAAGTCTAAAGAAATATTAAGAAATAAGAAGCTGGGCGCGGTGGCGCACGCCTGTAATCCCAGCACTTGGGAGGCTAAGGCAGGAGGATGTCGAGTTCAAAGCCAGCTTCAGCAATGGTGAGGCACTTAGCAACTCAGTGAGACCTTGTCTCTAAATACAAAAAGGGCTGGGGATGTGGCCCAGTGGTTGAGTGCCTCTGAGTTCAATCCCCGGTACCACACACACACACACAAAAATAATAATAAAATAAAAAAATAAAGAAATAAGACAAAAGACACAAAAATATTTGAACAGTGGGATCCGATGGGGACCAATTCTAGTAGAAACAGGATCTAACAACAAAATGGAGCCCATGCTCTTTATTTATATGGGTAGGAACACCAATGGGATTCAGTGTGAAGAACTTCCTGAGGATTTGTTTACATTGACCAGTGTTAGATTTTGTAAGGGTAAGAGTAGCAACTTATTTACAATTGCATCATGTACTCTATTATTATCCTCAGTGTTTAACTCTCTGAAATTGCAGGACAACTGCAATTCATACTAATTGATTGCTACTCAAGGCTAGAAGTAATAACATTAGGATAATGCTTTACACTGCTTTTTCATGTACATTGTTTTCAAAACAATCTTTAAGACAGGACAGAGGCTGCTACCCAGCCTCTGGTAGCCTTTTGTTGTTGTTTACAGATGATAAAAACCACCATGTGCTAAAATACTGACCTATGGTAGGTATTTTAAACACATTTATTTAATCCTCACAATGACTTTTGGAAGTAAACTTTATTGCTCCCAATTTAAAGAAAGGGAAACCAAGGCTCACAGAGATTAAATAACTTTTCCCAGAGTACACTGGCTAATAAGTGACAGAATCAGAATTCAAAACATTACAGGTTCAAGTCGGGCGCGGTGGCACACCCCTGTAATCCCAGCACTTTGGGAGGCTGAGGCAGAGATCGTGAGTTCAAGCCAGCCTCAGCAATGGCGAGGCACTTAGCAACTCAGTGAGACCCTGTCTCTAAATAAAATACAAAAAAGGGCTGTGGATGTGGCCCAGTGGTGAAGTGCCCCTGAGTTCAATCCCCAGTACCAAAAAAAATTACAGGTTCAGGCA
Source organism: Tamias sibiricus (assembly GCA_025594165.1). Taxonomy (NCBI): domain Eukaryota; kingdom Metazoa; phylum Chordata; class Mammalia; order Rodentia; family Sciuridae; genus Tamias; species Tamias sibiricus. Next base: position 73,971,900 of record CM046666.1, read on the forward strand.
GACAGATACATGAGGTAGTGGTTTTCAGTACTGAATAGATAATAATAGCAGCTAATAGCACACTGAGCACATTATGCATAGACTTATTCATGAATGGGCCAGGCGAGGTGGCACAAACCTGTGATCCCAGCAGCTCAGGTGGCAGAGGCAGGAGGATCAGGTGTTCAAAACCAGACTCAACAACTTAGGCCTTAAGCAACGCAGGGCCTGAATCTTAAAAAAAAAAAAAAAAAAAAAAAGAAAGAAAGAAAAGAATGGACTCGTTCATTTTCACAACAATCTTTTAGGGTAGGAGCAAGTATTGTAAACATTGTGAAGTTGGAAAGACCAAAGAACAGATAAGTTAAATCACTTTTTTAAGGCCATGCAGCTAGTTATGGTCAGAGCCCCTTTTCAAATCCAGAGGATGTAGCACATGAGCCTGTGATTTAAGCCATCCTTTTGTTCAGCCTGGGCCTTGCTATCAATTCTTTGTGTGTATAGGTAAGGCCTGTTGTCTTTTCTCAATGTCACACATCATGTTTGTGTCTAGAGGTAAAAGAGAATTATGCCTATTGATTGTTGTATCTTATTTGCTGGTTACCCAATACCATGGGGGTCCCACGGAAAACCGTCCTCTGAAGGGGTTTGCTTCATGGCTGTAGTTATCTCCTTTGGCATCAGCAACATGGTGAGGAACAGGAAAAGAGAGCAGGTAATTTTTTGTTTGTTTTGGAAAAGGAAACTTGTCGCTGCCTGAAGCAATTGCCACTTGGAGCAACGACGCCGCGGGAATAAGTTCAGAGGCAGACTGGAAACAAACAGGCTCTTTATTCTGCTAGCTTCTCTCTCCGGCTCCAACAACAACTCCAACACCATCCACACTCCTGCAACCACCACAAAATGGCACCGACCCGATCCACAATGTCCCGGGCCAAGTCTCGCAAGATCATGGAAGGTGGTGACCCGGTCCGCAATGTCCTGGGCCAAGTCTCGCGAGATCATGGAAGGTGGTGACCCGATCCTCAATGTCCTGGGCCAAGTCTCGTGAGATCATGGAAGGTGGTGATGCTTGAACATCTTTATGGCTCACAGCTAACTGCAATCTTAGCTATCTCCCCATTTAGGGCTCCTACATTTCCCCCCTTTTGTTTTAAAAGAGGGGATGCTCTAGGATGTCCATGTGCAACCAACATTCTTACCCGTCATCAGAGAATCAAGGCTGTGCCCTTGACTCCTGTCTTAGGTTGATATGTCGGCCACATGAGACTGTCCCATGGATGGGTGACGACCTCATCCAGATCAACTGTGCCTGTCTTAGGTTGTCCCCCTCTGGGAATCTTACCTGTCATTGGCTAACCAGCCGTCCAATCGAGCCCTTCAGGATCGACTGTGTATGATGACTAACAGCCGTCCAATCGTGAGGAGATGCTGTGGCTTTAAGGCGACAAGCCTTCTGCTGACAAGCTAAGTTACATAGCATATCAAATTCTTTAAACAAATCAACTGCTCTAAGTTCCATCAAGTAACGCACTGAGTTCTCTAGACAAATACCTGCAAGGCATTGTCCTGTAAAGTCCCAAACAATGAAAGATCAAAATGTCCACTTGTTATAACACGTTGATCTAGGAGGCCCCATGCATGCAGAGCAGAGGCCACACTGCTGGTGAGGTTGTTTGATGCTTGGGCAGTAGGGATACTTGCAGCGACCGCAATCCCTGCAGTTGTAGCAGCAGCTGTCTTTTTTATGTCTAGACAATGCCACCGGCAAATCTTCAGGGCCCGCTACCTAGAAACTCAAGCATCAATTATTAAAGGAAAGGCAATGCTATTCTAGCACTGAGTCAAGAGGCGAGTTGTCAAACTAAAAAATATAATTATTATATTAGAAAATTAAAGTTGATTTCTGCTCACACACATTGCTGCTTGAGCTCCCACAAACATAAGCTGGCAAAATATCATATTCAGAACAAAACAAAGAAAGACTGAGGGTATTTACTGCATTAAAGATAGATTAAAGAAAAGCTAAAGGCACTTTGGAAAAATAATTTTTTAGCTGGAACCCTTGAGTCTCTGTAACCTTCCATGAAATTATCTGTTGAAATAACTCAAATTAATCAGCTATAAAACAAATAAAGTTAATTACAAATAAACATTCCTATGTCAAAACACCAAAATATCAGGTTATACAGCATTAGTCATATTCTTTGCTAAAGAAAAATCCCTGGGACACCTATAAATCAAAATTAAAGGTACCTTCACTTTTTAAATTATTTACCCAAATTGAATACTCTTAAACTTAAATGAATTAAAGTTATTTGGATCCATATATATATATATATATATTTTTTTTCATAAGCGCTTTGTTATTTGTGATGTCACACTGGACAGACACACAAACCTACAAACATATATTTGTGACATCACATTTACATGAAATTTAGACAAATGCACGGACATAAAGACATACATAAAAAGAGAAAAAAAAAAATACAATTCTGTGCACACTAAAGAGAGATCTCCTCATCCCGGCTGGGAGGAATGACACTTAAGTTGAGAAATATTTTGAAGGACTCTTTTAAGGGAATCATTCCATACCTTCATCTTGGTCCTCTTGATTTTGTACTTTTTTAAATTAATCTTGATTCTTCAGCAACCTCATTTTGATCTTTTTGATTTGGTACCTGTTTTATTAATCTAGATGGTATCCATATTGGAGAGGATTTGTGCTTTGGAAAAACACAAACAGATCCTGTACCCCAAATTAATACTGGATCTGGACCCTTCTGTGTACCTGAAAGAACATCCTTCCAGTAAACCAAAGGTTTATGTTGTTGGTGTGGGTTCCAATGTCTGTCTCTAGCAGAATAACCATTAGAGTCTAAAGTTAAAAAATTTAAGGTAAACAGGGCAACTGCCAATCTGTCCCTAGGATTTTTCCAATTTCCTTCTTTTTGTTTTAATAACATAATTTTCAGTGTGTGGTTTGCTCTTTCAATAATGCCCTGACCCTGAGGATTGTATGGGATGCCTGTTTTATGGGATATATTGAATTTTGTGCAAAACTGTTTGAAAGATGAGGACGTATATGCAGGGCCATTATCTGTTTTAAGCATTTTGGGGATGCCCAATGCAGCAAAAGCTTGCAAACAATGAGATGTAACATCTTTAACTTTTTCTCCAGAATGTAAGGAAGAAAAAATCATGCCTGAGCATGTATCTATGTTCACATGAATAAATCGCAATTTTCCAAAACTTGGCTCATGAGTAACATCCATCTGCCACAAATGATTGGGCATTAATCCTCTAGGGTTAACACCATAATGAGGATTGGGCAAATGTGTCATACAAGATTTACAATCTTGCCGGGTGCGGTGGTGCACGCCTGTAATCCCAGCACTTTGGGAGGCTGAGGCAGGAGGATCACGAGTTCAAAGCCAGCCTCAGCAATGGCGAGGCACTTAGCAACTCACTGAGACCCTGTCTCTAAATAAAAATACAAAAAAGGGCTGGGGATGTGACCCAGTGGACGAGTGCCCCTGAGTTCAATCCCTGGTACCACAAAAAAAAAAAAAAAAAAAAAAAAAAAAAAAAAAAAAGATTTACAATCTTTTACAATTGTTCTGGCTTGCTCCTTTGTGATTTTAAACCTACGCTGCAAGGTGGTGCTATTGACGTGAAACTGGGAGTGAAATAAAGTAGCTTGCTGGAGCGCTGAAAGTATAAAGATTGTTTGGGTGGGCTGGGATTGTGGCTCAGTGGTAGAGTGCTCGCCTGGCACATGGGCGACCCGGGTTCGATCCTCAGCACCACATACAAATAAAATGCATTGTGTACAACTAAAAGCAAATAAATAAAAATATTTTAAAAAAAAAGATTGTTTGGGTAAGGGCATCGGCCTTTTGATAACCTTCATGGAGGGGACCAGGCAAGTTGGTATGTGCTCTAATATGCCCTACGAATAGAGGTTCTTTTCTTGCCCACAAAAGTTTTTGTATTTGATAAAACAATTTAAAGGCTGGAGTATGAGGTGCTATTGGTCCTGCTAGCTCTAATTTTGGGATGGCATGTACAATATATTGGCTATCTGAAAAAATGTTCATGGGCTGCTCTCTAAAATTTTCCAGAGCTCTTACCACAGCTTCCAGTTCCACTAGTTGAGCTGATTTGTGTGCAGTTATGTAAGTTATATTTTCTTTTTTAGTGACTACTGCAGTAGTACCATTTGAGGACCCATCTGTGAATATATTTAATGCCTTAGGAATAGGTTGATTTTTTATTACCTGTGGAAATATAATAGGATGATTGATACAAAAAGATAATATAGGAGACTTAGGAAGATGATTATCAAAATTTGCAGAAGTAGAGCATCTAGCTATAGCCCAATCATTATCATTGAAGCATAAATATTCAATCTGTGACGATGAATAGGGAGTAATAATAGTAGCAGGGTGAATGCCAAATATTTTAGTAGAAGTCTTAAGTTCTTGAAGAATAAGTTTAGCCACCATGGAGGTATAAGACTCAATTATAGTTTTAGGAGAGACAGGCAAATGTATCCATAATAAAGGCCCTTGTTGCCAAAATACTCCTGTGGGTGTATATTGTGAAGAAATAATAATCAATATCAGCAGTTGAGTTAAATCAAATCTATCACAATGAGCTCCTTCGATGGCTTTTTCTACTAACTTTAAAGCTTTCCTAGCATCAGGAGTCAATGTTCGCAGTGATGATGGATCAGGGTCCCCGCAAAGGATGTCAAATAAATGTTTTAGTTGGCCAGTAGTGAGGTTTAGTGTAGGGCGAAGCCAATTAATATCTCCCAGCAATTTTTGAAAGTCACTGAGAGTGGCCAAATGCTCCTTATTAATTAATATTTTTGAGGCCTAATAAAAGTGTCCATAATTTGGAATCCTAGATATAATATTGGAGATCTAATTTGAACCTTTTCCTTAGCAATGTTTAGTCCATATCGTTTCAAGTTTTCTGATATATCACTAAATATGGTGAATAAGACTTCTTGATTAGGATGAGCAAGCAGAACATCATCCATATAATGGAGGCACATAAGCTCTGGGTATTTATTTTTGATAGGCTGAATAGCCTTATCTACATAGATTTGACACATAGTGGGGCTATGAGCCATTCCCTGTGGCAAAACTTTCCATTGATATCTCTGATCAGGGCCATTATTGTTAATAGAAGGAACTGAAAAAGCAAACCTGGGGGTATCCAGAGGGTGTAGAGGAATAGAAAAGAAACAATCCTTTATATCAAGAGTAATAAGATGGAAATTTTTTGGAATAGCTACAGGATTAGGAAGTCCAGGTTGAGTACGGCCCATGATTTGCATGGTTTTATTAATTTCTCTAAGATCATGTAACAATCGCCATTTTCCTGATTTTTTTCTTGATCACAAATATGGGGGAATTCCAGGGAGTGGTGGAAGGTTCTATATGTCCTGCTTCTAGTTGTTCCTGAACTAGTAGGTGGGCCACTTGTAATTTCTCTTTAGATAGGGGCCACTGAGGGACCCACACTGACTTATCAGAAAGCCATTGTATTTTCAAAATTATTTTCTCAGTGGCCCCCCAAAAAATATCTTTTTCCTTTATGATAATGATTTCTTTTAGGGTTAAGATTACCCTGTACCTTTTGATAATGATTTCTTTTAGGGTTAAGATTACCCTGTACCTTTTGATAATGATTTCTCTTAGGGTTAAGATTACTCTGTAGATTTTCACATTTAACACCTGCAGGCTTGGTTGCAAGGTGTACTCCCATTTGTTGCAAAATATCTCTTCCCCATAAAGTAACCGGTAGGTTAGGTAAAACATAAGGCTGAAATGTTCCTTTATGCCCTTCATCATCCTCCCATTTTAAAATTACCGCACTTTTCTCTGGGAGGTTATTATATCCCAAGCCTCTTAAATTGGTTGAAGCTTTTTGCAGAGGCCAGTGCTTGGGCCATTGCTGTAGATTAATGATGGAGGAGTCAGCTCCAGTATCTATCAGTCCCTCCATCTCTATTCCTTGGATTTTTATTTTACACATAGGTCTCCTTGAACAATCCCAAACCCAGCAAGCCATGGGTCTCGAGTTAGTGGAACAAAATCCTCTATTGTTCCTTTTTTGAGGCATACTCATTTTTAACGAATTATGTAAATTTGGAAGGAGAAGCATCTGAGCAATTCTATCTCCTTGATTAACAGAACTTATACTTTGGGGTGAGCTAAGCATTATTCTTATTTCCCCTTTGTAGTCTGAGTGTATTACACCTGGAGTCACTTGCAAACCTAATAAGCTTTTAGGACTTTTTCCAAGAATAAGTCCTACAGTCCCTGAAGGAAGAGGTCCCCTGACCCCTGTGGGAATCAGTTGAATCCCCATTTCAGGTGTTAGCACTATTTGGGCGGTGGAACAGATGTCTAATCCTGCATTTCCTCCTATTCCTCTGGCGAGGGAGTGGATGGGTAGTAGGGATTGTGTCGGGGAAGCATCTGAGTGGATGCTTGAGGATACTCCTCCTCCAATGCCTCGTACATTTGTGGGCCCTGGGGCATTGGGCCCCTTGCCCAGTTTTTTGAATTCCTGAACAAATGATTTCCATAGATGTCAAATTTTGGTTGGCATTTATTGGCCCAATGATTCCCTTTTTACAACTGGGGCAGCGGCCTGGGGCACTGTATGAGCTTGGTCTTATTTCTCTTTGGGGGTTTTGCCTAGAATAGCCTGATTGATTATGATAATTTTGACTGGAATATCCTGATTGATTATAATGTCTAGGTTGAGCCCTTGTGAAATTTTGAGGGGAAGCACCTCTCATTGCAGCTGCAATCACATTTTCTGTGACAAAGGCGTCATTTATATCTTTACATAGTTGTATATATATGGAAAGATCCTTTTTATTTCTCCATGGCCTGATGGCTTCCTGGCAGTATTTATTAGCATTTTCGTATGCTAATTGAACGACTAATGGCATAGCTTGATCAACGTCTCCAAACACTCTACCTGCAGTTCTCAAAAGTCGATCAGCAAAGTCAGCATATGGCTCATTAGGTCCTTGAATCACTTTTGACAAGCTACCTTGTAGATTCTCAGGTCCTTGTACAGTTTTCCATTCCTTTAAGGCAGCTGCGTATATCTGAGCATATACACCTGGGTCATAATATTTTTGAGCCTGTAAGTCTGTGAACTGCCCTTCTCCTGTGAGCATTTCTATATTATAGTCTCCAAACACTGCAGCTGCGTTTCTTTTAGCCGTTTCTATACAAAGGTCTTGAAATTGCAATCGCCAAACCAAGTATTGCCCCCCACTTAATGCTGCTTTACATAGACTTTTCCAGTCTGAGGGGGTTAAGTTAAAGATGTTAAGGGACTGCAGCATACTCAACATGAAAGGAGCTTGGGGCCCATATGTCATTACTGCCTCTTTGAGATTTTTTATTGTTTTGAAATCTACTGACTGTCCATTTTCATTTTCAAATATTGGCAGTTCCCAATGTATCTGTGAGTTACCCTCCAGAGCACATAAGCGCTCAGAAAGACTTTTTATTTCTGTTTCTAGGGTATGCAAATGCCTAGTAATACCCTTCATATTTTCTGTAATGGATTCTACCCATGGGGGAGTAGAGGACACAAGTGGTTCCTCTACTTGACGGTCCTTTTTCTTGGTCTTTTTTAGTTTCTTTTCCCTCATTTTCTCAGGATCACTTTTACTAGATTCCTCACTACTGCTAATTTCACTGACAGCAATATCCTGAGTCCCAGGTTCAATGGAGAGCAAGTATCCTTCAGCTATCTCCAATAAATCCCGAATAGCTCTAACAGCTCAGATTTTTGTCATTCTTGGGACTCTTCTAATACTCTCCTTACTGGTCTTAGTTGACTCAGTGGAAGCTACACTTTCATGATCGCCTTCACCTTTTTCTAAATCCTCCTCAAAGACAAAGGAGTCAGGTATATCAAGGATTCTTTCCATAGCCTCTATCACTTGGGATTTAGTTGCATTCAAACCCATCTTTAGAGACTTTTCAGTTCTTACCTGTCCACTCCGAAGTTCCCCGTACGGGCCACCACTTGTCGCTGCCTGAAGCAATTGCCGCTTGGAGCAACGATGCCACGGGAATAAGTTCAGAGGCAGACTGGAAACGAACAGAAAAACTAGCATTCAGTTTTCATGAGATTGAAAAGTTAAATTAACACACTTCTGGTATTTTTCTTGTTCATACTCTAACCCCTGTTCCTACCCCAATTCCCAACCAATAGCTTCCATGGGGTTTTTAAGTAATTTGGATGCTTCTGAGAAGGGAAGAGTTAGGGATCCTGTTTCTATCCTGATCCTTGACCCCTGGTCAATGACAGAAGTCTCTCTCACCCTCTTCTATAGAGCCACAGTGTTAATTACCCTTTGTATCATGGGGGTGATCACAAGGGATCCTGTCAGGACAGACTGACCTGATCTCCACCCACACTGGTCACTTAGCTTGTTACCTGGGGTCAGACCAACTCACGGAGGAGGTCTTGCCTCTCTTGTTCTTGCTCGGCTCTGCTTCCCCCCAGATCAAACTGAAACTTCATCTTTGTTCTGTCCCAAATCCTTCACTTGATTTGATCATCTCAGTCCACAGTTCTCTTTTTAGTCTTCCAAATGACACACCCTTGAGAATTAAAGTTTAAAGTAGATGGATAGCTTACAAAGCTAAAACAGCAATGGTAAAACTAAAAAGGAGATCTTGTTCATTTTTCCAGTCATCTCATTATTCTTTGGGCCTCTCAGCTATATTTTGTTTCTATGGTACTAAATAAGGATGATCTCAACTGATTAAAAAAATGATGGAAAATAGCACAGTGACCATGTATTGAGCATTTATTGTTATCAGGCAGTAGACTTCATACCAACTATTGTCTTGTTGAAATCTCACAGCCACCTGGAAGGTTTCTGCTATTACTTCCATTTTGTAAATGAGAAAACCAGGACTTGGAGAAGTAAAATCATTTGCTGAAGATTGCAAAATGGTTTGAGAAGTCCATGTGCTTTTTACAATGGCAGCACCTCAGCCTACTTTAGTGTCTATGGAAACATTGAGGAGGATTCCCTGTTTTCAAAATACATTGAGGATGAAGTTGGAGAATGTCATGCTAAGTGAAATAAGCCAATCCCCCAAAACCAAAGGCCAAATGTTTTCTTTGATATGTGGATGCTGATCCATTATTGGTGAGGAGGAGGACATGGGAAGAATGGAGGAACTTTGGATTGGGCAGAAGGGAGTGAGGGTAGAGTAGGGGATAGGAAAGATGGTGGAATGAGACAGACATCATTACCCTAGGTACATATATGATTGTACGAATGGTGTGACTCTACTTTGGGTACAACCAGAGAAAAGGAAAGTTGTGCTCCTTTTGTGTACAGTGAATCAAAATGCATTCTGTTATCATGTATAACTGATTAGAACAAAAAAAAATTAAAAAAATACATTGAAATTGTAGCACAGAACTTTTGAATCACTGTTCAGAACTCTAACCCTCCAGTGAGCCTGGGCTGTGTCATATCCCGAGTCTAGTTGTGCCAGGGCATTGTGGATTAAGTTGCAGATACTGAGCCTCAGAAATCAATGAATGGAGGGGAAATCCCTACAGCTCCCTTCCACCATTCTAATGTCAAAAGGGATAGATTCATCTACAGGATTCTGGAGAGAAATCAATTGTCCTATTGCTCAAAGGTGAGAACCTTGAAGTCAAGTGAAAATTGAAAGTATATTTTTTAAATCTCAGTGGGACATTTACACCAAGGTTTTCTAGTGAAACTTGACTGAGAATAAGATTAAATCAGGCCACTTTCTAAAGGAAAAATTCCCCAAGTGAACCAACTTTTAGCATAACCTGACTTAAGAAAATAACCACAATTTTCCTGGTACCATTTACTTTGAGTACAATAGCAGACATCATTATAGACCTTAGATTTTAGGCCCCATGTAAATTTTTTAAATTGTATACACTTTGGAGATTTATTTTAGAGTATATAAAAGTGCATTTTTCTCAGATGTCTTAGATGCTATCTGTGCAGCAGGAATGTATGCAGTTCTTGTGGCTTCTGATTATTAGGAAGCTGTGTTAATTCCTTGAAGCCATCTGGAAACTCAGCCTACAGACTCGAAGAAATTACTGCAGTTTAATTTTCAGGAAGTTATTTTACCAAGAAACAAACTTTGTTTTTAGAGGGAAAAGACTTCTGTGCAGGGGAACAGATGTACAGCATCTCTCAGACAGATGGAGAGGCCCTTACCCCAGGTACAAAGCACAGGGGGTTTGCTGCTTAGTAATCACTGGACCTTTATATTTCAAAGAAGTCCCTCTGACAGTTTCTTTCTCTAAATCTGATTCCATTTAACCTATTTAAATTTTTCAATTTCTAGCTTTGGGGGCCTTATTTCTACTGACACAATATAGACACTAGAGTACTGGCAAAACTTAGGTTCAATTAGAGATCAGAGGATTCCAACATTCTACTGCCTCTAATAAACTTTTTTCTTCCTTCCTTCCTTCTTTCTTTCTTTCTTTCTTTCTTTCTTTCTTTCTTTCTTTCTTTCTTTCTTAATCTTGAGACTGGGTCTTGCTAAATTTCTGGGGCTGGCCTTTAACTTGGAATACTCCTGCCTCAGCATCCTTAGTTGCTGGGATTACAGATGTGCACCACCACACTTAGCTCATAAACACTTTTCCATGCTTAGCTGAGATTTCTCAGGAAAGGAAAAGAGTATTGCCATTTGTCGTTTGTTTGTAGTAAGTCAGACAGCTTGTGAGGGCTTCACCTGCTTCATTCAACTGCAGCAATCTAATAAAGGAATGCAGGCTCTTTCATGTCAGGTATCCCACTGAACTCCATTTGACACTTTTGCATTTAACACATTTCTAAGTGACTTCAAATTGGAGGACTGAAAATAAGTCTTTTTTTACTCTACTTAGTTCTAAATAGAAATACTTGAATATTGAGTTGAATAAAGTTAAGGTTATCCCTTTATAGCAACTGCATGTTAGTAGGCCTTAAAGTTTGTATCCTTAGGCATTAAAGAAGAGAACCATAGTTCCAATTTGTTGAATGCTTCATGTCAGGCACTGGCTTTATCCATGTTGTCTGCTATTGTATCAACAACCCTCAGAGGTAAGATTAATTATTCTCACTGTACCCATGAGTAAATTTAAATTTATCAAGATTAATTTACCTAAGGTCACACAGCTGGAAAGTGATAGATTCTGTCCCATAATGTCCTACTGTACTTCTATGTCTATTATTATTCTATGATACATTATAAAAGCTAGCATTTATTACATTCTAAGTATCATGTATTAATATTAACTCACTTAATCCTTGCAAAACCTGTATGACGTGAAGATAATTACAATACCATTTTACCAATAAAGAAACTGAGGCACAGCCGGGCGCGGTGGCGCACGCCTGTAATCCCAGCACTTTGGGAGGCTGAGGCAGGAGGATCGCAAGTTCAAAGCCAGCCTCAGCAATGGCAAGGCACTTAGCAACTCAGTGAGACCCTGTCTCTAAATAAAAAATACAAAAAAGGTCTGGGGATGTGACCCAATGGTCGAGTGCCCCTGAGTTCAATCCCCAGTACCACACACACACACAAAAAAAAATAAAACTGAGGCACAAAGAGATTTAATATTTCCCTCCAAGTTTACTAAGCTGGTAAGTGGCAAATTCAGAATTCAAACCCATCTTTCTCTTTTATTATAATTCTATATTCTATGATATATTTCTTATCATAAGGACTTTCCATCTTACCCACCTTTGGCATCTATTTCCCACTGTTGGGCTTTAAGACTGAACAGCACTTACTTTTCTGAGGATCCACAGCAGACGCCAAGACTAGGGAGTATGCTTGACATATCACCATATGCTGCACAATACATGCCCTCAGCCAATTCAGTGTCCCCAAGAAGAACTATTTGTATCATGCCCCCCCCCCTTTTTTTGTACCTAGGATTGAACTCAGGGGCACTTGACCACTGAGCCACATACCCAACCCTATTTTATATTTCATTTAGAGACAGGGTCTCATTGAATTGCTTAGCACCTTGCTTTTTGCTGAGGCTGGCTTTGAATTTGCCATCTTCCTGCCTCAGCCTCAGCCTCCAGAGCTACTGGGATCACATGTGTAGGAATATCATTTAATTATGTAATAGAATTATCCATAGATGATTCTATAGATGTAGCTCTTAGATTGTAGTTTTAATTCTATATTGTAGGGTTTTTTAAAAATATTTATTTATTTGCTTTAGTTGTACACAGTGCAATGCATTTATGTTTATGTGGTGTTGAGGATCAAACCCGGGCTGCACACGTGCTAGGTGAGTGCTCTACCGCTGAACCACAACCCCAGCCCTATGTTGTAGTTTTTAATTAAATATTATGTGATATTAATCAGCAGTTTTGTTGAATCAGGAGGCAACTTACTACATGTCGAGTGCTGTGTTAGGTACTTGGGTCCTTGGCACTTGAGATAAACAGTAACCCTAGAGAATTCAGCTAAGTAAATGTAAGGACAATGAATATGCTTGAAGGCTGGAGAAACAACAATAGGTGGGCTTGTGCCCCACTTCATAATTGAGACTACACTATACTGGTAAGTGTTCACACTTGCCACCAGTGGCCCTCTTATCTGGCTGATATTCTTGCCTAGTAGTAATTCCTCTCCACATTAGTAAAGAAATGACTTGATTGAAAATTTGGTTAGAACATGTAAAGATTCCAAAATCTCAAGGACAAATTTCCTAGTTCTCATATGGTTTTTCATTTCTCAAGTTTGTCAGATGGCTAAAAGTGGGTGGTTGTTTCTTCTCTTGGTTCAGACCAAGAATTTCCTACATGACAAAATAGCATTTCTGGGTTCTTTGGAGCACCAAGATGATTCCAGCCTCTTTAGAAAAGCCCTCCGGAGATATAAAACAAAATCCTACAATTGTAGTCACCAGCTCCAGGGAGACAAAGTGGGTTAAAATCTGCCTAGAAATATGAGATTTTTACTTTGCATTTATCCCTTAATTTCTGAAAATTAATAGAGTGATTTAGTATCCCTTGATTATTTATAAATAAGAGGGAAATCAATAAAAGATGATTACTGAAATAAATAACTGAAAATAAAAGATAACCTTTTGTATTAATATGATTTTTTAGGTTCCTTGGATCAGTTAACACAAAGCAATCATTTGTATATTATCATCATGTATTTCACAAGAACCATTTTGTTTTGTTTGTCATGTGACCCTGAAGATCTTAGTGCTGAAACATATGTCCAAGCCAGGCTCAATGGCATCCACCTATAATCCCAGCTACTTGGGAAGCTGAGGCAGGAGGAGCACAAGTTCGAGGCCAGCCTGGTCAAATTAGCAAGACCCTGTCTCAAAAACTAAAAAGGGGCTGGGGATATAGTTCAGCAGTAAAGGTCCCCTGGGTTCAATCCCCATTACCAGAATATATATATTTTATATATTTATTTATTTTTGGGTCCTTGGCATGTGAACCCTCTTGTCTGGCTGATATTCTTGCTTAGTACTAAGTCCTTTCCATGTTAGTAAAGAAATGACTTTTTTGAAAATTTGGTTAGATCATGCAAAATGGATTCTAAAATCTCAAGGACAAATTTCCTAGTGTGTGTGTGTGTGTGTGTGTGTATAAAACAAATTAAGCCTAGGTCCACACAAGGACATGTACTCAAATGTTCATAGCACCTTTATTTATAATTGCTCTCAATGGAAACATCCCATGTCACATCAACTGACAAATAGATGAACAAATTGTGGCATAGTCACACAATGGAATATTACTTAACAATATAAAGAGTGACTTATTGATATATGCAACCACAAAAGGAATCCCAAAAACATTCTCTAAATTTAAAAATTAATATTCAAAAGAATACTACTGTATGATCAAATGTATACAACTTGTCCACCAGTTAATAAATGGATAGCTTTGGAAAAGCTGCTTAGTGAGCTTCAGGTTTCTCACTTAAAAAATGGAAATAATAATTGTACCTGGCCCACAGGGTCACAGAATGATTCAACAGAAAGTGTAGGACCTGAAAATTACTCTAAATGTATTTTTCATCCCCATAGAAATGAGACTATTACTATGAGTCATATATAGTTTTTTTAACTTCTCATACAGATCCTACAGGCATTTATTCTAATTTTTTAAGTATGCCAATTCGGTCATATTTGGTTTCTTTAGTGTTTTATGTATTCATATATGTGTGTGAATTATAGTTTATGCTTATAGACTTTAAAGTATATTGTAGGTCAAACTTTTATTTTGACTTAAAATTTTTACTTTATAAAACACTGACATTTAACATAAGAATTTTGTATTAAATTTCTTTTTTTCCTCTTTTGCCCCATGGAGAATATTTATTGACTACAGATGTTAAGCACATTGCTAAAGAATGGAAAGCTGCAAGATAGAATATGCACTTCACCTGTGTGGTTGCATAGAAACCAGTTGTTTGTCTGAATCTTACAGAGCTCAAGTGGAAAGTATGCTTACACATTTAAAGGTCAGAATCACCAAATATAGTTTGAATTGGAATGACTGAAAATTAGTTTCAAGATTATAATACTTTTAAAAAGAGTTAATCAAAGATGTATCTTTGTAAATCCCTTAAAATTATGATTTTGATCAAACTACTTCAAGTTATGCTGTGGCATAAACTGATAAGGGAAAAAAATTAATAGAAGGACATGTGGCTTGCCCAGGCACAGACCCTAGAACAACAGCCCAATCCAGAGATGGAGGTAAAACTAGCTAGCACCTGCAACCAGAAGTCCAGGAAGAACTAACTCAGAAGCAAAACAGGAAAAGACTTTTTCAGTGATCAAAATGTGTTAAATACAATAGCTAAGGGCTGGGGTTGTAGCTCAGTGGTAGAGCACTTGCCTAGCACATGTGAGGCCCTGGGTTCAATCCTTAGCACCACATAAAAATTATAAAGGTATTGTGTCCATCTACAACTAAAAAAATATTTAAAAAAGACAATAGCTGAGACTGGAACTGAAGTATGTAAATGTAATAGGAGCCTGCAAAAATACCGCAAGGTGATGCTTCTTGTTGTTACTACTAGTGGTGGTGGTGGTAGTTTTGGTATTGATATTGTTTTGAGAGATAACAGACAAACTGATTCAAAATCTGGAAAAATACATAACTGCAAGAATAAACACAATGATGGTGCACTAGATTTTTCACCATAGACCAACAGAAACCCAAACTGAGTCCTGAGACTTGACTAGACACAGGAATCAATGGTACAGAAAAGAAGTTCTAGAAGCAGACACAAGGGCACTTACACATACACTTATTGATTTCATTTATTGCAAAGATGGCATTTTGGAATAGTGGAAAAAGATGACTTATTCAATTAATGATTTGAGGGCAACAAAATTATTGAATCCTCTTTCACAATACATCAAAATATATTCCAAACAGATAAGATGCTAATGAATAAAAATGAAATGCAAAGTGTGAGAAGATGCCATGTAAGAATTTTTTTCCACTTTTATAGGTGCACTAAAATTATATATAATGGTGATTGGGATTCATTGTTACATATCCATACATGCACACAATTTAACAATATAATTTGGTCAATGTCATTTCCCTTTTCCCTCCCTTCCATCCTCCCTCTGGTCCCTTCTCTCTAATCTACTGATCTCCCTTTGATTTTCATGAGATCCCTCCCCACACCTTTATTTTCCTTTTTTCTCTCTAGCTTCCTTTGTTAGAATTTTTAAATAAATTGAGTTGAAAAGGGCCTTCTATGACTAAAGTAAAACCTAGAAGGAAAAAGAAATAATTAAAAAGTGGATGAATTTAATTGCATACAAAAAATTTTAATTGTCCTGAGTTAAAAACCATAAGCAAGGTCAAATAGTGAGCCATGAGCCAGAGAAAAATATCTGCATTTCCTATCATAGACAAAAGTGTGGGACCCTCCTCTTTTCAGTTTAACTGCTTCTTTTTGCTTCTGTAAAATGCTTGGCTTACAGACAATAGAAGTCAAACCGCTGTGACCCCATTTTGTTATCAGCCGCCCAAAGTGTTGCAAGTCTCTTGTCACAAGGAAGGAATAAGCCCGGATATGATAAGCTAGCCCCGGCACAATAAAGTAGGGCAATGGCAGGGCCCTGCAGTGAACAGTCAGCACATTCCATAGCTCTGGAGATGGTACCCACCAATGAAAACTTACCTAGGCACCCATGGGCTCCCCTGGCCAATCAGGAGAGCCCCTTCCCCTTCCTTGCCTCTATCCCTATAAAAACTCAGTCTTTCCTCATTTCTGGGCTCTCAGTACTGATCCACTGTGTTGGTGAGGTCTGAGAGTCCGAGCTTTAGCCCAAATAAAGGCTCTTTGTTCTTGCATGCACTCCGGACTCCTTGGTGGTTTTTGGGGATCCGTTCTCTGGGCACAACAAAAAGGATAATTTATGTTCTATATACAGAACTCTTAGGATTCAATAAGAAATAGATCAACAACCCCATAGAAAAAAAGATAAAAATATAAATAGACCCCAGCACCACAACATATATATATATATATATATATAGAGAGAGAGAGAGAGAGAGAGAGAGAGAAAATACTAAAATAATTAAATGTTATTAAAATATAGGATTTTTCAACCAATAAAAATCTAAGAAATGAAAATTAACCTACACTGAGAAGTCATTAATTTATCTTTCATACTGGTAAAGACAATAGCAATAATTTTAAAATGGAACTGCTGGTGAAATTGTGAAGAAATGAATATTTATATGTTGCTGGAGGTAAATAGTACAATTTCATGACAATTTGGCAATATCTATTAAAATGAAAAAGCATATTCCTTTTGACCCAGAAATTCCACTTCTAAGAATTTATCCTATATATGTTTACATACAAAACAACATATGGACCAGATTGTCATATGGTAATATTTGTTTAAAAAAAAAAAAAAAAAGACTAGAAACAAGCTAAATGGCCTGCCATGGTGGTGCACACCTGTAATCCAGAGACTGGGGAGGCTGAGGCAGGAGGATCACGTGTTGTAAGACAACCTCAGTAATTTAGCAAGACCCTGTCTCAAAATTTTTAAAAATCCGTGGGGACGGGGTGAGCAGCGGGTTGTTGGCAAAGTGCCCTGTGTTCAATCCCCAGTACAAAAAGAGAGGGAAGGAAGGAAGGAGGAAAGAAGGAACGAAGGAAGGGAGAAAGGGAGGAAGGGAGGGAGGGAGGAAGGGAGGAAGAAAGGAAAGGAGGGAGGGGCTAATGGAACTGGTTAAGTCCCAAGTACTGGTGGCATACACCTGTAAACCCAATGCAGGAGAATGACAAGTTCAATACCAGCCTGGGAAATTTTTAATTTATATTTAATTTATATTTTAATTTGTTTGCAGTGCTGGGGATTGAACCCAAGGCCTTGTGTATGCTAGGCAAACGCTCTACCATGAAGTTTCATCCCCAGTCCCAGGCTGAGTACTTAGTAAAACCCTTTCTCAAACTTAAAATAAAACCTGTTATGTAGAGTATGATGTAATTTTCACATGAAATAACAAACGTCCAAAAAAAAAATAAAACAAAATGAATGCGCTGATAAGAAAATTTCCAAGGGAGCGAACCCACGGCCACGGCAGCTTCCAGTGTGCTGGAGCCCCGGGAACTGCAGCGGTTGGGCCGGTTGGGCCGGCTGCGCTGGCCGCGAGGGCAGCAGAACCCAGATCGCGACCAACTGAACCGTTACCTTCTCTTTGCCCCTCGAGCTGCCCGGAAAGATAACGCGGTACCAGCAGCGGCTGCGCCACCCGGCCCCCGGTTCTACTGGGGCTCTGTCCTTCTTCCGCCTGGCTCCGCCGCTGCCAGGAAAGCAAGATTTTGCTCTGCCAGGGCCCCCGCCACACCCCTGCCCGCCCAGCAGACCGAGGAACCTAGGAAGAAAAGCCCCAAGTTTCACTTAAACGTTAGAACAGAGATGAATGGTTTGCTGAACAGATTTGCCTGCTTGAGAATTGGAGGGAGCAAGAAAGAGACCTCCTCTTCCTAACCTGAAAACTGCATTTACAAGCAATGATTGCTCATTGGCATCTTCAGAGATGATGAAAAAACACCCCAATGCCACTGTCAGAGAATGAAGTCTAACAACTTTTTGAAAGGATGATGGAAGATACGAATTTAAGTACAGGTAAAAAGACACCATTGCAGGAAAAGAATTTCAACATCCAAAAAGAAATGGTGATACACAACATTAACAGTGCTTCTACCACAGGAAGTCTTAAAAGTAGCTGACAGATTTCACCTCAGGAATTCATCTATGAACTGAAAATGGAGTTTGCAGTTGAGAGACTTGTAACATATCTGGAGTACCAGTGTCTTTGACAAGCAACCATGAGAGCTCTGGGTTCCAGTTTAATGTCCTTCAGTTCAACCTGAAGGATTCCCCTCACTCAGGGTATGTGTTATGGTGACCTATTCCCTCAAATCTTGTCTACCTGATGCTGTGGTTTGAATGTGTGTGTCCCTCCACATTCCTGTTGACACTTCAACCCTAGTGCAGCAGTTTGAGAGGCGGAGTTTCAGTTGTTCAGGCTATGGAGCACAAACCTCATAGACGGGATGTGTGCCTTAAGAATAAGAGCGTTTGTATGGCATGCACAAGGCCTAGGTTCAATCCCCAGCACTGCACATGAGCAAAAGTACATTGTCAGGCTGACTGCAATGGCATAAGCCTATAATCCTAGCTACTCAGGAACCGAGGCAGGGGGATCAAATGTTGGAAATCAGCTCAAGCAACCTAATCAGACTCTGGTTCAGTGGTAGAGCACTTGCCTAGCATGTGCGAGGCCCTGGGTTCAGTCACCAGTAGAAAGAGAAAAACAAAAGACAAAGGAAAGAAGGAAAGGGAGGGCAGGTTAGAGGAAGTGAGTTCAACCTTCCACCCCTTCCACCAGGTGAGGACACAGCAACAAGGTGCCACATCAGGAGACCTGCCAGCCCTCTCCACACACTGAATCTCCAGGTTCCTTGACCTTGAACTTGTCATCCTCCAGAACTGTGAGGAGTCAGTTTCTGTTGTTGATAAATTACCCAGTATTTTGTTACAGCAGCATGAGGGGACTAAGTCATCTGGGAATGCCTCCATTTCTCGCGCCTATGGGAAGGACACTGTTGCCTGCCACAGGATTCTTGTTTTGTCCTCCATCACTTTGAATATATCAACTCACTCCCTTCTGGGTTCCAGGGTTTCTGATGAGAAATCTGGTGAGGACCTTTTGGAAGAATTGCGATGGAAGCTCCCTCCCTCTCAGCCTCATAGGTGTTAATAACTTGCTCTATGGTGTCTTAGGGAACAGAGCATTTTGTTAGAGCATCACAATGACTGAAGTGCTGCCATTCTTTTGACATTAGTTATTCTGAGTTAAAACAGAACTGAATAATTTTAAAAGCCAAAATTATTACAGATTTTTCAGACTTAAGCCATTGAAGTGTTCTATAAATTTTAATTTTTAAACAACTAAATATCAGTCTCCATAGGAGCAAAAAGCTTCTGGAGTCCTTTCTTATTAAAGTAGAAAAGGTCCTGGAGGCCAAAAAGTGACAACCACTGTGGGTTATGCCCAACTGTGATTGGGCCATTTCTTGCTCTGACCTCACAAGGAGCCACTGTGAGGGAATTTCAAACACCTATATACACCGTAGCCCCCCCCCCCCCCCCACACACACACACATATACACAGGGAGCTCTTGGAGAGACATAGCCTGTCAGACTCACAGATAGTTAGCTAGCTCATTTGGTAATTTGGTGGGTTTGCTCTTCTGACTTTATCATTTTTTTAAAACTAGCATCCTTAGTTGGTGTTGCTGTTTCAGATGTGTAGTGAGAGTAGTCAGAATAGTGACCACTCTAGGCCAGCTCCTCCTATGAGGAGACCCTCGCCAACCATTATAGGGTTCTGAGGGACATCAGGCAGGGTGGCTTTGCTCAGGTGAAATTAGCCCGACATCTCCTCATAGGATCAGAGGTGGCCATGAATGTCCTACTAAACTTCCCCCTCATCATATCCAAAGTGGATATAATGGAGATGGTGAGACACCCAAATGTGATCCAGCTGTTTCAAGTTATTAAAACCAGGGATACCATGTACCTCACGTTGGAGCAGACAGGTGGGGGACAATTAATGCACCACCTCCTGCAAGAGGAGGCCTGGAGAGTGTTCAGGCAGATCATGCGCACCATGCTCTATGGCCACAAGATAGGCATCGTGCACAGAGATCTGAAGCCGGCGAACATCCTGGTGGATGCCTGAGTGACAAGTTCACAGTTGTGCGGAAGCTGGACATGTTTCAGCAGGAAGAATATCATGGCCCTGCGGTGGATGTCTAGAGCGTCCTTCTGTACTTTATGGTCACCATGTGCCTCACATTTAACAGAACCACCGTTTCACAGCTCAATGAACAGGTTGTATGCACAGGTAAAACATGCCCCTTCATGTTCCCACCAAAGTATGAAGCCTCATCAGTCAAATACTGACTGTGAACCCCAAGCAGAGGCCAGAGTGGATCATGGGCACCCATGGTTGAGCCAGAATGGGGAATATTCACCAAGTCATTCTAGCAAGCCACTACAAATACCCAGACTCCAGAATAATGACAGCCGTGTTTGACAGGGTTATCAGCCATACAATACCTGAAATATCTTTGGTAACCAGAAAATTTGATGAGGCAATGGCTACACATCTGATAGCGCCAGCACCAGATAACCTGAGGGAGAGGCTTCATTTTCCAAGTTAAGCCTGTGCATTCAGAAGAACCTTGCCCATACTCCACCCACCCACCCACCCTCTCCACCCAAAGAGGATTGCCAGTGAGCTTGCCCTTCTCGCCTCCCTCTTCTTGCCCCCTGAGTGTCAGCTGCCTGAGACCACTAAACAACCAGGGCAGAAGGGTGGTAGAAGAGTCAGCCTGCCTGCCATTCTTCTCTGCAGCCTGCATATGAGGACCCCCACTCCCAGCACAGCCTCCCAGCATGTCCCAGCACCCTCCACACCCAGCCCTGGACAATCATCAGTGGGTGGAATGCAGAGAGCAGCAAGTCCTCCCAGGGTACACTGTCAGAAGAAAACTCCTTCTCCACCAGGCACCCCATGGTGGGACCACATCCTGTACCCATGGTGACACCAAGGGCTAGTAGGGACAACTAGGAAGATGGCTACCTCTATTCTATGAAGATGTTGCTGCCTGTGGCCTGAAGGGCAGACCTGTATTCAGGAACAAAGTGGCTCCAGCGAAAGTGGACAACTGAGACAGATACAAAACCAATGGACAGCTCATGGATCCTGACATCATGGCATGAGCATCAGCCAGGCATGGCCTGCCTCTGGCTTCTCCCTGTGGATTTCAATCAGGAGGGCATCAGGAGCCTCCTGGAGACAAGGTGCCCCTTCTACCCCACCTGAAAGAGACATTAGAGACTGTTTTTCCTAGGACGCTTTTCCCTGCCCTGCTCTTCTCTGTCCTTTCTCCCATGCTTTTGGGATAGCAGAGAAGATTCTTAATAAATTTGTATTTCTCACTAAAAAACTGTTTTTTTCAAAAACATCTGTTAAATGAATATGCTGTTAAGTGGAAAGTCAAGATGCAAAGCAGCACATATAGTATAATTTATTCACATATTCAACAAATACTTCGAGAATCTTCTGTGTTAGGCATCATATTAGACTTGGTATTTATCATAAGTAAAATAGAAAAAGATCTCAATCATAATGTAGTTTACCTCCTATTAAGGCAAACAGCCAATAAACAACAAATATGAACATTATAGAGTATATTGGAAACTGGAAAGTTCTATGGGTAAAAGGGAAAATAGAGCAGGGCATGGGAGATTCAGAGGGCTGGGAGTGGAAAGAAGGAGTCAAGATTTGAACAAAGACTTAGAAGCAAGGGAGTTAGTCAAAACAGTATCTGGCAGAAAGACTTCCAGGTGGAGGGAGCTAAAACCATTCTCAAGGCAAAAGTGTGTCTGGTGAGTGCAGAGAGACCAGAGAGGCTCAGCAGAATGAACCGCAATAACAGGAAGGAAAGGAGGAAGGAAATGGGAACCAACCAATGCAGGACTTGTACAGACATTGACATTTCTTCTGAGGGTTGGGGAACCATTTTAGGGTTTTGAGGTGAGTGGCATGAGTTACAATTTAAAAGGATTCCTCCAGTGCTCTGTGAAAATAGACTGTGAGAGACAAGGTGGAAGTAGAGCATCAATGGCAGTGGTTTCCAGGAGAGATTCTGATGGCCAGGACACGGGTGACAGCACAGGAAGTGGTCAGCAATGGTCAGCTCTGGGTGTAGAACATGCATGAGTCAAGAACCAAATGAACAACCTGAGGCTGGGGTTGCTGTTGACCCAGTGGGAACGCTGCAGGTGGAGCTTGTTTGAGGAAAATATCAGGCATTTGGAATATTTATCAGACAGCCAAATGATTAATCAATTTCATCTGCAGATGGTATTTAGTGCCATGGATATAATGTGCATATTGGATACAAAAAATTGTGTATATATTAGATGCTCCTCAATTCACTGTGGTAAATTGATAAATTCATTGTAAGAAATATCAAGTAAAAACTGCACTTAATGAAAAATGCATTTAATACATCTAACTTACCGAATATCATAGCAACACAATACACCATAGACTATTGGTTATTTGTCTTGTGATCCCTTGCTTGACTGGAAGCTGCAGTTTGATGATGCTATTCAGCATCCCTACAGAGTATGAGCGGCATCTTGCTAGCTGGAGAAAGATTCAAATTAAAAAATTGAAGTACATGGGCTGGGTTGTAGCTCAGTGGTAGAATGCTCGCCTCGCATGTGGAAGACACTGCATTTGACCCTCAGCACCACATAAAAATAAAAATAAAGGTATTGTGTCCATCTACAACTAAAAATATGTTTTTAAAAAATTGAAGTACAGTTTCTAATGAATGTGTTGAAAATTTTAAGTTGAACCATCATAAGTCAGAGACTATATAATATCTCCACATGCAGACACACACACAGAGTAGGATATTTTTAAATCTCAAGGGAAATATAGTGACATATTTGTGAGATAACTTGCCAACTACTATTATTAAGTTTAGACTCATTAGGTAGTTGTCCTGGACTAGGTTCAGAACAGTTGGACCCTTCTTTTGACCTAGTGGGTCTATTAAAAAATTGAAGAAAAAAATTATTAAGTCACCAAAGGTGATAAAGTTTAATCCTCTGAAATAAGAACAAGAAATCTATATGAACCAGGTTCTCACTAAGCCATAACTACCTGGTATGTAACTATGAGAATTACAAAGTGCTTTGGTGAAATGACCAACCTTCCAAACTGAAATCTACTTCATTAATAAAAAGAGAATGTTGATATGGAATACCTAGAAGAAATAGTTTAGTGTTAAAACTCTAAACCAGGCAGAGTGGCACATGCCTGTAATCCCAGCAGCTTGGGAGGCTGAAGCAGGAGGGTTGAGAGTTCAAAGCTAGCCTCAGCAAAAGCAAGATGATAAACAACTCAGTTAGACCCTGTCTCTATATAAAATACAAAATAGGGCTGGGGATGTGGCTCATTTGACTGAGTGTCCCGAGTTCAATCTTGAGTACAAAAATAAAATAAAGCAAGAAAAAAAACTCCCAAAGTCTCTGGAAAACTGCCCAAGACGACTTCTAAAGCACTTCAAATACATAGATCATTAAGAATGCCCCTCATGCTATGATAAAACTTTAATGTTCACCTTGCTATTTACTTGTGGAATAGGTAGGGCAAGAGATAAGATGGGGGTCAGGGAGGATGACCCATGTTGAAAAGCTATATAGCTAAAGAGAAGAAGGAAGACCTCAGGTATAGTTTTAATGAATAATACATCAACTTGCTTTAACTCCCAAGTGGTATTTATGAAGATTTAACTTGTGTTTCATCCCTTCTATGAAACCAGAAACTGAGTTTTAGAAAAATTTATTGAACACCTACCCTCATTTCTACTTAAAAGGAAAGCATGAGTGACTCTGTTTGGGGAATGCTTGTATTTGTGCTTAGACATCATTAGGGAAGTCATGGAGGACACGGAGGTTTTCTGCAGAGGGAAAAGGTGATGTAGAAGACAGGAAAGGTGATGATGCTATCTCCTCAATTATGAACACATCTTCACAGCTTTCCTTCCATAATCCCAGAACAGAGCCCGCCTAGCTTGCTTCACTGATCCCTACTTTACATAAATTCAAGTTAGTGGGCTGGGATTGTGGCTCAGCAGTAGAGTGCTTGCCTAGCACATTCACAGCCTGGGTTCGATCCTTAGCATCACGTAAAAATAAAGACATTGTGTACAACTAAAAGACAAATAAATAAATATTAAAAAAAAGAAAACTTGCCAATAATAATTTTTTTTAAAAAATTCAACTTAGCATTTCTGCCACTGTAAAAATTTATTTCTTTTTAAATAGTATGTCCTATAAGAGAAAAAAGGTTGCCATTTTGTAAGGTCATAAGAAAAGGTTATTAAAATGAAAAATGAGAACATCTGACTGTAGGGAAAATTTTCTGAACTTGAAAATGGAAAACACAGTAACATTTAAAGAAATAGCTTTTGAATTTTAGCAAAATTAATTTCTTATGTTGCCAAGAAATCTGAGCCACAAATATATTTGTGGCTTTTCTTCCTGAGTAAGTGATATCCACCTCCTAAAGGACCATTTGTAGTTATGATGATGTCACCTTGGTAGAAACTTGAAGACAGTAGTGGATCAGATGGCTTGAATCTTAATAAAAACTCCAATAAAGTGATTTCTAAGTGATTTTATAATCTAGTCCTATTTTCTTCAGTAGAGAGGCTCTTCCTAAAAATACCATCAGTTTTTCTTTTAATTATAGATCCAAATGTAATTTTTTTCCATAAAATTAATGTCACATTTTATGACCCATTGCAGAGAAATGCATAATTTGGAACATTTTCTAGATTACTGAAATTTGAAAGTAGAGTCAGCCTTGAGGGCATGTCACAGCTTTCTTAAAGGTTGGCATCAGATTCAGAGTCATGTTTGCTGAACGCTTATATTTATGCAGTGCCCGAATATGTACCTATGGCAGATGGTTTTTATTTTTTCCAGAACTTTGATTTTAGGCAGAGAAATACTCAGCAGCGGCATATTGAACATCATGTCATATATGCTAAAGTAAAATCTGGTACCAAATAAGGAAAGTGATTTCATTCCTAAATGGAATGGAAATATAAATGAAACCTTTTTAAATTTTTTTTCCCCCCAGCTCTTAGGGAATTTTGACTGAAGACAGTAGAATCAGTCATTCACTATACATTCACAGAAAAACCTACTGAATATAGTCATTGTGCTAGGTTCGAAGGGCCTATGGAAACATATCAGACAGTAGTGGGAGGTGATAGGTTCATAAACTGTAAGAATAGAACATGCTACCCAATCTGGGGAGGACCCAACTGAGGTATGAACAAAAGGCAGTGGGAATTCCAAGATGCCTGGTAGCTAGTTTATATCTGGGCCTTGAAGCACAAGTCCAATTTCAATTGTCAGATCTGGTGAGGGGGAAAGTAGGGTAATCTAAGCAGAGAGAAATGTATGAGGAAAGGCACAGCTAGGAAAATGTAATCTAGTGTGGTACATAAAGGGGGCTTATGAGAAATAAAGTTGGAAAGAAAGATCAGGGGTTAATCATGGAGGCTTTCTAACACCATGCTAGAGAATTGGGAATTTATTTTACAGGCAATAACATGATCATGAACATCTGCAAAATGGACCAGAGAAAGATGTCCACAGTAAAATAGAGAACTAAATAAACCAAGTGAAACTCCACATCCACAATGCAGGAAGCTCCTCTTTTGTTCAGTTGAGAGACATCTGCCTATTAAGGAAAAACAGAATGAAAGCTTTTTGCTACCATTATCTATTGCTGTAATTTGAAATGCTGTTTTCTAATAGGATTTTAAGAGAACCTAAGGATTAAGAAGATAACACAAACAAAAGAACTTTGCAAACAATAAAGTCCTTTATATTTAATTCTTTCTTCTCAGGTAATGTGGAACAGTCTACACAAACAAAAGAATAATATAATATTAAGTGTATGAAACAGAAATGTTTTATCAATGTAGGAGCTAATATTAAATAACATCCTCCAGAACAAAGTGAGAGAGGTAAGGCCAGGTGGGGAGGGGGCAGAAAGGCAGGAGGAGAAAAGGAAGATGGGAAAGAAAGGAGAGCGAGTGAAGGTAGTAGGGAGAGTCCATAAAAGACAGACACAGGGGTGGGTTACACTTAGGCATACAGCAAGCAGGAAGCTTCAGAAGGTCCCTCATTTGTTTACTTTCCTGACAACTTCCTCCACATTCCACCATTCAGACACTTTATCCTAAATTTTGAGCTGGATACTGTTTGCTCTTCTAAAAATAAAAAAGAACTAAAGGTTTTATTTGGGTCGAAGTTCACATAATAACCCAACTCTCAACAGTCTACAAACAGATAATGGTCTCAGGAGTTACCTAATTTTTGGAAAAAAAGTTTTTTGGATGCCTAATTTTACTGCAAAGACATTTCACTTTTCAAGGTGACTTCATATCTGTTATGAGCTTCCAGTTGTGTCTGATGAGCATTCTCATTCCTATTTTATGGATCAGAAGAGGTAAAATGGTTGTAGGGTCTTCCTAAGTAAGCAATATCCATCTCTCACAGGACTCTCTGTGGCCAATATGATGTCACCTGGGTAGAAACATGAGGACTTGAGTGGACCATATGTCTGGGGAGTGAGTAGAAACTACCTTGAGTCTGGATAAAACATCAATAACATTTCAAATTAATAATTATAGAACCTGTACCTATTTTTTTCTTCAGGGGATATGCAATTTAACATAGCAGAAAAGACACAAAGCTAAATGAGAATATCTGAGCTTTAGTAGTAATAATGATATTATTAGTTAATAAAAATAGCGATGCTTAGTAAGCACATATCATGCCATATTCTGCATTAATTCTCTTTCAGCCTTATCTTCTTTCATCTCAACCACAACTCCATGAGCTCAACACTATTTTTTGATAAGTGATATAATTAAGGCTTAGAGAGCTGAAGTAGTTTGGCCAGAGGTTTTAGTTCAGACTCTCTATTTTTCAAGCTATTTATAACCATTTTGGACTTCTTGTTTCTTCACCTGTAAAATAAGACCATTGCTATGGTTTGATTTGTTTTTCTTACAAAGGTTCACATGCTGGAAACTCAGTCCCCACCGTGGCAGTGTTGAGGTGGTGGAACCTTAGAGATGGGGCCTAGTGGAAGGTGTCTAAGTCAAGGAGCCACCTTCCCTAAAAAAGGATTAATGCTAACTGGGCATGGTGGCCCACACCTGTAATCCCAGTAGCTCAGGAGGCTGAGGCAGGACATCGTGAGTTCAAAGCCAGCCTCAGCAAAAGCGAGGTGCTAAGCAACTCAGTGAGACCCTGTCTCTAAATAAAATACAAAATAGGGTTAGGGATGTGGCTCTGTGGTTGAGTGCCCCTGAGTTCAATCCCATCCCTGGTACCAAAAAAAAAAAAAAAAAGGATTAATGCTGATTTCCAGGAATGGGTTAGTTCTTGAGAGAGCAGGTCACTATAAAGCCCTGCTTTATAGTGACCTGTAAGTGTGTAAGGTTACACACTTCCCCTCTTCTGCACACAGCCATTTTCTTTCACTTCTCCACCATTTTTGTGACACAGGAGGCCCTTGCCAGGATGCTGGCACCATGCTATTTGGACACTGGAGCACCAAAAATTGTGAGCTAGATAAACATCTTCACTTTGCAAGTTACCCAGTCTCAAGTATTTTGTTACAGCAACACAAAATTGACCAAGACAATCACTAAGATGATTTGAGAAAAGGATGAAGACATATTAGAGGCTTCAACATAAGAGTCTGTTATGTTACTCTGTGTCAAAGGTTAGCAAACTTTTTCCATAAGGGACCAGATAGGAAGAGTGTTAGTCCTTGTGGTCCACATGGTCTCTGTTAAAACTCTTCAACTTTGTCTTTGTAGAGCAAAACAAACTTTAGACAATGCATAAATGAACAAGGATGACTGTATTCTAATAAAACTATTATGGGCACTGAAATTTGAATTTCCTTTAATTTTCACATGTCAAAAGATACTGTTCTGATTTTTTTCAATTATTTAATAAAATAAAAATCATTCTTAGCTTGCAAGTCATACAAAAAACATGCAGAAGGCCATATATGGCCTGCTGTCTATAGATTACAAAGACTTTCTCTATGTGAAGATGTAACAGATATCTATCCTTGTGGAAGATTTCCTCATAAATCAAGTCCACTATAAAATGGACATGGTGAGTACAATTATTTATAACTGATTAGGAAGTAAATGTTTTCAAGTAGTATAAACTGTTTCATCTATTCTTCCTATAACCACTGACTCTATGGTGCCCTTCTCTTTTGGTGTGTGCTGTGTTAGAAGGAATTGGTGGAACACATAAGAATCTATGTATTCTAAGACTGGCTGAGCTGAGGATTCATTCAGTAGCGGACAAAGCACAAATTGATCCCAAGACAAACTCCAGAAAAAGAAACTAAAAGGTAAAGTGTTTTTGTCAGGTTAAGAAATATTTTTTCAATAAAAATAAAAGCATTAACCATGCATTTAGTGCAAATTAGTGAATTGTTCTGTGAGCATCTATAGTTGTGGGTCCAGTCTCCTCAATTAGTTAGCTCCTGGCAACATTGGACAAACATGTTTGGAGGTAGCATCAGTGGAAATGACCATGAATGTGCTGCCCTCCCTTCATATCCATGTTCAGTCTTCTCAATGATCTCCCAGTTGTTTAGCACCCCAAATTACACTATCTGGAAGAAAAATACACATCCCACCTTCCCACTCCATGCTCACAGTACTGGCAGGGAGGGATTCCTGGCTGGAGTCTCTTCATCTTGCTGGCTTCTCTTGAACTCTTAGAAATTTTGGTGTAAGATGCCTTTCATCTTGATACACTGAGCATAGGAGTTGGTTTGTAGTCACCTACTAATCTATGTGTATATACCATATACAGACATTAGATTTATTATGGGTGTCCTATTGAGGCTTGTCTCAATCCATTTGGGCTGCTATAACAGAATACAATAAACTGGGTAGCTTATGAACAGTGGAAACTTCTTACAGTTCTAGAGGCTGAGAAACCAAAGATCAAGTCACCACAGATTCAATGTCTGGTGAAAGCCCACTCTTTGATTCATAGATGGCACCTTTGTGTCCTTCCATGGCAGTAGGGACAAGGTCCTCTCTAGGGCCTTTTATATAAGGGCACTAATCAGAATTTTGAAGGCTCAGTCCTCATGACCAAATAACCTCCCCAGGTCCCCACTGCCTAATACCATCTCCTTGGCAACTAGGTGTAAGGATGGCCTTGGGCCTTAGCCTAAGCAACTCCATTTTAAAACTCACTTTGAACCTGCAGTCTCACCAGGCCCATCTATGGAGCACTCCAATGTCATCAGTCATAGCCTGATAAAGTAGGTCACTCCTTACAACCCTGGCTTAAACCCAGAGGGAAGTCTCTGTCATGTTACCCTCACCCTGATAAGTCCCTGCCAAAAGGCAAGAGGCGAGAAAATCAGGGTGGGGACCACCAGACCAGATGCTCTAACCTCAGGACAAATGATGTCACTGAGAATCCAGGTGGCAACTGATAGGGATTGAAATGGCGGTCAGAAGCCCCAAAATGAAGTATAAGTGATGGAGCCAAAGAACAGACATTCAGCCAGCCAACACTGACGCCCACTTGCTGGAGAGCCTGATGAGGACCTGGACTGACATCCCAACTCTGCTCTTCGTTTGCCTGATCCTCTGCATTTTCCTCTCAACTCTCAAACTCGACAGCCAAATCCTGACCCTGTTGAGAACTGCTACTTCTCCCTACGACCCTCTCCTCAACCAGCTATCAGCTCCACACCAGGAGAAGCCTGCCTTGGTTCCTGATCTGATCACCATGGTCTGAGTGAGTGTGCATCTGCTAGACTTGAGACCTAAGACTTAAGACTTTAAATCTAGCACTTAAGCTTAGCATGCAGAGGGAATGTCTGTTATGAGTCTGTCATGATTAAGTGTGTTTACAGTGCTTAGAATTAACCTAGAATTGTTTGATGTGAATTAATTATGTCTATTGCAGTGCCTAGCATTAAGAATTGTCATTTTCTTGATTAAGAACCTATAGAGGAGGATTGCGAGTTCAAAGCCAGCCTCAGCAATGGCGAGGCACTTAGCAACTCAGGGAGACCCTGTCTCTAATAAAATACAAAAAAGGGCTGGGGATGTAGCCCAGTGGTTGAGTGCCCCTGAGTTCAATCCCTGGTACCAAAAACAAACAAACAAAACCTATAGAGTAGGGCTGGGGTTGTGACTCAGCAGTAGAGCGCTTGCCTAGAGGCCCTGGATTCGATCTTCAACACCACATAAGAATAAACCAAGGGGGCTGGGGTTGTGGCTCAGCGGTAGAGCGCTTGCCTAGCACGTGCGTGAGCAGCCCGGGTTCGATCCTCAGCACCATGTAAAGAAACACATGTGTACAACTAAAGCAAATAAATAAATATTTAAAAAAAAACAATAAATAGAGGTATTGTGTCCAACTACAACTAAAAAAAAATTTTTTTTTACTGAGTGATTTGAGTGAATAAAGCATTGAAAAAGGACAGAAGCGCATGGACATTCTTTATTTATCCCCCTCGACTGAATAAGTCGCAACTTTGCCCATTGCGACACTAGGTTTTAATGCATGCATTTGAGAGATACACAAATGTTCATATCATAGCAAGATTTTATAACAGGTCTCATTCCTAGAGCAAGGGACGGAAGGGGAGGCATCTCTCCAACAAAGTGTCCAGTGTCCATCAGATATGGAACAAGAGGGCTTATAGGAAACAGGAACTCTGAATTCTCATCCCACAGGAAACTTCCACCTCTCCTGGACCCACCTCTCTTAGGGGCCAGTTTCTTCACGCTGTCGGGCGAGCGCAGGCCCCGTTGTGCAACCAGACTGTGGTGTTCTGCACTATGCTCTTTCTCCATTGGTCTGATTACCCTGGCATTTAGTCGATTCTGATGGAAGTGTCCCATCCTTGCCTCAGGACTGCAATGAGTCTAAAAGGCAAGCAAGTAAAAGCTGGGTTAAAAGGGGAGCAGTGCCCCCATGAGGCTGGCTCAGTGATGGCGACAGTAACTAGTGAGAAGAGACATCCATGACTGGGAATGTGCAGACCTCCCACGGACAGTCTCTGCCCTGTCCTAATCCTACAAGATTAAGAGTTTTTGCTCTATAGCAGAGACATCTTTCTCGTGGTATATTCCCCACAATTTCTGAATGCCCTAGCAAGTAAACATCCTTACACAGTAGGTATGAGATAATAGCATATAGGTCAGACATGGGATGTAGTCTGTGACCTCAGGCAAGTTACTTCACCTCTCTGTGCTTCACTTTTCTCATTTATAAAATATACATAGTGGCACCTTTCTAAAATGACTTATTATAAGAATTAAATAATACATAAAACATTTATCACAGTGCCAGGCTAATAGTATATGTGTAGTACAAGTTCCTTATCATTCTATTAGTATCCTGTTGGACTTGTTCTTTATCAACCTGATAAATAGGGGGAAACTACCTTCTTTCTTGGGACTTCTGCTAGAAAATTGGTAAACTATAATAAAACTATGAGCATCAGTCCCTAATACACTGTCACTTGGCTAGGTACTTTGGGAACATCAAATGAATTTTAGAACATAGTCTCCATCCATTGGGTGCTTATGAGGAAGCCGTGAAGGCAGGTGTCAGGGGTTTATATCTTGGTGCCATTGTTCAATACCCTTGATGGCCTTGGGCAATTTAAAAAACTTTTATAGGCCTCAGTTTCCTCTCTTCCAAAATGGGGATCATAAAAATACCTCTTAGGCTGGGCATGGTGGCATACGCCTGTAATCCCAGCTGCTTGGGAGGCTGAGGCAGGAGGATGGTGAGTTCAAAGCCAGTCTCAGCAAAAGCAAGGTGCTAAGCAACTCAGTGAGACCCTGTCTCAAAATGAAATACAGAATAAGGATGGGGATGTGGCTCAGTGGTTGAGTGCCCCTGAGTTCAATCCTTGGTACCCCACTTCCCCCAAAAAATACCTCTTAGGATATTTATAAAATTAAATGAGTTAATCAAAGTGCTTACTAGAGTGCTAGCATGTGGTAAATGTTATTTGTATATGTCATCATGAAGCAGTGTTTGTATGAGGAAGTGCTAGTTTCCTCAAGTTGTGGCTCAGGGATCAAGCAGAGGGTGAGGGTCGAAGCAGGCAGGAGAGGCCTCTGTGAGCTAGAGATGTGGGCAATCTTCGGGGAGGAGTAAGACTTAGTTGACTTGCAGGTCGGGTAGGATTGGGACAGGCAAAAACGAGATTAGGGGGAAGAAAAACATTACAAAACCACTAAGAAGGAAATTGGCAGGAGCATTTTTTGTTACAGACCATGTTGCTAATTCTAGCGTATCACACCCTATTGAGATTGCAAGGTGTAATAAATGGATAAGTGTTTAATGAATATTTTCTGACTTCCAAAACAGAGGGTACTGTGGCTTACTAATTCTCTGAAAATTAGTTAATGTCAGCTTCTTGAATTCTGCAAAATTCTTGATCTAAATCATTGCATTGAAGTGTATGTGCTTGTAGAGTTCTTTTTTTTTAATTCAGGTTCTAATTTATTTATTTATTTTTAAGTTGTTATTAATGACAGCAGAATGTATTACATTTCATATTATACTTATAGAGCACATTTTT
Organism: Tamias sibiricus; assembly: GCA_025594165.1. NCBI lineage: Eukaryota > Metazoa > Chordata > Mammalia > Rodentia > Sciuridae > Tamias > Tamias sibiricus. The sequence continues at coordinate 74,004,763 of CM046666.1, forward strand.
ACATATCTCTGGTTGTAGGCAAAGTATATTCACACCATTCGTGACTTCATATATGCACTTAGGGTAATGCTATCCATCTCATACTACCATCTTTTTTTTTTTTCTTCACCCTTTTGCCCCCCTCCTTTCCCTTCTATAGCCATTGGCCATTCTAGTGTTCCTCTAATCCTCCAAAAATGTACATTGGAGAAAAGATAGCCTCTTCAACAAATGGTGCTGGGAAAACCGGAAATCCATATGCAACAAAATGAAATTAAACCTCTATCTCTCACCATGCACAAAACTCAACGCAAAGTGGATCAAGGATCTAGGAATTAGACCAGAGACACTACGCCTAAAAGAAGAAAAAAAGTAAGCTCTAATCTCCAACATGCTTGTAGAGTTCTGTTTTGACACCAGGTGGCTCCCTTACACATAGGTGAGAACAGCTCTGTGTTCTACATAGGAAATCATTTAAGTCACTTGAATAGTTGTCACATATTGTAATCATTGAGGCTGAATTCGGAAACAGTTCTTACACTGCTATGAAAAACAACATTAATGTAGCAGGAAGGAATTTCTTCCTTCTTAGGAGCTATGCTTACCTCTTGAGGATGACAATCTGATTCTTTTTCCATCCAGGAATGAAAGTCAAAACCTTGGTAGTAAACATTCGCATTAATTTTCTCATAAAGATTGGCATTCGGGTTTAACAGTACCTCACTCATATATGCTATAGATATCACAAATTTGGACTTCTAGCCATTTCAAAATTAGAATTCAGTTTTACTAACAGTACTGATATCCCACCAAAAACCTTTCTATTTCACCATTTCTTGATAGTTAGACTCCACAAATCTCTGCTCCATCTCAGTGTCAGTAGTGGTAGAACTAGTCTCTCTTTCCATCAAGTGGACCTCCTGAAATTCTGTAATTGGTAAATTAGCTCCATTCTGGCCAGCTTGGTTCATTGTCCTATCCCATATCTCCATATCCATCTGAGCTGTGCAAGATTCCTGTTTTGGATTTCTGCTGGAGGAAGTCCACAAATGAAGCAAATCTGTGCCACCAAAGATTTAAAATAATAGGATTACAGGACTAGTTCACTTGGACTCCTCTGGTTCAACATGCTCCTTTTATGGTTTTATAAAATGAGGAAACCAGAAGGTTTACCTAGCCTATCAATTCCACCTCTGCCAGTTGATTGGCCAGCCCTACTCTCTTTTCCCTAAAACCACCCTATGAATTTCCTCTTACTCCTTGGATACTCTCAGGTGTTCTGTGAAGGATAGGCTGTAGGCAGCCTCATACTGTAGGAGGCTGGGAATTTGTCTAGAAGCTGCATTCACAGAGCACTCCACTCCTTCTTCTTAGATTGAATATTCATTGGAGGAAGAATATGAGTCTGAAGAACCCATCCCCATGCTTCTGCTTGTGTCACCACTGTGCTGTATTCCTGAGCCCTTCTGTCCAACAGACTGCCAGTAAAGTTTGATTCAATGAGAAGATAGAGAATACGTAGTCTGAGGATTGTTGAACGCGAGTCTCCCACTGCCCTCGACCTTGTTCTCATCCTCTGTATCCTTTCCATGGTCTGAACCTCTCAACCTTTCTGGAATCATAAAACTCTTTGAGGATCTGTTGAAACCTCTCTTCAGAAAATACTACTACCTGTATATAATACAAAGTCAGGTTCACACCACCTGTAAAGCTCTCCATGCACTTCTGGTTAAAACCTCTGTTTTTCGTTAACACACACACACACACACACACACTCACACTCACACACACAAACACACATGCACGCACACATGCACATACCACCTATCTGCTATATTACATCCTTTCTCTTCGAGGTTTTTTTTCTTTCTTTCTTTCTTTCTTTTTTTTTTTTTTTTTTTTTTTTTTGGTACCTGGGATTGAACTCAGGGGCACTTGACCACTGGGCCACATCCCCAGCCCTTTTTTTGTATTTTATTAGAGAAAGGGTCTTGCTGAGTTGCTAAGTGCCTCACTATTGCTATGGATGGCTTTGAACTTGCGATCCTCCTGCCTCAGCCTCCCAAGTGCTGGGATTATAGGCGTGCACCACCGCATCCAGCTGAGAATTTTTTCTTACAACAACTGCTACCATTTCCGCCTTGTTTTGGCCTCTTTTATAAGAGTTTTGGTTTTTGGTACCATTGATTGAACCCAGGGGTGCTTAACCACTGAGCCACATCCCCAGCTCTTTACTTTTTAGTTTTTTAAAAAATATTTATTTATTTGCTTTAGTTGTACACAATGTGTTTATTTGTACATGGTCCTGAGGATCGAACCCGGGCCGCCCACCTGCTAGGCGAGCGCTCTACCACTGAGCCACAATCCCAGCTCCCCCAGCTCTTTTTTATTTTGAGACAGTCTTGCTAAGTTACTTAGGTCCTCACTAAATTGCTGAGGCTGGCTTTGAATTTGCAATCCTCCTGTCTCAACTACCCAAACCACTGGGATTACAGGCATGCATCACCACATCTAAGATTTTTCTGTATATTAAATAGTTTAAATATCATAATTACCATATGGTTTATAGGTACTATTTTATAGATCAGGAAAAGTGAGGCTCACAGAATTTAAGAAACTTTACCAAGATCACATAGCCAATAGGGCTGTTTATGTCCAAAGTCTAAGCACTTAATCACTTCACCCTACTACTACATGTCTTTTCTGGTATATTTAACTTGTATGGTTAGATTAGCATGTGTTGTTTGAAAAGTTTTATGTTAATTTCTTAGGGTTGCTATAACATATTAACATAAGCAAGGTGGTTTTAAAACCATATATGTACATATATATTTATTTATTTATCTCCCCCAACACACATACACACACACACACACACCCCAATTATGGAGGTCAGAAGTCTGAAGTGAAGGCTTTAGCAGGGCTATGCTTCCTTTGGAAGCTCTAGAGGAAGTCTGTTCCTTGCCTCTCCCAGCTTCTGACAATGGTTAGCATTCCTTTTCCTTCGTTTGTAGCCCCCAGCCACACTCAGTCTTCACATTTCCTTCTTCTTTGTGTGTCTGTGATATCTTCCTTTGCCTTTCCCTTATCAAGATACTGGTAATGGCATTTAGGCCCACACAGATAATCTATTCATCTCAAGATCTAACCTAAGTACACCTGCAAAAATGCCTTTTTCAAATAGCGTGATAAGCCGGGCGCGGTGGTGCACGCCTGTAATCCCAGCACTTGGGAGGCTGAGGCAGGAGGATCGTGAGTTCAAAGCCAGCCTCAGCCATGGCGAGGCACGTAGCAACTCAATGAGACCCTGTCTCTAATAAAATACAAAAAAGGGCTGGGGATGTGGCCCAGTGGTCGAGTGCCCCTGCGTTCAATCCCTGGTACCTCCCCAAAAATCAACAACAACAACAAATAGCGTGATATTTATAGTTTCCAGAGATTTGGGCCTTGATTTAGTTGGGTGGAAATAATTCAACATATTAAAAAATCTTTCTTATTAAAGAAGCCAGGATTGGATGATAATGTATACAGGCAATTTTAAATGGGTGAATGATAAAACCTCAAAAATACTGATAATATATTAATGTCAATCTTTTTTTTTAAAATATTTATTTACTTTAGTTGTACACAATGCAATGCATTTATGTTTACGTGGTGCTGAGGTTCGAATCCAGGTCGCGCACATACAAGGCGAGTGCTCTGCCATTGAGCCACCTCCCCAGCCCTTAATGTCAATCTTGATAGAAATTTTCTTTCAAGTATTTTGAACAGTGGCCACACAATGTTGGATAAGATTCAGGCTGGCAGGCCATACCTCCAGGCACCTTCCCGGAAGTGCCCAACTCTCGCGAGAATTTACCTTTGGCGGGCTCTGAGTCTCCACCCTTCCTTATCCAGGGAATACTTGCCTCTCACGGGAATTCAACCCAGGGCGGGCTCTCCCTTTCTGAGCCAATCCGGACCATACAAGTCACGATCCCACCCCTCTGTACTTAAGCCCCGGCTTGTCCAGAACTCTCTTTTCGCCGTCATCTTCTCACCAGCTCTCCCCTTCCCCGTTCCCCTTTCCTTTTCCCCTCCTTCCTCCCCTTCCCTTAATAAACCCCCCTTTTTGTACAAGGTGGTCCTGGTGCGGTTCTTGCCCTTCATTTGGTGCATTGGCCGGGAACCTCATCCCTCTGGAGGGCATAACCCTCTCGGAACCGCCCGACTCAGCCTTTCACTCATTTTTGATCACCACTCCAATGCATCCACTGCTGGTCATCGGATTGGTAAGCCCCTCCGTCCCCAGGGCTCCTAAACCCGTTGGGCCTTTCACAGTGGGAACTGACCGTTGATCATCCAACAGCCCCACTTGTGGCCCATATGGGGGGGGGATCGCACCCCACCAAAGACCTTCAAGGTTACAGTGGGCCCCAAGGAGCTCACTCTTTCTCTTTCAATCTCTCTCTCTCCCCCTTTTCTGGGAACACACTTCCAGCCTGCCCGCGGCTTCTGCCGCCTCTGCACTCCGCATCTGACAGCCCACACCTGGAGTCTGCGCTTGTCTGTCAGGGTTTGTGAGTCTGCGCCGCGTGGCAGCCTCACACCCTTGCCCCTGCCCCGAGTTCCTAAACCTGCTGGTCACTACGTGGTGAAAATTGACCATCAATTTTTTGGCAATCTCGCCCGTGACCTGTGCAGGGGGGAAAGCACCCCATCCAAGTCTTAAAGGCAGCGGTGGACCCCAGGAACTCCCCCCACCCCCACCTCTATCTGCCCGCTCTAAATTTTTCAGCTGGGAGTGGTTAGAGAAGTTCCTTTCCGCACTCCGGACTTGAGCTTTTCTTTCCCGTCCGGGACGGGACACGAAAATTCCCTGCGCAGGGGGCTCATCGTCCTCCGGTATCTTGAGGAAGATATTTCTCATGATACTCCATGTCGGCCTGACCCGATGACGACTGGGCGAGCGGACTTGGATCTCACTCTAATACATATTTTGAAAGGGACGCTTTTTGAAATATTGTATTAGCCTCTCCCCATTAATGGGGAAATATGGGAACTTCCTTATCAATTCCAGCTGATTCTCCTCTTAACTGCCTCCTAAAAATATTGGGCAAACCTAGGCTTAAAGCCACACATAAAGAAAAAGAAATTAATAAAGTTATATACAAAAATTTGGCCTTCCTACCCATTATCCAATCAGTGGCCAGAGTCAGGGTCCCTAGATGCTCGGGTTTTGCAGGAACTTTCCAGCTTTTGCCAACAGTCGAAAAAATGGACAGAGTTGCCTTACATAGATGCCTTTTCCCTTCTCCGTTCAAATCCTTCCCTGTGTATTCAGTGTAGTCCTGAAACCGTTTTACTAGCATGCAGACCCAGTGACCCGCTTCCATCCTTGATTGACCTTGACTTTGACCCAGGATTAGAAGCCCCGCCGCCCCCGTACCAGCAGTCCAGACCTTCCGCCCCTCCCCCTCTCCCGGCTCAGGCTCTGACTTCTGAAATTGCTGTGCTTTTGTGCTTAGACCCTCCTCTTCCTTTTACATCATCTTCCGCTCCTCCCCTTCTCTCCGTTATCGGCTATGACTTCCGCAATTGCTGTGCCTTCATCCTTAGACCCTTCTCTTTCTTTCATGTCATTTCCTGTGCCTCCGCCACCGCCTTCCCCGCCCACTCAACTTCCCATTCCTGGTTCCGCACCTCCTCCACTGTTATCCCCGCCCACTCAGCTTCCGTCACTTTGTTCTGCGTCATCTCCTGCCATGCCTTCTCCACCATCTTTGGCAACACGTTCTTTACCAGCTGCGTGGCTTAAGACTTTAGCCCCGACCCCCGCGGATTCTGCTATGCGTTCTTTACCAGACACGCCGATTCAGACTTTAGCTCCCACTCCCGCGGATTCTGCAACGCGTTCTTTACCAGATGCGCCGCTTCAGGCTTTGGCGCCCTCCCCTATTTCTTCCCCAACGGCTCTGGCAGCGGCGCAGGGAGAGAGTTGCAAAGTCTGCGCTTCTTCCCCAGCGTCTCCGGCGGAGTTTCTCCTGGCCCCAGTGGCTCTCGCGGTGTCTCTACCCGACTCGCGGGATATTCTGCCGCCTTCTATGTTCAGTCCTCCCCTGACCCGTTCGAGAAAGCAGGCAAGAACATATGCGGACAAGACTCAGAGAGTGAACCCAAACTTACCCTTTGGTCCTGAGTCCGTTCCAGATAGAGACCCGAACTGGGATTACATGGTCTTGAGTGATCAGTTTTTAGTTTCCATAGTAGGTGGTCTTAAACCCATTAATTTTGATAAGCTGCAAGAAATTATTGTGTTCTCTGATCCACCTAGCTCAGTTGTGCTCCCTGGCTCATTTTGCTCCGTCTCCTCCCCCATCTTTCTTCTTACTGTTTCAAAGGCCACTGATGACCACGAGGAGACCCCTCAATCCCCCACTGATGCCCCTCAACCCCCTACTGAAGCAGGAACCCCCCAACCTTCTACTGATGCAGAAACCTCCCATTACCCTGTCCCCACCGATCTAGTGGACCCCAAAGTCTGGGATACTCAGACTCCCTCCCTTGCTCAGTGTGACCCCGTACAAATATACCTTAAAGGTCCCCAGCATTTCCCCAATAAAACCCAGTATCCACTTCTAGCCACTAGCCTCAGAGGTCTTCAACCCATCATCTCAGATCTTTTGCGGAAACGTTTTCTCAGACCCACCCATCCCCCTTATAATACCCCTATATTGGCAGTTCAGAAGTCCAATGGGTTGTATCGGCTAGTCCAAGATCTTCGTCTCATCAATGAGGCTGTTAAGTCCATACACCCCGTGGTCCCAAATCCATATACTATTCTCTCCTTAATTCCTTCCTTATCCACCCATTTCTGTTATTGACCTGAAAGATGCCTTTTTCACTGTCCCTTTAGCTCCAGAATCACAAGACCTCTTTGCCTTTACTTGGACAGATCCAGATACCCAGTGGTCCCAACAGTTGACTTGGACAGTCCTCCCTCAGGGTTTTTGGGACAGCCCTCATATCTTTGGACAGACATTGGCTGCAGATCTCAAAGGTCTTAAATTCCCTAACTCCACTCTCTTGCAATATGTAGATGACCTTCTCCTCTGCAGCCCTTCCTTCTTCACAGCTCGTGAAGACTCTTACACCCTTTTAAATTTTCTTGCTTCTTGCGGGTATCGTGCTTCCCCATCTAAGGTGCAGCTTGCCCAGGCCAGGGTAGTGTATTTAGGAGTTCAGATTTCCCATCAATCGAAGGCCATTACTGTGGACAGAAAGGCCCTCATCGAGGAGCTCCCATGTCCCAAGACAAAGGAAGAGATTCTCTCCTTCCTAGGGCTAGCAGGATATTTTGGTGCCTGGATTCCCAATTTCTCTCTTTATGCAAAGCCCCTATATGAGGCAGCTAAGGGGATTGAGGAAAAGTTCCTTCCCGAAAGCATTCAGGCTGAGTTTAAGCATCTGCAGCAGGCACTGTCACAGGCCCCAGCTCTTCATCTCCCAGACCTTCTTCAGCCATTTACCCTTTATGTCTACGAAATGAAGGGTTTGGCTCTCAGTGTTCTAGGCCAATACAAGGGCCCACCTTTGCTCCAGTTGCCTATCTCTCTAAAAAGCTTGACCCCACCATTCACGGATGGGCCCCTTGTCTTAGGGCTCTAGCTGCTGCTTACCTACTTCTACATGAGGTTTTTCTGCTCAGAATAAGTTTCCCTGTGCCCACCTTCTGGACCTCAGCTGAGACTTACATTGAAATGCAAATGGGGAAGCCAGCAAGCTCAGTAGGAGATGGCTCAGTGCCCAAAAGATTGGGAAAAAAAATTTTTTTTTTACCTAAACTTACATTGGACTAAACCAAAAAGCAAATTGTATGGTAATTACTGACTAGTCATTTTTCTAGGACTCTTGCTTTTTCTTAGATTAAATATGGATTTTTTGAGCTCATGATTTTGATCCTATACACATAGGCTAATGTTTTTCTGATCAGTCCTATTCAGCTATGGAGTTTTTAAACATTTGTACCATTGCAATGGAGATTGCCTAAAAAGCTACAAGGCCTTTGCTATTATGTTGTGTGCACCCTTGTGTTATGAAGATTGGCAAATAGAAAATGAGCGCTCATAAAAATTTTATAAATGGATCCAAATATTTAAAAGTGTTTAATTTAAATTGGGTAAATGAAAATAAAGGTGCCTTTAAAATGAAACTTAACTCACAAGTCTCTCTAGGTGGTAAAAAAACTAGTAAAATGTTATCTGATATCACTTGGTCCTAGAACTTCTCTTCAGCATGGAAGAAATGACCAGTACTGTTCAGTCTGATATTTTGGTAAAAGTAAAGTAGATTTGATATGGGATTACTCATTTGTGAGAAACTTTGTTAAACATCTGATTAATTTACAAGGTTAAAATGCTAACTGTTAAATATGCCATCAAGTAACTCCTTGAATTCCATTGGGTAACATTATTGATTGTTTTCATAAATTGGTAAATTGAAAAGAGGTTTAAGGTTACTTTGTCATCACTGAAAAAGGTTGAAGTTTCAACAGGTATAATTCTATATGATTGAACATTGTGTTCTCGTGAAGTGGTTAACAGATATGTGTGATTCTGTATAAAGGTTTATAAAAGATTGCTATGTGTATGTAGAGGCTCAAAGGTTTTGACTGTTACTGTAAGGATTGTTTCAACTTTTCCACGAAAGGTTAAAAGCTCTCAGCCTTTCCTTAATTTGTTCTAAATGTAATATTGTATCAAATGTGTTTTTATTCTCCTTAATTTTATTTTGTATTTTTCTTGTAAACTGTCTAAAAGTTGCCTGATAATGTTTTGCAGAGGTATTGTTTCAAAATAATAAGCAATCACTTAGGATGGTACAAACCCCAATTAATGGAAAAGGTAAATGATAGGTTATAGGCATGAAAGTAAAGCTCAGTGCGCTTAATTTAAGACTGGTGAGACTAACTTGCTATATATTTAAGATCAAGACTTTAAAGTTAAATTAAAAGGGCCAAGAAAACCAATATTTGGCTCTTGCCCTTAGAGTCGGTCTGATCCAGGGAACAGGGAACTTCTCTAAAGAGCTTTGCAACTTTGGGTCACATGGTCTCTCGAGCAGGGAGGCTAGGAGACTTGTGGAGAAGAGAAAGCCAACCAGTGCACTTGCTAAAAGGAGGGTCCTTGGAAAACGGAGACATCCCTGGTGCTTCCAAGGGAAGCCACAAGGTCAAGCAAGACCTGGACCTATCCTTGCAGAAGGCACTAGCAGAATGGAAAAGCTGCTCTTAAGTTCCCCCAAGAGTTATTCCCATCAGAAATCAGCTGACTCTTAGCAATAGATAAAATCAAAAGTCAGTTTGACCTATTTTATCTTAAACAAATAGCAAAAACAGTTGAAACCAAAGCACAACCATTCCTGGGCATTTAAGAAATAATAGTTAAATGTAACTTCAGATATACACTTGTATTAGCCCCCAAAATTGGTAAGACTGAAGGCTACAAAAGAGATTCTTAGGCAGGAATGCCTGATAACTCTAAAAAGAAACAGTTTAACAAATCTTCCTAACCTACAGAGGTAGGCTTAATATTTACTAGCATGATTATCTAGCCCTCCAGTAGAAAGATTTTATAGGATCAGATGACATTATTATCAGGATAGACATCTGATCTGTAAGATTAAAAGTTACATTCCTAATAATTCTGGGAATGTTAAAGATTTATATTCCCAAATAAAGGCCATATCCACTCTGGCCTTATTTTGGGGACAACTTCTCAGCCCTCATACCTCCTGGTGAGAAATTATCATCTTCATGGTATACATTGACATGTTTTAGATGCTGCAACATTTCTTTGGTACTCATGTTTTTTGCTTCTCTCATAGAGGATCCCGTCCCTGATGACTTTACAATCTTTCCCTGGCTTCAATCTGGCCTGACTTCTAAAAAGGGAACTCCAAAGTACTTGTCCCCATCTTGTCACTCCTGTTCAGCTCGAAGAAGCCAGATCTGGTCATCGTCCCATTTCCTTACAGTAGTAAGGAGTTCCTAAAATTAGAAGGGAAATGAAGCCAGAAACTCATAGGCAGTCAGCATGTATAGGTAAATCAAGTCAGGTTGAAAGCCAATTTGAGTGAGCCAATTTTGGAAACTTGGGAGACTGTCCCCTGAGGGATTGAAATGTTAATTCTCTCAGAGCCCTTCTTCCACCCTTATCAACAACCTGCCCCAACCTGTTGCCAAGGTAACCTGTCCCAGGAAATTCCCCTCCCTACAGGGAGCTATACAATTTTTAATTCATGTGTCCTGGGATGCACCATCCTGCCCTTCCTGCCTCAGCCCATCTGCTTCCCACCTTTTGGCCATCTCACTGGGCCTGGTTACAGTACAGGCCTGGTCACAGTATGCATGAAGGAGAACAGTTAGAAAGGAAAAATTACAACTGGCACGACAATCCCATTGGGACATGTTCACAAAACTTCATCAGCTAGGCTCTCCCAATATGGGGACCTCTAGTTGAAGTTATCTCATTCTATGCCTTCCTTCCCTGTGTCATAAAATTTCTACAGGGACAATTAAGTAAAATCTCTAACCAAACCTTTAACCAGCTTCTCCTCAGGATTATCAACTGTAAAACCACAGATGACTTCTCATCACTTCAAAACAAATTTGCCAGATTCTAAAGGGATCAACTACGCCTGGATGACTCTTGGCCAGCTTGCTCCAAAAGGCCTCTAACCTGCCACCCTATGCTCATTATGATGCGCCTCGCACTCTCCGTTGGCCTCTTCACCTGCTGCCTGTAAACTCACAAGGCCTACAATTCCTACGTGCTTGAGAATATAGCTGACTGATTTCCCCTGTGAACTCTGCAGAAGCTTGGTTTCACACCCCTCACCAATCTATGGCCTCAAAGAAACTTCATCCATCTCATACCTGCAGAGATTCATCTTTTCCGTGCCTACCTCCTGGGAATTTTTTTCACGCTCAAGCCTGATTTGCCTGTTTTATATGCCTACATCCGCCCCTCATAACACCCCACGTCGCCCCCTTTCAGCTCTGAAGCAGCCAGATCGAGACATGATGCCCCACTTCCTAAGAAGACAAAAAGGGGGGAATGTTGGATAAGATTCAGGCTTGCAGGCCATACCCCCAGGCGCCTTCCCGGAAATGCCCAACTCTCGCGAGAATTCACCTTTGTCGGGCTCTGAGTCCCCACCCTTCCTGATCCAGGGAATACTTGCCTCTCGCGGGAATTCAACCCAGGGCGGGCTCTCCCTTTCTGAGCCAATCTGGACCATACAAGTCACACTCCCACCCCCTCTGTACTTAAGCCCCGGCTTGTCCAGAACTCTCTCTCTTTTCGCCGTCATCTTCTCACCAGCTCTCCCCTTCCCTGTTCCTCTTTCCCTTTCCCCCTTGCCCCCCTTTCTCCCCTTCCCTTAATAAACCCCCCTTTTTATACAAGGCAGGTCCCGGTGTGGTTCTTGCCCTTCACAGACTAGAATCAATTATCTTGGAAAAATTCCAGTGCTTGGAACCTAAATCAGAACAATTGATTCAGTATTTCAGTATTTTTCCAATGATTCTTAAATGAATAAAAGGTATGCAAGACATTTGAGCAGAAAACTAAAAAATATTATTGGGAGAAATTAAAGAACTGGATAAGCACAAAGATGTACCAAGTTCATGTATTTGAAGACTAATATTATAAAAATGTTTAAAAAATTGATCTTTGGGGCTGGGATTGTGGCTCAGCGGTAGAGCGCTTGCCTAGCACGTCCACGGCCCGGGTTTGATCCTCAGCACCACATACAAATAAAAGCATTTGTGTACAACTAAAAAAACAAATAAATAAATATTTTTAAAAATTAATCTTAGATTCAAGCCGGGCGCGGTGGCACATGCCTGTAATCCCAGCACTTTGGGAGGCTGAGGCAGGAGGATTGCGAGTTCAAAGCCAGCCTCAGCAATGGCGAGGCACTTAGCAACTCAGTGAGACCCTGTCTCTAAATAAAATACAAAAAAGGGCTGGGGATGTGGCCCAGTGGTGGAGTGCCCCTGGGTTCAATCCCCAGTACCAAAAAAAAAAAAAAAAAAAAAAAAAATGAATCTTAGATTCAAATTTATCTGTATACACTAATAAAATATCAAGGCTTTTTGTGAGTATTGACAAAATGATTTTAAATTTTCTATGGAAGGGCAAAGAGCCAAAAATAGCCAATACTATCTAAACACTGATAAAGAGTACTTTGCTCTTATCAAGATTTATTACATGGGGGCAGGGGTAGTGGCTCAGCAGTAGAGCGTTCACCTAGCACGTGCGCGGCCCGGGTTCAATCCTCAGCACCACGTAAACATAAATGCATTGCATTGTGTACAACTAAAGCAAATAAATAAATATTTTAAAAAAAAGATTTATTACAGGGGCTGGGATTGTGGCTCAGCAGTAGAGTGCTCGCCTAGCACATGCGCGGCCCTGGTTCGATTCTCAGCACCACATAAAAATAAACGCATTGTGTACAACTAAAGCAAATAAATAAGTATTTTTAAAAAATGATTTATCACAATGCTATAGTAATTGATATAATATCATTGATGTAACACATTCTTTCCAGAGTATTCTAGAATATTCTATACTATTCCAAAATATTATTTTCTGGAATACAGAATAGAGTGTCTGAAGCATATGGAAAATAAGTCCAAGAACATTTTCCCAAAGCTATTGTCATTTAAAATCCCAGGCCTCAGCCAGAGCAAAGGAACACAAAAGGAACTCTCATCTGACTGGCACCTGACCCTCCCACCCTAATGGGTCACCTGACCCCAATACAATAAGCCCCCAGAAATTCCCTATTCACATTTCTGTCCCACCCTAATGGATCAGCGGGGACCCCAATAAAATGAATCTCAGGACTTACCCTCCTGTCCCACTCTAAATGAAGCCTCTATAACCCAGACTCTTGCTTGGGCCTGCTCCCATTTTCTGCCCTGAAAACGAACCATGCTAGTTGTTCCACAGACTGATTCTACCCACTACAGAGTACTGAATAAAGAAAAGCCTGTTCATCCGAAGTTTGCTTCCTCTCTCCCGCCTTCATCATGTGTGCGTCCTTTGTGCTAAAGTGTCCAAACAGACCAACGTACTGTACATCCATGTACATAAACTTGATTAAGACATACAAGATACTACAATGTGATGGGGAAAGAACACTGTTTCGAATAAATGGTTCCAGACCAACTGGAACCATATGGAAAAAATATCCATATGGAAAAAAAAATTGACCAAACACAAAAGTAAATTTCCATTATATATCTAAATGTGAAAGACAAAACAATACACCTTCTAGAAGGCAACTTAGAATATGTTCATATCCTTTGGGTATGCAAAGGTTTCTTTAAAGGATACAAAATGTACTAATCATAAAGTAAAGTTTGATAAATCAGACTATATTAAATTTAAATGTTTTGAAACATTGTTACACTTGTGATAACATGAAATGACCAGATTTCTCAGTTCGTATTCTGTTTTTTTGCTTTTCCAAGTCCTCAACACTGCCTTCTCTATTTCTTTCAGACTTTATTCTCATCATGAGTTTCCTACTTTTGTCCCAAGCAAGTCTCTTCCCACAATTTGTTCTTCATATCCTTCTTGTCTCAGAAATTTCTTTGATGTTAAAGAGTTTCTAATGTGTTTTACTTCTAATATGTTCCACAAATATTAATGCCTCCCATTTGCTGGGCACTGTCCTAGGTGCTAGGAAAAAGCAGTAAAATGAAGCAGATTTTTTAAATGCTCAGAAAGTTCACATCTGGAAATCTTCCCTGAAGAAGTTACATGCAAAACAAAAATATTGTATTCTGAAAGGTGTCTGTCCTAGTGTTGTTTATAATGGTGAAAACTTGAAAACTTGGGAAATAATCAGCAACAGGAATACTTCAGTAAATTATGATACACCCACTCAATGCATATTATGTAGCTTTTAAAAATAGTCCCTAAAAAGATGTAAAAATGTCTGTTGTAACGTTGAGAGAAAGATTAGTGCAAGGTATGACAGGAATGTAAAACAAACATGAATCAAGACAGACTGAGCAAGTACCCAAACATGTTAACAATGTTTATCTTTTGTTAATGAAACTGTAGGTGGTAGGGTTTTTCCTTAAAAAGTATGTGTTGTTCTTATAATGGAAAATGTCCCAATAAATGATTTTTCAGCCTAGATGCTTAATAGATACTTGAACGACTAGTCAAATTTTCATGCTTTTTATATAGTGTGTACCTAATAATTGCTAAAGCCAGAATTGTTTCTGTGTGCAGTCAGTCTTAACTCACTAACCTGTCAAACCACCTCAATTATCCTCTCAAATTGTCAAGACTCTCGCGTATTAATTTTAAGTGGAACACAAATCAGGCATAAGACTGTAATTTAAAAGATACACAGTATTTTGATGATTCCTCTGAAAACATTTCCTCTTCAAGGTTTTTAACTGTCAGCGAGAAATTTAAAATGGGTGTTCTGTGTTTCTGAAATCTGATAGAATCTTGATCTTTGAATATTTATTTGCACTATTTACTCATTCCACAAATAGTTATTAGCATATGGTGTATGTCAGGCATTCCTCTAGGATTTGTAGACACAAAAGTCAGTAAGATTGGGGCCCCCACCCCAAGCTCACACTGCAGTAAAGGGAAAGAGACCTTTACTACCCATAGGTGACGTGGAGTGTTAGGGACACTCTGGTAGAGGTGTGCAGAGTGTGCCATGGAAGAGCAAATGAGGAAGTGACCAATTGTACCTATGTGAAATGTTTGGATGGGAAAGAATTGACTGGATAGAACATTTGAACTGTGTTTTCAAGGGCACAGTTGGGCTGGACAAGTATCAGAGGAAGTTACTTCAGTCAAAACGAAGAACACTTGAAGGAAAGAGTCACCTGAAAGTTTGAGTTCAAGTGCAGCAGGGGTGAGAGGTATCTAAGAGAACTTTCTGCAATGATGAAAATGGTCTCTATCTTCCTGTCCAATACAGTAGCCACTAGCTACATATGCATATACTATAACTGAAGAACTGAATTTTTAATTTTTTAATTTTTTTACTTTTTGGTACCGGGGATTGAACTCAGGGGCACTCGACCACTGGGCCACATCCCCAGCCCTTTTTTGTATTTTATTAGAGACAGGGTCTCACTGAGTTGCTAATTGCCTCACCATTGCTGAGGCTGGCTTTGAATTCATGATCCTCCTGCCTCAGCCTCTCAAGTGCTGGGATTACAGGAGTAATTACACAACCGGTGAAGAACTGAATTTTAAATTTCATTTAATTTAAACTAAATTTAAATAGCTCCATTGGTTAGCAGATACCGTATTAGACAAGGCAGGAACTGGGATTGTAGCTCAGCATTGGCCTAACACACACAAGTCCCTGAGTGAAACCCCCAGCACTGCAATAATAGAGTGGAAGCAAATACACTTAGGACATTCCAGTCACAGGCCTGAGTTAGGGCATGCAATTAGGGAAGGGAAGGGAAGGGATGGGAGACATGCTGAGAAGGTAGAATGGGCAGGCTTAGTGACAGGTCTGAGTGTGAAGGGTGAGGTAAGGAGAGTGGCAGGATTACCATAAGCAGGTTTGGGCATACTATTAAATTAGTGCCAATTCATCATAATAAAGAATGCAGAGAACAGGACAGGTTTGGAGAGATTAGTGCCAATGATAATGAGCTTGAAGTGTAGGGGAGTCATTCAGATGGTATGTTACTATCTTCCTGCTTGCAACCCAGCCCTTCCTAACTGAGAGACAACCGAATTGAAATAATCTGATAGAATCCCCAGCATTTATTTAATCATACAAAAACAACTGCTAAAAGTGGAATGCTGCTCTTTTAGAATTGCAGCAAAGCTGGAAGGAGATCAAGAAAATTTTTTCTCACAAAATTGAGGACTTATGCACTATAAAGCAAGGCAGATTCCTTGATAATTGAGAAAATATTCATTCTTTAATAAAAGTTTAGACTGTTTCAAATTGAAGTTTGTTGTGGCATTTTCTATAAAAGCCCTCTCCTTTTTCATGAAAGATATGGTGTTGAAAGAGTTAACTTTGACTTCTACTTGCTGCTGTTCAGTTCTTTATTCACATATATGGCCACCAGGTATCCCTATTTCAATTATTTAGATCCAGACTAACTCTGTACATTTATCTTTTCTTGAAAAGAGTAACACAAACCTTTTTCTATAAGTACTTAATTTCTAGTTAATAAGCTTTAAGAGTCTTTTTGTGATTAAAAATAAGTTTCTCTTACTTTTAAAGTAGATATAAATCCCTTAGAGTAAAAAGTCTCCCATGAGCTAACATGCAGCCTTGCCCTGTTTCTAGATTTTATAAACAACTGCTATAAAAAAAAAAAAAAAAAACAATAGTGCTGTGGAATCCCAAACAAAGAAGGTTGACTTTTATCAGACAGCCTAAATAGTATGCAGAGAAAACAGTTTCAGTCACGTACAGGGCCTTTGAAAAGGTGCAAGTGACCTCAAAACCTTGAAATATGTATATTATAAGAAATTTAATATGTCTAAAATGTAATCTAAAAATTAAGTCATGTCTGTAATGAAATCACCAAAGAAAGTGTAAATATTCTGTGTTGCCAAAAAATTGTTCTTAAAACCTATGACAAAGAAAAAGTAAAGGGAAGATTTCACAGCCTGACTCGCGTGTGGGTGTGTTATTTTCCCCATCGCTGCTTCTCTGCCTCCGTACTTCGCTGAGCGCTCGCGTTGTACCCCCTGACTGGGGCTGGCCCCCAGCAGAAGTTGCCCCATTCCTCAGCATATCCCCAAAGGACTTAAAATCTCATACCACAGTGATGAGGCCAATCAATGTTTATAGCAGCTCAATTCACAATAGCTAAGCTATGGAACCAACCTAGGTGCCCTTCAACTGATGAATGGATAAAGAAAATGTGATATATATACTCAATGGAATATTACTCAGCCATAAAAAGAATGAAATTATGGCATTTGCTGGCGAATGAATGGAACTGGAGACTATCATGGTAAGTTAAATAAACCAATCCCCCAAAACCAAAGGCTGAATATTCTCTCTGATATGTGGATGCTAACATACAATAAGTGGGAGATGGGGAAAAGAAGTTCATTGGATTAGACAAAGGGGAATGAAGGGAAGGGAAGGGAATGAGAATAGGAAAGACAGTAGAATGAATCAGACATAACTTTCCTATGTTTATATGAATACACGACCACATCATGTATAAACACAAGAATGGGAAGTTATACTTCATTTATGTATAATATGTCAAAATATACTCCACTGTCATGTATATCTAAAAAGAACAATTAAAAAATTTAGACAACAAACAAATTGAAGTTTGCCCTTGAGAGCCATGCAATAGTGCCCCCTAGGATGGGAAGATTCACAAAGACATAATTCAAATTGGGGCCCATCCCCTCATTCAATACCTGCTCTCCCAAGAAACCTAATGCTTCGGTTAGCTCAGCTAACTCAAGCACCACAGCAAACTTGCTGACTCTAGTTTGAGGTATGAGAGGAAGAGGAGGCCAAGAGCAATATCTCTTCCTGAGAAATGCATAAAGGGATGCTTCAGGGTTGATGAGGATCCCGAGGCAGGAATACCACTGGCGTCACAGGAAGCACTTCCTCTGAAGCCCTGTACTTCAAATACCTCTCCTTTTCTCCAAAATTATATTTTCCTTCTGAAATCATTCTAACTCTTTGGTAAAAAACATTCATTTAAAGACATCTAAAATTTCTTCTCTTTTTTCACCCACCTTCTCCTATACTTACTTCCCTAACCCAAACACTGCCAACTATTACCTCCCAGGCTGTCTCTGTTTGTAGGTGCTAGGGACACAACAAGATATTCCCTGCCCTCAATGAGAGCTATGATCTATTGTGGGAGATAGACAAGAAACAGACTTCCATAAAGTACTGAGCTTTGTCAGGGATAAATGCACAGTAGGAGAAGGTGGAATGGGGAGTGATTGCTTGATTGGTATGGAATATTCCTTTTAGCATGGTGAAAATATTTTGAAAGTAGGTGGAAGTGACAGTTTAGAACCCTAAACTCATAATTGGTGGGTCAGACAGACTTTCATAGAAGAGATGGCTTTTGAGGGCATGGAGAGACTGACCAGGTGAAGAGGAAAGAGGTCATTCAGATAGAGTAAACTCTATGCAAAGGTCTGCGTGTCAGGAAGAACTGGACATTTTGAAACAACTCATAAATTCAATATAGTCATAGAATGGAAAGAGTATGGTCTGGTGGGAAAGGGAAGTAGTTGTGAGAACTGAGTTTGGGTGGAGGAGCTGAGGTCTAAGCATGAAGGGCCTGGTATGGCATCCCTAGGAGTCTGGATTTACACGAAGACCATTCAGAAGCCTTCACACGATTTCGAATAGGAGAATGACACAATCAGATATGTATATTTTTAAAAGGCCATTTTAATATAGGTCTACTCTTCCATGACTGGAGGAAGACCAAAGAAAGGAAGCTCAATTAGCTGCTGTTGCAATAATCCAGGCAAGAAAAGATTGTTACTTTAATGAATGCAGAAATGGGAATAAAGTGAATTAATTCAAGAGACATAAGACTTGGTCATTAGTTAAGGATGGAGGAGACAGGTGTGGGAGTGGATGGATGAAAGACAGACGAAATTCGCCTTCAAGCAAAGCTACACTGTTAAGCAGGAATTGAGGGATGCCAGGACAGTGGAGGCCACATCTAAGAAAGATGCTGCTGGAGGACAAGTCAGAGAGAGGAATCATCACGTCCCTGTTCATGGTAAGTTCCACTATATGATAACTCCTGCCACTGAGGACTTATCACCTTGACAACTCCCACCATAGGTTCTGTATTTTAAAATGACCAATGGAGTAAAGTAGGCAGTATTCTAACCAGGTTTTCTAAAGTAACCAATCGGGAGAAATTAGACAATATTCTAATCAGGCATCATAAAATGACCAATGGGAACAAATGGGGTAAGGTCTTCAATCAGGTCCATGTAGGAAAGAGAACACCTCACAGCTCAGCGTATAACACACTGATTTCCAGACATTGGGATCTGAGCCTCCCTCTCTTGCTTGGTATATTCTATTCTACCTAATGGAGTGCTACTTTCAATACATCTGTACTTCTGTGTGTCTTGCTCAATTCTTTGGGACACCAAGAACTTGGACCCCCAATGGGACACTTCAACAATAACAGCACAGTAACACTTTCATGTGTATAAATAAACACATGGGCACCCATGTGTTGCCAATATGTTTTCCCTCGGGTCTCTAGAGTTGAGAATCACTGCCACAGATGCTGTAATAGAGTTGCAGGGACAGACGAGGCAAGGCACGGAAGATAGCAGGAAACAGTTTTATTTGACTGCAGCCAAGTTCAGAGGGTACAGCTCTTGCTGTAATCAATTAATCTCCTGAACCCCAAGTTCAGGTCGTTTCAGAACTTTATACCCAGCATGTAAGGCGAGGGGCTCAGAAGTTCACAGTTTACAGAAGTTCACATAAAAACAGCTTTTTCTTTCACTGTTCTGGGCAAGTTAACCCTTCAAGGACAACACCTAAGAAGGGGAGAGCTTCTTTTCCCCTTTCTTTCTTCCCCCTGCCAGCTGTTACCATGGAGCCCAATTGGTAACTTCTCTTATCTTAGAAATGTAGCCATCTCTGTGAAGCTCCAGCTCAAGGCCAGAGGCCTTGTTAAAGAATTAGTCACACTTTGCATTTGCAAACATACTTCTACAAACTACTATACTAGATACATATTTGTGAAAACCAAGTAAAGGGCCATCCAGCACTAGAGTGATGATTTCTTCCATGCCAGTGGCGATAAAGCAACAGGAAAATAGGAAGTTTATCTACATTGAACTCTTCTGTAGAGACTCTTGCTGACAGTCCTAAAATCAGCCATGGTGAAGATTTATGGAGAAGCCCAGTTAAAATTTTCTGGAAAGAAAGGGGGTGCCACTACAATAGCAAAGGTTTTTATGCTTCAGATCCTGTCTTCCTGATTAAGACCACGTGTGTGAAACTGTGCCTGATTTGTAATTCTAAGAAATAAGGGCCCCTACTGAAGGGCAAAAATCACACTGGGGACGGGCCGTGAAGCCAAGGGATTTATTCACCAGCCTTTATGGCTGGTTAAGAGTAGAAAAGGAACGGGGAGAGAGGAATCAGGGAGAGGGGAGTGTGCAAGCTCAGGGAGAGGGAAGTGTGCAAGCTCTGAAGTGTGCAAGCTCTGAAGAAGTGGGAATCTGGTCACACCAGCTGCAGTCTCTGGAGCTATAGGCTGGGGCAGCTGCCATAGGGCTGGAGATGGTGGGTCTAAGGCTGGTTCAGTGGCTGCCTCCTTTCAGCAGGGATGAGCTGTTGTGTGTGTCTCTCTCTGTCTGCCTCTGTCTCCGTCTTCCTCTTCCTCTGTCTCCATCGTCTTCTCTGTCTCGTTGTCTTCCCCCAAACTTCCAACGGATGGGAGCTTATACAGGGATTACTGGTGGGGGGTTACCAGAGCAAACTTTAATGTTATTGGCTCTTTGCCCATGGGGTGAGGGCGACCTCTAAGCCTATTGGCTCCTGCTCATGGGGTGAGGGCGGTCTTCAAGCCTATTGGTTCCTGATGGGGATGATGAAACATACTGCCAGGAGAACAGAGTGACCTTTTGGCCCTCTGCCTATGGAACAGGACGAACTTTTGGTGACCTTTAAGCCTATTGGTTCCTGCCCATTTATCACCTACCTTTTAAAAGAAGCTTGGGTATGAATATACTAGGGTTCATTGATTCATTTCTTTTTCATTTTGTTTTCTTGTAATTTGGGTGTTTTTTTTTTTTTTTTTTTTTTTTTTTTTTTTTTAATATGTGGAAGAGCAGCAACTTACATGCTTGTAAAATCCCAACTTCCTCCCCTGATTTTGGCTATGAAAATTGATGCTAAGGTCTTCTGTTTCTTCGCTGACTGACTTGAGCAATGGAGGAAGAGAAGGGAAGTAAGAAATTAATGCTTACTCATTCTTCCTCTTATCCTTAAATATGGATGAAACTCACAAAGGAAAGTACATTTTTAAGGGCCTGATAAATGACCTTAGAGGCTATGCTATTTTAGTATCAGAAAACTCAACTGTGTGCTTTATTTTTCTTTTCCATATTTGTGCCCATGTAAGTAACTTTTAAAAAGTAATACGTGTAATGGAGATGATTAAGAAAAAATCTTGTGAGCCTCTTGCCTGAAAGGATGTGGAAAAGCAGATAAAAATAGCTCATGCTTCTCCCAGGAGAAGCTGGAATAAGGGTGACTTGCATTGTCTTGCTTGTTCCACAATTTCTTTCTCATGATTGCCTTGAAAACTCAGCTTCCCTCTCCATTATTAAGCCTCTTTGTGGAAAAGAAAAGTTAAACTGGAAAAGGAGGGAAAAAAAATCAGCTAATTACAGGACTCTGTGATTTTCACAGTTTCAAAATTGATACACCATTATCCTTTACCTAGGTTAACAGTGGCTATGTAAAAAAAAAAAAGAAGAAGAAGAAGAAAAGAAGAAGTAGCACTAAATGTATAATAATGGAGAGCAACAGCACAACAGAGTAAAAAGTACAATAGCTGTACTTTTTTTAAAAAAACTTTTTTTAGTTGTAGGTGGACACAATACCTTTATTTTATTTATGTGGTGCTGAGGCTTGTACCCAGGGCTTCACACATGTGAGACAAGCGCTCTACCTCTGAGCCACAGCCCCAGCTCCAATATCTGTACTTTTAAACGTTTGAGGATTTTGTTTAAAATATAGCTCTATTTTAATGGTTGATAGCTCAAAATCATAATTAAAAGTATAGAAGTTCTACTTAATTGTGACTTTAATTTTTATTATGAAATATACATTAAAAAGTCAGCATAACATATGCATTGTGGAATAAATAATTATAAAGTGAACAGTTATATAATTGTTCATATAGTAACATATAAATTATATATTTACATATAAACAATAACAATGTTTATATATTTTTAACCTGTACAGGGACAGGTTAAAGATTAGGGTTTAGTTTTATATTTTTCTTCCATGGTGAGGATCAAACCCAGGGCTTTGTACATGCTGTGCAAACACTCTACCCCTAGGCCAAAAGATAAGAGATTTTTTTAAACCAAGATTCTACGGATGTGTGAGCTTCATGAAATCTGTGAATTCTCTGCAATTACATGCAAAACCAGGAGGTTTGTGCACTTTTTTCCTAGGGAAAAAGTCTAGAACTTTTCTCACAAGCCTGGAAGAGTTCTCAAATTTTAACTCCTATTAGAGCAATAAGAGTAAGATAGCTCTGTGACTTGGCAGTTTTGTCATCTTAGGCTAGTCTCTCATACTTTCTGATTTCTATATCTATAAAATGAAAGAACAGCTCATTCCCTTTTGAGGCCATTTTAAGGAAAAGATGAGTTATTATCTATTTGTAAAATAGTTTTAGTAGTAGGTGGACACAATAACTTTATTTTATTTATGTGGTGCTGAGGCTCAAACCAGCTCAAACATGACCAGTGTTAATTTCACATTATGTTCAACCATAAACTCTAAAGTATTCTTTCTAATGTTAATTATATATGTTAGCAAATGGGAACTTTAGCTTAGGTCTTTAAAATTTCTAAAGAACTGCAAAATTGCTGATGTTGACCCATGCAGAGTCAAATACATTAGCAGCACCTCTGGCAACACCCCAGTTCCAGACTATTCTTCCCATGCTCTTCCTGAACTGCTGAACAATTTCTGAAGAAAATCACTTAAGTGGGCAGATTGCTTTTAACTTCATGATTCTAACCCACAGATGAGCATTTATCATTTCCCAGTAGCTACTGAAAATTACTGAAGTTTTCTAATAAGCCCATTCTTCTATCCTCTTATGTGACTATTTCCCATCATCTTCTCTCTGAGGTTATTCAAGAGTCTATTTCTGGAAGAAACACAAATTGTCAAAAATATATGAAAAAATGTTCAACATATCTAGCAATTAGAGAAATGCACATTAAAACTACACTGAGATTCCATTTCACTCCAGTCAGAATGGCAATTTACAGGAACACAAGTAACAATAAGTGTTGGTGAGGATGTGGAGAAAAAACGTTCATTCATTGCTGGTGGGACTGCAAACTGGTACAACCATTCTGGAAAACAGTATGGAGATTCCTTTGAAAACTTGGAATGGAACCACCATTTGACCCAGTTATCCCATCCCTCTGCCCAAAGAACTTAAAATCACCATACTATAGTGACACAGCCATGTCAATGTTTATAGCAGCTCAATTCACAATAGCTAAGCTTTGGAACCAATCTAGGTGCCCTTCAACAGATAAATGGATAAAGAAAATGTGGTATATATACACAATGTAAAGAAGAATGAACTTATGGCATTTGCCAGTAATGGATGGAACTGGAGACTATCATGCTAAGCAAAATAAGCCAGTCCCCCAAAACCAAAGGCTGAATGTTCTCTCTGACATGTGGAGCTAATCTATTACAAGGGAAGGTAGGGAGGGGGAAGTATAGAAATTCATTGGATTAGACAAAGGGAAATGAAGGCAAGAGATGGGGGGATAGGAATAGGAAAGACAGTAGAATGAATTGGGCATAACTTTCCTATGTGCATATATGAATACATGACCAGTGTAACTTCACATCATGTTTAACCGCAAGATAGGGACCAAAATTGTAATGGGTTGCACCCCATGTATGTATAATATGTCAAAATACATTCTACTGTCATATAGATCTAAAATAAAAAGAGTACGAGTTTAACTAGATATAGGAAGGTGAAGAAAATGGACAGATGAGTTGTCACAGTTCAGAAATATCAGATCCTTTGTTATTGATGGAATAAATGGAAACATGACTTCTGGATGCCATCACATCAATGATCAGGACCTCAGTTTATGCATTTGCTACATGTTATTAAGTGTCTGGCAGTAATGGGCTTGGCTCTGCTTTGAGAAGGATAATGATGGTCAATGTTGACAGAGGTGACGGACAATCAGATGGTCATGTGTCATTTTGATCTGAACATGTATGAATGTTAGGACTGTTAACAAGTTTCCCAACTAATTTAAGTTGCTACATTTTGATAAAATATAAATAAATATGTGAATCTAAAAAAAAAAATTCTACTCTGGCCATGATGGAGTCACAAGAACTGGATTTAAATTCCTGCCATGAAAAAACTAGAAACTGAATCAGAATACATAAAACAAGTGTTTTCAGACGCTGGAAAACAGACAGCACAGTAATATGATACCTGAACAAGAGGAAACAAACGAGTTAAACAACATGATTTTCTCAACTATCTGTAAGGAGGCAATTTCCAGATCCCAGACACTGGAAGATAAACCCAGTATATGGGGATCTGATGAATTGAGGGAAGAGAGGTCAGAATTCACAGATGCAGAGGAAGCTGGAATTTTCAGGCAGTTTTGAAAGAGTGAAGCTGATACAGGTCTTGAAAATCAGGTCAGGTCCTCATTCCCCCAGCGTTGAAGAGTACACACCCAGAAATGCCAAGGCAAGAGCAAAAAGTAAATTTTATTTAAGAAACAGGAGAAGGAGAGGGAGAATGAGAGAGAGAGAGAAAGAGAGAGAGAGAGAGACCTCCAGAGAGGAGGGGACCCAGCAGAGCTGGTGCTAGAGGGAGTGGGGGGTATCTTGCCCCTTTATAGATTTTAGGTTTCCTCTCTTCTCATGCTTAAATGACCAAAAGCGACCAAAAGGCAGGAAGAGAGCCATCCAGGGGTGATTGCTTGTGTTGGAAAGTGTGATCCTTCCGCTCCCCCAGAGGCTGTTAGCAACTGATAAATGGAGAAGTGTTATTTACTCATTTCTTTTTTTCTTTGGTAATCCGTACCTGTCCTTTGCCCTGGTCTCATTGGTGAAGCTATGCAAAAAACAAAACAAAACAAAACCCCAAAACTCAAAAAACAAAAGAAACTTTATAAATCTGAGTGTTTCCTAAGTACTTGGCTGTGCGTGCTTACACTGAAAAGTCACAGAGCCAAGTGTATAATAACCAGGGAATTGTAAGCTAAATAATTCCCAGAGCTGGCAGGAAGACATGCAAACTCTGACCAACAACAGTGGAGAGTCCTTTGTGAAAACTAAGGAATTTAATGAAGACTGCTGGGCAGTCATTATTTAGTGGTAGTGCAAAATTATCCCTGGAAGCCAAGTGCGGTGGCGCATGCCTGTAATCCAGCACTTGGGAGGCTGAGGCAGGAAGACTGTGAGTTCAAAGCCAGCCTCAGCAATGGCAAGGCACTTAGCAACTCAGTGAGACCCTGTCTCTAATAAAATACAAAAAAGGGCTGGGGATGTGGCCCAGTGGTCGAGTGCCCCTGAGTTCAATCTCTGGTACCAAAAAAAAAAAAAAAAAAAAAAAAAAAAAAAAAAAATCCCTGGAGTAACTGATCTTTTTATCTATACCTGACACTACTAAATGCTTTATGAGGATTTTTAAATTTTTATTAAGTGTTTTATAAGTGAGAAATTCAGATCATTGACAAGTTTACAAATGAACTATTACCACAATAACACTATATACCAAGCCACTCAAAACCTCAGTGGTTTAAAACAATACTCATTTATTTTCACACATTTATAGTTTGGCTAATTTGGACTAGGCCCAGTTAGGCATCTCTTTATTTAACTGAAAGGTCAATCCAGGGCTGAGGATGTAGCTCAGTGGTAGAATGCTTGTTTAGCCTGTTTGGAGATTCCTCAAAAAAACTAGGGATATAACCTCCGGGCATACTACAGCAACACAGACACATCAGTGTTTATAGCAGCACAATTCACAATAGCTAAGTTATGGGATCAACACAGATGCCTGTCAATAGATGAATAGATTTAAAAATTGTGGTATATATATACAATGGAGTTCTACTCAGCCATTAAGAAGAATGAGATTATGGCATTTGCTGGTAAATGGATGGAAATGGAGAATATCAAGCTAAGTGAAATTAGCCAAACTCAGAAACTCAAAGGTTGAATGTTTTCTCTCGTATGCGGAAGCTAGAGTAGAATAAAAGAAAAAAAAGGCGAGGGAAGAATAGAATAACATAAAGAACCAATCAAATAAAAAATCAATAGATGAACAAAAGGAAGTTTAGTGGAGTAGAGGAAGGAGAAATGGAGAGAACAGGAGGGAAAATGGTGAAGGACAAGGAGGGATCATGAACTGAAATCAATTTCCAGGCATGTATGAGTTTGTCAGGATGAATCCAACTACCATATATAACCATAAAGTGCTAAAAAATGTATATATATGAACTTGCTTAGCATGCATGAGGTTCCTGGTTTAATCTCCATCACTAAAAACAAACAAAACAAATTTGTTCAGGTAAATCTGTGCCATATGCATCTCATTCTTCTGGGACAGTTCTCATGGCAATGACACAAGTTCAACAGAGAAAGCAGATATGTGTTCCTAATACTTTGGCTCTGAATTTGGCACATCACCCCCTCTATCAGATCCCACTGGCCAAAGCAAGTGCCCTGACTAAACTAAAGATCAAGGTGCAGGGAAGGATATTCCATCCAAGTCCATGGCAAGAGTGTGACTGCAGGGAGAAGTATAGAATTAGGGAGAATATAAAAGCTAAACAATATTTCTAAAGTCATAACTGTTGTAGCAGAGATTCAGTTTGGCTGCATATAGAGTTTGTCTTAAATCTTAATGAGATTGGGTTTATTTTCTCTGATGTTACAGGAATTCTGGAGTAGCTAGACATGGCCTCCTTATGATTTCACCAGGAATTCAGACTCCTTTTTAATTTTTGTTCTACTATCCTTAAGGTATGACTCTCATCTTCATGTTCATGATAAGGATAGTGGAGTTTTAGTCAGAATATTGTTCTCATTTCAAAAGGAAAAGGGAAGGGCTGGGGTTGTGGCTCAGCGGTAGAGCGCTGGCCTTGCACGTGCGCGGCCCCGGGTTCGATCGTCTGCACCACGTAAAAATAAAGGTATTGTGTACAACTAAAACAAATAAATAAAATATTTTTTAAAAAAAGGAAAAGGGAAGGACATAGACATAGAATGACAGGGCTTTCCCCAGATGCCTCATTTAGTGATTACACTCACTTTCCATTGGCCAGGACCCAGTCACAGGCCACTCCTTGCTGAAAAGGGGGTTGAGAGATCTTTTTTGCTTTCAAAAGAGAATACTATAGGGCTGGAGTTGTAGCTCAGTGGTAGAGCACTTGCCTCACAAGCATGAGTCATTGGGCTCAATCCTCAGCACCACATAAAAATAAATAAATAAAAGTATTGTGTCCAACTACAACTAAAAATAAATATTAAAAAAAAGAGAGAGAATACTATCATTCCCAGCACAGTTAGTAAGGAACGAGAAGAAAATGATATTAAAGAGGGAATTAGAAGTATCAGACACATAAGGAAGTATTTATGCCAGGGTTTGTACTAGTTTAAAATTATACTTAACATGATGAAATTATTCTTGCCATCTTAAAAATGTTTAGTATTTTAATTTATAAGTAATATATACTCATGAAAGACATTTTGATAGGTATAAAAAAGAATAACTAACAAAAATCAGCCATGATCTCCTCACCCAGATAAACCATTGTTAAAATTTTGCTATACTGTATCATCTATATTTTGGTTATTATACCTTGCATATTCACAGTATTTTTGTATACTTAATTGAATTTGGTCTCTATCCATAGCCAGTTTTTCCTCATTCATTTTTAAAATTTTATTTTACACATCATAAGACAATATATACTCTTCATAGAAAATATAGAAATACCATAAAAATATTAATTTACCCACAATTCCATTCTCAGATACAAATGTTTCTGTGATATGGATAAATTGCCTTATAAACTTTTTTTATGGACACAATATCTTTATTTATTTTTTTATGTGGTGCTGAGGATCAAACCCAGTGCCTCACGCTTGCAAGGCAAGCACTCAACCACTGAGCTACAACTCCAGCTCTAAACTTTTTATATGTGATGTGCATGTGACTATAGTTGAGGTTATATTACGTATAATTTTTGCATTTGGATTTTAAAAATACAACACATACAAGGTTATTGTTCGTATTATTTTTAATGCTTAACATTTCATTTTATCAACATTCCTTAAATATCAGATGTTAGGATTTCCAATGTTGTATCCTTGAACATCTATTTTAACATAGGCTTCATCCATGTTCCAGGAAGTTTTCTAGAAAAAAATAAGTAAAATTTACTGCACACTGAGCTGTGTTTCTTGAGTTTTGTGTTATCTCCTAGTAATCTCCAAATACCCTTAAGCAAGTATACTATGCGTATATGTTCACAACTTGAGAATATTACTGCTTGAAAATAAGACTTTGTTATTTGATACTCTGTTGCTAATGTCTGTTCAACCTTGTTCTACACCTTCACATTTGAAGGTGAGCATAACGAACATTATTTTAAAGGGAGAATATGTCATTATCCCTACTCCGACATAGAGTGTCCTTATCTTGTGCTTCTAAAATGTGCAGTTTAATTTGTTTAAATGTGCGGTTTCATGTAAACCTTGGGAATTTTGGAGTACCCTGTTACAGACTCCCTTTGAGTAACAAGACATTAAATAAAACTGCGTTTCATTTTATCAACATTTAGTCCTTCTGCACCTGGCTTATTTAACTAAACATAATGTCCTACAGGCTCATCATATTGCCACAAATGACAAAATTTCACTCTTTTTCATGACTAAATACTGTTACATTGTGTATATATACTACATTTTCTTTATTCATTCATTGACAGACATTTATTGATTCCATATCTTGGCTATTGTGAATAATTGTGCAATAAACATGACAGTGCAGATGTCTTTTTGATATGCTGATTTCATTTCCTTTGGGTATATACCCAGTAGTGGGATTTTTACAACCAGATACTTTTATAAGAAGTCTATTAAGGATCTCATGCTAACTACCTTCTCCCTCACTCCTCCACATCCCTCCGCTTTTAAGTCATACCCAGTGTTCCCGCGCTAGCAAGTTCATATTCTTGTTTAAAACCTTTGTGTCTGACAATCTTAACCACTGAGGTATCAGTCTGGGATCTCAGTCCTTTGGTTTCCTCTTTGTTTTTAACTCTCTCAGCCTCTCTGGGGAAAGAGCCTCCCTGCCGAGCGCACTTCGCCCACAGGCCCCGCCCACATTCGGGGTCCGCCCACTCCGGTCCTGAGCGTTGTATCTCCATGGTTACGCGGCGGCAGCGGAGGTTGCCCTGCTGCCCCGGAAGGCCGCAGCGAGGGCTTCGGGGCAGGATCGCACAGCCACGGCTTCTGATTTCGGCTCCGGCCAAGGTCAGGCCACTCGGGGCTCCGTGACAAGCGAGCGTGGTGCTGCGGTTGGAGCCGGGGCTGCCAGAGGACCACACCGCCGCTGAGAGGGAACCGCGGCCACTTCCGGCCGGAGGCGCCCAGGTCTGACCTCTCAGCCGCGCTGCCTGAGCGCGTGAGCCTCCGGGCGCTGGTCGCACACCCAACCTAGGAGGAGCGTCCTTCGCAGACTCGGCGCGCGCTCACAGCCATGACACTCACTCCCCCCCCCCCCCCCCCCACGCACACACACGGCCACATTCTTTGGCTTCTTAGTTCAAAACGGCTGTTTTAACCGCTTACCTTAGCTATGCACATTTTTAGCTACTAAATATGTGAATTCACTTAGTCCTCAATAACTTCGTTAGAAGTACTAATAGTTTCCTTTTTTTTTTTTTTTTTTCAGATGAGGGAACTGTCTCCCAAAGGGTGAAGCAGGTGCCCAGATCTTAGTTAGATTAATGCCACGTCACGTTGAAAGCCAGGCCATCTGGTGTTCCTGGACAAAATGCCAAATGCCACTTTCCTATCCTCCCCGTGCTAATGCTGACAGTCAAATTTACCTAGGATAGCTTTTGTTATACTCTACATGCTAAGTTCCTCTGTTCTGAGTAACTGACAATCAGGAAAATGAGGAAGTTTGATTAAAAATTAAAACCTACACTCTCTCCTGGTTTATAATGTTACCGAAAGCTTGGTCCTTGACCCTGGTGCCTATACAATAATGAGGACGCTTTTTTTTTTTTTTTTTTTTTTTTTTTTTTGGTAGATAGATACAATACCTTTATTTTATTTTTATGTGGTGCTGAGGATCAAACCCAGTGCCCCACTCATGCAAGGAAAGCGCTCCACCATTGAGCAACAACCCTAGCCCAAGGACACAGTTTTTTTTTTTTTTTTTTTTTGTGGTACCGGGGAATTGAAGTCAGGGGCACTCGACCACTGGGTCACATCCCAGACCTTTTTTGTATTTTATTTAGAGACAGGGTCTCACTGAGTTGCTAAGCCATTGCTGAGGCTGGCTTTGAACTCCTGATCCTCCTGTCTCAGCCTCCCAAAGTGCTGGGATTACAGGCGTGTGCCACCGCGGCCCCCAAGGACATAGTTTTGAGAAAAAGGAAAAAGAAGTTTTGTTGCTTTGCTAGCAAAGGAGAAACACTGGGGACTCCTGTCACAGAGGCTGTGATTCTGCCCTTTAACCGGAACAGGGGGCATTTAAAGAGGGGATTCAAAGGCTACATTCCACTCTGTTGGAGCTTAATTCACTTGTTAATTTGGGAGATAGTCATTTGTGAAATCTTTTGGTACCACATCCAAGTCTGGGTTACTTCTTTCCTATGATGGGTGTGTACTCAAGGACAGATAAATCTGCCTAAAATGGGCAAGAAAGGTAATCCTGTTTCCCCTGAGATTAGGGAGAGGGAGAGATTAGTGGGGAGCAGGGAGAGAGGAAGAGAAAGAAACATATCCATTTAAAAAATAAGTTGCAGTGGCAGAGCAGCAAAGACTATATTCAAATGGTAAAGTGGACCACTGTTACATTAAGTGAAATTAATAACCAGGTATTCATTTTTTCTATGATACATAACTAAATGTTTTTTTTTTCCTTTAATGTGTTTCTTAAATAGAATTCAAATTCCAACTTGGATGTGCAGAAAAGAGAATTTCAATGATCTGAACAAATTTTTTTCCCCCAAAATTCCCTTAGATTTGAAAGGTCATTTACTGAATGTGCTGGAATAACATTTATAAGCATTTCCTTTTTTAGGCTGTACTCTGCTGACTTCATAGGGGAACAGGGGGTTGAGTTTCTCCATTTTTTTCCCTTCAAATAGTGCTTAACCTCGAAAGTCCTTCATTTAAAAAGATAAACAGGTGGGGCCTAGATGCTAATAGTTAAATAAGCAACAAGTTAACAAATAGTATTATGACTCATTGTAAATAGTGGAGAAATCTCGAGAAAAAAATAATATATAAATGCAATTATTAAAAAACAAATCATTGTTTTATTTAGACAGAATGCCTCTCACTCAAGCAGAAAGTGTTATAAAGAATATCATACGAGAAATAGGACAAGAATGTGCAGCTCATGGAGAGATTGTTTCTGAAACTCTGGTTGCTTTTATGGTAAGAATGACTTTTGTTGCAAATTATTTCTTTTTTTTAATTTATTTGTTTTAGTTGTACACAATTCCTTATATTTTGTATGTGGTGCTGAGGATCGAACCTGGGCCGCACACGTGCTAGGCTAGCGCTCTACCGCCGAGCCACAACCCCAGCCCGCAAAATATTTCTTTATTAATGTTTTTTAATGTGGTGTCCATTTTTCCCTTAAAATTCGGTGAAGCTTTCCTAGATGTTTTTTGGTTGAAAACATATTGAGCTCTTCAGACAAGTTAGTGAAAAACTTCTTTTAAAATATCTTTTAAATGTCTGGAAAGCATGTCATTAGTTTTTTTAATTTGTAAGATTTTTTTTTTGTTTGTACCGGGGATTGAACTCAGGGGCACTTGACCACTGGGCCACATCCCCAGTTCTTTTTTGTATTTAATTAGAGACAGGGTCTCACTGAGTTGTTAAGTGCCTTGCCATTGCTGAGGCTGGCTTTGAACTCGCAATCCTCCTGCCTCAGCCTCCCAAGTGCTGGGATTACAGGCGTGCGCCACGGGCCCAGCTTTGTAAGATTTTTTTTTTTTCAATTTTTATTTTTTTCTTTTTCTTTTTCTTGTGTGTGTGTGTGTGTGTGTGTGTGTGTGTGTGTGTGTGTGATGCTGGGAATGGAACCCAGGGCTTGTTGCATTCCAGGCACAAGTGCTTTACCACTAAGCTACATCCTCAGCCTCCCCACCACCATTCGCTTCCTTCCCTACCTATCTACTTATCTTTTTTCCTTTCTTTCCTTCCTTCCTTTCAGGACAGGGACTTACCAGGTCACCCAGACTGGCCTGGAATTTGTGATCCCCCTGCCTCAACCTCTTGAGTTTCTGGGTTTATCTGTTATTGTTTGGTTAATTATTAATACACAATGAAAATATGATTAAATATACCGTATCTATTAAATATTAAATATACTATATTCCCAATCTAAAATCTAACCATTGCTTTCAATTTATTTCCCTATATATATATATTTTTTAATTTTTAAAAATATTTATTTATTTGCTTTAGTTGTACACAATGTGTTTATTTGTACGTGGTGCTGAGGATCGAACCCGGGCCGCGCACGTGCTAGGCGAGCGCTCTACCACTGAGCCACAATCCCAGCCCCTCCCTATATATTTTTTAAAATATATTTTTAGATGTTAATGAACCCTTATTTTATTTATTTGCATGCAGTGCTGAGAATCAAACCCAGGGCCTCACACATGCTAGATAAGCACTCTACCATGTGCTACAATCCCAACCCCTCCCTATATAATTTTTCCTAGCATCATTTTCAGGTTTGATGTTTATTACTTCCTTTCTTCACCCTGAAGGGGTTGATGAGTTGGGTCATAAGAAAAATAGCTAAAAAATCATTTTTGAGTAATCAAGAGGTAGTTGTTTAAAGAAGGAAGTGTAGTAAGCTGATTTCATTATAATATGAAATAAAATTGCTTGATGGATTCTTTTCCTACTTTCAGGTGAAAGCTGTTGTCCTGGATCCAAGTAATGGCTTTAACATGGATAGAACCCTCATGAAAAGTGATGTGCAGAAACTTGTTAAGGTAATTATCCAAACTCCTCAAAATTGGAGTTATTTTCAATTTTAAATATAGTATTTGTGTTAGCCATTATTGCCTTCAGCTACATGGGAAAAAAACTACACACAATAGAGGTACAAACAAATGAAGGATTTATTTTTCTCATAAAATAATGTCTAGAGATGCATAGGCTATTCTTCCTGGCTTCCTGGGCCACCAACACCCTTGACACATGCTTTTCATCCAGTTTTTCTTCCCATTTTTTGGTCCCATGATAGCTGTTCTACCAATTAGGAGAAAGAAGGGGGAAAGGCAAAGGGCAAATATAATGTATGCCAATTGCATCTGTCACTTTTTTTCCAGAGAATTATAGTTTTCTCAGAATCCCTTCCATATGCTTACATTTATTGGTCAAAAAGATACTGTATATGACCTTGGGAGACTGATTTTCTTTTTTCCGTTCTCAAATAAAGAAATCTTTGCCTCAACCAAAATTGGGGCTCTAATAGGAAGGAGGGGCATGGTCACTGAGCAGGTAAGAGTATCTGTCACAGTATCTGAGTGTTATCTTATTAATTAGTTACATTGAGAGCATTATTAACTGGTTTGTCTTGTACCTATATTGGTAAAGTTAAATAGTACTAACTTAAGATTCATAACGATTCAGTGTAACTTATGTTTTTCAATCCTTAAGCAAAAGTTAAAGCCAAAGCAAAATAACCCATAGTTATATATCAAAGAGCTGTGCCTGAAAACCGTTTTTAAAAAGGCAAGAACTTTAGACGTTTTAAAATTGTTCATATGTTTTACATTTGACTCACTGAATTTAATTTCTTAATCTGAATTTCCTAAAAATCCAACATTATTTTTTTTCTCCTGGGCTTAATGAATTTAATTCCTTCATGCTGTCAACTTGAAACAAGTGTTCCCATACTTGTATATGAATGTTTTTCTGGGCTCTTGAAAATGGCAGGGGAAAATTTCACCATCCCCATTTTCTTTTTTCTTTTTTTTAAATTTAATTTAATTTGTTATACATGCTTTTAGAGTGCAATTTCTTTCATATTACATATAAAGAGCACAGCTTTCCAAGTCACTGGTTTTACACAAAGTATTTTCATACCATTTGAGTTTTTATACATGCACTTAGTGTATTGATGTCCAGCTCCTTCTGCCATTGTTTCTATCCCCTTTCCCCTATCTCCCCCTCCCCCCCTTTTCTATTTAACATTCCTTCATTCCTCTCATGCCCCCCTCCCTTGCCACTATAATTCAGTATCATCATAGCAAAGGAATCAATCGACCTTTGGTTTTCTGGGATTGGTTGACTTCATTTAGCATTATTTTCTCCAACTCTATCCATTTACCTGCAAATGCCATGATTTTGTTCTCTTTTAGTGCTGAGTAGTGTTCCATTGTGTATATATACCAAAGTTTCCCTATCCATTCATCTATTGATGGGCATCAGGGTTGTTTTCACAATCTAGCTATTGTGAATTGTGCTGCTATGAACATTGATGTGGCTGTGTCCCTGTAGTATGCTGTTTTTAAGTCCTTTGGGTATAGACCAAGGAGTGGGATAGCTGGGTCAAATGGTGGTTTCATTCCAAGTTTTCCTAGGAATCTCCATACTGCTTTCCAAATTGGCTGCACCAATTTGCAGCCCCACCATCAATGTATGAGTGTGCCCTTTTCCCCACATCCTCCTCGCCAGCATTTATTGTTGTTTGTGTGTGTGTGTGTGTGCTTTTTTTGTTTGTTTGTTTTTGTTTTTGTACTGGGGATTGAACTCAGGGGCACTCAACCACTGGGCCACATCCCCAGCCCTTTTTTTGAATTTTATTAGAGACAGGGTCTCACTGAGTTGCTAAGTGCCTCGCCATTGCTAAGGCTGGCTTTGAGCTCGTGATCCTCCTGCCTCAGCCTCCCAAGTGCTGGGATTACAGGCGTGCGCCACTGCGCCCAGCTTGTTTGTGTTTTTGATAACTGCCATTCTGACTGGCATGAGATGAAATCTTAAAGTAGTTTTGATTTGCATTTCTCTAATTGCTAGAGATGTTGAACATTTTTTCATATATTTGTTGATTGATTGTATGTCATCTTCTGAGAAGTGTCTGTTCAGTTCCTTAGCCCATTTATTGATTGGGTTGTTTGTTGTTTGTTTTGTTTTGTTTTGTGTGTGTGTAAAGGTTTTTGAGAGCTTTATATATCCTTGAAGTTAATGTTCTGTTCGATGTGCATGTGATAAAGATTTGCTCCCATTCTGTAGGTTCTCTGTTCACCTCACTGATTGTTTCTTTTGCTGAGAAGAAGCTTTTTACTTTGCATCTATCCCATTTATTAATGTTTAGTTTTAGTTTTTGTGCTATAGGGGTCTTATTGAGGAAGTTGGGGCCTAATCCAACATGTTGGAGATTTGGGCCTACTTTTTCCTCTATTAGGTGCAAGGTCTCTGGTTTAATTCCTAGGTCCTTTATCCACTTTGAGTTGAGTTTTGTGCATGGAGAGAGATAGAGGTTTAATTTCATTTTATTACATAGGATTTCCAGTTTTCCCAACACCATTTGTTGAAGAGGCTGTATTTTCTCCAATGTATGTTTTTGGCACCTTTGTCTAATATAACTGTCAATGTGTGGGTTAGTCTCTTGTCTTCTATTCTGTACCATCGTGCTGAAGGCTGGCTTCAGCAGCAGGGAAAGGGTGGATCCCGGAAATGGTGCTGATGGGGAAACATCGGCGAAATGGGAATAACGCACAGGAGTCAGGTTGCAGAAATCCTTCTACTCCCTTTTCACTTTTCTCAGCATGGTTTTTATACATCCCAACAAACACAGTAATTCACATTTTCAACTATAGGAGGTTACATAAAAGAATTCCAGTAAAGGAGGTTACATTAAAGAATTCCAGTAATTAACTATAGGAGGTTACTTTAAAGAATTTTAGGAATTTCCAGGGGAAAATCAAATATTATCCTAAGTACATACTGCTGATTATTCTTATCTATAGGCAGGGGAAAACATTCTAAAAATCTTAAAGGTAATGTTAAAAAATTCTTCAACTCTAGGCATGCCTGCTCATAAAGTTATATTGCCCTAGTATCTTCTTTAAACTTCAACTGGGCCTAGACTTTAGCTGAAAAAACCTATCTTGCTGGTTTAGCTAGCTTCTGGCTAGATTCCACAGGGCCATAGAACTGGTTTTATTTTTGATAATTAAATGTATTCAAACCTGGTGGCCATGCAGCAGAAATACATCAAGAGCATATACAAAGTTAATTCCTCTATAGTCGCATAAAAGTGGCATCTCATCAGCAAAGAGGAGCCAAGTTCAAACTTCCAGGCATTTAACTGGAAGGAACTCGGGCTCAAACTCATTTGCGTAAATGAGGAAGAACTCAGATTCACTGCCCCGAATTAACGGAGTGGAACCCAGCTCGATTCCTGGTTAGGAAGAACTCAGATTCACTGCCCCAAATTAATGGAGTGGAACCCAGCTCGATTCCTGGTTAGGAGATGCCACACCATTGGACTACTTGTCTATTTTGGTGACAATACCATGCTGTTTTAGTTACTTTTGCTTTGTAATACAATTTAAGGTCTGGAATAGTAATGCCACCAGCTTCACTCTTGCTAAGAATTGCTTTGGCTATTCTGGGTCTCTTATTTTTCCAGATGAATTTCGTGATTTCTTTTTCTATTTCTATGAGGAATGACATTGGGATTTTGATTGGGATTGCATTGAAATTGTATAGTGCTTTTGGTAGAATAGTCATTTTGACAATATTAGTTCTGCCTATCCATGAACAAGGTAAATCTTTCCATCTTCTAAGATCTTCTTTAATTTCTTTCTTTAGTGTGCTGTAGTTTTCGTTGTACAGGTCTTTCGCTTTTTTGTTAGGTTGATTCCCAAGTATTTTATTTTTTTTGAGGTTATAGTAAATGGGGTGGAATTCCTAGTTTCTCTTTCTGAGGATTTGTTGCTGATGTACAGAAATGCCTTAGATTTGTGGGTATTGATTTTATATCCAGCCACTTTGCTGAATTCGTTTATTAGATCTAGAAGATTTCTGGTGGAGTTTTTTGGATCTTCTATGTATAGAATCATATTGTCTGCAAATAGTGATAATTTGAGTTCTTCTTTTCCTATCTATCCCTTTTATTTATTTTGTCTAATTGCATTGGCTAGGGTTTCAAGAACTATGTTAAATAATAGTGGCGAAAGAGGACATCCCTGTCTTGTTCCAGTTTTTAGAGGGAATGCTTTCAGATTT
Source organism: Tamias sibiricus (assembly GCA_025594165.1). Lineage (NCBI taxonomy): Eukaryota > Metazoa > Chordata > Mammalia > Rodentia > Sciuridae > Tamias > Tamias sibiricus. The sequence goes on from CM046666.1 coordinate 74,042,059, forward strand.
TCTCCATTTAGGATGATGTTGGTCTGGGGCTTAGCATAGATGGCCTTTACGATGTTGAGGTAAATTCCTGTTATTCCCATTCTTTCTAGCGTTTTGAACATGAAGGGGTGCTTTATCTTGTCAAATGCTTTCTCTGCATCAATTGAGATGATCATATGATTTTTATCTTTGAGTCTATTGATGTGGTGAATTACATTTATTGATTTCCTTATGTTGAACCAACTTTGCATTCCTGGAATGAACCCACTTGATGTACTTTTTTTTTTTTAATGTGTTTTGGTATTCGATTTGCCAGAATTTTATTGAGGATTTTTGCATCCCATTTTCTATCTCAACTGGCAATTCACTTGATTTTTGCATCCCATTTTCTATCTCAACCGGCAATTCACTTAGTGGAGGACAGGTCTATCGGCAGATGCTGTGAGGGTCAGGAATATGTTTGTGAGCCTGGAGCTGGGGAATATTTTGTCAGGATGATTATATAGGAGAGATTACATGATTTCACGAAACTACTTAGAGCTGGGTCTTTTCTCTGCTGATTTAAAATGCAATATAAAGCTCGTTCTTGGCAATAGGGGAAACAATTGTAATGGTCTGTTAGAAATTTTATTGGCAAGTCACCAAGGAGAATTAAGAAAGAGCAGAAAATAACTTTTTCTTCTTTTCATGGCTCAAGAAGAATTTTTCTTTCTTTCCCCAACTCAATTAAATTGGAATGAAGTGAGATCAATATACCTTCAATGTCAGGTACATAAAAACTCAATGGATATAAAAATTCAAATGATGAAACTGGAAATCCATATGTAGCAAAAAGCAATTAAACTCCTATCTGTCACCCTGCACAAAAATCAACTCAAAGTGGATCAAGGACTTAGGCACTAATACAGAGACCTTGAATCTAATAGAAAAAGTAGGCCCAAACGGCCACCATGTCAGCTTAGGACCTGACTTCCTTAACAAGACTTCTAAAGCGCAAGAAGTAAAATCAAGAATCAATAAATGTACCAACCTAGGAGTCCTTCACCAGATGAATGGATAAAGAATATGTGGTACATATATACAATGGAATGTCACTCAGCCTTAAAGAAGAATGAAATTATGGCATTTGCCTGTAAATGGGTGGAACTGGAGACTCTCATGCTAAGTGAAATAAGCTGTTCCCCCCAAACCAAAGGCTGAATGCTTTCTTTGATATGCAGATGCTAATTCACAATAAGTGTTGTGGGGCGGGGGGGCTAGGGAAGAATAGAGGTACTTTGAATTAGCCAGAGGGGAGTGAAGGGAGGAGAGGGGGGTATGGAGGTAGGAATGATAGTAGAATGAAATGGGTATTATTACCCTATGTTCATATATAATTTACATGACCCATGTACATCATGTATAACCAGAATAATGAGAAGTTATAATCCATTTATGTATAATGTGTCAAAATGCATTCTACTGTCATGTATAACTAATTAGAACAAAAATTTAAAATTTCAAATGATAGCCGGGTGCAGTGGTGCATGCCTGTAATCCCAGCACTTTGGGAGGCTGAGGCAGGAGGATTGCGAGTTCAAAGCCAGCCTCAGCAATGGTGAGGCACTTAGCAACTTAGTGAGACCCTGTCTCTAAATAAAATACAAAAAAAAGGACTGGGAATGTGACCCAGTGGTTGAGTGCCCCTGAGTTCAATCCCCAGTACCACAAAAAAAAAAAAAAAAAAAAAATTCAAATGATGAAAACTGTTTCCCTTTTTCCCAAAGCCACATGGATGAGCTTTTTTTTTTTTTTTTTTTTTTTTTTTTTTTTTAATAAAGTCTACTTTTAGAACAGTACTTCTTGTACCTGCAGGAATCTAGGTGCACAGGTTTCCATAAAGACAATATCAGATCCTCAGTCTTGCCTTCTCCATGCTCCTAAGGAGTTAGAAGGGAAGAAAGTTGGGGAGGGAGGATAGTAGTGGAGAGAAGGAAAGAAAATTTAATTTGATCATCCAGTCTATCTTTAGATGTGACAGAAGGGGAATGAGCCATCCCTTTGGGGTCAGGGGATGGGACAAAATAGATCAGAAGAAAAAAATTTGAAACAGGAAGGTAGAGCTAGAAAAATTGGGTGAAGAGAGGAAGGTAGCTGCAACAGTTTTTTTTTTTTTTTTTTTTTTTTTTTTAAAATGCATGTGACCTCCAGCATTGTCAAGGAGTATTAATCCAATAAATAGTAATGAGGAACTCCAGGAAAGTATAGAAATATAAGCTTCATGGATCATTTATCTACATTTTGACTGCTTGGGCTAACCACCAAAGTCAAGCTTCTTGCCTTCAACTAGACTATCAGCCATCTGAGGTGATATAAGTTAACTCAAGGGAAATAATTTATTACATAATACATGTTGCTAGTTGGATACAATATAGAGCCTGAAATCCTCAAGGATAAACAATAATAATAAAAGGAGCTGTTGGTAGATAAATATCAGGAAGCCCTGCTTTGATATTTTCCTTTAATTTTGGAACTATCTTAGAAGATACTTGAGTGTTTTAGAAAATGTAATAGAAACATGTCTGGGCTATTCTTTTCTAGCTTTGTGTAGCTCGGCTATTGGATAATAAAAATCCATCCCTGGACACCATTAAGATGCAAGTCTACTTTGATATGAATTATACAAGTCGAGGTAACATTATCTACCTATTTTGATGCTTTTAAAAGTTATGTTGTATTTCAAGTAAGAAAAGTTTCATTTGATTGACAATGAATTTAATTGTGTTATGAAATTATTTTCATGAAATATCAGTCTTTGACAACTTTTTTGACAATTTGATTTTTTAAATAAATTTTTTGATATTATTTTTGGACAACTTTGTCCTATTAGGAAGTTTTCTGTCACTGTAACAATTACCTGAGATAATCAACTTAGACAAAGAAAAGATTTACTTTGGAGCTGGGGTTGTGGGTCAGCAGTAGAGTGCTTGCCTAGTACGTGCATGGCCCGAGTTTGATCCTCAGCACCATGTAAAAATAAAAGGCATTATGTACAACTAAAATAAATAAATTAAAAAAAAAAAAAGATTTACTTTGACTCACAGATTTAGAAGTTTCAGTCCATGATTCGTTGATCCAGTTTCTTTGGGCCTTTGGTGGCCCATCATGGTGGGAACATGTGACTCTAGAGCAAAACCATTCACCTCATTGGTTGGCCAGTGAAAGAATGGAAAAGAGTGGGGTCGTGCAGTGCCCTTCCAGAGCATGCTTTCTTTGAGCCCAAAGACCTCCCACTAAATTCTTTTAAATGTTGTACTACCTTCCAATAATACAATGGTCTAGGGACAAAGCCTTTAATACTAAGGACTTTTGTATACAAGCTGTAATCTTTGAAGGATAATAATGTTGGACATGCTAAATTTAAAAAAATACCAGTAGTCTTTGTGAGTGTTAAAAGTCAATTTAAATATTTATGCTCCTAAAAATTATTTCTAAGTCTATTGTTTTTTAACCTTCATAGCACTGATACATTATAATTAGATATAATTGAACTTAAATATTTAAAATTTGTATTTTTTATTCCTAGTTTATCATCTCATAATCCCTAAATTATGTAACTACCTGAAAATGAAAGAAATTATGGGAAATTTAAATTCAGAATTTATTTCATAATATAAATGATTTAGTGCATGCATCAAAGAAAGTTGGAAACAAGAGAAAAAGGAAAATAATTTTCTCTGCAGATTATCTTTGTTCCTGCTGTAATGCAATCATTATTAACCATCTGGTGATTTTCTTTCTTTCTTTCTTTTTTTTTTTTTTTTTTTTGGTTTCTAGGCATTAATGCTTTAGTTATGCTACATAATTAATCATATATCTTGCTTTTTTGCTTAATAATAATGAATTTTGGGCTGGGGCTGTAGCTCAGTGGCAGAGCACTTGCCTGGCATGTGTGAGGCACTGGGTTCAATCCTTAGCACCAAGTAAAAATAAATAAAGGCATTCTGTCCATCTACACATACAAAAAAATAATAATGATGAATTTTAAAGCAATTAAATAGTCATGGAATTGAGGAAATTTAATAGATGTATTTTTTGTTTGCAGAAAGCTTTCAGTTTCTTTTGTGGGTAATATTTGGTATGAAGTGTACATGATTGAAATGTGAATTATTGCCCTTGTAATAGTAATATGGGATGTCTTATTGAGCCTGTGGCAAGAACTGTATTGCTGGTAAAGATGGTCTCCTGACACAAATTATGCTTTTACCTCAGCACAGCACAGGAAGAAAGAGGAGAGATACAGTTTTTGATATAATATCATAATATCAGTAATGTTATTCAGAGAAAATTCATCTGGAACTAAAATAGAAATGCACATAATAGAAAAGGAATATATATACCCCATATATGATTGTGTTACATACACTTACATGTAGCATACTACATATGCTTACATATGGTATAAATGTACAGGACATATATGTTTGTAATGTTTACATATAGTATTTTATATACATAAACACACTTCTGTTAAAGAAATGGTCTACTTTCTGCTTAATTGGGAGATTTTAGTCTTCTCTGATATTCACTGTTTTTGATTATTTATTTCAGGTGTTCTGTGTTTTGATAAAGTACTCTATTAAATCATTGTATACACATTTCCCACTAGACTTTTATCTTGAGGTTACTTGTTCACTGTTTTTAATTTCATTTTTTAAAAAATATTTATTTATTTGCTTTAGTTGTACACAATGCGTTTATTTGTACGTGGTGCTGAGGATCGAACCTGGGCCGCGCACGTGCTAGGCGAGCGCTCTACCACTGAGCCACAATCCCAGCCCTTTAATTTCATTTTTACACCTTAAGAAAGTACTTGTTTTTATACAGTAAAGTTGCCATGCTTAAGCAGTTTTTCTGTCATCTTCATGTGAGAATTCTAAATATCAAATGTATACAATGTTATTATCTGCCAATTTTAGAGGAATTTCTTGAAGAACATCACCGGGTCCTGGAGTCTAGATTAGGATCTGTTAGCAGAGAAATTACAGATAATAGAGCATGTGCTAGAGAAGAATTGGAAAGCCTTTACAGGAAGATTGTCAGCTATGTGTTGCTACGCTCTGGGCTTGGATCCCCTACAGACATCAAGATTGTCAGAGAGGCAACAGGTAAAAATATAAATGTTTTCCACTGCATATGTGAGCATACATGATCATTGTATTTTATAAAATGTGTTTAAGTGTTAAAAGATTCAAGTTCCTTTTTATCTGGAAAAAAATCAACACAAATAAGACATTAAAGCTTACCAGACTCTTTTTATATACAACGTATCAATTCTAAGCCCAAGTAGCACTTGAAGTGAAATACTGTTCATTTTCTTAGAGCTGTACATATCAAAGAACCTATTGCACCTCATTAGAGAAACACTGGTAGTTTTATTAAGGTGCCAGTCTGATTGGGTGACTAGCTGGAAAGGAATATTTCATACAGGTGAAAGGTAAAGGGCAAAAACCACACTGGGACTGCCTTGTAGTAAAAGGGGGGTTTATTAAGGGAAGGGGAGAAGGAGGGAAGGAGAAAAGGGAGAAAGGGAAAGGGGAATGGGGGAGGGGAGAGCTGGTAAGAAGATGTGGCAAAAAGAGAAAGCATTCTGGACTAGCAGGGGCTTAAGTACAGAGGGGCGGGAGCGTGACTTGTATGGTCCAGATTGGCTCAGAAAGGGAGAGCCCGCCCTGGGGTGAATTCCCGTGAGAGGCGAGTATTTCCAGGATCAGGAAGGGTGGGGACTTGAAGCCTGCCAAGAGATGGGCACTTCCAGGAAGGCATCTGGGGGTATGGCCTGCCAACAAAAGGAGCTTAGTATCACCTGAAATGGATGATGGAAAAGTGCACTGTTTTATCCTAAGGAAATACTTGTCCCCTTTTATACTTAAAAATGAGGAATAGGCAAGATGTCTAGACTTCCTATGGCTTTCTCCATAATTATCTAACAGCATAGATTTTTCTACTCCAAGCCCTATTTAGAAAGTTTATTTTAATGCCTATTGCCAAAAAAATTCTGGCAGTAATTTGGATGCTTACTTATTAAAAATGGATGTGAGACAATAGCATTAGTTTTAGTAGTCCAGCTTTCATGTATGATAAATTTTGCCATGCATTCTGTATTCAGGTAACAGAAATGTGAAGAATTATATAGGTAACAGTACAAAGCCAAGTCTCTTAACTTTCTGCTGAAGGAAAGAAACTTGTAATCTAGGTTTTGATATCTTTATTATATCATTTTGTTTTCATATTATGTGGTTTATTTTAGCTGCGCTACAGAGTGTTTTTCCTCAGTCTGAACTGGGGACATTTCTGACTCTTAGTAAAAAGGACAAAGAACGCCAGCTGAAAGAACTCACTATGATTGTTACTGGAATTCGCTTATTTAACAGAGACTGTGGAAAAGGAGGAGAAGGCATTGATGATTGTAAGTGTCATTAGTTTCTAAAGGTTATGGATGTTAAAAATTAAGCCTGCACAGTGAGGAATATAATACACAACACACTACTGGCATTCTGATTTTTAAGATTTGTAATTTTGATTGTTCCTTAGGAAAAACTAGTGTCCATAGTGTGTAGTAATTGTTTTTACTTTTGCCGAGGCAAGACTTTGAATTTTATGTACCATGAAGTAAGTGAATCAGTAAAAGGAATGTAGTTCCTGCCCACAGGCTAGCCTCTACAACTCAGTGGAGATTTGTGTTTACTCCAAGTCAACCAAAGAAAGTAAAACTCAGTGATGTAAAAACAAAAATCATTCTGGAAAGAAAACAGTTGTTGGTGCTGTTAATGGAATGAGAAGGTCCAAGAAGAGATATTTAGGCAAATCTTTAAATTGAGTAGCACCTACTGTATTGTTATTTACACAAATAATTCTTTATAGGTTTGAATGTGCTTATGAAATAGTTAATTAAGGACCTACCAGTAGAATAATTTCTTATGAATTTGGTATTCCTGCAGGTGATAAGGTGTTGGTGTCTTACCAAACCACTGGTCACTAGGTATCAGTACTATCGGCAGATTAATATTTTTTTGTTTTTTTGTTTTGTTTTGTTTTTGCAGAGCTGGGGGTTGAACCAAAGATCTTGTGCATATACTAGGCAAGTGTTGTACCTCTGAGCCACATTCCCTAATTTTTTCCATTTAAAAAATTTTATTTTTAAGTTCAGTTCCCATTCTTTATAAAGTTCCCTCCCTTGCTAGACTGTTCTGTTACTTTTCAGCATCCAAATGAGTTTCTTAAGAAAAATGCTTTTGAAATTTGTTTTTACAAATAGAAAAGAAGGTATAAAGAAGGATTGATCAGTGGCTTTTCTAGGAACCATATGGTCAACAACACATACTGTTGAAGTCTACCTTTTCTTTAAACTTGTCTATTTTTAGTGGCAAAAGCTGATCTGCTGTAACTTTTTGTTATCACTCTGATAATATCTTTTGTTTGAACAGGTTCTTTTTGGAGTCTTTTCTTCATGCTGTAGGACCCATGAAACACATGGCTTACTGTTATTAATTTGGGGAAAAAACTAACTCAGTGCTTAAAAATATGACTACTTTCTGGGCCTTTTTTTTTTCTTAATTCTTATTATTATTTGTTCTGGGGATTGAACCCAGAAGCACTTTACCACTGAGCTAATCCCTAAACCCTTTCTCAGTAAGTTGCTCAGGGCCTCACTAAATTACCGAGTTTGGCTTTGAACTTGTAATCTTCTTGCCTCAGCCTCCCTAACTGCTGGGATTACAGGCTGAGCCACCATGCCTGACTCTTTCTAGTTCTTCTTAGCCCACCTCATGCCTGTCTTTCATATACTTATAAACAGTGCCAGCTATTCTACATGAAGCAATCCCAGCCACCACTCAGCATATTGATTCCCAACTTCAGATTGCCCAGGACCAGGTATATCGCTACACAGCCATCCTTGAGAAGGTAACAAAGAACCCACTCCTGAGTAAAGAACTTGAGCCATATATGTTAAAGGAGGCATTGTATAATGTACGACAATATGAGATTTTCCTTCAGATCATTTTGGTGAGTTTAATTTCACAAGATCTGGCCTTTATGTATAAGCTCTTTAATTAAAGGAAGCCTAATTTTTTGCATTTAAAAAATTTAGAAATGGAAAAGTTTTTTATAGTTCAATTCCTTTGGTATTCTTTATTGGAAAGTACTCCCCCTCCTTTTTTTCTAGACTGTTGTTCCCATGTTCTCTCCCTTGCTACTTACTTTTCAGCATCCAAATGAGTTTCTTAAGAAAATGCTTTTGAAATTTTTTTTTTGTTTTTACAAATAGAAAAGAAGGTATAAAGAAGGATTGATCAGTGGCTTTTCTAGGAACCATATGGTCAACAACACATACTGTTGAAGTCTACCTTTTCTTTAAACTTGTCTATTTTTAGTGGCAAAAGCTGATCTGCTGTAACTTTTTGTTATCACTCTGATAATATCTTTTGTTTGAACAGGTTCTTTTTGGAGTCTTTTCTTCATGCTGTAGGACCCATGAAACACATGGCTTACTGTTATTAATTTGGGGAAAAAACTAACTCAGTGCTTAAAATATGACTACTTTCTGGGCCTTTTTTTTTTCTTAATTCTTATTATTATTTGTTCTGGGGATTGAACCCAGAAGCACTTTACCACTGAGCTAATCCCTAAACCCTTTCTCAGTAAGTTGCTCAGGGCCTCACTAAATTACCGAGTTTGGCTTTGAACTTGTAATCTTCTTGCCTCAGCCTCCCTAACTGCTGGGATTACAGGCTGAGCCACCATGCCTGACTCTTTCTAGTTCTTCTTAGCCCACCTCATGCCTGTCTTTCATATACTTATAAACAGTGCCAGCTATTCTACATGAAGCAATCCCAGCCACCACTCAGCATATTGATTCCCAACTTCAGATTGCCCAGGACCAGGTATATCGCTACACAGCCATCCTTGAGAAGGTAACAAAGAACCCACTCCTGAGTAAAGAACTTGAGCCATATATGTTAAAGGAGGCATTGTATAATGTACGACAATATGAGATTTTCCTTCAGATCATTTTGGTGAGTTTTTAATTTCACAAGATCTGGCCTTTATGTATAAGCTCTTTAATTAAAGGAAGCAAACTCAGTCACTTCTCAGTTTATATTGCATACGTAGAGCCAGGAATTAAAATAGAAATGGAAAAGTTGGATTTTGACTTTATAGTTGTTAATTCTCTTTGGTACTTGGTAGTATGATTGGAAAAAGGGGATACTCTCAAGGAATAGAATGGGTCCCCTCAGAGAGGACCCTAATTTTTTCCATTTTAAAAGCTATTTTGAAAAGTTTTGTTCCCATTCTTTATAAAGTTCTCTCCCTTGCTAGACTGTTCATTACTTTTCAGCATCCAAATGAGTTTCTTAAGAAGAATGCTTTTGAAATTTTTTTAAAAATATTTTTTTAGTTGTAGACAGACACAATACTTTATTTTATTTATTTGTTTTTATTTGGTGCCGATGATCATTTGCCTTGCAGTGCCTCACACATGCGAGGCAAATACTCTACCAACTAAGCTACAACTCCAGCCCTGAAATTTGTTTTTACAAATAGAAAAGAAGATATATAAAAGGATTGATTAGTGGCTTTTCTAGAGACCACATGTCAATAATACATACTGTCGAAGTCTACCTTTTCTTCAAACTTGTGATAGTTGTAATCTTTGTGATAGTTAAAATCTTTTTAAAAACAGCAGTGCCATTTATTTTGGATAGAAACTAACTCAAAATCTTACAAATATAAAACATATCTAGATGAAGGAATTGGAGAACCCTTTCACCAAGGAATATGCCAGGCCACTCTGGCCTTCCAGGGAACACAGTTTGTTGACTACTGCTGTGTGTCACCAGGAAAAGCAAAGTGCCTGTTTTTCCTTTGCTCTCATATCACAATTAACCCAAAGACTTCTGTTATCTCAAAAGGTGTGGGACTTTCTCCCCACCAGCAAGAAAGCAATTCTGTAATGAACACCAGCTGGGTATCCTCCAATTCATTTCAGTTCTGATACTATGCACCCAGAGACAGCATCAGATCCCACAAGTTGAGGGCTCAGTCCCCAAGACTGCCCCCTTCCCGCAAATTTAGATGCCAGTCTAAATTTAGCCCCAAGTTGTCTTACCCATACTTCTGACCGACCAGCTGTAAATTGGGGTTCCCACAACTTCTTCCTTGGATTTGATTAATTTGCTCAAGTGGCTCACAGAACTCAGGAAAACACATTTGCTAGTTTTTTTTTTTTTTTTTTTAAATAAAGGATATTATAAGGAACACAGATGCCTAGGGTAAGGCATGGGAGAAGGGGTATGGAGCTTCCAGCCATCTCTGTCTTGGTGTGCCACCCTCTAGGAACCTTTATGTGCTTAGCTATCTCAGAGCTCTCTGAATCCAGTCCTCTTGGGTTTTTAATAGAGATTTCATTACATAGGCATGATTGCTAATAGACTTGGTGGGGAAACTCAGTAAGGCCTGTGTATTTAGATTCTCCTTGGCCTCTCTGTGCAGTGTTCCTTTCTCTAGGGTATGTGGCAAGACCCCTGGAATGAGGAAGGTCTTAGTAACAGCTGTCAGACAAGTTAGGTCAGAGAATTTCTTTATAGCCAGTTCTAAGACAAAAAGGCAAGGAAAGATTAGAATATCTGTGATCTTCCATAATGTCACAACTGTATGACAGCAAGCTGTATTCCCCCTTTATACATCTTCTACTTTCTAGTAACTCTGAGACTCAGGGCTAGTGGAACTGTCTTTCATGTGAGTGAATGCTAATTTCTTGAGGGATAGAATAGTATGTATTTTGGTCCCCAATTCCTAACTTGATTCTTAATGACTTGGTACACTTTTGAATGTACTTGGTCTATCCTCTCTCATTACCTAGCTATAGATTATAAGAGAGAAGCATCCTGATGACAAGACTTAATTGCAACAAACTAGGGGTCCTTACAACTGGCCTATTAATTGCCTTTGGAAAGAAGGACTGTAAATCAGTTATTCAAAATCAAATCATCCGGGCTGGGGTTGTGGCTCAGTGGCAGAGCGCTCGCCTCGCACGTGTGCGGCCCGGGTTCGATCCTCAGCACCACGTAAACATAAATGCATTGCATTGTGTACAACTAAAGTAAATAAATAAATATTTTAAAAAATCAAATCATCCTTATGCTGCACAGATATTCCCTTAACATTGACTTCAGCCTTATGTAACTGGTTGGATACCAACAGGATTTTATAATCAATTTGTCTTGAAGTGCAATGTAGGTTCATAGGAGTAGAAACTCACATTCATTTAAAAAATTTTTTAAGTTGTAGATGGACACAATACCTTTATTTTGTTTATTTAATTTGTTTATGGGATCCAACCCAGTGCCTCACATGTGCTAGGCAAGTGCTCTATCACTGAGCCACAAACCCAGCCCTCACATTTACTTTTGTTGTCTGTATTTGGAGGGGAGATCCTTGGGAACAAATATTGTGAAGATGTTTCAGAGAATCTTGTTCATTGTGGAGTGTTTTCTCCCAGCTTTGATCAGAAATCCTGTTCAACCTACTAACTTAGTCTTAAATTCTCAATGGAGTTCCACCTCTCACAGCTTAGAGGGACAGTGAGTGGAGTGTACAAGTGACAAGTGTGGGCTCTGCAAGCAGACTGCATGGGCTCCAGTCCTGACCTGCCACTCACTAGATCTATGTCCTGAAGAAGTTGCTTAACTTCCCAGTGTCTTTGTTGGCATATCTGTAGAATATTCTCCACTATGTAAATAATGTAGGACAGTGTGTTTACATAGTAATAATTCTATAAATTGATGATGTTGATGATTGTTACCATCATCATCATTGTTGGGCCCCTAGCAGAATAGCTCTGATTCCATTTTGGCGGGGGAACAAGCTGAGGAGATGTTATTTTTCCAGACAACATCTCATTTCCAAGCTCCTTGCTGCTCATGTTATTAAGAAGGTTTAATTTTTTAAAAATTCACTTTTTGGTTGTAGTTGAACACAATACCTTTATTTTATTTATTTTTATGTGGTGCTGAGGATGGAACCCAGGGCCTCACACGTGCTAGGTAAGCCACTCTATCACTGAGCTACGACCCCAGCCCTTATTTTAGCACTCTTCATGGCTATTTTGGACTGACTTTAAGTTAGGGTCAGGACAAATTTTCTTAAACTTTCTGACCCTTTGCTGCTCAAAGTTTCTTTCTGTTGTTTTGTTTTTGAACTAACAGTCCTTCCCAATCAATCTTTCTTAGTTTTATTTAATATAGTATTGGTTTAATCACCATTATCTCTAGGCTACAAAATATGCCATTATATAGCTGAGATTTCTTCCTATCTTGAAATCTCTAAATATCCTTTTCAAAAGTCACATTATTTATTTATTTATTTATTTTTTGGTACCAGGGATTGAACTCAGAGGCACTCGACCACTGGGCCACATTCCCAGCCCTTTTTTTGTATTTTATTTAGAGACAGGGTCTCACTGAGTTGCTAAGTGCCTCGCCATTGCTGAGGCTGGCTTTGAACTCGCAATCCTCCTGCCTCAGCCTCCCAAAGTGCTGGGATTACAGGCGTGCACCACCGCACCCGGCTTCAAAAGTCACATTATTTAAAAGAATATTAGTTAAAATTTTTGAAGTATTGATTTTGATTTTAAAAAATTATTTCTTGCCAAAGCTACATTCAGTTTACATAAACATTTAAAAATCCAATTGTAGCTTGGGTAGTGAGTTGTTTTATTTTGTTCTGATTAGGTTTTTATCTGTTGTAGTGAACAAATTTAAATATTCTAGAAAAGAAAAGGCGGGCGGTGGCAGGGTGGGCAGCAATCACAGTCTTGCTGACTGTCTTAGCTGAGAGAACAGAATTCCATCTTCTGTGGGCTTTTTAAGTGCAAGGCAGTTACCAAAGAAAGAAAGCTGCTTATTGTTATTATGTAAGGAAAAATTGTGCCTCACAAAACATTTCTTAAAACTGCAAGTCAAGATTTTTGTAGAACTTCTCCCCGCTCCATGGATGTTTGCAAAGTCCATTCAGGGATTAGGCAACATCCAGCATCTGGATTTTTTCCCCAATAATGCAAGTAAAAAATTAGATGGAATGTGTGCTTAATTTATTTTATTGCACATTTAACATGAGATTTATGCTCTTAACACATTTTAAGAGTTCAGAACAATATTATTAACTATAGGCACCATGTTGGAAGCAGATCCCTAAAGTTTATTCATCTTGCAGAACTGAAACTTCATACCCATTGATTATTGACTCCCTATGTCCCCTTCTTTCTATCTGCTGGAAAGCATCATTTTAATGTCTTCTATGAGTTTGATGAGACTTTTTGGAAAATTGCCCATGGAAGAAAATATGTGGACTTACAATAAAAAATATAAAAAAAAGAGAGAGAGAGAGAGAGAGAGGAGATACAGAGATACAGAAATTTGACTGTGTTATAACAAAAATGAACAAGCAAACAAACAAAAAGCCAAAAAACTTAAGTGATAGTATCTCTAGAGGACTAACATTACAACTAAAACTCTACTTTTGTAAATAAGTTCTTTTTGGTAAAATGTAAATAGAGTGATTGTTCTAGGCCACTACTGGAAAAAAAACAAAAATTTATTTGTGCCTGCCTACTCTGAATAGAGCCTGCAAACATAGCTTGAGGACAGGGGGTCTAGAGCATCTTTCATTGTAGGTTTTATAAGTGTTATGTGTCAAAGGTAACTTTTACTTTGGAGAACATATGCAGATTTATTTCTGTGTGTTGTTGGCTTGTTGCACAAATCTAAAGTCTTTAAAGACTGCATTTTCACATTTGATTTCCAAAACAACACTAACGAGCAAGCTGGGGAAAAACTCTGGGGCAGACAAGAGACTTGTTAGATATGATAGATATGATAGATAATGTTATATGGGAGAGTGAACCCAGAGAAGGGAAAATGCTTAAATAGCAGTGTGGGTAAAATTAAAGCAAGATGCATGTTTTGTTTAAGGACAGTAATAATATTTGATAATAATACTTGATATTTCATTTTTGTCACTTAAAATCATCTGTGTAGAATTTAAACTACAGATGTCCGATAATTCAAATATACTTTTTTCTCTTCAAATAAATGTAATTCTTTTATACTGTACTGATAAACCCATACCATTGCTATTTCTGGTCCCATCTTAGGCAATGAAGTAAAATGGATAAAAGCTGGGCTCTCAGCTCAGATGGTTTAGGGTAGAAATATAATTCTACTCCTTATTAGTTTATATACTTGAGAAATTTACTTACCTTTCTTTGTTTTGTTTTTTGGGTACTGGGGATTGAACCAGGGCCACTTAACCACTGAATCACATCCCCACCCTTTTTTTTTTTTTTAAATCTTATTTAGAGACAGGGTCTTGCCAGGTTGCTTAGGGCCTTGTTAAGTTGCTGAGGTTGGCTCTGAACTCAGGATCCTCCCGTCTCAGCCTCCGGAGCTACTGGGATTATAGGCATGAGCCACTGTGCCTGGCCTTAATTACCTTTCTATTCCTTGTTTTTCCTTATTCATATCTACCTCTTTTTGGTATTTATATATACCTTACATGGTACTTAGCAAATATAACAAATGTTTATAGTTATTTCAAATTTAGCAACTTATTTTCAGATCCTCCATTTCTATAAAAATATATTGCTTTTCTTTTAACACTGTGACTTTTAAGAATTTCTGTAATTTATTAGTTCTTGTTATCAAAATAAGTTTTTAGAGGAACACTTCATTAATGTTATCATTGGGAAATAGGAAAATAATAGCCATATAACTATACAAAGTAGATTCCTGGGGAACCACTTCTCAGGAATTAGATTTAATATTTTAGTATACCTGTGTACATTTGAGAAAAATTATATTCATTGTATTTCAAAATATTTTTGGAGCATCATCCATATGCCAGTACTATTCTTGTTGTTGAGAATAACCATAGAGAATAGAGTCCCTGTCACTGAGCTTACCCTCGGAGGAGGTGGGGAACAGGTGGAGCTTAAAACACATGTGATTTGTTTTAGTGAAATTATAAGAATATTAATGTAAATTATGTTGTCTTCATAGTCAGATATAATTACTTGTGCCCAAGAAGTGGAAGTTATGATAAAACAGTTAGGAGCCCAATTGGAACTTTTAAAATCCACTGTAAAATCAAGAACAGCCGTCCCAACATCACAAGTCTTTGTAAGTACTTGTCATCAACTTTGACCTTATTAAGGGTGAATTTCTTGGGTACTGAAAATTGGATCAGAAGTCCTTATAATTATATTCAGTTATGTAACATAACAGCTTTATACAAGTTGATCCTGTTCTTTATGGTTATTTTATAGAAGTATCTGCTATATATTGGATGGGAGCATTCTCCATGAGCAACTGCTGCTAAAGGAAATTCAGATCTATTGCAACAATATTAGTATTGGCTATGCTAACAGAGATAATCCATAGTACTGTGTTGGAAATCTATTCATAGTAGCTGGTCAGAAGTTGCCTCTAGCGCAGAGGTGATGTAACTTGTGACCTTTCTAAAGAAAATAATCTCTTTGTTTACCATGAATGCTGTTCTATTAACTTTCTGATTCTCTGCACTATTTCTTGAATGAACTCAACAGCCCTTATCTGAACAAGCAGGTATAAAAGGTGCATACATATTATATAGACCATTTGAGACTCTTCTACCTTCTGCAGTCCTTGTCAATGTTTGGTTTTAAAAACAAAGAAACAAAAGGCTATGTTGTTCAGTTTATATGCAGGGCCTGATTGATTTTTTATTTATTCTGTAAATCAGTAATCTTTATTTTGAATAAAAGACATTTCATTTCACTGATCAAAAATCTTTAATTTGCAGCTCAAAAACATGTCCTAAGACCTCTCTATATACTTTCCAGATTCTTTTGAATCATGATTAGGCCAGATAAATCTACTATAATGAGTCATATTTAGCTTTTTTTTTTTTAAAGTATATTTATTTTTCCCTTGACCTTTTGAGATGAAATGTTCATAAATCTTTCTTAGGTCATCAAATGTATGTGACTTTGTTTTTGAGTAAATTAACTTTATAACCATTATACCAAAATAAAATGCTTTGAAATAAAATGAGTTTATTTTCTCATAATTTGTGAATCAGGTTTCTTTCTAGTTTGTTGTCTATTTCCCTGAGATTTTTGCTTGACTTAAGGAAGAGTTAAGTTCTTTACAAATAACATTGTTTTAATTTTTTTAAATATTTATTTATTTGTTTTAGTTGTACAAGATGCCTTTCTTTTTATGTGGTGCTAAGGATCGAACCCGGGTCACGCACGTGCTAGGCGAGCGCTCTACCACTAAGCCACAACCCCAGCCCTGTTTTTATTTTAAAGAGTACAATGCTTTATAATTTTATCATATAGTTATATTTTGAACTTTTTTTCCCTTCTCCTAGCCCATCTTCATTGCACTGGCCAGTCTGTGGACTAGCTTTCAGGACGAAACTGTTTTGATTAGCGTCCTCAGTAGTTTAACCAGTCACCTGGAGCCCTTTCTGGGCGTTCATGAACTTCTCTTTCCTGACAGAATAATGCAAAGTCTTCTTGATGATGTGACAGTGAAAACAGATGTGTGTAGAATAAAAGAACATATGGGTAATGGAAACCATTATTTTTTCTAAAATTATCTCTAGAATGAAGTTGTCATAAATTTTCATGTTACATCTTTCTGATAAAGCATTAGACATCTTTCTTGATTATAAAGTACTGTTATAGAAAATGTAGCAAACAGACTATGTCAGCTGGATAGCTTATAGCTGGCAATAACCACTCCTAATGTTATTTTTCATCTTTTGGTAAACAACGATTTTCTGTGTGAATGTGTTTCTATCACAGAATTAGTGGTTTTGTTATTGACATGGAGTAGAAAAGGATATTAATCCTTACTGTATTTGTTGTAAATAGTTTTATTTTTTAGAATATTATTTGCTCTATATCTACTTTAGATACATGTTGAGAATTTATAAACTGATAAATTTTAGCCCTTTAAAGTTAATTGAGCTTAGGCCTTTCAAGAGATGCATTGAGTTTGTGAGTAGCAAGTTTTTGTTAGGAAAAGAACAATAAGTTAATGTTTATAATGAGTTAATATTGATTTATTTGGAAATTTTAGTCTTTTCACTGGATAAAAGCTTTTCCTGTATTCGTCTTTCATTTTAGAAGATAGAGTATGTTTGACAGACTTCAGAAAACTGGAATGGCTTTTCCCAGAAACAACAGCAAATTTTGAGAAATTGTTAATTCAGTATCGGGGATTTTGTGGTTATACATTTGCTACAACAGATGGTCTTCTCCTTCCAGGTATATTATTGGAAATAATATTGTTTCCCTCTTCCCCAATTTTTTCTCTGTATGAAAAACTTTTTTCCTCCTTCTCCCAGCCCATCTTCATTGTACTTGCCAGTTTGTGGATTAGCTTTCAGAATGAAACTATTTTGATTAGTGTCCTCAGTAGTTTAATCAGTTACCTGACATTGTCACTGACATATTCATATTTTAAAACTTGATAGAATCAGTTGGTGAACTCTAGGAATGGAGCTGCAAAAATGATCTAGACACTATTTTTGTCTTGGAGGTGCCTAGAATATAATTTGGTACATTAACATGAACAAGAGACTTTAAATGATAAGTAACAGAATATGTATACAGAATGAGTATTCCTTACCTGAAATGCTTGGATTTTTGGAATATTTGCATATATATAATGAGATATCTTGGGGATGGGACCCAGCAAAATACAGAATTCATTTGTGTTTCCTATATATCAGGTACACAGTCTTATAGTCTTAGTGGGCCTGTGTTTTGATTGTGACCCATCATTGTGTGGAATTTTATACTTGTGACATCATGTTGGCATTCAAAAAGTTTCAGATTTTTGGAGCATTTCAGATTTTGGATTTTCAGATTAGGGATGCTCAACTTGTATTATAAAATGTAAATGCTTTGAGCCGGGCGCGGTGGCGCACGCCTGTAATCCCAGCACTTTGGGAGGCTGAGGCAGGAGGATGGCGAGTTCAAAGCCAGCCTCAGCAATGGCGAGGCACTTAGTAACTCAGTGAGACCCTGTCTCTAATAAAATACAAAAAAGGGCTGGGGATGTGGCCCAGTGGTCGAGTACCCCTGAGTTCAATCCCCGGTACCAAAAAAAAAAAAAAAAAAAAATGTAGATGCTTTGGTACCATAGAAAGGGAATTCATTGCCCACTGAAGGATTCCAGAAAAGTCATATAGAATTACTAAAAATATATCATCTTCCAAAGAATTACTGAAAGAGCAAAACTTAATGACTTATGAATTTATTTAAAAATACTCTTTGTCATATAAAAACTCAAATGGTATGAAAATACTTTGTGTAAAACCAATGACTTGGAAAACTGTGCTCTTTATATGTAATATGAAAGGAATTGCACTCTAAAAGCATGTATAACAAATTAAATTAAATAAAAAAAAGAAAAAAATACTCTTTGTCACTCTGTAGTTATATTTCATTAACATAGATCAGGTTTTCCCTCTAAGATCCTACTAAGGAAATGGCCAATATATTATCAAGTGAAATTTCTGTCTATGATGTGTAGATTATTAGAGCTTCTCCAAAATAAAGAGTAAATGAGACATTGAGATGAAATAAATTATTTTCCAAAAAAAAAAAAATACTTTATAAGTTGGCAATAAGAAGCTTGGTAGGGCTACAATGAAAACAATTTGACAGAATTGTTACTCATCTACACTGTTAACCTCTTCCTTTTATCCTTTATTTCTTTTCCATACTACATATGTTATGTTTCATAATTGGGTATTGCTTTTTGTTTTATGAAGAATTATTGAATTGTGTGTATACGTGCTAGAAAGGACACACAAGTTGGCTCATTTTTTTTTTTTTTTTTTTGGTACTGGGGATTGAACTCAGGGGCACTCGTCCACTGGGCCACATCCCCAGCCCTTTTTTGTATTTTATTAGAGACAGGGTCTCACTGAGTTGCTAAGTGCCTCACCATTGCTGAGGCTGGCTTTGAACTCGCGATCCTCCTGCCTCAGCCTCCCAAGTGCTGGGATTACAGGCGTGCGCCACCGCGCCCAGCTTTGGCTCATTTTTTATGGCATTTTTTTTTCATAGTGGGAATGAAAAGGGTTTACCATGGGGATGTGAAATAATAGTATTCTGAGGCCCTGTGACAATCAGTGATACTGGGGACAAAATAATCAAGAACCATGCAGAAATAAAAAACAGTGGAATACAGATGGTTTCTTTTCCTTCCTTCCTCTATTCATATCTCTCTCCCTTGCTCTATCCCTTCCTTCCTTTCTTTTGGAAGGAAGAAAATGGGTCATAAGAGACATACACACAGAAATATGGATGTGGGGGTGATAAAGAGGTAGCAAGATGCAGTTGAAATGCTATGAGCTAGGATTCAGGATTCAGGTTTCTTGTCCCAGTTTGTACCATTTATAAACAGATAACCTTTAGCAAATCTCATGCCTTCTGTGAACTCAGTTTCCCCTTAGGAAAGTAGAAAGTATCAAGCGGGAGGTCTGTGGGGTCTCATCTAGCTTCTAACAACTATGGCTCTAAGAAAAAGGGAAAAATAGGAAAGTAGAAGGGCTTGCAGGACTATGAGTTTCAGCTAGCCCTCTGGATAAGCTGGTCCTGACTACTTTATTTCTGTTTACTGAATTATTTCTATTTACTATATTATTTTCTGGGCAGCAGCCACCTCATTACCTCAGAGTAATGCATTCGGTAGGGCTTCCTTCCTTGCATTTGGGAGTGCAGATCACATGGCTTAAATGTCAAGTTGGCACTGGCTTACCAGTCATGGTCCTTTTTAGGTGACTTCACTGCCTATCTGTCCCTCATTTATACTACTCCAGCTGCAGTGGACTTCTTGTTCTTGAACATTCTTTTTTTTTTTTTTTTTTTTAATAGAATCCTGCTATGTCATTCAGACTAATCATAAGCTAGTGGATTTAAGTCATCTTTCAGGCTGATCTTAAACTACTGGGCTTAAGTAATCTTCCCATCAGCTGAGTTGCTGGGACTAGAGATCCACACCCAGCCTGTTCTTAAAAATTCTAAGTTCACTTTCACTTTATAGCCTTTCAATTGGGATTCCCTAAGACCTGTAAAGCTTTAAACCCCCACCCCCACCCCAACCCTTATAGCTGCACATCTTCCTCCTTCACATTACCAAGTGTTCTCTAATTACCCAGTTTGAAATATCAATCTCACTCTCCTTTTTTATTATGTTTTTAACGCACTCCCCCCACCCCGCCCCATAATGCTGGTCACACTTTGGCCTATGATACATTTCTGATTTGTTGAGAGCAGGGATTTTTTTTTTAAGATTTTTTTTTTTTTACGATGGACACAATATCTTTATTTATTTATTTGTTTATTTTTTATGTGGTCCTGAGGATCGAACCCAGTGCCTCACATGTGCGAGGCAAGCGCTCTACTGCTGAGCTATAATCCCAGCCCCCAGAGCAGTGATTTCGTTTTCTTCCATATACTTAGTGCCAAAAAGTGAGCCAATAAATATTTGTTGAATAAATGAACAAGACAGTATTACTGCTTTCTATATAATTTTTACAAACTATGTGGATATTTTAGTAATATATAGTCTATACAGAATCTTTTCACATTGGGAAATATTTCATAGCACGCAAATTTGTATTTTGCAAAAGATGTCCCATTTTTGGAATTTTCACAGTCATTCACAGTCATTTTAAAAACAATCCTTTAACAGTAAAAATAGATTTGAAAAATCTGCTAAAGCACTAGCTTTTCATAAGGGATTCCTAAATATCTTTCATCTGGATAATGGATAGTACTTCTACATAAAATAAATTAAAACTATACTTTAAATAAAAAATAATTTGAGTTTCACACAAAATATCACTTAATGAAATATGTAGTTTAAAGTTGTTAATCATAACATTTTAACAAAACTATGTTAAAATAGAATGTACCAAGGATGGTTCTAGCCGGGTGCGGTGGCGCATGCCTGTAATCCCAGCACTTGGGAGGCTGAGGCAGGAGGATCGCGAGTTCAAAGCCAGCCTCAGCAATGGTGAGGCACTTAGCAACTCAGTGAGACCTTATCTCTAAATACAGAGATGGGGATGTGGCCCAGTGGTCCAGTGCCCCTGAGTTTAATCCCTGGTACCAAAAAAAAAAAAAAAAAAAAAAAAAAAAAAAAAAAAAAAGAATGGTTCTATCACCAACATGAATCATTTAATATTTCATACCTAATTTAATTATTTTCCTCAATTTTAGGAAATCCAACAATTGGAATTTTGAAATATAAAGAGAAGTATTACACATTCAATACTAGAGATGCTGCATATTTATTTGCAGAAAATCCTGAATACTATATTGGTTTAATTAAAGAAAAGGCCAAAAAAAATGCAGAGTTAATTCAGCTACTTGAACTTCATCAACAGTTTGAAACACTTGTTCCATATTCTCAGGTAAGCAAGATTAATATTTTAAAAATTTATGAAATTTAGAAATGTATTTTATGTAAGTTACACTTTAGAATAGTTCCCAAGTTCAGGCAGTGACAAGTACAAATTAGGGTCTTTATAGGTTATCTGAAAGGGATTCACATCTGAGGATGGAAAATAATGGAATCTGCAAAGAATAATGAAAATAAAATGTAGAGTCAAATTGATGAATTAACAGGCTGGAAAACTCTGAAAGAAAAAGAGTATTTAATTGCATAGTTGAGACTATAGTATTTCCACATCTAAAATGAATAGAGCTCAGTACAGATAACACAGATGACAGCGTACTTATACTCAGAGCTGCAAAACAACTTAACAGGTTTAATTCTTAGCAGGCTGAAAGACCACAAAATGGATCAAAAACTGTTTCTTGTATGCCTATGCCTGTTCTTTAATTCATTCATCAGATATTTAGCCAGCCAGTACTCATGGCACATGGAAATTAGCAGTGAACAAAACAGATAAAAGGGGCTGGGATTGTGGCTCAGCGGTAGAGCGCTCGTCTAACACGTGCGCGGCCCAGGTTCGATCCTCAGCACGATGTAAAAATAAAGGCATTGTGTACAACTAAAACAAACAAATAAATATTTTTTTAAAAAAGATAAAAATCCCTGCCTTTGTGGGAATCACATTCTAAAACCATATAATTTTCTTGTTTTTTTCTCTTTGACTCTCATTATAATTGTACACCTTTTAATTCTTCATTCAGTCTCTCCTTTCTTTCATTGAGCTTTTAAACACACTAAAATAAAAATCATTTTGAAATAACATGATTTCAAATGTTTAGTGTTTGCTATTTTTATCCACATTTTAACTACAAAGCAGGTGAGTTTTGGTACCAGTCATCTAGCCAACGGGGATCCAAGACACTGTTGGGCTGGTGATAGTGAAGCACAGAGGTAGTCTGAATACATGGGTGGGAAGATCAGAAAGAAAGTGAGGGCTGAGTGTCATCTGGGTTGGGGGTGGGATGCAGCTGTGGCAGTCAGGACTATGGTCAGCTCAGTTGTCATTGTTCTGAGAGATTTTGCATCAGTCTGTTATGTGACATTCCAGTTTATCTTTTGAATC
This sequence comes from Tamias sibiricus, assembly GCA_025594165.1. Lineage (NCBI taxonomy): Eukaryota > Metazoa > Chordata > Mammalia > Rodentia > Sciuridae > Tamias > Tamias sibiricus. The sequence continues at coordinate 74,064,667 of CM046666.1, forward strand.
AAACAATTCTACTGAGAGATCTAGCTTCCTCCTGTTGTGGCAAGATATTGGCTTTGTCTGTTTAGCGTCCTTCTGTATGGGGGTCAAATGGTAGACCAATATTTGGCTCAACGGAGAGGTTACTCTCAAAATGATTGCACCAATTTAACTTGAGCATATGAAACTTGTCACACATAATCCTGCCAGTACTTGCTGTTACTTGGTTTATAAGTTTTGACAATTTGATTAAAGTGGTATCTCAGAATTGTTTCATTGTGCATTTTTCTGATAGTAAAGTTCAGCATCTCTCTCTCTCTCTCTCTCTTTTTTTTTTTTTTTTTTTTGGCACCAGAGATTGAACTCAGGGTCACTCGACCACTGGGCCACATCTCTAGCCCTTTTTTGTATTTTATTTAGAGACAGGGTCTCATTGAATTGCTAAGTGCCTCGCCATTGCTGAGGCTGGCTTTGAACTCATGATTCTCCTGCCTCAGCCTCCCAAGTGCTGGGATTACAGGCGTGCACCACTGTGCCCGGCTCAGCATCTCTTTTTATGTGTATTTAGTCATTTAAGTTTCCCCTTCTGTATATCAACTATTCTGTATATCAATTCTTGCCATTTTTTCATATATTTTCCTGTCTTTAATTTGTTGATTAGCAATTCTTTATCTATTCTAAATATTAATCATTTATAAGTTATACAAATTTTTCTAAGCCTGTCACTTCTCTATTAACTTTGTCAGTGAAGTCCTTTATTGAAGACACCATTTTAATTTTAATCTAGTCACATCTATTAATTTTTCTCTTTAAAGTCTGTATTGTTTTTGAAGTCTTATTTTAGAAATCCTTATCTTTCCTAAGATGATTCTTTTATATTTTCTTCTGTTTTATTTTTCATGGTCAGGACTTTAATCTCTTTGGATATTACAAAGGTTTCTGTTTTGATTTGTTTTGTTTTTTGTACTGGGGATTTAACCCAGGGGTGCTTCATCACTGAGCTGCATCCCCAACCATTTTGAGATAGGGTCTTGCTAAGTTGCTGAGGCTGGCTTTGAACTTGTGAGCCTCCTGCCTCTGCCTCCCAAGCCACTGGAATTACAGACGTTTGCCACTGCTCTGGGCACACTCAATTTTAAAACAATTTATGTACTGATATCTTATAGCTTTATATCTGATTAGAGTAAGTTCTCTCACCTTGTATTCTCTAAAAAGTCTTGGCTTTACTTAACTCTTACAGTTCACATATATTTGAGAAGTACATTGTCAAGTTTCATAAAGAAACCTTGAAGGAATTGTGGTTGAAATTGCCTTGTATATGTACATAAGTAAGAAAAGATCTGACACTTTTACAACCTTGTCTCCCTATCCTAAAACTTCAATGTAGTTTTATAATTTTTCCTAGAAATGGCTGTACATATTTTGTTAGATTTATTTGTAGAGACTTTATGTTATTGGTTGCTATTTTAAATGCTGTTGATTTTTAGAATTGAATTTTAGTTGATTATTGCTTATATTATGAAAATGAGGTTAATTCTGCATATTGACTTCATATTCAGCAACCTTATTAAACTCCTTTATTAGTTTCAAGAGTCTTATTAATTTGAGAGTCTATTTTTAAAAAAAAATATTTATTTATTTGTTTTAGTTGTACACAATGCTTTTATTCTTACTTGGTGCTAAGGATCGAACCTGGTCCGCAAACGTGCTAGGCAAGCGCTCTGCTGCTGAACCACAATCCCAGCCCAAGAGTCTATTGATATTTTGAGTCTGTTAGTTTTTTCAATATGAGCAGTCATAATATCAGCAAACAGTAATAGTTGTTTTCCCCAGACTTTATATATTTTTAGAAACAGTGTATTACTTTATTTCAGGGGGAAAATAAAGAGGGGGTCATCATGGTGAGAAAAAGAAGTCAATTAGAGGACCTCAAAAACAGGGATAAATAATTTTAAAATTGTTTTCTAAAAGAAGATGCCACTCTTTGAAGAAAAACTTCAGTTGCTGTTGCAAAACGTGTCTATATGAATAAAAATTGATTTCAGTAACATCAGTGAGAATACATTCTAGAAAATGGATTTAACTGGATATTAAATTCTGGCAGAAATTTAATGTCCCAGGTGGTTATGCTGAGACCAGTATTTAATGAGGAAGAAAGCCCTGTGGGGAATTTTGGATGATACCTGGAGAAATATTACACTCTGTATAAACCAAACCAAATTGTTTTCTCAAGCTTTGTAAAGTTTCATAAAGCATATTTTTTCTACAAACATTTCAATTTCATATCAAGAGTGGCATAGAATACTTAAAACACAGGAGAAAGCTTTCATGCAAGATAGCTAGCTCCTTGATATAATAATGCATACAATTCAAAATGATTACACTATCATTAATCTAAGGCTTTGTGTAGCTATAACATGGTGGTTATGGAATTCACAGATCCAGGGTATCGATTTCTAGAAAGCAGCTACCACCGCCCATGTTTATTCTCTTTTTGCATTTTTTTGTTAAATCATCTTCACTGTTGTCGTTTCTTCAGTTTTCAATCCTTCAACCTTTAGTCTTTTGAAAGTACTGTGTGACATTTAGAACTCTGATTACAAATGGTATTCACAAATTTTCCGGTTTGAAGACTTCCATGACTTTTCTAATCAAGTCATCATAGGATATCTGACTTAAGTTTGTTTCAAAGCTAAAAAAAATTCTGGTTCTGTAGTGAAGTAATTAGTCAAGTTCCATTCAATGTCGTTCTATTCACTGAATTCCCTTAGGGATTGATCAATGAGCATTAATCACAGAACCAGTATTTTGGTCAGCTTTCTTGCTGCTGTGACCAAAAGACCTGACAAGAACAATTTTAGAGGAGGAAAAGTTTATTCAGCACTCATGGTTTCAGAGGTCTAAGTCTGTAGAGGACAAACTCCATTGCTCTGGGCCAGAGGTAAGGTAGAACATCATGGCAGAAGGGTGTGACAGAGGAAGGCAGCTCAGGACATTGCACCAGGAAGCAGAAAAAAGAACTCTGCCTTACCACAACAAAATATAAACCCCAATGGCACATCCTTAGTGACCCCCCTCCTCTAGCCATACCCTATTTATCTATAGTTATCACCCAGTTAATCCCTATCGGGGGATCAATGTAGTGATTAGATTAAGATTTTTATAACCCAGTCATTTCACCTCTAAATTTTCTTGCATGGTCTCAAACATGAGCTTTTGGGGAACACCTCATATCTAAACCATAACAACCAGGTATTAGGCCACTATTTATACTCTCATGAGTGACACCCTTTGCTAAAACACCATCTTTCATGTAGAACTGATCCATAACTTCTGTGTCAGGCATCGGAGTTTTCAGGGTTTAATCTGTCTGATTGCCCACCTATCTGGGAAATCCAGAGAATACAAATGCCAACAGTCAGAATTCATGTACCCTGTTACACTTGTTCTACTTAGGAAGACTGCATTAAGAAACTCTCTTTCTTTCTGGAATGTTTGGTATGGGTAGCCTTGGTGAGAAGGTTTCGTGAAATTCTTGGAAGCATAAGAGAAGGGTTGAATGAGTCAAACCCACTATAATTCCTAGAAAACTTCAATATGGGAACCAGTATTTTCAGCAAAAGATAGTATCACATCTTCAAAATTAAACATCACTTGGATGCAAACATTCTACTCTCACTGAGTACATAAGCTTGTCAGCTTTTGTCACACTTATGATTGAACATCACACATCCTTAAAAAATATGTCACACTCAGATCTTGGGATGGCAAAGACCTCCAGATCCTTAGTTTGCATTGGATTGCTGCCAGGAGAACTCAGACCTCCAGTGGCTTCTCTGTCCCTTTGAAAAATGTGCAGCTTCTATCATTGTGAAACTAGAGAACAATCAACAGCTAAATGAAATCTCTTCTATCACTGCTACAGATTGTTCTAGGTATGTTACTGAAGTTCCAGTGTCTTTTAATTTTTTACTGTAATTTTTTAAAATAAAAGATTAATAAAAATTCCCCAGCTTTTTATGGTTAGTTGAAAATTGGACTTGAAATTGTTGGAGAATAGAGGCAGATATAGTTCAACTCTGTAGTTGTTATCATTTCCCAGTTAGAATGAGTGCTAGCTAATGTATGTCAAGGGCCATACTGTGAGCCTATATGCTTTATATTTATATACATATTTTCATTCCCTCTCTCTCTATATATATATCTGTATCTATTTATATCTATATCTCTCTATATATAGTTACCACCCAGTTTATTTACACACACACACACACACACACACACACATATATATATATATATATATATATATATATATATATATATAAATACCAGCAAGAATACAGAGAATGGATTTAACTGAATAGAGAATGGATTTAACTGAATATAAAATTCTGGAAACAATTTAATGTCCTAGCTATTCTCCAGTGACCTTCAGTACCTATGGAAGCTAGTTTTCTCTTTGTATTGTCCATAGAGAGCTTATTGTCTTATTTATTTACCATTTCCTTATATTTTTCAACACTTCTAATTATGTTTTAGTGTATTTTAATCAACCCCACCACATATATACATATGTGGATATATACATATATATACATATATATATGTATATTATGTGGATACACACACGTACAGTGTAGTATATGTATTTTATACTTTTTTTCTTAGCTTACTGCATTGACAAGCAACCTTAGTACAATATTAAATAGAAGTGAGTACCATTGTCTTCTTTCTTATCTCAGAAAGATATTTTTGATATTTCATGATTGTAGTTTGTTTTACATGGATTTTATTTTATCAGGTTAAGTTTTCTCCTTTAATCTTAGTTGCTGAAACTTTTTTATGTGAATGGTTATTGAATTATAGCAACAGTTTCTATATTTTTTTGAGATTATGGTGTGACTTTTACCCTTTAATCTGCTAATATGATGAATTACTGTATATTAATTAAAAAATTTTTTTTTAGTTGTAGAAGGACAGAATACCTTTATTTTGTTTATTTTTATGTGGTGGTGGGATTGAACCCAGTGCCTCACACATGCTAGGCAAGTGCTCTACCACCTAGTCACAACCCCAGCGCCTGTATATTAATTTATTTATAAGATTAAGCCAACATTTTATTCCTAGGATCATTCTAACCTGGTCCTGGTTCATTTTATTTTTAAAAATATATTCTCTGATCATCGTTTTTATTTTTCTTTAGAAATTTTACATCTGTATTTCTGAGTGAGACTGACCTATGCATTTTCTTTCTCCTTACTCTCCTTTCTTGTTTTGATATCAGATTTATACATGTCTTAGTATTGAGTGTAAAAATGTTATGTTTTCTTTCCTCTGTGTTTATTTAGTATTGGAATTATCTGGTAAAATATGCTTGTAAAGCTTTCTGGGCTTTTTTTTTTTTTTTTTTTTTTTTTTTTTTGGTGCTAGGGATTGAACTCAGGGCCTTGTGCATGCGAGGCAAGCACTTTAACAACTGAGCTGTATCCCCAGCCCCTCTGGGCTTCTTTGGTTGTAAAAATAATAACTACTTATTTGACTACCAATTTTAAATACTTTTGTGACTATAGGATTTTTCAGGTATATTTCTATTTCTTTTTGCATCAGAGAGTTTAATTTTTCTAGGAATTTATTCACATCTAAGTTTTTTAACTTATTATCATGAAGATTTCACAATATTCTTTGGTTATTCTTCACATTGTCTTATACCTGTTTTAGTTCCAAATATTGTTTATTTTTAATCTTCTTTCTTTTTCTTTCAATTAATCTTGCTAGCGGATTTTTACAGTTTTATTTTAATTGATTGTTTATTTTGAACTTGGTTTTAGTTAATCTTGCCAAAGAACTATTTTCTCAGTTTTTTAAAAGAATTAGCTTTTGGCCTTGTTGATCCCATTTCATCTTTGCTTTCATTTCCTATTTCCTCCTCTGATCTCTATTATTTTCCTTTATCTAATTGCTTTATTTCATTCTGTTTATTTTCTAACTCCTCAGTTACTTAGGCTCATTAATTTCTAATCTTTTTATGCAATTAAATAAATTTCCTTTTCACTCTACTACTCACATTTTAAAAGTTATTTTTAAAAGGAATTTCATTCTTTAATTCTTTAAAATTGTTTTTAGTTGTTGATGGACACTTTTAAAAAAAATTTATTATTTATATGCTGTTCTGAGAATCAAACCCAGTGCCTCATACATGCTAGGCAAGTGCTTTACCACTGAGCCACAACCCCAGCCCTAAACAGTTATTTTCACCTTTGTTCAGTTCTAAGTATTTCCCTTTAAAAAAGGGATTTCTTCTTTAGCTTATAGGTTATTTATATTTATTAATTTATTTATGAAAATTTTTCTATTTTTCAATTTTGCAAAACTACTATTGATATTTAATTTTATTACATTATGGTGGAATCTTTTTTTAACTTGAGCTTTCATGTGGCTTTTTATAAATGCCATGTATATATTTCTTTTGAATAAAAATACATGTAAATATATGTTGTATGTATATGTATATAATTTACATTTTATATATTATTTTGGAGGTATAATATGACTTCATTTTTTTTTTTTTTTTTGTGGTACCGGGGATTGAACTCAGGGGCACTCGACCACTGGGTCACATCCCCAGCCCTTTTTTTGTATTTTATTTAGAGACAGGGTCTCACTGAGTTGCTAAGTGCCTAGCCATTGCTGAGGCTGGCTTTGAACTCGCGATCCTCCTGCCTCAGCCTCCCAAAGTGCTGGGATTACAGGCGTGCGCCACCGCACCCGGCTATAATATGACTTCTTATCACAAAATGCCTCAAAGTTATTTCTGGCCCCTAACTGGTATGTTTGTTTTTTTCCAATTATGACCAAATCAGTTTTCTTAAGTTAATGGTTCTCAAATTTTTTCAAGTGTAGTTGCTGAAGATTATAGTTATTTTTGATGAGCATTACAAGTGTTGCTATCTTATGTTTAATATGTGTCATTTTATGCCTCATTAGATACTATGTTATACAAAATTCTACTTTAGAAAAAATATTCAGAAAAAAGGACCAACACTTTAAAAATTATGAAAGGAATATATGTAACAGAAATTTTTAATAAGTAATTTTTTGCATATTGGAACAATTTAATTTATCATTCTACTCTAAATAATTTAAAATTATTTAGGGTTTTATCTGTAAGATGGAATCCAATCTCCTTGGCTTGACATTCAAGGCCTACATGCCCCTTTTTATTCTTCTTTAATTCTCATCATGACCTCTCAGTCTCAGAAAAACAATTAGTTATATACTGGTCTCAGACCTGTTCTAACTAATCTGGTCTTCTATTTGTTAAAAAAACCAATTTAAAAGAATATGTAAACTCATGATTCTCATGGAGGTATAAAAATGAACATGTTTTAAACAGTATAACCTATTTGTTGGTCAGTGAGAAAATAAGGTAGACTTTTTTTAAAGAAACCCCAGGGGCACTTAAACACCGAGCCACATTTCTAGTCCTTTTCTTTCTTTCTTTTGTTTTTTTTTTTTAATATTTACTTATTTGCTTTAGTTGTACACAGTGCGCTTACTTTTAAGTGGTGCTGAGGATCGAACCTGGGCCGCATACGTGCTAGGCGAGCGCTCTACTGCTGAGCCACAACCCCAGCCCCTCCTTTTCTTATACTCTGCTTTGAGACAGGATCTTGCCAAGTTGCTTAGGGTCTTGCTAAATTGTTGAAGCTGGCTTTGAACTTGCAATTCTCCTGCCTCAGCCCCCAAGCCACTGGGATTACAGGTTTGTGCCCCTAATGCCCTGCTCAGGCAGATGTTTTGATTGATTTAAAAGAGAATCCTAAAAACAGACACATTTTTAGATCAGATATATTCAAATTAATGTGAAAATAAAGGCAACATTGATTTTTTTCCACATGGATAAAAGGAAGTCATTTGACCCTGTACAGACAGGGCTAGGCACGTAGCTTAGTGGTAAAGCACTTGTGTAGCATGAGTGAGGCCCTGGGTTCAATCCCCAGTAACACACACACACACACACACACACAAAAGACAGGACAGATTTTACATGTCTATAGTAAAAAATTGTTTGGCCTTGTTATCACTTATTTATAATGTACAGAATTGTAAAATAGCTCAAAGACAAAGCCTAGTATCATATAACCATATGTTGTTTGTAGATTCTTTATAGTTTCCATTAAGGTATAAATTTTCCCTACATACCTGGTTTCGTTTATCCCTTTCTTTCTGCCTATTTAATCCCCAGCTGTTCTCTAGTGACCTTCAGTACTTATGGAAGCTCATTTTCTCTTTGTGTAGTCCATAGAGAGCCTATTGTCTTATTTATTTACCATTTCCTTGTATTATACAGTACTTTTAATTATTATGTTTTAGTATATTTTTGTCAACCCCACCATATCATAAGATAATTTTAAAGGCAGACAGAACATCAAATGGTATATACTTTGTGATTATTTGGTGCTTGAACTTAATGTCTTCTCTCTCATCTTTATTGTGACCCAAGTTCCTTAACCCTTTGCCACTCCCTCCAACACTGTCACATGCAGCATAACCATATCTTCTTTAGCCTGGAATTACTGAATACTGAATATTGGGCACCCCAGCCAAAAATCAATACATTCCACTAAAAATAAAACCCAACTCCCTCTCTGAAAAACCTTCGGTAATCTGCTATGTATAAAGTTCAAGATATGTCCTAAAAGGGTTTTGATGGTTTAAACAAATGTAATTTATACCTAATAGTTAATAGTTATTTTACATTTCTATCTATTTCTAACAAATTTTCATTTACATTACTGATTATGGAACATGGGGAGGGGCAATTAAATCTCCCAAGGAAAGAAGGATGTTTTCCTCTTCCAAAATACACCTCCTATGTTAAGTTTACAAAATCATGCACAAAGCTATAATGTTCAGAATAATTATGTTTATCTCATCAATATTGAGTTTATTTTCTCTGCTGGTATTAAAAAGTAGATTTCTTGTTCAAAAATTAAGAATTTTTATTTTTTTTTCAGTTTTAGATATATTTGTCTAGTTATCTATAAATAATGTTTATTTTTTATAAGTACTAATTACAAAACTCTTTCTTTAGGTGAGAGATATTGACAAACATTATATAAGACCAATTACAAAATGTGAAAGTAGTACGCAGACAGATACACATATATTGCCACCAACAATTGTGAGATCATATGAATGGAATGAATGGGAATTAAGAAGAAAAGCTATAAAATTGGTTTGTGACAATATTTTTAAAAATTATTCACAAGTTGAGGAATTTTAATGTGTTGTTCACAGAATTGATAAGTTAATTTATATAAAATGAGTTCTACATATTTCTTTGCTAACATAAACAATTAGCATAATTTATATTTTGCTAGCTTTACCTGGTAAGATTGTCTTCTAACTTTAAGCATATATAGAAATACAGAAGCATGAAACTACTCTCAAATGATATCTGCCAGTAATTATAAAGTGTCTTAATAGTTTTAAAACTTGGAGCTAGTTTGTAAAGCACTCTTAACTTATTCTAATTATTTAAAAATTCCTTCAGTTTGGAATTTTTTATGTTAAATCACAGCTATTTTCTCCTCTTATTGTCAACCTTTTATGTCTAGATGCTGGACTCTCATCCTTTTGATTCTCAGTCACCCTAATCACAAGTGCCTTATCCTTAAAGCCTGTCTTTGAAACTCTGATCCCTACCCAACTCAATGAAATTCCTCCAACTTGTATCTTTTTATAGTATCTTATCATTTTAAACATCAAATAGTTACAGTATGAATGAAGTAAAATTTTTTATATCTGTAGCATTTCATTAGTATGTTTACCCATCTTTTTAACTGAAATCAGGTGTGGAAATAAATCAAGACGACTCAAATGTGAACACACGGAAGCTGTTTACTCAGAGATTGCTGGAGCAAGGGAGTCAGCACCGTTACTTGAGTTTGGCAAGCTCAAAAAGCAGTCAGGAGAATGGAAAAACTATAGTTGGAAAAGGGGGAAAGCTTTAGTGTTCTTGGATGAGGTTGATGATATGGGAAAACTGTGGAGGCAAGCTAACTAGAAGCAGGGCATCTTATGTGATTGATTTGGTGAATATATTTGACTTTCTTTGGTTTGTTCTGAGTTGGGGCAAAACCAACCAACCACCACCAACAACAAAACAAAACAAAACAACCCAAAAACAGGGACGCTATCCAATCCTGCCCATTCTGGGCCAGTTGCTATGGCTACAGAGGTTGTCTTTTGGGTTCCCATACTGGTTGATGTAGAGGTGTTGAGTCAAGAGTTCTATTGTCATATATGATCTAGCCTTTGTTCCATTTGTATGTTCAGTCTCTAACAGGCTTCCAGCTAATTACATCATTTCTGTTGCCATCCTCCCTGGTGGTAGCTTTTCAGTCCTCTGATTTCCTGGGATGAGGAAGGATCAGCTTCCTCATATATATTTCATTTCATTGTTCCATTAACATTCCTGTCAGTTACTCTTCTATAGAAATGCCCACTTTCCCACATTCTTTTCTGTTATTTACTAAACTTACTTGAGTTCATGAAACATTTACTGGATAACACTACCTTGTTTTTTTTTTTTTTTACCGGGTTTGAACTCAGGGGCACTTGACCACTGGGCCACATCCCCAGCCCTTTTTGTATTTTTATTAGAGACAGGGTCTCACTGAGTTGCTAAGTGCCTCGCCATTGCTGAGGCTGGCTTTGAACTCGCAATCCTCCTGCCTCAGCCTCCCAAGTGCTGGGATTGCAGGCGTGCGCCACCACACCCAGACTACCTTGTTCTTTAGGGACTAATAGTTTAGCAAATGATACTGATACACTAAAAACATCTCAGCAGCTTGGAAAGTGGTAGAAGTGAAATAAAAATTCTGCTAAATTAGGTAACGCCTTAAGTTGGCCATTTAAATACAAATAGTCAAGTGAAGGGAGCAATGGCAGGATAGGACTTGAGAGGAAGAGGGGGCAGCATAGGTATGGGCTGGAAATGTTAAGACAATATATTGAGAGGGCTAAACTTCACATTCCTATCCCTAAATCACCACTTAATTCTTATTTCCATCTTAGACCTAATAATCCCCCAGAATTGCATCATGTTAAATGCCATGCTTCCTGAGTATCATCCTGTTGATGAGACAAAGCTGAGTTTATTGTTTTATAGATGCCAGGGAAATACCACCTCAACAGAACATTGGCAGCGTCTCAGAGGAGGAATAGCAAATTCAGAATTTATTGAGAATCTGAAGTGTGTTAAGGCAGGTCTTTTGATGCCTCAGGTAGGTTGGAGGGTTGGATTGAGGTCTGAATAGTTTTGGGTAGGGATCAAGAAAAAGCAGTACAGCATTGGTGGGAATTACGAAGTGAAGATTTTCCAGGCAAAAGATGAAAAGAATCTTGGAGCTTAAACTGTGTATTGATGCTTACTACTAAAGAGTTGACAGTCTTTTAGGATGTTCTGTAATAAACAGTCAAGTGATTTACTTGGGCAAGAAGCTCTTCACTGTCAGTTATTCTATTTAGTGAAGATAATGGAATAATAAATTCATATTAATATAGACAATATGAAGTCATATTAATGTAGGTGATAAGCTGTGTATGTGGAGGGAATAGTTTGGATTCTGAATCTTCCAAACTCTGACGTTTTTCCTTTAATCCCAGGTCTCACCTTCTTCACTTACACGCTCTAATGCCTTCCGAGGTTTTTCTCAGCCTTTTCCATAATTTGATCAATCATTAGCCTCCTTATTTTTTCTTTGCAGCACTGGGGATTGAACCCAGGGCTTCACACATGCTAGGCAAGTGCTCTACCTCTGAGCTACACCCCTACTCTTATCTTTCTTTTAATTATCTTCTCTTTGCTTTCCAACTTGTGTAATATGTTTAGCCTCATGTTTATTAATCAAGGGAGTAAGCAATATGAAAAATAATGTAAAATATAAACTAAAAACAACAGTTTTTTAATATTAAAAGAGGGTGAAGACTATTTTATAGACAATATAAATCTGAAACTTTTGTCTTTAAAAAAATAAAACAAATATGGTGGAAAAAAATCCAGGTCATGAATCTCAAAATATAATAATAAAGGAATTAGAAGATTATTTTAAAAATTAATTGACTTCATTGTAACTCTGAATCTATATGTTCTTTTTGGGATCCATTTTCCACATTTTATATATCTTCCTACTTCTTAGTAAAGGATATTTAATTTTCTATCATTTTTAAAATTTTATAACATTCTGATGTTTTATGGAAAAAAATCTGTGTTGGATTCCCAGCTCTGGGGCCCCTTCTCTCTAGAGAAGTCTATTTCTGTATCTCTGTCACTTTTACAATAAACCTACTTCTTGCTTGCTTAAAAAAACAAAACAAGGGGCTGGGGTGCTGGCTCAGCGGTAGAGTGCTTGCCTAGCATGTGCGTGGCCTGGGTTCAATCCTCAGCACCATGTAAATAAATGCATTGTGTACAACCTAAAGCAAATAAATAAATATTTTTAAAAAATGAGAAAAATTCTATGTTAAGCAGTAGAATAGAGGAAGGGGATCAAGGGGAGGGATGAGGAGGTACTGGGGAATGAAATTGACTTGAGTTATATTATATGCATTCATAAATATGTAACAGTGAGTTCCACTATTATATGTAATTACAATGTACCAATAAAAATTTAAAAAATTAAACTCATGTTTTGATTTCTTTTAAATAAAAATGCTGTTACAGGATTAATTTTTTTGTCAGTTGAAAAAAAAATAGGCAGATAATTAACTGTACCTGATGCTATTTTATATTATTTGTTTTTCAGAGAAATGTTAATTCCTGTTTTTTCTTTCTATTTAGGCCAATTTGCGTCAGAAAATTACTCACTCAGTACAAACTGATCTTAGTCACATGAGAAGAGAAAATTGCTCACAGGTGTACCCTCTCAAAGATGCTAGCACCCAATCAATGAGGGAGGGCAGCACTCGAGTGCCCAGGCCCCAGATTTTCATAGCTGGTCTTCGTGGAGGACAAAGCAAAACTACCCATGCAGTCAAGGTGAACCTAACAAGAGCTGTTGATGAAACCTAGAGGGGGACCACATTTTTGAAGATATAATCCAATTATGAACAATGGCAAATACTTAAAGTATTTTTACCTCCATGAAAATCAATTTTGTAGAAGGTGGCACATGCAATTGCTACAAGAAACTAAAAGTTATTTTCTGTAACACCTTTTCATTATATTAAAATTGGAAAGTCATAGTCTGTCCTTTTGTCTTTATTTGTTTTGTCTTTTAGAAAAAAATTGGCAGCATGAAAATTGAAATTATGATGCCATTTAGATAATAATATATTGTAAGATAATATGTCACTGGAATAGGAGACTATTTCTAAAATTGCATTTAATGTAAAACATTAAAATTTAAAAACCCAATCAATATTTTCAGTTTTAATAGCCATATAATGATAGCATAGATTAAATTGCTGTATAATAAAATCTTACTGTTTGGAACAATTAGAGCAAAGATCTGTATGATGACTCTTTGGTTTTGGGTACTGGGGATTGCACCCAGAGACAGTTTATCACTGAGCAAAATCCCCTGTCCTTTTTATTTATTTATTTTTTTGAAATGGGGTCTTACTAAGTTGCTGAGGGTCTCCCAAGTTGCCAAGGCTGACCTGGAACTTGCTTTTGCCTCAGCCTCCTAAGTCTCTGGAATTACAGGCATGTGCCACCACCTGAGTAACATAATAACACTAAAAACCTGGAAATTTTACCTAAAATCTGGATTTCTGGCTCTTTGAAAAAAAAAAAAGTAGAATATCTGACAACACTTGACTAGCATTTCTCTAAATAGGCACTTTGCCTTTTCACTGAGCAGGCCACTTGTAATTCTTCACAGTCTAATTCAGTCCCTGGAGCCTTACAGGCCTCCTATTTCATTCCTCTGTTTGTTTGCCCATTTGTAGGCAAGTGTGTTGAGGGCCCCAGTGAATTACTGATGATTAAATTTTATATATAGACATATATATATATGTACATAACTTAACATAATTATATGCATATAGCAATTTATGTATTTGTATATATAAATATATATTTATTTATTTTGTGGTACTAGGGATTTAACCCAGAGGGGCTCTACCACTTAGCTATATCCCCAATCCTTTTTTTTTCTTTCATTTTGAGACAGGGTTTTGCTAGGTTGTGGAGGCTAGCCTTGAACTTGTGATCCTCCTGCCTCAGCCTCCCGTGCGACTGGGATCGCAGATGTATGCCACACTTCTGGCTCTGATGGCTAAATTTAAGAGCTGTCTTACATACTTATAATAGCAACTCATGGATAAGAAAGGTTCTAGATGGAGGGCCTGTTAAGCTTGCTTTAATAGCTTAATAGCATATTTCTTTTCTGCATAGGTGATTTTACTAAGGCATTTGTATAATTGTTTTCTATTTAGGTTAAATGTTATTTATAACATGAATATACTTTGAAATTTACTTTTGACAGAGATTATAACAAAGAACTTCAAACATACCTACTTGTAAACTGTCATGATTTTCATAACATTAAAAATGATGTTAAAGTAGGTTGGCTCGCTAACTGTTAAGGCAAATTCTTGAGGGAAGGAAAGGATGGGGTGATTGTAGCTATTATCAATCTTTAGGAATTAGGAATTTGATTCTTATCTGTTCAGTTTGCCCTCATTCAGTTCTTCAGGATTCTAAAACATAGCCAGGCACAGTGGCACACGCCTGTAATCCCAGCAACTTGGGAGGCTGAGTTCAATCCCTGGTACCAAAAAACAACAACAGGGGGCAAAAAAAAGTCCCACAAAAACAAAACAAAATGAAAAAAACACCAAAAGAACTAGAACTAGGGATGTAGCTCAGTGCAAAGTGCCCCTGGATTCTATCCCCAGTACCAAAAAATAAAAATAAAAAAATAAATAAAAAAAATCCTAAACATAGAAAAAGAATGGTTGGGGTTATTTTAGGACTGGAATTAGAATGGTCAAATGAATAAAATTAACAAATTATATATTTTTTTCAAATTTAGTTTTTATTCTAAGTTGTTAGCAATGACAGCAGAATGTATTACATTTCATATTATACTTATAGATCACATTTTTACATATCTCTGGTTGTATACAAAGTATATTCACACCATTTGTAACTTCATACATGCACTTAGGGTAATGATATCCATCTCATTCTACCATCTTTTTTTTCTCTTCACCCTTTTTCCCCCTCCCTGTCACTCCCTCCCCATTGGCCATTCTAGTGTTCTTCTAATCCTCCTATGATCCCCGTGCCAACCCCCCTGTGAATTGGCCTCCTTATATCAGAGAAAACATTTGGCATTTGGCTTTTTGGGGTTGGCTAACTTCACTTAGCATTATATTCTCTAACTTCATCCATTTACCTGCAAATGCCATGATTTTATTCTCTCTTATTGCTGAATAATACTCCATTGTGTATATATACCACATTTTCTTTATCCATTCATCTACTGAAGGGCATCTAGGTTGGTTCCACAGTTTAGCTATTGTGAATTGTGTTGCTATAAACATTGATGTGGTTGTGTTCCTGTAGTATGCTGTTTTTAAGTCCTTTGGGTATAGACCAAGGAGTGGGATAGCTGGGTCATAAGGTGGTTCCATTTCAAGTTTTCCAAGGAATCTCCATACTGCTTTCCATATTGGCTGCACCATTTTGCAGTCCCACCAACAATGTATGAGTGTGCCTTTTTCTCTACATCCTCGCCAACATTTATTGTTATTTGTGTTCTTTTTTTTTTTGAAAGCAATCTTTTGTTTTTTTTTTTTATTTATTTGCTTTTAGTTGTACACAATGCATTTTTTTTAATTCAATGCATTTCATTTGTACATGGTGCTGAGGATCGAACCTGGGTCCCCCACGTGCTAGGCAAGTGCTCTACCGCTGAGCCACAATCCCAGTCCCTGTTTGTGTTCTTAATAGCTGCCATTCTGACTGGTGTGAGATGAAATCTTAGAGTGGTTTTGATTTGCATTTCTCTAATTGCCAGAGATATTGAACATTTTTTCAAGTATTTGTTGACTGATTGTATATCTTCTTCTGAGAAGTGTCTGTTCAGTTCCTTGGCCCATTTATTGATCTTTTTTTTTTTTTGGTGTTAAGATTTTTGAGTTCTTTATATATTCTAGAGATTAGTGCTCTGTCTGATGTGTGTGTGGTAAAAATTTATTCCTGGGCTGGGGATATAACTCAGTTGGTAGAGTGCTTGCCTTGCATGCACAAGGCCCTGGGTTCAATCCCCAGCACCACAAAAAAAAAAAAAAAAAATTTTTGTTCCCAATTAGTAGGCTCTCTATTCACCTCACTGATTGTTTCTTTTGCTGAGAAGAAGCTTTGTAATTTGAATCTATCCCACTTATTGATTCTTCAATGACATTCCTCATAGAAATAGAAAAAGTAGTCATGAAATTCATCTGGAAAAATAAGAGACCCAGAATAGCTAAAGCAATCCTTAGCAAGAGGAGTGAAGCAGGTGGCATCACTATACCAGACCTTAAATTATACTACAGAACAATAGTAACAAAAACAGCATGGTAGGCACCAAAGTAGGATGGTAGACCAATGGTACAGAATAGAGGACACATCTATTCCCAAAGGACTTAAAAACAGCATATTACAGTGACACAGCTATCTCAATGTTTGTAGCTGCGCAATTCACAATAGCTAGGTTGTGGAACCAACCTAGATGTCCCTCAGTAAATGAGTGGATTAAGAAAATGTGGTATATACGCACAATGGAATTTTACTCAGCAATAAAAGAAAATAAATTAATGGCATTTGCAGGTAAATGGATGAAGTTGGAAGACATAATGTTAAGTGAAGTTTGAGTCAGTCTCAAAAATCCAAGTACCAAATGTTTTCTCTGATATAAGGAGGCTATTTCAAAGTATTGTTGGATGGGGGTACATAGGAGGATTAGAGGAACCCTAGAATGGTCAAGGGAAGGGAGGGTAAGAGAGGGAGCAAGAGGGGAGGGAGGGGGAGAAAAGAAAAAAAAAAGGTGGTTGAATGAGACGGATATCATTTTCCTTAATGCATGATTGAAGACCTGAATTGTACGAATATACTTTGTATACAAACAGTTGTATGTAAAAAGATACTAAATATATGCACTATGAGTTGTACATATTAAAAATTATAAAAATAAAATTAAAAAAAGAATAGAGGACACAGAGACGAATGCATATAATTTCAGTTATATTAGACAAAGGTGCCAAAAACGTACATTGGAGAAAAGATAATCTCTTCAACAAATGGTGCTGGGAAAACTGGAAATCCATATGCAACAAAATGAAATTAAACCTCTATCTCTCACCATGCACAAAATTCAACTCAAAGTAGATCAAGAATCTAGTAATTAGACCAGAGACACTACACCTAATAGAAGAAAAAGTAAGCTCTAATCTCCAACATGTTGTGTTAGGCCCCAAATTCCTTAATAAGACTCCTGTAGAACAAATTCTATTTGAAAAGCCAGCCCTAGTATCAGAAAGTGACTTAATAAATACAAGAACCAGAATAAAGGGAGCTAGATCTGATTTTAAATGCATCCTCTCCCAGGACCTCCACTGCCTATTCATTCTAAAAAGAATTCCAGCCATATTTTGGACAATGTCAGATTGTTACCCTCATATCAGCATGTAACAGACTGAAATAATTCTCTTTGCCAAATTTCTTTCTCCCTCTTTATTTACTTCTATGATCAAAGGCATCACTCTCTACTCACTAGCGTACATAAAAACTTCTTGATTCTTTCTCCCACATTCCCTATGTTTAACTAGTCATCAAGCCATGTTAATTTGCCTTGAGTTGTCTTTGAATTCCATGTCTTCTTATAACCACTGCTATAGTTTAGGACATTTTCCTATTTCCTAGGTCACTGCTGCCTCTATTGTTTATATGATTCATTAGGGTAACACATATTTTTAACGCATAAACCTGATCATGACACCTGGCCTCCTCCCCTCAACCTTTACCTCATTTGCTTTAAAACCTATTAAGACTCTTGTCCGTTACTTAAGAGATAAAGTAAAAAACTCCTTGCCATATTTTGTGAAACTTTTCAAAATATGCTCTCGATTATCTTCCAGTTTC
This sequence comes from Tamias sibiricus, assembly GCA_025594165.1. Classification (NCBI taxonomy): domain Eukaryota; kingdom Metazoa; phylum Chordata; class Mammalia; order Rodentia; family Sciuridae; genus Tamias; species Tamias sibiricus. The sequence continues at coordinate 74,082,788 of CM046666.1, forward strand.
ATCTTCTACTCCTCTCATACTTTCTGCACATACCATATATATTAGCCCAGTTGATGCAAAACTCTTCAAATAAGTCATGGTATTTAATGCCACCACTCTTGCACTTCCTCTTCACTCTGTCCCCTGGAATGTACTCCATAGTCATCACCATGAAATTATGTTTGCCATCAACAGCCTGATAAGATTTTGCCTTTCATGTTTAGGTTTTCCCCCATATACTATAAGAAAATTAGTTGCTTCCTTCTTTGTATTTTCATTGGATTTTATTCCTATTATTATTGTAGCCCTTAAAATAAATTGGTGTATAATTTGGTGTTTATCTATATTGTTTCTGTTAGATTGTGAATTTTTTGAGATTTGAACTATTTTAGTCATCCTATGTCTTTGGCATTTGTATAGTATCTTGTTGAATGAATGATTTTTAAAAAGAATGAATAAAGGGACAAACTAGAACAGGGTATTGATTAATTATTTTAGTAGTCAAAGTAGGAGTTGATAAAGGAGTACAGTAGTAAAGTAAGTATTACAAAAAGAGAGGGAGTAAAAGGTAGAGAGGAAGAGGAGATTATTTTTTGGGAAACTTTGGGAATTAAAGAGGGATAGAGTTGGTATACTTTTTGCAGGACTTTAAGAGACAAAGTTTTGCCTTCCTGTATTAGGACATTAAGAAACCACTGTAGATTCTTGAACAGAAGATTAATTGTGGGAGAATGATACTGGAGTTGGTGGGGGTTGCTTGGAAGTTATTGCAAGAATTGGGACATGCAGTGATGTATGATGTGTAGGGACAAATGTTACATTTAATTAAGGGGATATAACATCTCAAGAAAAAAAGGAAGGAAAAAAAAGTATTATCTCAATGTTTCTGCCCTAGGATGCCAAGGATAATTGAGAGAGGCACTTGGTAAAAAAAAAAAAAAATTCAACACTTAAACATTTGAATTTAAAGGGTCATGAGAATAGTATATATATAATGAAAGAAATCTGGGCCAGACAAAGATAATTTTGGAATATATCCCCATAGGAATGGGAGGGAATGAGGAGGAAGAGGAGACAGAATAAGATGTGTAGCAACCAGGAGAGTAGAAAAATATAAATTAGGAATCTCTGTGATCACAAAAAAGCATCTAGCGCCGGGCGCGGTGGTGCACGCCTGTAATCCCAGCACTTTGGGAGGCTGAGACAGGAGGATCGCGAGTTCAAAGCCAGCCTCAGCAATGGCTAGGCACTTAGCAACTCAGTGAGACCCTGTCTCTAAATAAAATACAAAAAAGGGCTGGGGATGTGGCCCAGTGGTCGAGTGCCCCTGAGTTCAATCCCCGGTACCACAAAAAAAAAAAAAAAAAAAAAAAAAAAAAAAGCATCTAGCTCTCCTATTTACTGGATGTGTTACTTAATATCTCTCTGCCACAGATTCTAGTTTCTTCAGTATAAATAAGGATAGTAATGATATCTAACTCATTCTGTTGTCAGGAGAATTAATAAATGAATTAATACACGTGAAGCACTTAAGAAGTGAGTGCTTTGTTAAATTAGTCAATGGAGAAGAGAATCTCCTGCATTAATTTCTACTGTTCCCCCTGTATGAGTCAGGGTTCTCTAAAGGAAAAGAACCAATAGAATGAATATGTTTATATAGAATGAATAATAGAATGAATGATTGGTTTACACTATTGGAGGCTGAATAGTCCTACAATGACTGCATGTTGGAAAGCCAGAAAAACCAGCTCAGTCCAATAAGCTGGAAGCTTCAGAACAAGAGAGACCATTAATGCAACCACAGTTCAAGGTCAAAGGCCTGGAAATTCCCTGGAGAATTGGTGGTGAGTGTCCACATTGAAAGACTGAAGAGGGCTGGGGCCATGGCTTAGCAGTAGAGCATTCATTCGTCTTGCATGGGTGAGGCCCTGGGTTTGATCCTCAGCACCACATAAATAAAATAAAGGTATTGTATCTACCTACAACTAATAAAAAAGATTAAAAAAGAAAGACTGAAGAAACTGAAATCTGATGTCCATGGGTGATGACAGCAGCAATAGACAAACCACCTACATGTGCTGGTAGGCTTTCTCCTTCTTCGTGTTTTGTTCTATCCAGCACCCCAGCCTTTTGGACAGTGCTATCCACATTTCAAGGATGGTACCCCTCTCCCAGTTTACTGTTCCACATGGCACTCAGCTCTGGAAACTCTCACAGATGCACCAAAAAATGTACTTTACTAATTTCCTAGGCATCTTTCAATCCAATCAGATGGACAATCAAAATTAACCATCATACCCCCAATCTTCTTCCACTTTTTGTTTTAAATATCTCAGTTAATACCTAGACTAATGCTTGGCACATTATGAATTTCAATGAATGATGAATAACCAAAGGGGAATGAAGAATTAGAAAAACTTGATAGGGTAGGAAACTGCTGAGATCCCTTTTAAGAGTTGGCTAAAGTAAAAGTTAAGTTTTCAGCAAGTTGAACAGAAAATGGTAGAAGTAGGTACAGATTACAAATCAGTGACTGTTAAGCAGGAACAGAAAAATAAGATTAATAAGCAGGAACATAAAAATAAGATTAATGATAAAGAGGAAGCAGAAGCAAGGGTGAGTTAAACTTGAATAAGAAATGTTTGGATATCAATAATTATTCATTTTTTTAACTCCCCTATTCTGGCCTCTGGATTTTACATTACCTCCTTGTATCTTTTTTTCTCAACTATAAAATACAACATTTCTTTTGACTTGTTTCTAATAATATTATACCACAGAAAAGAATTGTTTTAAATAACAATAACCTAAAACATTGGTTTTTAGGTGATTTTCTAACCCCCTTTTCCTTTTTTTTCAGTTTCTTTTAAAAAAAATTTTCACTTATTTATTTAATTTGTTATACATGCTTTTAGAGTGCAATTCCTTTCATATTACATATAAAGAGCACAGTTTTCCAAGTCATTGGTTTTACACAAAGTATTTTCATACCATTTGAGTTTTTATACATGCACTTAGTATATTGATGTCAAACTCCTTCTGCCATTGTTTGGTACTGGGGATTGAACTCAATCTAGACACTAGACCACTGGGCCACATCCCCAGCCCTTTTTTGTATTTTATTAGAAGACAGGGTCTCACTGAGTTGCTAAGTGCCTTGCCATTGCTAAGGCTGGCTTTGAACTCGTGATCCTCCTGCCTCAGCCTCCCAAGTGCTGGAATCATAGGCGTGCACCACCACACCTGGCTGGGTGATTTTCTTAATAGCAAAATGAGAGTAACATGCTTAAACTTATGGAAACAATTATATTTAGGTATCTATATTTGTCTATGTACTTTTTTTTTTTTTTTTTTTTTTTTTTTGTGGTACTGGGGATTGAATTCAGGGGCACTCGACCATTGGGCCAAGTCCCCAGCCCATTTTTGTATTTTATTAGAGACAGGGTCTCACTGAGTTGCTAAGTGCCTCGCCATTGCTGAGGCTGGCTTTGAACTCCCAATCCTCCTGCCTCAGCCTCCCAAGTGCTGGGATTAAAGGCGTGCGCCACTGCGCCCGGCTTGTTTATGTATTCTTTTTTTTTTTTTTTTTCAGTACAAGACATTTTTATTATGGAATAATACAAGCAAAAGACCAAGTAACATTAAAATGGAGGCCAAGACTAGCCTCAAACTTGAGGCCATATGCACCCCACTGAAAATTTGTAAGAAGCATTTCTTGTGGTCTGGAGATCAAACTCAGGGCCTCATGCCTGCAGGCTGGCACTCTATTTCTGAGCCACATCCCCAGCCCAAGACATAGGTAATGTGATGTGCATGTGGCTCACCCCCTGCCCACCCATTGCCACTGGGTTTCAGGCAATACAATCTGTATGTTTTAGGTGAAGAACAGAATCAAATGAATGAATCTGGATGGTGTGCGCAGGCCTAACCTCCTTCACCAGCTCCATCAACTCCCTCCGAACCTGGTCAAATTTCATGTCATCGACATCATCCGAATAAACCCAGGAGATTTTGTCATAGCTCTCGTTAGGGGCAGGGTACCTCCCATCTGCCAACAGGGGCAGTCTAGCTGTGTGGCTCAGCAGATGCTTAAGGGCAGTCAGGGGGATTTGGTTTCCAAAGAAGTGGAAGGTTCTGAGCTGGGAACAGAGTCCCAGGGCTGGGGAGATGGCCTTCACCTAGGACTCTGTGAACTTACAAAACTCTAAGATCAGGGTCTCAGTGGTGTCTGCTACCTTCTCCAGCAGAACCTGGAGGGGCTCAGGACTCATATCTTTCATGGAAAAATGGCTGAGGTCCAGAAACTTCAATTGATTAGTGCTGGGACACGCGGACAGATGCTTCAAGTCCGATTCTTTCAGTGGACTACATCTCAGCGAGAGCGTTTTCAAGGGGGTGTGGCTCTGGAGGAGTTTATGCAGCATTCAGTACAGGAAGAAGACATGTGATATGTAGATTTCTTGGAGCTTTTTCATCTTTCACAGTTGAAGGCTGTATTTATGGGAAAACCTTCGTGAGCGGCTGGGTAAGGCCCGCGGATTCATGTAGGAGAAACAGAATACTTGAAGGTTCCTCATCTCAGCCACGTAAAAAAGAAAATTTTCCATCATATCCCGAGTCCAGTCAAGAGCATCCACCTCCAGCTCCCGGATGTAGTACAGTGGCAGGGATGACAGCAATTCATGGACGCTCAAGTAGTCCCAGCACATCATCAGCTTCTCAGAATATATCCGGGCCACCGCCTGTCTCTCCTGGACCCACTGTCTGAGGTGGCCAAGGAAGCGTTCCTAGAGGAGCCCAAACTGGAAATCTAGGAAGATCCTCAAGGGTGGCTTCGCTTCTCTTCGGCCGCATTTCTTTCCTTCCTTTGGAGACGTGGCCTCTTGTGCCCAGGTGCCCAGTGGGGCTCTGAACCCTGTGTTGGGGCGGTTCCCATCCGGGACCGAAAATCAAGTGCTTTCAGTTTCCACTGCCTGGGATGAACATTCTGCAAAATCAGCAGGTCCATCGCATCCAATAAGGTTTTCAAAGCCTTGATGTTTCTTGTCTCTAGCAGGGACCACAGAGGCAGGCAGGCCGAGGGGCAGGACAGCACCATCTTCTTTATCAATTCCACATGACCTCCCATGATAGCCTCCCTGTACAGCTGTAGAATGAGCATCCTGGGCAGGTGCTCCAGATTGGGGATGGGCAAGGCCTCGTTGCGTAGCACGGACTGTATCACCAGGTCCTGGAGTGTGGGTACGGTCTGTATGCTCAACCTGTCGAATTCCGTCTCCATGTCTGGGTACACTGGCATGGCTCGCTGAGTGTCTGCAGATCCAGGCAGTGACTCTTGGCTCCAGGATTCTTTTGTATGTATTCTTTATGGTTATCTGTTTATTATACATTAAACAATACCACATTTAATAACTACTCAATTTGAATTTAGCATTAATCACCTTAAGCCTTAAGGTATTGCTTATTGCACAGCCGTTTGTTTCATTAAGTTCATACTTTTATTACCAATGGATGTAGTATTGGGCTTTCTTTTATACAATTCATTAAGAGCAGACATAGAAGATACTGCAGTTTGCTAGTGACAATCAGGAATATCATTAGTGACTCAAGTGGCAATAGCAACAGATGCTTGAAGTACTGCTAAGCTTAGACAAATGTGAACTTGTGCCTCACATCTCGAAGACTTCTGTTTCTTGCTCTAACCAGAGTTGTAAAGAAAGCTAGGTATACATAAGAGACATGAAACCAATATGTTTTTCACGAGACGTAGAATAATTTAGAATGAGAAAGTACAAAATAGCCCAGACTTAAGATGGTAAATATCTCCTTGGTTACTAATTGGGCTGGTATAACAAACACAGATAAAGTCAGCTGCAAAGTTAACAGGAGATAATATTTCTGCCAAGGATATGGTGAAGCTGTAAAGTATTAACAACCCTCTTTGTTTATTTTCTTTATCACTGAAAAACTTCTTCTTTAAAATTGTACACATAAGGAAATACATTGCTTGAAATTATATCCATAATAACAAAACATCCTACTCTTGCTTGGCGGATCTAAGTCACTTTGACACAGAGTATCTGTCTCAATGTCCAACTTGACTTCATTGATGGGGCACCTGAATACAACATTCTACTTATATAGTAACTTTGTACTTTCTAAGAAACAGGATCCTGACACTATAGTCCAGATATGATGTTCACTTCTTTACACACAGCCCAGCTTTGATTCTGTCAAATACTTAAGTCCATCCTTCCCCCAAATTCTATAAAACTCATTTCCTTCATTTCCTGAGATATCTTATGGTTCCTCTGGTGTTCAATTTTCCTCATCAGAATGGGTCAATGAACTTGACATTGAGTGTAGTTTGACAAGTTTGCCCCATGGTGGTCTTGGGATGATTTTGTTAGGACAGAGGTTTATCAAAACCTAGTCAAGTTTCATGTCAATGGAGTAGAATGTCTTCTGGAGCAATAAAAATATGTAAGAATTAGCTTATACTAATTAACATCCTCTAGTGAAAGCGGAGATTTTTGAGGCCTGTTTTCCCAGGATCAGACAGAATATCTGGTTAGATACAATCAGTGGCAAATGTTGACGATAAGGACACAAGTCAAGACTTGAGCTATATGTAGTACCAACTGTACTAGATTTATGCAGGTAACAATGGAAAGCAATGAGAGAAGTCGAATTCATAAAAGTTGTTGAAAGTAGTTTCTGTGCTTGAGGAGGTCTGGCAGCTTCTCTAACAGCTTTGACAGAAAAGAATCACCAAGGCAACTCCAGATTCTTATTTGCCATCTATGTGAGGACTCCAGTTCCCAGAAGGTAATGCTCAGCTCCCTTGACTTCGCTTCCTTGGCAGGCGGGGAGTTGAGGTTTACAGAATTGCGCGTTGGACGGGGTTTCAACACTTGCCACGAAGAACTCAACCGTAGAGGCCTCTCCTCCATCCTGCTCTTTACTTTTCAGGAGCAGCGAGGATCCTAGCGCCTGGTCTCGGTGCTCTGCGGGGAAGGAAGCCTGTCGGCTGGCGGCGACGGGGCGCTCTAGGCCGAGCGGTGCCGTCTCTATGGCCACAGGGGCGGTCCCCCCGCGTCTTGCGCAGGGCGCACGGAGGGCGCGCGCGTCAGTTCCGCGCGGGGCTGTCGGAGCGCCATGGCTGCCCCAAGAGGTGAGGCCCGGCCGCGGGGAGTGGTGGTGGTGTGGGTAGTGCGGGCAACGCGGGACGGCAGGCTGCTGCCAGCCCTGCTCCGCACCTGTCGGGCGGCGGTACCCTCCGCGTTCGTGGGCCGGAGCCCGGCGTAGGCATCGGGTGTCAGGAGTCGGTGTTGACTCGCTCGCTGGCGGTCAGTACAGCCAGCTACCCGCTGTGGCTATTCTGTGCGGCGGGCTCTGCGGGCTAGACTGCGCCAGTCTCCAGGAGCTGGTTGTGGGTGGGAATCGGATTCTGGCTGGCCAGGGCTGCAGAAGACCCGGAGAAGGGCCGGGGCGATGGCCCCAGGCTGGACCTGCATCACCTATGATGAGGCAGGACAGTTCCCTGTCCTGGTCGACGCCACCCGCTGAGTTCTTGTCTGTGCCTGCTGCCCTACGGACGGACGTTCAGAGACGTAAACATTCAATAATGTTTAAAACAGCACTAACCGTTTTGAGATGGAGAAAGCGGCCGTTAGAAGTTTCTCCCAAGGAAAATGTTGTACGTAGTTAGAAGGAACACTAACTGGTATTTTGGGTGGAAAATGAAGTCCATCTAACACCCCCAAGGGATGGCACATTAGGGCAATAATATTTGGTCACTAATTGCTATTTAAAGAAGGTGAGTCTAATTAACCTCGTAGTACTTGTGTTTTGCTAGAGGTTTATATAAGTTGGGACCAGAGCTGAATTTTTGTACTATAGATTAGTAGCTAGGAGAGGCTGAATGACACCCTTATATCTTCCCCACACTTATACCTTCTCCACCCTTTCTTCTTAGAGCACTGAGCTTTACCACTAAATAAACTAACAAATATTTAAAGAATATCTTTTTGCACGAGTGCCAAATTATTTTCCTTGTTGGGAAGTCTACATTTATCATCAGGCCCTGCCCAGGGGCGTTGTCTGTAGTTGCATATGCTTCTCTTATGTATTATCCCATTTCAAATAAATCTTGAGTGCTTTTTTTTTTTTTTTTCCTCTTCCCCCTTGAGTCTTTTGTGTAGCAATACAGGACATAAAGGAGAAAAGAACTGTTTTGATAACAAGCCTAGAATGGGATAGCAAGATTAATTATGAATTAACACTTAAAAATTACAGAAGTCAAATCATTAACTGAAATAATAACAATTGACAGATTCAGGCTTATTGCCTGTTCATATGCCTGGGTCTGATATACCTGTAGAAATGTATAATCCTAACAAAAATTAGTTTCCATAGCTTCCTGATATTCACAAAGGATTTATCTGAGATCAGGTTTTACAAATAATGTCACCCCAAAAATATGATGGAAAAAATATCTAATTCCAGAGTGTAAGTTTTTTTCTGGGACATTTTCCACACAGAAAAAAATTCTGTGTGGGAGCTAATGGGAGCTTTGTGAGAACCAGGGCACCAAAAGTGGCTGCCAGTTGAGTTGTGGGCTTGTAGTTACTGGCCTTGGGCATGATTTGAATTCATAGGAAAGTTTAAAGTGAATCCCCAAAAGGTTAACATTCCTTATAACTGAAATTTCATACTGGACAATTTGTGAATGAAATGTCAGAGGCAATCTTAAAATCTTATTTTTAAAAAGTTGAAATATGTTTTTAAAGTGGTATTACATACCCAAATTCTACATGTTTTACAACTATCTAAACTTACTTTTCTACTTATATAACCATTATGCAAATAGTTGTTTTTTTGAAGTTGATGACAAAATAATGTTCTAGGTCAGAATATGTTTCTAGGCTACAGATATTAGGTGTAGTGTTAAACATTCACTCTTATTTTCAGAATCAGGACCCTATATAAAAGCTAAAATAAAGTAGATTTGCATTTGGCAGTTCTAACCTCTCTTATTTGTGAAAGTATTGATAATCTAGGACATGGGTAGGTAAACTTTCTGTAAAGGGCTGATAGTCTTTGTCTAACTACTCAACCTTGAAGTTGTAGGACAAAATGTAGCCAAAACAAATTGGAAGCAAATGAGTGTGGCTATGTTCCAATAAAACTTCATTAATGGGTGCTGAAATTTGAGTTTCATATAATTTTTATGTTGTAAAGTGTTTTTAAAATTTTTTTTCAACTATTTTTTAAAAATGTAAAATCATTCTGAGCTCGCAGGCCAAATAAAAATGAGCAACAGTGTTATTTGCTCTCCCCAGTCTAGGGAAGTGCTTTCTCCTGTACTGATTAATTCAAGGTTATTTTATTTTTTGATTTAATTTTTTTGAGGTCTTCGGGATTGAAACTGGCTCTCACCTATGCTAGGCAAGTGCTCTGCCACTGAGCTACACCTCCAGCCCTGTTGTGGTTTGTTTTTGATGTAATACATTTCCCCCTGCTGTTGGAAAGTTTTAGAACAAAGCCAGTATTGTAGTAGTCTCCTTCACTTCCTTTTAGACATTGCTTTTTGGCTTCTCAGATCTTTTGGAAAGAACAGTTATAAGCTCCATTTCTTCTGTTCTATCATAATACTTTTTAGATAAGACCTGTAATTTAAAAAATTTGCCTGCAACTTACATATTTTTAATTTACTCCTGGGGAAATATGTAAATCAAAGAAACTGTTTCCTTATTAGGTTATCCTATGTTAACATATTTAAAGGCAATCTCTTTGAAATGCCTATTTTATTTTCCTACAAATGTCATTTTTGAATTGTGGTTAGGCTTCCAAAGCAGTGAACAAAAAGCACATTTAGCACATTACCTAGTTACAATAGCAGCCTGGAGTGTATTTAAATTTGGAATATACATTGCAATTGCTTTCAAAGTTTGCAATTATAAAGGTAATTACAAAGTATAATTTATATATTTATTTTTGTCGGTGCTGGGGATTGAACCCAGGGCCTTGTGCATGTGAGGCAAGCACTCTACCAACTGAGCTATATATCCCCAGCACACAATGTATAATTTATAATGAATGACTTAGTATGCCACAGAATCTTGCAATTGGAATACTGAACAAAATCTATACCTAAGTGGTATTAATATGTAAAGTCATCTGTGCTTCATGTGTTTTATGTTCAGTTAATGGGAGAGTATTGTTTTGAAATAGGATTTTTAACAATAATTTTTCCTAAATAATTAGGATATAAAATTTTTTCATCAAAAGTAATCTTTTATTTTATATTTTCAAGAAGGTAGTGAGGTGTGTTGGTTGCTGAGGTCTCAAAATTGCTGAAAAAAGGGAAAGTTTTATAACTTTGGTACCATGTCCTTTTAGATAAAAACCTCATTTAAGTGGGATACCTACGGAATATAATGTGTGGTTCTGGTTAACAAAAGATTAACTGGCAGGCTGGGATTGTGGCTTAGTGGTAGAGTGCTTGCCTGGCATGTGTGAGGCACTCAGCACCACATTAAAAAAATAATAAGTAAATAAAATAAAGGTATTGTGTCCATTTACAACTGAAAAAAAAGATTAACTGGAAAAAACTCTGTAATAATGATATACAAAGTACTTCTGCCTTAAAAAGCACGGTATGGCAGAGATAAGTTAGTGTTTTTTGACATCTGAGGCATTTCACAGGCTTCATGTGTTGTACTAATTTAAATTATATGTAGGTCTGCCTGGGCCTAGTACAAGAAATGAGATGTTTACTGACATTGGGACAGCACCTGCAATTAAAATATATAAATGTATGTATGTTTAAAATGTATTTTGTGCCAGAAATTGGAAAGTATTTTGGGCTATAACTAATTGGTTAGCTTTTATATACATAATATTATCTGCTAAATAATATTTTTGTTGCACATATTTTCCAGAAAATGTCAGTTTACTATTCAAGTTATACTGCTTGACAGTAATGACCTTGGTGGCTGCTGCTTATACTATAGCTTTAAGATATACAAGGACAACAGAAAAAGAACTCTACTTTTCAACCACAGCTGTGTGTATTACAGAAGTTATAAAGTTATTGCTAAGTGTGGGACTTCTAGCTAAGTAAGTATAAGCACTTTCATTGTATTAAATTATTGTTTTCTCTCTTAGTTAAGGTATTATCTTTATTTGAAAATTCAAGCTACATCATTTCATGTTTGGTTGTTTTTGGAGCAGTGTTTCTCAACTACAGGTGATTTTGTCCTCCAGGATAGGTTGGGGGATGCTGTTGGTATCTTATGAAGTCTGCAAGAATGCTGCTAAATATCCTACAATCCATAACAGCTTTCCACAGTAAACAGTTATCCAGCCCCAAATATTAGTAGTGGTGAGGTTGAAGAATCCTGCTCTACAGCAGGGGTTGGGCCAAGTACAGCTTGCTGCCTATTTTTGTTGCAACAGAGACTGTATGGCTCAGATAGCCTAAAATATTTACTATTTGACCCTTACAGAAAAACATTGCTGACCTCTGTTATAGAGGAATGTAATGATAATAATAAACATTTCTTGAGTGTTTCCTATATGAAGTGCTATGCACTGTGCTAATTGATTTTCATGAATTTTTTCATTTAAACTCTGTATGTTTTTGAGATAAGTACTACAATTATCCCTATTTTATTGGTACAGCATATGAAGAGCCATAAGATTACACTGCTAATATATGGCAACACTGGGCACTGAATCAGTAACATCATATAAAAATCATTTTAACTAGCTAAAGATGCAGTGAAGAGATGGGTAAGGACAGGAACTTTGGAATAAGACAGACCTAATTTTAATACTAGACTCGCTGGGATTATAAATTCACTTAAATTTATTAACCTCTCTAAACTTTAATTTCTTTATTTTTTTAATTGCATAAAGTAATACTATGGTGAGAATTAAATGAAATCCTGTTAGCAAATGACTTATGGAAATATTTATGAGATGGGGATTGAAACCAGGAGCACTTAACTGCTGAGACACATCCCCAGCCCCTTTTTATATTTTATACTTTTTTTATATATATATATATATATATTTTGGTACCGAGGATTGAACTCAGGGGTACTCAACCACTGAGCCATCTCCCCAGCCCTTTTTGTATTTTATGTAGAGACAGGGTCTCACTGAGTTTCTAAGTGCCTCACCATTGCTGAGGCTGGCTTTGGATTCGCAATCCTCCTGCCTCAGCCTCCCAAGTGCTGGGATTACAGGCATGCGCCACCACACCTGGCTACTTTTTATATTTTGTTTAGAGACAGACTCCTGCTGAGTTGCTTAGGGCCTTGCTAAGATGCTGAGGCTGGCTTTGTACTTGCAATACTCTTGCCTCAGCCTCCCAAGCACTGGGATTACAGGCATGTGCCACTGTGCCCAGCTTATGGGGACCTCTTTGAATCATTAGGACAGGTCATAATTCATACAGGTTCAAAATGTGTGTTGGTGAGAGTGGGGAAGTGGTAAGGAATAGCATGTAAATAGGCTTTAAAGAAATAGACAAGTTACATTTAAATATTTCTAGACTCATTTCTAGATTCTTAAATTTTTATTGAGTAGGTTCTATGTGACAATTTTTATATTGAATGCTGGTATAGAGCTATAAATCAGCAAGATATGGGCTCTTCCTTGTTGGAATATAGATTTAGTGGAAGAGACAAAAAGTAAACACACGATTTCAAATGATCATGTGAAAAAGAATGATCTGGGGAGGGAGAAATGAACAAAAATAACTTACAAAGTTGGATGGTAGAAGACTTTAACGTATTTGAGTTTAAAACTTATCTAGTAGGCAGAGATGCTGTGGAAGCCTGATTTATTAGGTTTGCAAGTACAGTAAAATCCTACATTATGTAAAATCCTTTTACATGAAGATTTTAAATGAGATGTCTAATCATACCTTTAAAAGGCAGCATTTCACATGCAATCTCGAAAAAAAAAAAAAATTGGGGGGGGGGGGGGGGGGGGGGGGGGGGGGGGGGGGGAAAAAACATGTTTAAAATTCCAGAACAAATTCCATTTAACTAACTGCCTAAGAATTGATAAATTAATAGAATCTTAAGGCTTAGCTTCTTAAAAAAATTTTTTTTTTAGATATCGATGGACCTTTATTTTATTCATTTATTTATATGTGGTGCTGACAATTGAACCCAGTGCTTCACACATGCTAGGCAAGCACTGTACCACTGAGCTGCAACCCCAGCCCAAGGCTTAGCTTCTTTTAAGAAAAACATAGGGTTCCCCAACTTTCAAAGTGACAAAAAATTGTAACTCAGGAATTAAATAGGATTATCAGAGTATAATATTAGCTGTTTTAAATTGTAAGATCAAATCATGGTTCAGTTTGTTTTGTAGCTGTTACAAATTTTTAGAAACCAATAAAAGAATAAGAAGCCTTTGGTATAACTTAACAGTTGTGCTAGTTTTCTGCCAATCTACCTACATTGGTTTTCTGTTTTATATTCTTTTCCAGGTTTGCATTGCTTGGTGTTTAGTGTTAAGTTTCTTACTCTTTTTAGTTATTCAGCATTATGAGTATGGTTAGTTGTTTTGTGGAATTTTTTTTTTTTTTTTGGTAATTATGTCAAAACAAAAATCACAAAAATTTCTAAAAATTGACTGGGCTAGTCAAATAATAGTGCTGAAATAACAGTGTGAAAAAAACAATTACTATACTTCATCATCATTATCTGTCAATAGTTGGAGTGTTATTGCCAGCATAATATAGAGGCCAGGATCTTGCACACAAAGACCAGGCACAGTCACTAAAAAAGTAAAGAATTATGATATAGAGTTTTGTTTTTTGACATTTGATTTTATGTAACTATCAATAATTTGGTCATGGAGAAGAATCACTTAAGACACAAGGAATTTCTTAGAAAAGCACTGAAAAAAAATTAGAAAGTGTGAAAGAAGTGAAATGCATTTGAAACTAGTGAATTTTAGGCTGAATATTAATTTTCATGGAGAAATGTACTGAAAAAATACCATGTGCTTCTTCAAAATACGGTAAAAACTGAATCCCCAATATTCATACGAGAAAAATGTTTTGGGTTTACTTTTATGAGGATATCTGAAAATATTAACTTGTAGAAATGGTAAAAGAGTGAATGATAAAAGAATTATTTCAACTTATGAGGTCACAGGTTGGTAGCTGCAAAATGAAATATTATAGGACATTGTGATTGCTTCTTTAGCAATGTGTGATAAGACATTGGATAATGAAACTAAAGTATAGCTATCAGTTTGGGAAAGATACGTAGTGAAAATGCTGAAAATTGGTTCTATATTTGAAAGGACAACTAGCTTGTCATTTCAAATTGACCTAAAGCAACTGGCATATGAGAAAGATGAATAAAATAATACGACTCTTTGGGCCATTAGGAATGTATTGGACAGTTAAGAATTGCTGCAAATGAAAAACTTATAGGTTTAGTGGTATGAAGTCTGCAAGAAAGTAAGAAAAGACACTTTCAATACCAACATTTCTTTGTGTACATGTAAAAGCAGGTAATTTTAAAAAGTAAGTAGTTCAAAGGCAGACAAGATGTTAAATAGGTTGTTAAAAAACACAGATTGGATGTCAGTACTTTGCTGTGATGGCGAGACTTCTATCACAGAAAATATTTGTTACTTGAAAAATTTATGAGATGATTTGTTATATACAAGTAATCAAAATTGTTATATTTGAAAACTGTTCCTTATATAATGTTAAAATAATTTTCTAGAGCCTAAACAATGAAATTAGATTTTCCTTTGTTTAAAGTGGAACTAATACTGTTATCACTTGAGAGTAAGGATAACAGTGTTGAGATATCATGGGGAATGTGGAAGGATTACATTAGAAATAACTAAATGTCTTGGGTTACTATTTAAGTGGAAAAAACTTTTAAATGAAGTAAAAGTTTTTTGCTTTCTACGCACTCTTATCCTATTATGAACTACCACAATTTTATGGAGTTGACACAACTATTATCCTATAATTTTATCTGAATTATGCAAAGTTTAATCTCATTATAGTACCCTTCAGCTTGGCTGTTTATTTAGCATGGTCTTTACTGTAATGCTTCTTGCTTAATAATATGTTTAGTCTTGGCTAATTATTGAAATATACCTGTATATTTTATATTATATGTCATTTTAGATAGGGTTGTAGGACAGAGACTCATTGAAGTGGCACCAGCAATTCTTAGCATTTTATAATTAAATTTCATGTATAGAGAAATATCACTGCCACATCCAAATAATCAGTGCTTCATTTCTCCAAACATTTTATTTTATTTTTCCAAACATTTTAAGCATATAATCATGCTAAGACTGTTTCAAGATATTGTTAATAAAATGTAGTGGATCCTTGTGCATTGGTGTACGTCTGTAATATCAGCTACTTGGGAGGATGTGGAAGGAGAATCCTGTTTGAAGTCAGTCTGAACAACTTAGGCCATCTCAAAATAAAAATAAGGGCTGGGAATGTAGCTTAGTGGTGGAGTGCTTGCCTAGCATGTGTGAGACGCTGAGTTCAATTCCCAGGACTGGGGGGAAAAATAAAAGGTAATGGGGTAGTCAGGTTCATTTATTTAGCAAAAATTTATTAAGCTGAAATTATGAGCTTACCACTATTCTAGATGCAAGAAATAAAGTTGAAAACTAAAAAGGTACAGTTTCACCCTCATAGAGCTTATGGTCTATTAGAGACCAAATATTAATAAGAAAAAAGTCGGTGGTATTTTGAAGGAAAAGTAGAAGGTACTGTAAACAAGTATAACAGAGGGCCTTTATTGGATTGGAGGGTTTCCTCTTTGAGGAAGTTTCAATTAGATGTAGACCTGAAGATTGAATTAGAAGTTAAGTAGAGAGGGTGCAAGAAGAACAGAGATTCTTAAGGCAGAAAAATTCATCAGGGTATAAAAGGGTAATCTTTTATAATCTTTTGTGGGCCTGTTAAAGATTTGGGGGTTTGATCTCCAGCATAATCATTGAGCAGTTTAAATTGGGGACTAACATGGTAGCCCATTTTGCTTTAAGAGTAACGTTGACCCTTTTAAGGGTATTGATTGGACAGTTTGGAAGTGCAGTGAAGTGTCTCAGTGGGAAGGAGGGAAACTTATTGAAGGCAAGTGATAATGGCCTATGATGACAGTACAGTATTGAAGAGAAGTTAATGGATTTGAGTTATGCTCTGGACATATAATCTATAGGACCTAGGGATGGGTTTGTGTAGTCAGTTCTCATTATTTATAGGAGTTATATTTTTGAAGTCATCATCAGCATTGAATTAGTGAATGTGAAACTGTTGCTCCTAGGGGAAATACAGGTTTAGGTCCTTATGAGCCTCTGGTCACATTTTTGTCAACTGATCAACATATAACCTTGTTTTATGTGTGTTTTGTTTTAGAGACACTTTAGCACTGTAGTTTGGATCTTAACTATCCCGTAAAGACCAATGTGTTAAAGATTTGGTCCTCAGCCTGGCACTATTGGGAACCCTTAAGAGATGAGGTCTATTGGGAAGTCTTTAGGACACTGAGGACATGACCTTGAAGGGGACTATAGGATGCTGGTCTTCTCTTTTTCTCTTTTGCTTCCTAGCCATTAGGTTGGTGGTTTTGCTCTGCCATGCACTCTCACCATGATATGCTGGCCTAGCTAAAAGCAATGGAGCAAACCAATCATGGACTGAAACCTCGATAAATATGAGCCATAATAAACCCTCTCTATGATTAGCTCAGGTATTTTGCTATAGTAACAGAAAGCTAACACATTTAATACACATTGTTGATTGATTAGTAATCATTAAACTCATGTCCAAAAGCACTATAATTCATGTCTGAATGAAAATTATCTATTATATATTTTCTCCATAATACCATATTATAGCCTTCATACACTTAGAACACTAAGTAGCACTTTAGCACTGTGCTTGGGGGCCATTTTAAACAGCAAAATCACCAACAGAAAGCATAAAATTATGAAAAATGTGGCAATAAATAGATTGCACTTGCAGTATGAGAGCTGAAGGGTAGAATGCTGCCTTGTTCATCCTCAGATGGGAATGTGCATGTTGGGTGATGTGATTTTTTGGCACCTCTGTGCCTATCTACTAGTGACTGACTGTAAGAGCACTGCAAGTATTGATTAGGGGGCTACAAATAAATTTTAGAGAGTAGGAGAATTCACACGTATACAGTCTATGAATAAGGAGGATTGACTCTAAGGTAAGAGAAAGGGAGGTTTCTAAAAATCACATTCATGTTTCCTACTATAAATACCTGGATAGTTGTTTTTTTTCTGAGACAGGAAGAAAAACAGATCTGGGGAAAAGAAAATACAATTTAATTTTGAGTAGATATAATTTAAAGTTTTTAATGACATTGAGACATCCAAGTGGGCATGGAGAACAGGCAGTTTGATTAAATGGGTCTGGAACTCAGAAGTTAGGTCTGGATTGAAGAAATAAAAGAGTCCTTATTACATAAAAAGTATTTAATATAATTGGATTAGTAAAGATTGTTAAAAAGAGTGATTTTGTAAAAAGTTTTCATACTTGTAATGTTATTTGACTCCATACACTTAAAGAGTACTCTTTACTGGACAGGATAACTAGAAACCCCAGAACAAATATAAAGAGTGATTCTTCATAACAGATGCAGTTTGTTTCGACAAGTGGAAGTTAGCTTCTTTAAGAAATCATGAGAATAAGTCTGATCTGAGGTTAGTGCTTTAGAACTTTGTGAAGAAGTAATTTGAGCATGCTAGGGTAAACACAAGGTCAGTCAAAGAGTACAGATTAGACTCTTTGGGTGCCAATAATTTAAGCATAGGTAGTTGAAGCTTCAGTGATAATTCCTAGTGAGCCTTTAGAGATCTGAAATGTGAGAACTTTGAGCCTGAAAAGGGACTAATATAATTTCTAACAGGTTGACCTTCCCAAATTATCTAGGTTCCAGAGCCAATGTTCTCAACTTTCTGTCAGTATAAACAAAATACCTGACATAATCAACTTATTAAAAAAACGGGTTTAGTTTGGTTTATAGTTTTAGAGTTTGCAGTCTATGATAGGTTGGCCCTTTTGCTTTTGCTTCTGTAGCAAGGCAGGAATATATGGTGGAATACAGCTGCTCACCTCATGGCCAGGAAGCAGCAGAGGGCAACAAAGGGCTGGGGTCCCACTGTCCCCTTCAAGGGCATGCCCTCAATGATTTAAGGGCCTCCCATCAGGCCACACATCTTTTAAGATTCTACCACTAGTAACACCAAGCTGGAGACCAAGCTTTTAACACATGGGTATCTGGGGGATAATCAACATCCAAACTATAGTTAGTGCCCATGTTTTAAATGAAAGGTCAGTTTGTCAGAATCTGAGGTGGAAGAGGGTTTCTGTAATTAGGAAATACTATTTAGACAGAACCTATGATGACGATCTAGGTCAAATGGCTGAGACACTAATTCTCTTTGATTCTTCTTCTTCCATTTATCTTTTCTCTAAGGCAGAAGTAGAAGGGTGGTAATCTCTAAGGCATGGGTGTTCTGACATTTGAATTAGTATGGCAAAACCTTTGTAGGCTGAAGAGTATAACTGGCTTGCTAAAATGCTGGAAGATAATAGCTTAATTCTGTTCCTAAATCTCTTCTTTGCCCTATGCATTCATATTTAAAAGAGAACAAACTAAAAAATTACGAATGCAATTCACTTGAAAATTTGGGGATATTTAACATCATACAAGAAAAAAATTGGTTTCAATGAAGAGTGCCTGATATATATTGGGGCAATAGAGACTATGGATTTTATTTTTATTTCTTTAGGAAAAAAAGTCAAATCACATTTGTCTCAGGGCATGGGAAAAGAACAAAAGGCAGCGATGCATACTTTGATGTGAATGCCAAGAGAAGTGTGATAAATACGAGGAGCCACTTAAAACATATTATTACTATAAGCTAAAATTGCTCTAGAAAAATGACTACTGTGAAAAATGCGTTTTTAAAAACCTCAGAATAGATACCTAATTTCATTTCTTTAGAAAGCAAGTAACTACACACTATAGGATACCCACTGTTCATCACCATCAAACAGTTATGAAAAGTGCCAAACATCCTCTTTTAATACTGCAGCAACTAAATTTATTGCCTTTAGATGTTCACAATCATTGCATTTGAGATTGGGTTAAGGAAACAATGTTTCATGCCCCCCCCCCCTTAGAGAAAGATGAAGGAAACATGCAGGTAAATACAGCTGATTTTTGTTTCATTCTTGTTTCTCCATGTCAGCTGTAGCCATTAATTGCTCTTATTAGAAATCTTAGGCTGAGGAAAAAAAGTTTTAATTTGCCAAAAGTGTCTAGAAAGTAACTGGCAGTGACAGGATTAGAAGACAAGATGCCTAATCTCTAATTTTCAAATTAAGAGTTTTCCAGAACAATGATATAATTAAAAAGTCTTTTGATTAGTTAGGACAAAGATAAGCACTTGAAATTATTAGATGTTTAAGTAGTTTCCAATAATTTATTTTTTTCTTATTTTAACTTTATCTCCAAATGTTAACAGTTTAACATGTGTCTTAATTCAGGTTGTTATTTCTAAATGTTAACATTTTTACCATATGTTCTCAGATTGCCATAACAAAATACCACAGACTGGGTATCTTAAACAGTAAACATTTATTTCCCATGGTTCAGAGGCTTGGTGGGGGGAGGATCTAAGTATAAAGTGCCAGCAGTTTAGGCTTCTGGTGAAGGCCCTTTTCCTGATTTGTCTGCAGCTTCCTTTTTGCTGCTGTCAGGGCTCTTCCTCTTAAGGCACAAATCCCATCTTGGAGACTTCATCTTCATGATTTCATCTAACCTAAGATCCCTACCTCTAAATACCATCAATTTGGGGGTTAGGGCGTCAATATGTAAATACGAGGGCACGGGATATATAATAATTGGTCTGTAGCACATGACACATACAATAAAGCATACTTTTAGAACAAGGACATTCTCTTATAATAAAATTATCAAAATTGAGACATCAGTACTGATACAATACCATTATGTAGTTTGCAGACCTTAGATAAATTTTGTCAGTTGCCCCGCTAATGTGCTTCCTAGTAAAATTATTTTTCCTGAATTGCAGTTCACTCCATGATCCCACTCTGCATTTAGTTGTCATATATCTAGCTTCCTTTAATCTCAAACAGTTCATCATTCTTTTTCATTTGTCCTTGACACTGTTAAATAGCATAGGCCATTTTTTTTTTATAGTATCTTTCAAATTAATTTGTTGAATGCCTTCTTATTTGGTTGTTTTTTTCTGGGGGGAGGAATATCACAGAAATGATGCGTCCTTCTCAGTGCAACATGTTATGATGTACATGGCATCTATTAGTCCTGTTTCTATTTATTTATTTATTTATTTATTTATTCATTCATTCATTTATTTATTTATTTATTTATTTATTTATTTATTGGTACTCAGGGGCACTTGACCACTGGGCCACATCCCCAGCCCTTTTTGTATTTTATTAGAGACAGGGTCTTGCTGAGTTGCTAAGTGCCTCATCATTGCTGAGGCTGGCTTTGAACTCGTGATCCTCCTGTCTCAGCCTCCCAAGTGCTGGGATTACAGGCGTGCGCCACTGTGCCCGGCTCGATTTATTTCTTGATTAAGGTAGTACCTGTTGGGTTTCTCCAAAATTACCAATTTCCTTGTTGTAATTAACAAGTATCTTATGGTGAGATTGTTTGAGACTAGCTAAATATTCTCTTTATCATTATACTTTCATCTGTTAGTCTTATTGTCCATTGATACTGTCAAATGAATTCCTGATGCCAGGTGTGGTGGTGCATGCCTGTAATCCCAGGTGCTCAGGCGGCTGAAGCAAGAGGGTATCGAGTTCAAAGCCAGCCTCAGCAAATGCACAGTGCTAAGCAACTCAGTGAGACCCTGTCTCTAAATAAAATACAAAATAGGGCTGGGGATGTAGCTCAGTGGTTGAGTGCCACTGGGTTCAATCCCCAGTAACCCCTTCACTCCACAAAAAAGAATTCTTAATATGCCATAATTTTCTTTCTTTTTTTTGTTTTTAATATTTATTTATTTACTTTAGTTGTACACAATGCAATGCATTTATGTTTATGTGGTGCTGAGGATCGAACCTGGGCCGCGCACGTGCGAGGCGAGTGCTCTGCTGCTGAGCCACAACCCCAGCCCCTATGCCATAATTTTCTAATATCTCAATATTCCCTATACATTTATTCATTTTTATTTTACTCTAAAGAGCTCCCCCCGCCAGCCCCATGGACTAATGGATTATTTTATTGTATGGGTTAGAATTCATTATTATTACGATGATGCTTAAACTGCCCACCCCCCTTGGTCTCTGAACTGAACTTTTTAGCATAGCAAATGTTGAAGGTTTATTTTATATTTTTGGTTCTTCAATCCCAAATCATAATTTCCTCAAGGATTTCTTGTTCCTTTTTTTCCTTTCTTTCTTTTTTTCCAGAATGGTATTTAGAAATCAGAATCTAGACACTAGGTATACATATTGCTGTGTCCTTGCTTCTAGACCCTTTCAGCAGATAGTTAAGGAATATATGCATGCTTATCTATAGCTCTATATAACAATGAGTTACATATTGATTGATACCTACAATTATGATTCAGCCCCACAGGGTTTTCTAATCTTCCCTTTACTCATAATGTTTATGAATCTAGCTTCCATTATCCTCAAGATATTTATTTGCTCAATCGTAAAATATGTAAGTTTCAGAATGTCTAATATATACTTGTGAAAAATACACCTACTAACTAAAGTTCAGTGTTTGTATGTAGTGTTTTTTGCTTTTAGTTTTAGAGCATATAGTAAAAATGCTGTTTTAGAATACTTTTGTTAATTCTTTCCCCCTCTACAGTATAATTTCATTATTCATTTGAAATAATGACAGGTGTTTTTGGTTTCTGTTTCTACTTAATTTAGGATTCTCACATTCTTGTTGGTTTTACTTATAGTTATTGCAATTACTTATAACTTTTGGAATATGGAATTATACTTATTTGAATCAGAAGTTAGAACTGCAAGTATAAAAGGAGGGTGTGGGGAAGAATTAATGGATAGCTACTTTACTTGGATAGATAAGGTTTATGTGGTCTAATTGATGAATACTGGTTATGTGGAAGAGATTACTGGATAATGTGTGTGAGAAATACTGTACTTTCTTCTTTTATACTTAAATATTTTATCTTTTTCACACATTTGTGTCATGTCAGTATGTTAGAAATCTATCTCCTTTAAAGCTGCATGGTATTCCATATATGGGTGTACTGTATACACCAGTCTCTGTTGGTGGACAGAAAAGGAACACCTTAGTAAGGACAAAGTCAACTTTTTATTGTTTGCTATTCACCACAGTCTATGAAGACTAAACCTAGCAGATGTGTAAATGTTAATGTATGTACACTTTGGGTGTGTTTTAGTAATAAACCAAATGTATCTTAAATCTTTGGACTACTTATCTATATTAAGATCAGAGAAGATTCTTTTACTATTTTAATAGTATTATCTAGAATAAATTAATATAGCTGTCAAATACCTATGTTACAGATTTTCTAGCCCTATTTATGTCTCTTGCTGGGTTTATGTTTCACTACCTCTTTGTACAAATGGGTTCAGGATCATGGGAAGTAGGAGTCATGTCTCATATAGTGGGTATTTTTGTTCTCAAATTGACCTCATTATTGATTCTAATTGACCACATTATTGATTTTTATACCTAGCCACTCAAAATCTTTTATGTGAGTTAAATATATTAAACTTTGCAGATGATAAGAAATTTGTAAACAAAGTTAAAATTTCTTAACTTCACAAGTAACTTGTGCTGCCTTCATTTTTTACAGTGCCTTGGTAAATTAGCCCAGGATTTTATGCCTTCTAGTAGTTCTCATCAGATCAAGAGTTGGAAGAATGAGGCCTGTTTTTGACCAAAAATAGGTCAGAAAGAATTGGTTTCAGTCAGTTGATAGTAAGTTTAGGTGGGGAGGCAGCGTGGAATCTCTCTGCATTCAACATGGAGCTTCAGGACTTCTTCAGGTAACAAAAGGTTGCACATGAATTCTATTCCAATGATAAGACTCAAACAAATAGTTTAAGTAGGAAATTTAATAGGAAAGACTATATCTAAAATGCTTTTTCATGATACATGATTCATTAACAAAGTCATTTTTTTTCCTCTTTCCACATTTTGTAATTGGTGTATTATAGTTGTACACAGTGATAGGATTTGTTGCATATTCATACATGCACACAACATACAATTTGGCCAATATCACTCCTTAGCACTTCCTCCTTCCCTCCCCACTTTTAACCCCTGTTCCTGGTCCCTTTCCTCTACTTATCTCCCTTTGATTTTCATGAGATCCCTGCTCCCATCTTTTTTTTTTCTTCAAATTTATTTTTTATTCTAAGTTGTTAGACATGACATGGATATCATTACCCTAAGTGCATGTATGAAGTCATGAATGGTGTGAATATACTTTGTGTACAACCAGAGATATGTAAAAATCAGCTCTACAAGTATAATATGAAATGTAATACATCTTATCTTTTTTTTTCCTTTTTCCTCTCCTAGCTTCCACATATGAGAGAAAACATATGACCCTTGATCCTCTGAGTTTGGCTTATTTCACTTAACATAATGGTCTCTAGTCCCATTCTTTGTTCTGCAAATGACATAATTTCATTTTTCTTTATGGCTGAACAAAAGTCCATTGTGTATTTATACCACATTTTCTTTATCCATTTATCCATTGATAGAACCTAGACTGGTTCCATAGTTTCGCTATTGTGAATTCTGCTGCTATAAACATAGGTGTGCATTTATCACTGCAGTATGATGACTTTAATTCTTTAAGATAAATACCAAGAAGTGGTATAGCTGGGTCATATGGTGTTTCCATGCCTAGTCTTTTGAGGAACCTCCATACTGATTTTCTTTACAGCGGTTGTACTAATTTATAATCCCGCCAATAGTGTAAAAAAAGTCCCTTTTTTCTCCACATCCTCTCCACCATTTATTATTATTTGCATTTTTTTTTTTTTTTTTTTTTTTTTTTGTACTGAGGATTGAACTCAGGGGCACTCGACCACTGGGCCACATCCCCAGCCCTTTTTTGTATTTTATTAGAGACAGGGTCTCACTGAGTTGCTAAGTGCCTCACCATTGCTGAGGCTGGCTTTGAACTCGTGATCCTCCTGCCTCAGTCTCCCAAGTGCTGGGATTACAGGCGTGCGCCACCACGACTGGCTTATTTGCATTTTTCATGACTGCCACTCTGACTGGTGCCAGATGAAATCTCAGTGTAGTTTGATTTGCATTTCCCTAATTGCTAATGATGTTGAACATTTTTTCACATACTTGTTGGCCATTTGTATTTCTTCTTTTGAGAAATGTCGTTGATTCATTTGCCTACTAATTGTGTTATTTGATTTTTTGAGTTATTTACATGTTCTAGGTAGGAATCCTTTGTCAAAAAAGTAGCTAGTGAAGATATTCTCCCATTCTGTAGGTTCTCTCTTTTACTTTCCTAATTATTTCTTCCGCTATACAGCTTTTTAATTTGATGCCATCCCATTTATTAATTCTAAGCATTATTTCCAGTGCTTTAGAGGTCCTTTTGAGAAAGTCTAATTTAGAGTGTACACCCTTTGTTTTCTTCTGAGTTGCATAATTTCTGGTTTAATTCTGAGGTGTTTGATCCATTTTGAGTTGATTTTTGTGCAGGGTGAGAGATAAGGGTCTAGTTTCAGTCTTCTACACATGGATAACTAGTTTTCCCAGCACCATTTGTTAAAAAGGCTGTCTTTTCTCCAATGTATATTTTTGGCACCATTGTCCAAGATCAGATGGATGACTCTTATCTGTGTGGGTTTTTCTCTGTGTCTTCTATTCTATACCACTGGTCTATGTGCTTATTTTTATGCCACTTCCATGCAGTTTTTGTAACTATAGCCCTGTAATATAATATAAAGTCAGGTATTGTGATGCCTCCAGGATGGCTTTTTTGTCTTAGTATTAAATTTAATAAATTTGTTTTTGACAAAAGGTGCTCATTAAGGTATTTAAAAAAAAATCTTTTAGTTGAAGTTGGGCACAATACCTTTATTTTTTAAATTTTTATGTGGTTGGTGCTGAGGATTGAACCCAGGGCCTTGCAGGAGCTGGGGGAGCACTCTACTGCTGAGCCATAACCCCAGCCCCTTATTATGGTTTTTTTTTTTTTTTTTTTTTTTTTTTTGGTACTGGGGATTGAAATCTAGGAGCACTGGACCCCTGGGCCACATCCCCAGCCCTTTTCTTGTATTTTATTAGAGACAGGGTCTCACTGAGTTTCTAAGTGCCTCGCCATTGCTGAGGCTGGCTTTGAACTTGTGATCCTCCTGCCTCAGCCTCTCAAGTGCTGGGATTACAGGCATGTGCCACTGCGCCCGGCCTCATTAAGATATTTTTGATTTGACTTCCAAAAAAAAAAAAGCCAGGATAAACAACCTTTGGGTCTTATTCATTATTTTTATAGCATATTAGGCTGTAGTATATTTAGCATCAATTGTTTCTTAATAGTAAAACAAAAAGAAAGATGATTACTAGTATTTTCTGGAAGGTATATTGTTCCTTTTTTTTTTTTTTAACAACTTTAACGAGTAAAGCTAAGTAGCTGTAAGTCTGTACTCTTAATAAATTAGCAGGATTTAATCTGATTAATACTTATTAATACCCCCTTCTTTGAAACTTTGTGTGGTAAGATATCCACTTATTCTTCTGTATATGTCATAAGTCTTTCTACTTTTTTTTTGTTGTTATTCTTGAGCTTTTGGTCTTCTTTATTAGTTCTTTCAGCTTCTGTAACTAATTTCAAACTATCTTATATATATTTTTATGTAATGTTGCTATAATTCTGAGGTCCTGCAGTGAAATTGGAGCTTTCTAGTAATTAGAATTGTGGTATACCTTGGCTTCTCTAATATCTGTATTAGAGAAGGTGCCAGTAAAAGATACCTAAATCTTCCTGACTCTGAAGAAAAATAGCTTCTAAGCATCTAACAAGTCGATTATGTATGGCCAAAAGAGATGAAGAAAAGGTGGTTAATCCTTATACAGCACTTTACTGGTTTGTTATACTGACAGAGTTACCAGATTGTCTTGCTAATTTGTTTCATAAGCCCTTCTTATGTCAAAAGTGAAAAAGTTGGGGAGAAGATATAGAAAATTGACAGGGAGAAAGGGACCACAACAACATTTATTCATCCAGGTCTTGTGATTATACAGACTAGCAATATGATCCTTAAGTGACCCATATTCTGACAGGACAGAGGCCAACTCTGTTCTCTGGGCAGCCAAACCATGAAGGTTTCTGTCTCTGAGATGTGGAGGTAAAATGGCATTGTCCATAGCTGGTGATTAAGAAAAGGAATAGCTACTATGTTGTAACCTATGAAGTATCAGCTAGAAGAGCTTTCTGTTGTTAGAGATAAACGGATACAGGAGGAGGTGGACTACGGGCGTATTTGTAGAAATGATGCCTCAGTAGTTCCTTCAGGGGAATACTCTGATGATAGTATTTTAGAAGGGTACTAAAAGTTATAGTATACTAAAAGCAGTTTCTTGTACTTCACATAGCCTGTATGGTTTATATCTGTGCTATCATGTGATTCTGGTTAGCGGTAATTACATGTTGTTCATTTATATTTCATAACTCATCACCATTTAAGATGGTTTCTTGGGTTGGACCTCTATGGCACTTTTTTTACTTTAATCTTTTTTTCCTACAATTTTATAATTGAGAAAACATTCTTTTTAAAAATATTTTGTTTTAGTTGGTCATAATACCTTTATTTATTTATTTTATTTTTATGTGGTGCTGAGGATGAAACCCAGTGCCCCACACATGCTAGGTGAGCGCTTTACCGCTGAGCCACAACCCCAGCCTGAGAAAACATTCTTTAAAAAATCATTCTCTATACTTCTTTTAAGATGTCAAGAAAGTATATAGGACATCTGAAATTTTTTTAAGAAGCAACAAAGGGCTGGCGGGGTGCTTGCCTACCATGGACAAGGCCCTAGATTCTATCCCCAGTACCACAAAACAAAAACAAAAGCCAAGTCTTTTAGTAGACCCATCCTTTTGGTATTCCTCCCCCCACCACTTCTGCTATAGTTTGTAGTTCACTAATAGGTTATATGTGTATTACTTTTCAGCATATAGATTAACCTTGTGGTGTGGAGATTGTTGAATTTGACAATAAGAAATGATCTGTAGCTAAGAAGGACATGTTTTATTTCTGTGGACTAGGCCAGATTTACTGTCTTAATCATTTTCTTGGGGGATAGACTATGCTACAGTGAATATATAGATGCAGTTATCAATTTGACACAGTGAAGTTTTGCTTACCCTCAGACCTTAGTTAATTATTTTTCCATTATTTAAATATGAAAAATTGAGTTTCCAGCTGTTGATTTTAATTTGTTAACCCAAAATACAGAGGCACATTCTGATTACCATTAAATAGAGCTATCTTACCAAAACAGTATTATGGCCCTCATTAAGGGTATTGTGTGCTACATTCAGAACCATTTTGATAAAGTATTTTTTTGGGGATATTGATGCTTATTATGAAATATTGCTTTATTTTTAGGAAATAAATGAATTGATTTATACTACAGGAAATATGAGCCAGATTAGCCAATCCACCTGAGCAAAAATAAGGATAGTTGAAGAGCATGCATAATCAATGTGCATTTGGGTAGTAAACTTTTTGTACATTACAAATATAGATTACTGTTGTTGAGATTAGTAAATTATTCAGATTCCTTATAGAATTATACAGGTTTGACCTAAATTTTATGATACTAAGCATATATGTTTATTGTCTATTTTATAAGCAAGATTAATTTACAAATAATGTTGACTTGATCACTAATCTAAGTAACTTCCGTTCTGTTGTACCCTTTTGTTTTTTGCTCTTAAAGTGTAATTTGGAAAAAAAAAAAGGCTATAAAAATATGGCCTGATCAATTAAAAGACTGAACTTAATGCAATAGGGTAAAGTGGCAGAGGATTTTTTAAATAGGTAATCACGATTAGCAATTCTGTTTCCTGATATCTTATTACTTAATATTCTTAGAAACTCCTTAGATATTTGACCAGAAGTTGATGGTCATAAACTTAGTTATCATCACATAGAAATTAATAATGATAGAGCTCCCATGTCAGCCTTTACTACCCTGTTTTTTGAAACAGAGCCTGGTAGGCCCTGGGTAAGGATTGGATCCCTTATGGGGGAGGGAGGGCTGAGGGAGAGGAAGTTAAAAAAAATTAATTTTTTTTATGGTACTTACATTTCAACCCCAGGGGTCCTCTGTGTAGCACTGAGCTACATGCCAGCTCTTTCATTTTTTTTTTTTTTTTTTCATAAAGGGTCTTGCTAAATTGCCCAGGCTGGCCTGAAACTTGGAATCCTCCTGCCTCAGTTTCTTGAGTAGCTGGAATTACAATTATAGCATGAACTTGTGAAATTTTAATTTTTAAAATGGGAATGTATCATTAGTATGCTTCTTTGAATAAGTAAAAATTAGTTGGAAATTATTTTAAAAAGTATACTACTACATTATATCAGTGGACCTAACACAGTATTACTATCTTATGTGATAGGAATCTTATAACAATGTTTTTAAATTTTCTACCTTACCACCTTTTCATCTCCTACTTTTCTTTTCAAAGAGAAACTGGTAGTCTGGGTAGATTCAAGGCATCTTTAAGTGAAAACGTCTTGGGGAGCCCCAAGGAACTGATGAAGTTAAGTGTGCCATCGTTAGTGTATGCTGTTCAGAACAACATGGCTTTCCTAGCTCTTAGCAATCTGGATGCAGCAGTATACCAGGTAAGTGGCATTAATGATAATCAATGGCTCTGAATCTTAAAAACTACTTTTAGAGTAGGAAGGTTTTTATCCTTCATCATGTTATGAAATATTTTTTCTCAATAGTTCTGTTAATGGCATCAGAAATAATATATTTGTGTCAACAGCTAATTTTAGCTGAATTTATTAATTGTTTTGTTTCCAGGTGACCTACCAATTGAAGATTCCCTGTACTGCTTTATGTACTGTTCTAATGTTAAACCGGACACTCAGCAAATTACAGTGGATTTCAGTTTTTATGCTATGTGGTGGAGTCACACTTGTACAGTGGAAACCAGCCCAAGCTACAAAAGTGGTGGTAAGAAATAAAATGCATACCATAACTAAAATAGGAAGCTTCCTATCTAGATATCACCTTGACGAATGCAGTATGATTTTAAATAAACTTTGCCTTATTCATAGACTTTCCCCCCTTAGTATTATACTATTTTTAAGGATAATCAATACTTATTGGCTTTTTATTCTTAGAGAAAAGTATTAAAGTGCATTTTTTTTTGCGGGGGGCTACCGGGGATTGAACTCAGGGGCACTTGACCACTGAGCCACATCCCCAGCCCTTTTTGTATTTTATTAAAGACAGGGTCTCACTGAGTTGCTAAGTGCCTCGCCATTGCTGAGGCTGGCTTTGAACTCGTGATCCTCCTGCCTCAGCCTCCCAAGTGCTGGGATTACAGGGGTGTGCCACCGCGCCCGGCTAAAGTGCATTTTTTTTTGTTTTGTTTTTTTTTAAATATTTTTATTTATTTGCTTTTAGTTGTACACAATGCATTTTACTCATATGTGGTGCTGAGGATCGAACCCGGGTCGCCCACATGCTAGGCGAGTGCTCCACCGCTGAGCCACAATCCCAGCCCCAGCTAAAGTGCATTTTATAGTCAGAATGTACCTTAGACAAAACCCCCTTTCTTTTGTGGATGACAATATAATATTTCCAAAGAGGTGAAGTAACTTCTCTGAAGATAAGAGTTAGTAGTTAACTTGTGATTAAAACTGTACCAACTTCCACGTGGTGAATATGTTAAGAACTTGTAGACTTTTTTAGACTATATATACTAAGCAAGACTTTCCCCATTGAATTTGCATTCTTTCTCAACTCAGTCTCTCATCCTTTGGCATCTATTCTGTCAATGATAGGGATGACGGGGAGGAGTATTCTGTTCACTGACAATGAAAATAGGGCAAAACCAAAAAAGAAAACCCTTTAAAAAGTTTTTGAGAGTGAATGTTAAGATACATACCTGATTTTTAAGGAAATATTCTATGCCACTATCAGTAATAACTGATAACTCTTCCCAAGAAGAAGTAGGAAGAGAAACTCAAGTGAATGACCTTCTAAAGGTCAGGGGTTTCTCTCTACAACTGAATGCTTTCTTCAACTTTTAACAAATGGACTGTGGTTCTCTTAGACATAGAAAAGGCAACTAGAAATGTGGAGAGAACTCATAAAAGTTGCAAGTTTGTTACTTTAAATTAGTAGAAAACTGTTTGTTTTCAGAAAATGTGTTTTAGATTAGTATTTATTGCCTTTGGATGATGTGGAAGCATGCCTATATTCTTGGTGACATTTCAAAACTTTATCAGATATGCACTACACATTTAATCCAGTTATAAATCTTCAGAGAAATAATTTGAGAAGCAAACCTTTAAATGTTAAATATTAACTTTGATACCTCACACCAATAGAAAAGGTGTTAAGTTCACCTCACATAAGTAATGTATACAAAAGGTGTTAGCTAAAACAGGTTATAGGGCAGTTTACCCTACTTTGGGGCACTCTAGAAAGTTCTTTAATATTTTAAGCAAGAGAGAGAATAAAATATAAACCACAAAGGCAAATCCTCAGTGACCCATCTCCTCCATCCACACCCTAACTGACAACAGCTAACACCCAGCCAAGACTACTTATTTCACCTCTGAAAATTTTGCATTGTCTCATACATGAGCTTTTGGAGATATCTCATATCTAAACAGTAATATGAAACCACACTGTTTTCCTATGATGACCATTAGACATAAGTTCAAGTCATATAAGTCTGCTCTAACATTTGGCAAGTAATCTATATAACAGTAACAGCTATAATCACTTAATACTAGCATTATTCTATTTCTAAATTTCTTGGTAAAGAGACTTCTAAACTTATTTAGCTAGGTTCTTATAATAGCAAATCAGAAGTCTTGGATATCACTTCTTTTTAATGTTTTAAGGTATTTTTTATAAGGCTCTACTTATTCTGAATTTTTGGCTTATTGATAACTGTTTTAAAATTCCTGATTATATATTCCTCTTGGTGATCTGCACCTCAGTTCTTCTGTTCCTATAATCAGAATTCAGTGAAGTTGCCCTCAAGTAGTCATGTTGCTTTTTTTTGTTGTGTTTTTTTTGGTGATACTGTGGATTGAACACAGGAGCCCTCTATAACTGAGCTACATCCTTAGCCCTTTTTATTTTTTGAGACAGGGTCTCAAGTTGCCAAGGCTGGCCTCAAGTCTGTGATCGTCCTACCACAGCCTCCCAAGTCACTGAGATTACAGGCGTGTGCTACCACCCTCAGTGGTCATGTTGATTTCTTTATGTGTTCTTTTTAACTCTTCATCAGTACCTCACTTTTCAGAAACTTGTAATCTGTCTTGAACCTTCTTCCCACTAGCCATGGAATTAATTGAAAGTTTATTAAATTCTGTTTATTCAAGACCAGTGTGCATGTCCTTTAACTGTGCTGTGTTTGGCTATCACTCATGCTAGGATAAAAAGGTTGCTTTCTTCCAAAGTTTCCATCATGTCTACCTCATCACCTATCAGTTCTTATCAGTGTTTTTCCTAACTGTAGAGATTAAATTGGCAGGAAAGCAAGTCAAGAATTTATCAGACACTGCTTTTTACTAGTTTGAACTTCCCAGCAGATTTAGTGATATCTCACAGTAAAATTTTTTTTCCTAGTATTTATGCCATTCTTGTAATTTTACTAGGAAAGCATCTGTGTTAATCAGTTTATAGTATAGCAGTGGCTCTTAAATTTTAGCATACATCAGAAGCAACTGGAAGGTTAGTTAAAACAGATTGCTGGGCCCATTCCCATAGTTTTTGGTTCAGTAGGTCTGGGGTAGGGCCTGACAACTTTCATTTCTAATAAATTCCCAGGTGATGCTGCTGCTGCTGGTCCAGGGACCATACTTTGAGAACCACTGGTCTGCAGTGTCTTCTGTTTCTCCTTTTATCATCATACAAACATTTTAGACCAAGCTTTCTCTCTCAGGTACTTACTCTCATTACATTAGGCTTATTTATTTTGAACAAGGTATATTCTTGTTATAGTCAAGTGTCAGCTCTCTAATATCAGCAATATTGAAACAGTATCTCAGGAGAGACAGATGAAAACTCCTGAAGATTAGTTTAGGGAAGAAAGAGAAAATAGTTGAAAACAGTAGATTGTAAAAAAAAAAAAGTTGAAACAGTAGATTGGGACCCCATTTACATATATCTATTGGCACATGTCTCACACTGTTGTATATTTGTCAGTTTTCCTATACATGAAATTATTTAACAACCAGAGCTCTGTATCATCATCATCATCATCTTTTTCAATTCAGTATATAGCAGTGATTATGGTACACAGAAGTTATACTATATTTGATAAAGTGGGGAGTCTCAAAGCCAGCACTTCATCCTGAAGCTCATAGGGAATAAATAAGTTCTAGGATTGATGTTATAAAGTGTTTGAATTAGGGTAGTGACAAATGAAAATTAAGAAGCAGGCCAACTATGCAAAATTCTGCTAGAGTTATTGGTATTAGGAAACAGGAGATACTCATGTCATATGTCTGATTTTAGGGACACATTTTTAACTTAAGTGCTCTGGTTAATTTCTAGAATGGTCTTTTTGTTTTGTTTGGTCCTGTCTTATTCTATAGAATACCTGATATGAATATACTTTTGGTAGGACTGTACTACTGATTTTTTAATTCATTTGTTTGGACTGTTGGATGAATTCTATTTGTTAGTGACTAAAAAGTAACTTTTAAATTAATATTTTAGGTGGAACAGAATCCATTATTAGGGTTTGGTGCTATAGCAATTGCTGTATTGTGCTCAGGGTTTGCAGGTAAGTTATGAAAACATCATTTCACCTGTTGTTACATTTTTTTGAAGTCAAAACTTAAGAATGGACCTAATGTATCTTGCTTTGTCATAACAATTTTATTCCCATTAAAGCTTTATCTTATAATTTTGTGTCAGCTGTTGTTTCTAGTAAATGTGTGGCCTTGTTTAACTCAGTTCAGACCTCGGTCCTTATTCAGACTTGCAGGTTAGCTTTCTAAGAACATACTTTATTCATCCTTGATTATCTCACTCTAGCCAAGAACCCAGAAGTAGATGAAAAAAAGACTCCTGAAAAATGGAAGAAATTGGCCTTCAGAGAGCTCAAAATACATTTTCCAATTTTCCTGTAACTGCTAGCTCCTGCTCCTCTAGGATGTTAATGTTAACCACCTTGGTGTCTATTTTGCCCTATAGCCTCAAGTTTTCATCTGCTTCAACAGATTAGGAGCTACATGATAGAAAGAGGAGGTGGATGGAGTATAACTCAGAAAACATAGAACATAAAATAACTACCATCAAGCAAACAGGAAGTCTGGGGTTATATGTGTAGGGACAACCTACACATATAATGCTAAGTGCAATGTAAGAAATGAAATGTGTTTTAGAAATATTTTCAACAGAATAAAACTTGAACCTCTTAAGAATATATTAGTTATAGCTATATTTCTTTATTATTTGTACCTATTTCAAGTGTTAGGACTTTTTATTTTTGACTAGGAAAACAGGTGGAATATGGAAATATACTACTTGTAAATAGGTGTTTTATAAGCAGAGAAAATCTAAATTTAGGACTATACTTAATTAACCAGCATCATGCTAAACTTTTTTCCTTAGGAGCCAACAAATTAGGAACAGAAATAGTCATCCCCTCCCCAAATAATATACTTTTGATTTTTAGCAAACTTTTTGAACAATTAAATATCTTTACGTCCAATGTTGTATTTAGATCAGCTTCTCCATTACACAATCGAGGAAATGGAGGGTGGTTTCATATTCATCTATGCTGGGAAGAATTAGTTATTAGAATAACTAGCGTAATAATAACTTAGTTATTAGAATTACTAAGCACTGAATAATTAAGTGGTTTTCCCAAAAATAAAATCGAAAGTAGAAATAAATATATTTTACAGCCGCCCCCCCCCCCAAATTCTTTGGCTCTTTCTAACATAGGCTCATTAAAAAAAATCGTTCTTCATTAAATGTTTTAGTTTATGAGTAGTTCAGTACCAGTTCCTAAATCTAACTAACATGGTATTTATATCTAAAAAATTTAAAGTCCTTGTTAAACATGCATTCATTTAAATAAAAAACTTAATACTGGTATATGACTTCTAGTCTGAGGGAACCATACTACTTTGGAATATCTCAAAACAAAAAAATGATGGATCCTCAACCTTGGAAAAATGCACATATACACAAAGTTTATTATCTAGTTTATAGTCCTTCTGACATTATATGAGCTTGTTTTATAGGAAGATGTCTTTACTCAGTCCTATTTAAATTTCATTTTGGATGTGTCACTGAAAAAACTGTTAACTGGTGATTTTATGGTTATTTTGCAACAGGGGTATGATTAAGATAATTTAATAGTATAGTTTTTTTGGCTGACCAATGCAGGTCTTTTACTGGCATTAAGTTAAGCTTTTGTAATCTATCTTACTGCTATAATAAAGGCAGAAACTGTTTTTAACAATAACAGTCTCGGGTCAAATATAGCTTTTAAAGTTACTTTTAGTTATTAAACCTCATGCTCTGTGTAAAAGTGCAAATTAGTAATATTCAGTATATCGTGTCATAACCTACATAATATTTAAGTATGTTTGTTCCTCAAATCATATACTTTACATATCTCTAGGGTATGTTCTAAATGAGATGTTTTAAATTAATTCATAATGATATCTTTAATATGTTCTTTTCTAATTTTCTTATTTCAGGAGTGTATTTTGAAAAAGTCTTAAAGAGTTCAGACACTTCCCTATGGGTGAGAAACATTCAAATGTATCTATCAGGAATTGTTGTAACATTAGTTGGCGCCTACTTGTCAGATGGAGCTGAAATTAAAGAAAAAGGATTTTTCTATGGTTACACATATTATGTCTGGTTTGTTATCTGTAAGTATCCAGGAATTAAAGGTTATGAGTAGATCCTTTTAACTTTTTTTTTAAAGTTAGATATCTGTTTTAAACCTTTAGCATTTTGACATTATTCTTTTGATACTGTGAATATCAGTTCAAAAATGTAATTTTGGTTTTATTGACTTTCTTTTGTGGCACATCTACCCCAAAGCAATTTTGCTTTCATAATCAAAAGTGTCTAATGTGATAGCAATCAATGTGTACAATTTAGTAAGATTATTAGGCATCCAAGAAACATTTATGAAGGAACTACTACTATTCACTTTTAGTACAAACTCTCAGTTGTCTGCTTCCAAGGAAAATAGTATTTTTCCTAGGTAAATCAGTGTAGCATCTCTAGGAATGAAATTACCTTATCATTATGGAATGTTTCCTTTATTGAAGTGTTGAGATTTTTCTCTTTCTCTATCCCAAGTTCTTGCAAGTGTTGGAGGCCTCTATACTTCTGTTGTGGTCAAGTATACAGACAACATTATGAAAGGCTTTTCTGCAGCAGCAGCCATTGTCCTTTCTACCATTGCTTCAGTGATGCTGTTTGGATTACAGATAAGTATGTCTTTGTTTGTATTAGTTGTTAATATGGAAGAACCTTTCATCTAATGATTCATTCATCTCATTAAAAATGGCAGTTGGTTCTACTGTTTGTAGAAATTCCTAGTTTTGTTACTACAAATCACAGTTGTGTGGAATGTGAGCAGGCAATAGCTAGGCTTTTTAAATGGTCCTAGAGTTGAAGCTGAGGGATGCTGGGTTCTATGTGAAAGTGAGGGGGCTGCTTAAGTACTAAAAAGAGCTTTTTTTTCAGTCATGGCTTCTCTATTCCAGAGATGTTAGATACACGATGACCTGAGTGATCAGGGTGAACAGTAGGCCCTTCCTAGCTGTGGGGTTTGCATCCATGAATTCAGTTAGCCACTAGAAAAAAATTTGGGGAAAAAAATGCATCTGTACAGACTTTTTCTTGTCATTATCCCCTGAACTATCTAGTAGAGCAGGTATTTACATAATCATTTACATTGTGTTAGGAACTGTAAGTAACCTATGAATTATTTAAAGTATACAGAAGGATATCTGTAGGTTACATGCAAATATGCCATTAAATATATGGGACTAGAATATCTACAAATTTTGGTATTCCTTTTACAAATGAAGGTAGATAAACAGAAATGTTGCAGAAAACCATTTTATAGTATGATTCAATGCCCCATAGATTCTTGGGAACAACTAGTATGAATGGTACTCAAGAAAATGATACAAGGTCCTTGGCAGTGGGATTAAATTATGTAGGGTTATTTTGAAGAAAATAGAAAACATTTTTATCTCCTTCTTTAGCTTGTATTTTCCTGTTTTGGACTTGGTTAGGTGTGAATTGGTTTTGAAAATAATCCAAATCTAGATTTTTCTTTTTTCTATTTTATAAAGATTCTTTTTTCATTTAAACATTTTTGTTCTCATGTAATTAATACAAATTAAATATTACAGCTAGCTTTCTTTTTTTAAATATTTATTTGTTTTTAATTGTACACAATTTCTTTGTTTTTACATGGTGCTGAGGATCGAACCCAGGCCGTACATGTGCTAGGCGAGTGCTCTACTGCTGGGCCACAACCCCAGCCCTTATAGCTAGCTTTCTGGCACCACTGCTATGTTAGTCCTTCTAATATAATTTTCCTGCCATTCAGATGGCGTCTGAATTACTTAGGCAGTAAATATTTTAGGGTGCTTTATGCTATGCAATCATTTTCACTATTGACCAGTTACTATATCATAAAACTAACACATGAGGAAAATCTATCAAATGTCTGTTAAGTATAGGCCTGGCCTGTATTTACATTTTAGAATTTATTCCTCTTACAAATGTAGGTAGATAAACAATAATACTGCAGAAAATCATTTTATAGTATGATGCAAATCTAGCCTGTATCATTCATTAGCAGTATAACCTTGGAGAAGTTACATAGCCTGTGTTTGTTTTGTCATCTGTAAAATGGGAATAATGTCACTATCTCCTGGGGTTGTTTTGCAGGGAATGTGTACAAAGCCAACCACTTAAAACTTCAGTTTTAGGTATCTCCACACATTCTCATAGATGTTTTTCTTACCTGATTTGGGTGATTTTTTTTGTTTGTTTGTTTGTTGGGTGAACTTTTATTTGTAGTTCTGATTTGTCCTTATGTCCTTGCTCCTGAAGACAATCTGGTAACAGTGTAAAATACTTTCGGTCAGTGTTCTATCTTAGCAACATCTTTCAGTTAACTATTTAGATGTAAGATAAAAACTGCCCCTCTTTTTTGAAGGCAAAGCTGGTCTTTTCTAGTTAGGGGTGAACTAAAATCATAGCTTGATGTCATTTCTCTGCATGCCATTTTTTTAAAGTTATTAAGACTCTATTTTTAATGGAATTTCAACATAAGCATTTATTTATATAATGCTTACATGCCAAGTTTTGACAAGTGGTAATTCCATTTTTTGTATTCTGATTTTCAGGATAAAGATTTAAAAAGTATTGCAGGACATGTAATTTTGTATAGTAAATCACCACTTCATCTCTTCCCATTCAGAAATTTTCAGTGATTTGAATAATTGGTCACCTAACTCTGAATTTTGCTCAACTGTGTTTTAATCTAACTTTTCCACATTTCTGATATCATAGAAAAGCTACATCACACTGTATTTTTTAAGAACATTTTTTAGTTGTCAGTGGACCTTTATTTTATTTATTTATATGTGGTGCTGAGAATCAAACCCAGTGCCTCACACATGCTAGGCAAGGGCTCTACCACTCAGCCATAACCCCAGCCCCCCCACACTGCTTTTTTTGTGTGTATTCAGATATATTTATATTTTATATTCAAAATTATGGGAAGCTATTCTTTCTCAGAGAAGAGTTAGCGATCAGTGATCTTTGTGCTAGAATGGATTTTTTAGCTTTATTTCTTATGATAGCATAAACACTCAATTTAAAATTTTCAGAATTTATTGTTATACAGCTTTAAAGCACAAAGACAGATTAAACTTTTCTTTTTCTTTTTTCCTCCCTTCTCAGCACTTACCTTTGCTCTAGGTACTCTTCTTGTATGTGTTTCCATATATCTCTATGGACTACCTAGACAAGACACTACATCCATCCAACAAAGTGAAACAGCTTCAAAAGAGAGAATCATTGGAGTGTGATTTGAGCCTCAGGAGAGATTTCTACTATGACTAAATCATTTGCATTAAATTAGAGCCTTAAGTCAATCTTGGAAAGTAGCTTAAAATGAGAACGAACCAATTAATGATATGGCATGAGAATCAAGAAGAAAGCTATATGAATGAACTGTTAATACAGAGATTTAATATGGGCCTGTTTGGGTTCAAGCTGTATTGTTTTAGAATGAAGGAATTTTATTATTGTATATATAAATAATGTATATAAAAAGTATGGAGATGATATGGTATTAAAATCATATGAAGCTACAATATTCGAGTAACAAGATGTGGGACAATGTTGAAGGGTTAAAGTGCCAAAGCCATTTCTGTACTAACTGTTCTCTTGTTCAGGTACCAGGGGAGAAGGATGGCCCTTCCTTGTTCTCCAATTCACATACAGTATTGTCCCAGCAGCAGTAAAGACCTAGCTCTTTAAAGAGGCAGAAATGAGGCAAGCTAGTTCAGAAACAAACTGAATGTGTAACTTCTCAAATGAAATCTATTTCATAATTCGGACAATGGTTTCTGGGTGGTGACTGAGTACTCCTTTAGTGGTGTGTTTGTGCCATTCATTGTCTGGTTCATATTTCTTTCCTCTTAGAAGATATACTTTTTTTTCAAAAACATTTCTAATGTCACTTTTATACTTTTTTTTATAAAGTATGGTTAAATGTTGGGCTCTCAATAATTTGTTAAATTTCAGTGTTTTTAAAAAAATTTCTATAATGTTAATTGGGAAATTCAGCAATAAACTTATTTATATGAATTCTGTTTAATCACTTTTTTTTGTAATGTAGATATGACTATTAAGAATGCAAAAACAGGGCTGGGGTTGTGGCTCAGTGGTAGAGCGCTCACCTAGCACAACATGCGTGGCTCGGGTTCGATCCTCAGCACCACGCAAAAATGAAGACACTGTGTACAACTAAAACAAATAAATAAATATTTAAAAAAAAGAATGCAAAAACATAGAAAACAAAAACAAAATTTTTCAGCATCTGGAATTGTATCAAGGTTCTTTGTTCACAAATAATATCTATAAATGTGGTTTAAGTGAAACAAAATCAAACACATCTTAAGAACAGCAATCAGGGTTATAAGGCTCTGGGTTGTAGAAATTAATGGAGTCTTTTTTCAGTGACCTGCTTTTGTGAAGGCTTTGCTCTAACCATTACTGTCCCTGTGTCATATCACTTAAGATTCAAATTGATCTGGGAAGGAGAAAATTCCTCAGAAGTGTAGAGGAATACTGCACATATAAAACATGTTCTTATTGTACATTTTTACTCCATGGCTGGTTTGTGCTAAGGGAATTTTAAATAGAAAATATCATGGAAGCTAATTCACTTAAAATTGAGACTGTATGGATGAGTCTTTTTTAGACCAAGAAGGTAAACCATACTTGCCAATATAAAACAATGGTTATTCTAACTGGAGAAACTTTGGCTCATATTGTTTCTCTTCATAAAAAAAGACGATAAATTATATTCAGCAAACTTCTGCTAGCAACATTTTAAATGACATTATAGAAGATTTCAATGGAAATGGTGGTAGAGGATGGCCATGCTGATCAAACAAACAAATCACATTCTACTCATGTCATCTAAATCAAGCTCATGTTATTGCATCAAGTCACGCAAAATCTACTTAACAAATATGCAGATACGTGAAAGAAAGTTTTTTTTTTTTAAATTCCATATCAAATTACAGTTTAATTATTGGACTATACATTCTACTAAAAAAAAAAAATCCTAATACAATGACTGTACAACTAATTTCTTGCTCTTCAAATATATTCAGTCCTAAAGTTCACATAGGAAGCAGCCACTATGTATCAACTAAAAGGTAAGCATGAAGTAGGTTCTCTCTGGGAGTAGTTGTCAACTATACTGCCAGAAAGATGCATATATATCTTATTTTTCAGAACTAGCCATGACTAAAAGAAAATTAGGATTATCCCTCCTTTCACCAATTACTTGAAGAAAACATCAGATCATCTCAGTTAAGAATAATTTCTGGCCAGAGCAGTAGCGCCCACCTGTAATACCAACTCAACTGCTCGGGAGGCTGAGGCAGGAGGATCACAAGTTCAAAGCCAGCTTCAGTAAAAGCGAGGTGCTAAACAACTCAATGAGACCCTGTCTCTAAATAAAATATGAAATAGAGCTGGGGATGTGGCTCAGTGGTCGAGGGCTCCTAAGTTCAATCCCTGATCCCTGCCTCCCTCAAAAATAATTTCTGGAAGAATGACACTATAAAAAATGTCAAGTCATAGTTTAAATTCTGATTCTTTATCCCCATTAGACCACGATATTAAAATGACACAACTTAGTTTTATAAATGTCTAAGTACCTATTGACCATGAGGGAACTCACATGACTTTTTTAAGGATAAAGATTAAATAAGTTGGAAAGTCACACTTCATCTAAAAACAAATAACTGAAATTCACTTAGCATTTTAAAACACCATTTTAATTACAAATTACATTCTACATACAGGAATTATTCCAAGAAGTTTCATTCCATTGGCCAAGACAGAACGGACAGCTTTGAAAAGATGAAGTCTGGCCTACAAGATAAACCAAAGAACGATTAAATGTTCAATAACATGCTACCTGTAAGTAAATAAATAAGAATGGTTTTAGAAGAGAAGTAATTCGGGGGGGAGGGGAGTACTGGAGATTGAACTCAGGGGCATTAGGCAACTGAGCCACATCCCCAGCCCTATATTTTTTACATTTTGTTTAGAAACAGGGTCTCACTGAGTTGCTTAGTGCTGCACTTTTGGTAAGGCTGGCCTTGAACTTGCGATCCTCCTGCCTCAGCCTCCAGAGCTGTTGGGATTACAGGCATGCGCCACTGCACCAGAAAGTTTTAGACATAATTCTAACTTCTAATTTAAAGTAGAAATAATATTTCAAGTATAGGCAAGGGAACAAATTCTAGTATCCCTTACAGCAAGACTAGTACAGAAGGGGTTTGTGGAGTAGGAATGGTGGAACTTTTCATTCTAACACCTGAAGTAAGAAAATGTGTTTCATGGTCTATAAACATTGGTTCTTAGTCTAATTCTTAATTATTACCTGAATCAGAAAGTACATTTCTATAGTTTAACAACAGAATGTTATTTGATAAAATTCTACAAGACTGATATTACTAATATTTTGGAATCTTGGTCTGAGGCTGCTAAGGATTCCAGGAAAGACATTCATTATAACCTACCCCAGCCACATCAGGAGGACTGCCTTTTATTTGGAGTGTTTTGTGAGCCACAGCTGCAAGATGACTAAAACAGGAAGAGAGAAATCATCATTGGAACAAGCAGAAATTTCCTGTTATCAAGTTCATGTTATATCTATTTCTTTTCCTTCAACTTGGAATAAGTCAAAGTTTAGAAGCACTAACGGAGGTACCCAAAGCTGTAAAGTTGAGACTGAAATTCACTGCTTTTCTAAAACAAAGCAAAACACACTTAACTCAAGCTTTAAATTTTGGCCCTGGTTCTATTACCAAGTTCTTGATATTATAATTTCATTGATAGTTTTATAAATATAGGCTATTCCTTTCTAATAATTTTTCACTTACTTAGACAACCTTTAAAATTAAAAAGTAGAACATGCCATGGCCTTTTCCCTATGTAGTGAGGAGGTGGGCTAGAGACTAGTTATCGATCCATTCCATACACACAGGCCACTCTTCTTTAAAGCACCTTTTCTATTCAGGTATGGCAGCAAGTAGAACAATGTGCCAGAAAAATGATGCTTAGGATGTTCATTTAATGATTGATATTTCCTAAGATTTTCTGGCTTTATTATTTCTGTATATCAAGGAAAAAAGTCTAGTCAAGAAAATAGTCCTAGGGATGGGGTTGTAACTCAGTGATAGAGCGCTTGCCTAGCATGTGTGAGGCACTGGGTTTGATCCTCAGCACCACATTAAAATAAATAAAGATAAATAAAGTATTGTGTTAATCTATAACTAAAAGAAAAAAAGTTTAAAAAAAGAAGAAAAAGAAAGAAAATAGTCCCACAAAGTCTCTAATTTAGTAGATATTGAGTAAAAGCAAAATTTCCTTTCTTCTTCTTCTTATTATTTTTTTTGTGGTACCAGGGATTGAACTCAGGGACACTCGACCACTGGGCCACATCCCCAGCCCTTTTTTTGTATTTTATTAGAGACAGGGTCTCTCTGAGTTGCTAAGTGTCTCACCATTGCTGAGGCTGGCTTTGAACTCGCGATCCTCCTGCCTCAGCCTCCCAAAGTGCTGGGATTACAGGCGTGTGCCACCGCGCCCGGCAAAATTTCCTTTCTTAAATAGCTTATGGGGCTGGGGCTGGGGCTGAGCGGTAGAGTGCTTGCCTAGCACGTGTGAGGCACTGGGTTTGATCCTCAGCACCACATTAAAATAAATAAATGAAATAAAGGTATCATATCCATCTATAACTAAAAATAAATAAATAAATAAATAAAAACAGATAAGTAAATAAATAAAATAGCTTATGGGAAGTTAATGCTGTTGCTATATAAAAGCAGACTCAACTTCTATTTCAAGGTTTTTAAATAACCATAAAATTTCTACCAAAGTGTAACTGGTAGAAATTCAATCTCTACCCTCTAGCTGACTGATGTTTCTGTGCCTCTGCTTAAAATGCTTTTATGGACCCAGTGCCCTGAAAATCTAAATAGCAAAAAGTACATGGCAAAAAGGCCTGTACAGACATCATTTGTCATCTCTTCCAGGATTATCCTTGTAGTTCCTGCACACCTGAGCTTTGTCCTACTTCCTAGATACATGCTTCTCCCAATTAATATCTACTGCTTTCCCCCTGAGAAAATCCTTTTGATCCTCTGGGTCTGGGCTGAAATTGTCTTTTATTATGTTCACTCTATCATAACAAATATACACTGTGCTGTACCTACCCAGTTCATTGTGGGTAGTTGTCTCTATTCACTCACTTGACTATAGAGACTATGCTTTATGTCACTGAATGAATAAATGAAACTGAATTGCTAATTGGCAAAGATGAAGCAAAAATTCCTGTAACTTAAAGCAAAACTATCAATTTTTTTAGGGCAAAGGATTTGTCTACTTATAGGAAATCTTTAGATGAACGAAAGGTTCTTTGTTGGATCAGGTCTCAAATGTCATTAATGCTTAAAAATAGGAAAATTATGAAGTACCTTAGAGTTAGAAGGTAACTAACAATGTGCCTGGGTTGAAGGTCCTGAGATGATCTAAAAAGCACCTCGTCAAACCTAAAAGAAAGATGACAGGGACAGCTGGCAGACACAGACTGTGCACACATTATTCTAATTATTCTAAACTGTTAAGAGACCTTGGATGAAAGACTGACTTGACATCATTAAGAGTGAAGGGCATATGGAAAAAGACCTGTGTACATCTGAAGGTAAATGCATATTTTTCTTACAAATTCCTGGATGCAGGGACTTTCTAAATCATCTTGCTATCCCTTAAGCCTAGCCCAGAGCAGACTTAAATCATGGCTGTTAAAATGAATGTACAAAGCCTCCAGCCATTTTGAGGAACATAATCTACAAACTAGTAAAATCTACCTTCAAGCCTAAGAAAATCAGGTTGGTTTATTTTCCTTCACAAATTAGCTACACATGAGTAAATTTTACTGTTTGGCAATCAAAGAAAACTGCCTTGATTTCAGCCACTCACATTCTTCTTGAGACTGATCTCAGCTAACAAGTCTAAGAGGTATGGCCTCCTGCCCAGTGTGGGTGCATCAGTCAGATCTATTTGATACTATGAGCTGAAGCCAGTAAGCAAATGAAGGATGTATGGGCTTTTAGAAGCTGCACAAAGGGAGGATTTTTCCTTATCAGGGTGAGAAGGTACTCTTTCTAAAACCATAAGGTTATGCTTTTATAAGGCTTTACCAGCCCAAACAATGGGCTAGAGGATGCCAGGCATCTCTGCTAATTCAGAGGTGATAGCCTTTTTAAGACTCAAGGACTGATCTTGAGCAGTGGCTCATCTGTGCCCTTCATCTTGCCTTGAAAGGCAGAAAAATCACTTTTGGGGCATACTTTCTAGTGGTCAGCAAAAATAACAACCAACAGTTAATTCAATTAGCAGAAGCAGACTTGGTAATACCAGGAAACCATCATACCTGAGAAGATGCTGGAGAATTGAAACAGACTGTGGCTCTTGTAAGCAAGCAGTATTGAGGTCATTCAGATAACCAGATCCAAAAGTCTCTTCCAAACTATTATCATAAGTTAAAAACATCATACAGGTCATGCAAGGACACACACATAACTGCATGTGATGAACATTACCTCAAATATACAGTCTTGATCTTAACATAGCCCTAGACTGAATCCTCCATTTTCT
Source organism: Tamias sibiricus (assembly GCA_025594165.1). NCBI lineage: Eukaryota > Metazoa > Chordata > Mammalia > Rodentia > Sciuridae > Tamias > Tamias sibiricus. The sequence continues at coordinate 74,127,547 of CM046666.1, forward strand.
CAATTGAGAAATTCAAATTGAATCTCAATTTGAATCCTCAAATCCTCGACTTGTTTCTATATCTGTAAAATGCAGGCAACAAGACATTCTTTGGCAGCATGATTCTGAACAAATTAAGGTTAATATACAAAAAGGCATTTCTTGTAGGTGCTTAATAAATATTTAAAAACAACAACAGGAGGTCTGTTGTGCTTTAGCTGATTTTGAATAGGAAATGCTAGAGAAACCCAGCAAACACAGCCTGCCTGCCATTGGTCTTGGAACTACAACACCCAGGTCCCAGCCTAGGGGAGGACAGTGGTTTCCCCGTGATGTCTTCTCACCTGTGGAGGCGGGCGTGTGTGTATTGCAGGAAGACTCCTGTATCCCCACGGCTCTGGAAAACACGATCCCAGTTGAACTGATAATCCGATAAGAGTAAACCTCTGAAGTCCTACAATGACAGTAAATCTTTAGCCCTGGGATTTGTTCTAATACAAGACAAAAAGGTCTCATAAGAAGAGATCTAAACAGACCTGAATAATGAGCGCTGCGAGCCCAACCCTCTCTGCAGTCTCCTGTGGGTTCTCAAGTTCTTTAGTTGCTGAAACAGACAAAGGCAGCTCTCTTTAACTTGCCTGACACTGCCAAGATCATAGAGGTGGAGAAAAAATTTACCAAAAATGCATGCTGACAATTAAAACCAAACAAATTCAGAGTGGGCACTTAACCTTCCTAATTTAGGCTAATTTTTACTTTTCCTATCTCAGTAAAGGGAAGAAATAAGAATTTATTTTTCTTTCAAATATGCCTTGTAAGATATTAGATATAGCTGATACTTATTTTTCTAAGGGAGATTAAACAAAGTCATATGAACTTGTGACCTGTATCTAATTTGTAACACAGGAACCTCAAATAATAACCCAGACAACAGAATGACGATACCCAAATTATCCATGAAAAGAAGAACAAGATTCTATTCAGATTATTAAAATGAACAACTCCTGAGCAGCAGGTCTGCTACCTTGGGCATCTAAAATCAGTGAAAGCTACTTTTGACATGGCCAGGAAAAGTTCAGCAGACAATTATAATACATCACATTGCCTGAAAGTCTAGTAAAACATAAAAGTGGCATGTAAGGTATGACTTCAACAACAAAATGTGGATTTACTCTTAATGGAAGCCATATTCTGTAGCATCCTTAGTCGAATCTCATTTAAGACATCTTCCAGAAAAGTGACATCTCCCCTTCGTGTCTTCATTCCTTGCACTATTCCAAAGGGCACATGCTGGCACCTGAAATGGACAGGCATTCAGTCAACAGAAAGCTAAAAAAGAGCTGGTAATACTGAGTATACCAAAATATGCTTCCAGAGAGGAATACAAACTAACCCTCATGGTGAAGTTTTAAAAAATTAATAAAATGAAACAAGATGTAACTTGTTGAATGCCCCAAACATACTAAGCAGAGAGCTTTATAAGATAACCACTAGCAGGTGATTAAACTACTAGTTGCTTTGAAAGAGGAGGATTCAGAATTCTGAAAACCTAGACACTGATGGCAAATGTCTAACAAAAACACACTATTAGAACATAAATTCATATGAAAATCGACTCTGCTTCTCCACCCTAAAACATTAAGACCTGAAGTCTGAATAAAAATCTCTCTAGGTACATTTTTAGGCTTAGCTGACCTAATACTTAGTGACCCTGGGCAGCAATTAAGAACCATGAAGACATTACCTTTCTGCCCAATCATATCCCATGATCTTCAGCATTTGGAATACTTGCTGAAAATGCTTTTTTTTGCCCTTTATCTGTCTTGGGAAAAAAATATTTAAAATTAAAAATACAGTAATAAGTTAATTATACAAAACTAGGTTGGACATGAATCAAATTAACAGTTTTTTTTTTTTTTTTTTGGTACCGGGGACTTGAACTCAGGGGCACTTGACCACTGGGCCACATCCCCAGCCCTTTTTTTTGTATTTTATTAGAGACAGGGTCTCACTGAGTTGCTAAGTGCCTCGCCATTGCTGAGGCTGGCTTTGAACTCGCGATCCTCCTGCATCAGCCTCCCAAGTGCTAGGATTACAGGCGTGCGCCACCACGCCCGGCTTCAAATTAACAGTTTTGACAGACTAAAATCATTGTCAATCAGTATGTTTAAAATAAATACAAAAAGAGGTTGCCAGTAAAAGAGTATCTAAACTGAGTGCTCCACAATAGGTAAATAAGGGCCATCGCACTCCATCAAGTCAAGAGGAAATATGAATTTTAATCTACTATGATTTCTATTTAAATATCTTCTCTCTCAGCTATTATGATGCTTATTTCTAAGAAGACCAAAGACAAACTTTAGAAAAACGTTTGAGCCAGGCATGGTGGTGCATACTGTAATCCCAGCTACTTTAGGGGCTCATACAGGAAGATCATATGTTTGAAGTCTGGGCAACTTAGCAATACCCTGTCTCAAAATAAAATTTAAAAAGGTTGGGGGTGTAGCTCAGTGTTAGAGAGGTTGCCAAGGCATGTGAGGGCCTTGGGTTTAGTACCCAGTAATGCAAAATAAATAAATAAATAAAAAGATGTTTGATGGCAACTTTCTTAATAGAAAGAGAGGTTGCACATGAAATGGAAGGAAAGGGGAGAACAAACTAGATAACTCTCAGCCATTAAAAAAAAAAAAAAAAAAAAAAGTAAACCAAAAACTACTGATGAAACAGCCTGGATAAATCTCAAGAACATTCACTATGGTGGGTAAATAAAGCTGATCTCAAAAGGTTACATACTGTATGATTCCATTTATATTACAGGGTTAGGGGATGGAGGGAAACTGATTTTTTTTAGTGGCTGACCACCAGAAAGTATGCTTTGTTAAAGAATAATTTCATGCTGTAAATATGGAGATGGTTACATAAATCTATGCATATGATAATTTTTTTTTTTTTTTTTTTGGTGTCGGGGATTGAATTCAGAGGCACTCGACCACTGGGCCACATCCCCAGCCCTTTTTTTTGTATTTTATTAGAGACAGGGTCTCACTGAGTTGCTAAGTGCCTTGCCATTGCTGAGGCTGGCTTTGAACTTGGATCCTCCTGCATCAGCCTCCCAAGTGCTGGGATTACAGGGTGCGCCACCACGCCCGGCTTCAAATTAACAGTTTTGACAGACTAAAATCATTGTCAATCAGTATGTTTAAAATAAATACAAAAAGAGGTTGCCAGTAAAAGAGTATCTAAACTGAGTGCTCCACAATAGGTAATAAGGGCCATCGCACTCCATCAAGTCAAGAGGAAATATGAATTTTAATCTACTATGATTTCTATTTAAATATCTTCTCTCTCAGCTATTATGATGCTTATTTCTAAGAAGACCAAAGACAAACTTTAGAAAAAACGTTTGAGCCAGGCATGGTGGTGCATACTGTAATCCCAGCTACTTTAGGGGCTCATACAGGAAGATCATATGTTTGAAGTCTGGGCAACTTAGCAATACCCTGTCTCAAAATAAAATTTAAAAAGGTTGGGGGTGTAGCTCAGTGTTAGAGAGGTTGCCAAGGCATGTGAGGGCCTTGGGTTTAGTACCCAGTAATGCAAAATAAATAAATAAATAAAAAGATGTTTGATGGCAACTTTCTTAATAGAAAGAGAGGTTGCACATGAAATGGAAGGAAAGGGGAGAACAAACTAGATAACTCTCAGCCATTAAAAAAAAAAAAAAAAAAACAAAAGTAAACCAAAAACTACTGATGAAACAGCCTGGATAAATCTCAAGAACATTCACTATGGTGGGTAAATAAAGCTGATCTCAAAAGGTTACATACTGTATGATTCCATTTATATTACAGGGTTAGGGGATGGAGGGAAACTGATTTTTTTTAGTGGCTGACCACCAGAAAGTATGCTTTGTTAAAGAATAATTTCATGCTGTAAATATGGAGATGGTTACATAAATCTATGCATATGATAATTTTTTTTTGTTTGTTTTTGGTGTCGGGGATTGAATTCAGAGGCACTCGACCACTGGGCCACATCCCCAGCCCTTTTTTGTATTTTTATTAGAGACAGGGTCTCACTGAGTTGCTAAGTGCCTTGCCATTGCTGAGGCTGGCTTTGAACTTGGGATCCTCCTGCCTCAGCCTCCCAAGTGCTGGGATTACAGGGGTGCGCCACCGCCTGGCTGCATATGATAAAATTTAATGAAACCAACTCACAGAAGAGAGATGTAAAAACTGTTGAAATCTGAACAAGGTCTTTACAAATGTCGATGTCCTGATATTGAAAAGTGCTATGGTTATATAAAATATTACCTGTGGGTCTAGCTGGGTGAAATGTACATAGAAACACTGTAATATTTTGAAACTTTTTGTATTAAACTATTTGAAAACAAAAACTTCTTTAAAAACAATTGTATTACAGAGCAATTTATTAATTTCACATAACAATTTTACTGATTTCTGTAATGTTTTTACTATAAAGCAACGTGAACTTTTTCATTTTTAAGTTTTAAAAAAATCTTTCTAGGGACTGAGGCTATAGCTCAGTTGGTAGAGTACTTGCCTTGAATGTACAAGGCCCTAGGTTCAATTCCCACCACCACCAGAAAAAAAAAAAAAACCCAAAACAAACAAACTTTCTAAAATAGAGGTTGCCAGGCTGGGGTTGTAGCTCAGTGATGGAGCTTCACCTAGCATGTATGATAGGGCACTGGGTTTGAGTCTCAGCACCACATATAAATAAGTAAAATAAAGGTCCATCCACAACTAAAAAAAAAAGAGGTTGCCACCTTAACTTACTTAATATTGAATCCTCTTGAGTTTGACAAAATTATTTTAAATTATTCTTTTATATTTCTTTAACATGGTATTCAATTTGTATCTCTGCAGTTTTCATGATGCAGAGGTCATAACTTTTTGTTCTTTACTGTGATTACTTACCACATAAATCATTGTATCAAAATTATACTTGTCCATTCGATCTATAGCAGCTGCTATATCTCTGAAAAAATGGCCATAAATTAAGAGTTATGTAGATTTGAATAATACTTAGTTTTACCTATTCTATAACAACAAAACTTTTCTATTTGAAAACTACTATATTATCCAATAGCCTGAAGTATAGGATCCATACTTGTACATACTTTTGATACAAAATAGGTTTGGAAAAAGTCATAATAAGAAAAGCTCTGGAGAAACTAAAACATAAGTAAATAAGCAAAAGCTCTAAAACAAGTAATTATAAAAACTATAATAGCTACAGGCAAAGTATCTTCTATGTAAATATTTACCAAAAAAAAAAAAATCACCCAAGTGTCACTTTTCTGCAATGTTTTCTTACAGAACATAATTTAAATATAGATGATGTAGTAGCTAAAGAGGTGTCGTCTAAGCCCTCTTCTACTTCAAGAATTTTCAAAATCTTGGACCACTCAGAATCCATACCTTCTAGTGTATATTAAAAGTCCCTGAATCACTGGGCGTGGTGGTGCACGCCTGTAATCCCAGCACTTGGGAGGCTGAGGCAGGAGGATCAAGAGTTCAAAGCCAGCCTCAGCAATGACGAGGCACTTAGCAACTCAGTGAGACCCTGTCTCTAAATAAAATACAAAAAAGGGCTGGGGATGTGGCCCAGTGGTCAAGTGCCCCTGAGTTCAATCCCAGGTACAAAAAAAAAAAAAAAAAAAAAAAAGTCCATAAGTCCTTTGATAAAAATTACATCTACCTCTTTTTATCTCTAATTAAATACAAAGTATTCACTTTGAACATAGTGTAAAATAACACAAAGTAAACCATAAACTATAAAAGTATAAGTCATAGATTATACTGGGTTAATTCTCAGCATCACATATAAATAAGTAAAATAAAGGTCCATCGACAACTAAAAAATAGAGGTTGCCACCTTAACTATACTTACTGTATAATGATACTAAAGCTGAATATTAAAACTGTTTTGGTTAATACATGATACTGGAAGGACTGAAAAAAATTCTTAAATCTTTTGAAATGTTGGAAGATGATCAAAATATCATCAGTATCCACCTCATGCACAGAATATGCATTTTCACTAAAGGCAAAAACTGGTTTCTGAGGGGCAAGAGAATCTTGTTCTTTATACAGCTTAAATATGCTACAGTACACACAGATATACAGCATAGCTGTGACATTAAATATTCATGAGGTCTGGCAGATAGGTAAACTATAGCTAACAACATTCCTGAGAAGGATTATGATAATAAAAGGTTGAGAAATACCAGTGAAGAAGATTATCACAAAAATGATGTCACAACTACACAGTCTCATTATTTGCTTTTAGCCAAGGACAAAATAAAAGGAACCTCTTGAAACAAAGGACAAAAGAGAATATAAGGAACAGTTCTAGGTTGAGTTTGTAGAAACTGAATTTCAAAGCTGGAAAAAAATGCCAGGTTGTTTATTTAGTCCAGGTCTGCCACTTCATAAAGCTGGGAACCATAGCCTGGAGAGGTAAGTGATAGCTGTGTTGCCAGAACGAAAAAGCCATGTCTCCAGACTCAGGCTCTGTGCTTTTTGCAGTATTCTCCTGCACTTTTCTTTTGTGCTCCAACAACTCTTTTAATTCACATCCTCACATATAGATGTATTCTATAAGGAACCCAGTGTGGCAAAAGGAGAATTATTTTCCCAAAGTAAAAGAAGAAAGTACAGGTGTTAAGGTAAGTGTATAGAAATATCTAGACATAATGATAGGCTGAAAAAGATACTAGATCAAGGTAGCAGTGGGGACTTTTTCATACATCCTCTGTTCTGAGGAGACTTTTTCTTTTCCCCCAAAGTAGTAGTATTGAAATTCTAGACCTAATGATAGTCCACAAAAAAAGATCAAGATAGTTGTAGTCTTTCAGATATGAATTTTCATTCTGAATGGACATTTCTTTTAACCACTAGCCAAGGGGTTCTTTATCTAGCAATAATTTGATGGTATAATTCTACCATATATATACTTTGTGTCTAGAAAAAGTATGTGCCTCTTAGACATAAAGTTCTTCTCACTTCCCAACTCCAATTGCATGAGGATAAAGGGAAATGTCCACAAGTAATAGAAACAGATGAATGTTCTAAGGGCAGTTAAAAGACTGGTTGTTTAAAGTTGTTTGCAATAAATGATTATAGTTATTACCAATAATAATATGACTTTGTTACAAAAGAGGTTTGTGTGGAGGCTGGCGATGTAGCTTAGTGGTAGAACACTTGCCTAGTATGCATGAAGTTCTAGGTTCATCCCCAGGACCATAAAACAACAACAAAAAAAGTGGTTTTTGACCTAGAATATAAAATTCTTGCCTGAGAGACACTGGAGCCTTTTGCCAGCAGTGCTTGGGTATGGTCATGCTTGCTTATATGACTATTATTGTTCTGATTTCTTTTTCCTACTAGATTTATCCCAGAAATAATGTTGGGTTTAAACCCAGTTCTTACTGATCATCAGAGAATGTTCCTTTCCCTAAGATGAATCATGGAGATGGGTGGAAAAAAAATACATATATATATATTTATAAAAGTAACAGGCCTACATCTCCTTTGATCTATTTTACCATAATCATAATGAGTTCTGGTATTAATATCCACATAAGATGGTCTTTAATGTATGAAGACAGAACTAAGCTAACTTGGTCACCTTTTAGTACAATTACCCACCATGTACAATTGTAAAAATACACAGTAGTTGATTATGAAGAAATTCAGTTTTATAGTTTGTAGAACAACATATTCTAGTGTGGAAATCTTATAGATTTTTGAGGATGAAATGATTATTTTGGCATTAATCCTAGGAAAAAAAAAACACCAAGTCATATATATAGTCCAATGTTTGCCCTTGCAGATGCAACAAACCTGGTTGCATAGAGAGAAGTCCCATCACTTCGCATTACAGTACAAATTGAAGAGGGGTCACCACTCCCAGAGAGATCTACTACAGCTGTTCCTTTTCTAGAAATGCAAAAAGGCAACTCTGAAACAAATTATAACTTTTCAAAGTACATATATAACATAACCTTTGGCAAATCAAGTATCAATAAACAGTATCAATTCAAGCTATAACCAGCAATGGACAAAAAACCAAGAAGTAAGGACTCTGAGAATCTATTAAAAGTGGGTATTAGCTGGGTATGGTGGCACATACCTGTAATCCTAGAGGCTTGGGAGGCTTCACAAGTTCATAGCCAGCCTCAGTAACTTAGTGAGACCCTAAGCAACTTAGTGAGGCCCTAAGCAACTTAGTGAGACCCTGTCTGTAAATAAAATGTAAAAAGAGATGGATATCATTATCCTAAATGCATGATTGAAGACCTGAATGGTATGAATATACTTTGTATACAAACAGTTATATGTAAAAAGATGCTATATAGGGGCTGGGATTGTGGCTCAGCGGTTGAGCGCTTGCCTAGCACGCGGGCGACCCAGGTTCGATCCTCAGCACCACGTACAAATAAAACGCATTGTGTACAACTAAAAAAGCAAATAAATAAAAATATTAAAAAAAAAAAAGATGCTATATATGTGCAGTATGAATTGTAATACATACTACTATTATTAAAAAAAAAAAAAAAAAAAAGAGCTGGGGATATGGCTCAGTGGTTAAGCACCCCTGAGTTCAATACCTAGTACAAAAAAAAAAAAAAAGGTATTACATAATTAATATTTGGTCATCCTATATATACATATTTTAATTGTTTTTCTTTTAGTTGTCAATGGACCTTTATTTTATTTATTTATTTACATGTGGTGCTAAGAATCTAATCCAGTGCCTCACACATGCTAGACAAGCACTCTATATCACTGAGCTACAACCCCAGCCCATCCTATATTTTTAAAATCTGTAACACTGGCTAAGTTACTCAGGTAAAATTTTTAAATGGCTAGTTGAAAAATGAGATTGCAACTGAGTTTTAACATAAGCTCTTTTCCTAATTGAATGTTATAATTAATATTAGGCTTTTTTTTCTAAATTTTTTTAGATGTTGATGGACCTTTATTTTATTCATTTATTTATATGGGGTGCTGAGAATCAAACCCAGTGCCTCACACATGCTAGGCAAGTGCTCTACCACTGAGCCACAACCCCAGCCCCTAGGCTAACTTTTAATATGCTAGAAAGTACTCCTCAGCATTAAAAACCATAGAATTTTATTATATTTTTGCCTGACCAAAACCTGAAATTGTTTTTCTTTTGGTTAGGGGATTGAACCCAGGATCTCACATGGATAAGGCAAACATCCTATTACATCTCTCACCACACCCCCGCCACCACCACCTTTTCTTTTTTTCCCAGACAGTATATCACTAAGTTACCTTAACTTGGAATCCTCCTTCCTCAGCCTCCTGAGTAGGTGTGTGCCACCACACCCAGCTCAAAAACTGGAATTTGTATGACAATTTAAAAGTTTTCCTTAAGAGCGTTACTGATGATGCTATTAACTACATTTTTGACGTCTTCTTTATAAAGATGATGGGATAAATTTTGCTTTGGGACTACGAAAAATGACAATTGTAAGCCACTGGTATGCTTCTGTATTACAGTTGCCTGGGATCCCATGATTGGCACTATTTCTCTGTTTAGCTGACAGAAAGCTAAGAGCTAAACTAGAGAGCAAATAGGCAAGAAAATGAAAATATAATCCATCCAAATTGGAAAAGAAGTTAAACAGTCTTTCTCATAGGAAACAAGATCTTCTATATAGAAAATCCTAAACTGTTCACCAACAAACTGTTAGAATAAACAAATTTAGCAAAACTGCCTGATACAGCTGGGCGTGGTGGCGCACACCTGTAATCCCAGCACTTGGGAGGCTGAGGCAGGAGGATCACGAGTTCAAAGCCAGCCTCACCAATGGTGAGGCACTTAGCAACTCAGTGAGACCCTGTCTCTAATAAATACAAAAAAGGGCTGGGGATATGGCCCAGTGGTCGAGTGCCCCTGAGTTCAATCCCCAGCACCAGAAAACAAACAACAACAATAAAAAAAAAAACTGCCTGATACAAAACCAACTAACAGAACCCAACAGAATTTCTATACACTAATAATGAACGAGCTAAAAGTGAAATAAAGAAAAATAATTCCATTTGCAATAGCATCAACAAATTTAAAATACTTTGGAATTTAAATGAGGTGAAAGATTTGTACAGTGAAAATTATAAAATGATGCAAGAAATTAAGACAAAGACTTGAAAAGATAATCTATGTTCACTGATTAGAAGAATATTTTTTAAATGTTCATATTCCAGATCTACAGATTCAGTACATTCCTTACCAAAATCCTAACATTTTTCATAGAAATAGAAGAAACAATCCTAAAATTCCTATGGAAAAACAAAAGATCCCAAATAGCCACAAAAATCTTGAGCAAAGAAGAAAAAAGTTAGAGTCATTACACTAGTGATCTTAAAATCTACTAAAAGTTATAGTAACCAAAACAGAATTATACTGTCTCAAAAGAAACATATAGACAATGGAACAAAACACAGAGCCTAGATAAAAAACACACATTTACGGTCAACTGACCTTCAGCAGAGGTGCCGGGATTACACAATGGGGAAAGGTCAATCTTGTCAATAAATATTATTGGGAAAACAGGATATTTACATGCAGAAGAATGGAGCTGGACCATTATCTCACCCCATATACAAAAAGCAACTCAAAATGATATAAAAACAAAAAGACCTGAAATCATAAAATTATTAGATTTCTTGGTTGTGATCTTAAAAGCCCAGGCAAAAGAAGCAAAAATAGACAAATGAAATATCAAACTAAAAAGCTTCAATCAATAGAGCTAAGGAAAACAATCAACAGAATGGGAGAAAGTATTTGCAAATCATTTATCTGATGAGGGGTTCATATCAGGAATATATAAGGAACTCAAATATCAACAGAAAGAAAAATAATATGATTAAAAAATGTACAAAGGACTTGTAGAGACAGTTCTCAAAAGAACACATGAAAGACTAACAGGTATATAAAAAGGTGCTTGACATCACTAACATGAGGGAGATGCAAGTGAAAACCACAGTGATAGCTCCTCAACCTCTTAGAGCAGCTTTTATGTAAACAAAAGACAAAACAAAACAAAAGTGTTGGCAAAGATGTGGAGAAAAGCAATCTTTATATAATGCTGGTAGGACTATAAATTAGTACATTATTATAGAAAGCAATATGGAGGGTTCTTTAAAAAATTTTTTACAAACAGAATTACACTATGATCCAGCAGTCTTACTTTTGGGTACATGTCCAAAGGAAATGAAATCAGTATGGTGAAGGGACATTTGCACTGTCACGATCTATCTATAGTACGGTGACTATAATTAATAATAATGTGTAATACAACTGAAAATTGCTAAGAGAATAGATTTGAAGTGTTGTCATCACAGCTGTGAGAGGTGATTTTCAGAGAATTCATTCTCATCACAGTCAAGTATGTCAACTAGCTTAGATCTAGACACTCCACAATATATACATACATTAAGACATACACATATCATAAGTACATGCAATTTCTCTTTTGTCAATTAAAAACGGTTTTTTTAAAAATGAAAGAATTCTACATATATATTAAATATATACAAGAAAAGAATACTAGTAGGGATGCACTAGCAACACCTCTGACTTTACTATATTTCACTTTACTCCTTAAATCCAAGCTTCCTTAAGCCTTTTTTGAAAAGGATGGCATTTTTTTTTAAAAAAGGGTAAGGTTGAGTCTTAAAAAGTAAGTTCTACTTCCTTTTAACGTTACATCTTATCAGCTCACAAGGCAGTTCACTTATATTTTCTGTGCTTCAGTTCCCTCTCATATAAAGAACAGATGATACCTTTTCTCCCATCCTTACCAGGCTTTTGCTATGACAGCAAAAGATAGCATGTGGGAAAGTAAACAGCAAAAAAGCACTGAGAAAAAGCCAGAACAGCTGTACCATGCATTTTGTTGTCCTTACTGAAAGGATACAGCAATACCAATTTCAAAAAACACATAACTAAAAAAACATAACCTGATCATACATCGTTTTCTGTAGGAGTCCTTTGCTTTCCAGCAACTTTAAGACTTCTTGAGATTTTTCACGATAAAATGATTCTCCTGAATATTCATCAAAGTATATTCCTAAACGCTAAAAGGGTTCAAGAAGAAAAAAAAACCAAAATGTTAATTAAATCTCCAATAATCTTACAGTAAAATGAAATTAAGGAGGTTTTACAATCTGTCATGTAGATGGGGAAAATAAAAATTAGCTCAAATTATTCCTATTAAAAAGATTTTTTTTGGGGGGGGGGCCCAGGGGCACTACTGAGCCACATCTCCATTTTCCTGGCCCTTTTATATTTTACTTTGAGACAGAGTCTCACTAAGTTGCTTAGGGTCTCCCTAAGTTTCTGAGGCTGGCCTTAAACTTGCGATGCTTCTGCCTCAGCCTCCCACACAGCTGGGATTACAGGTATGCACCACCATGCCTGGCATTCTTTTTAAACCTTCTAATGGCTCACATTACGCAGGTCAGATATATATATATATATATATATATATATATATATATCTACTTAAATATATATATATCTACTTAAATCAGAATTAAATAAAACAGAGTTTAGTTCCTTAGTTGCACTACTCATACTTCAAGGGCTGAAAAACCACATGTGGCTAGTAGTTAACCATAATGGACATTATAGATACAGAATATTTCTATCATAGCAGAAAGCCATACTATATAGCCCTGGAGAATGGCCTATATCGCATCCCACCCTCCATCCTCTTTAACTTTCTTCCTACTGCTCTTTATCTTGTTTATTTACTCTAGATACATGGGCTTCTTACCAAATCTATCCTCACACTATTCACAGAACATATCTGATTGATCTTACCACCTAACAGACTATATATATTTGTTGTTTACTTTATTCTACCTTTATCTTGTTTTGCTCCACGCTAGAATATAAGGTCCATGACAGCAAAAATTTGTCTTTTATTCATTGTTGAATACCTTTCCTACCAAATGTTTATTAAATGAATGAATTTATGACCATGATATACAAGCCTAAGGAGGTAAAAGAAGAAAAAAATAAGCAAAGGCACAATAAGAGAGAGAGAGAGAGGAAAGAAAAACCAGACTGAAAAGAAGTATTAGAAAGTCATCTGGCATCACTTCAGGATTATTTTGTAGCTTTAACTCTCAGCCCAAAGAAAAACATTAGAGTCCCAATTTCCAACTGAACTAGAAATATACTCTTAAATATAAGCTTAAGCAGCAGCTTCAATAAGCAATAGTACCAGTGAAGAGCTACACCATATCACAGAAGGGTACAGGGGGCATACAGGTACCTGGTAAATCCGAATGTACTCTTCAATGCTCAAGTCCCGAAATCTTTGCCACAGTGAAAGTGCTTGGATGTCACCCAGTTCTAATCGCTGGAAGAATTCATGTGCCAATTTTGCTATATTTTTATTGTCTGCTGCTTCTTTATTAACTTGTACATAAACCTAAAAGTATAGCAGTATGTTAAGTGAAGTTCATTACCAAATATTATTATCTCCGGTGAAAAGAAGAAAACAAAGCACAATTCAGAGACTTCTCAATTTTCACTGTCCTCATCACAGAGGGTAACATTTTTTCTTCTTTTAGCCATTGGCCCTTAATAAAGCCTATAAACCCCTTCTCAAAATGTTTCTAAATGTTGGCCAGGGATGGAGGTACACACCTATAATCTCAGCAATTTGGGAGACTGAGGCAGGAGGATCACAAGTTCAAGGCTAGCCTTAGCAACTTAGTGAGTCCCTTTCTCAAAATAAAAAATAAAAAGGGCTGGCAATGTGGCTTAGTGGTTAAGTGTCCCTAGATTTAATCTTGGGTACCAAAACAAAACAAAAATGAACAAACAAACAAACAAAAGTTTCTAAATGCATAAAATTCATGGGATTACAAAGGAAAAATTACATTAAAATGTGTTTAACAAAATAATTTTTAAAAATTAATTTGTGATACAGTAATGGAAGAAAATGCCCATTTCTGATAGAGGTTAGTGAAAAAGCCAAAGTGAAACTTTTTCTTCCCACCCATGTTCATAGGCTGCTGGGTGAAGAAAGCCTGATTTACAATGAAGCTCACTGTCATGTATAATTATGCACCACCACCACCACCACCACCACCACCACACCACCACCAAAAGCCTGGTTTAGACTAAGTCATTTCCTCTGTCTCCCACCCCCAAAATGCTGATTTATTTATTAATTTGGTACTGGGAATTGAACTCTGGGGTGCTTTACCACTGAGTTATTTATTTTATTTTGATCTAGGGTGCTAAATTGCCTCAATTTAGCAATTCCCAGTACTACAAAAAAAGGCGATTTTTTTTTTTCTTGGAGAACTGCAAGTTGAGATAAATTCTAAATGTTATGACAAATATTTAAAAAATTAATTAACTAAAATTTGTCAATAAAGTCAAAACTTACTAGGTAAAAAAATTCACCTGAACTAATTAATTAATTATTCATCAAATTTCTTCTCCTTAATACATTAATAGTATATGAATATTTTAACTCTATTTATCCTTTTATAACATTTAGACTCTCTTATTTTTATTTGGTGTACATATATATAATTCACATCCGTTACACCTTTTATCTTTATTCAGGAGTGAAACTCCTTATAGATCAATATATACTAGTGCCTAATAAACATGACATTTTTTATGTTGAATAAATTTTTGTTTGTTTGTTTTTGGTACATTTCAGTGGGGTGAGGTATTTACTAAGCTATTATGTATATTTAGTTCTTGCTAGGTGTTTCCATCCTCATTCTATGTAGAAGACTCAGGACACTGAGGTAGTCCAAAGAAGCAGGGGTAAGGTATAAAGCTGTGGCTTTGGGAAGAAAACCAGCAAAGAGGAAAGAAGAATTACCTAGACTGGGCAGAGGATGGAGAACACTTCCAGGAATAGACAAAGCTGGGAAGCCCCTGGGTGGTGGCAGGCCCTCAGAGGGGAAGTAGTTCCTGGTTTGCCTACATGGAGAGGCTGGCCTAATTTAGGCCAGTAGACCTGGAGCAGAGCAGTGGCCTCCCAGATGAACTCCATCACGCAAGCAAAGCTGTGTGCCTCCAAGGCATCACACAGACTGGGGATACTAAGCTTATCAGAGACCAGTGTGGACTGAATAAAAATCAGTCCTCTATGATTGTCCTGGGATGCACATTAGAGTCTAGGGAACTTTGTGTGATCTGGGAGGTGGGGAGTCCCTAATAATGACTTAAATTGACTCAAGCTACTCCTGAAAGTGATAACTGGGCTCAGATTTAATTAGACTTTTGTAAGTGATACTAAGGGGTAACATCCATGCTAACCCTAACAACAAAAAAGAAATGTGATCTAACCAATAAAGAACTTTTGAGCACTTTTTTTAATAAAATAAAAACTTCTAACTGCATAAATATTCCTACATGACTAAAATCAACTTAGTCTTAAATAATTTTCTTCAATTAAGCTTGAAAATTGTTTTGAAAGTCTAATGTTAGGTAGAAAATATTGTCTCTTAAGGAACAAATTCTACTTCCATGTTTTTAAAAGCAAGAGCAAGTAAACATTATCATCCATCAAATTAGTGCTTTGATCTTGCACAATTTTTCTATTTACAACAATTTTTTTCTTGGCTATTGATATAGGAAACTCAGGATCAAATCACTTAATATAATATTATTAGTGATAAATTATCACTAATAAAAATAAATGTTCTATTTTTCTTTTACTAAATGCTTATCACTGAAATTACCTCAAATCCTTTTAGAAAGGGGCAGGGTAGACATAATGATATAGAATTTGTGGGGGTCAATTTGAACTTAGGAAAATTTGTACTAATATTTTTCATTGCCTTTACAAATACCACACTAGAATACTGAACTCACTTTATTGGTATGATATTTATCACCTATGAGAGATTGTACTTATTTCAGAGGAATTTTTCTATGGTTATCAAAATCCATATTAATAAGCAATGAGTTAAGTTCTCAAACCTTCTTAAAAAGATTTTTTTTTTTTGCACTAGGTATTGAACCCTGGGGTGCTTAACCACTGAGCTAAGTTTCCAGTCCCTTTTTTTTCCCCCCGTTATTGACGGACTTTTATTTTATTCATTTATTTGTATGTGGTGCTGAGAATTGAACCCAGTGACTCACATATGCTAGGCAAGCATTCTACCACTGAGCCACAATGCCAGCACCACCCCAGTCCTTTTTAAAATTTTTTAAATTTTGAGACAGGGTCTCTCTAAGTTGCTGAGGCTGGCCTTGAACTTGCTATCTTCCTGCCTCAGCCTCCTACTTGCTGGTACTATAGGCACCACCAAGACTGGCAGATTACATATTCTTAAAGGTACCATGTTGGGGGTTATCAAATAGATTCTATCTAAAAAGAAAATAAGAAATTAATTTCAATAAGTATTATTAAAATATAAAATGACATTCATATATCAATGACCCAGATTTAATACATGTTAACTTTTCACCATGAGAAATTACTTTATGATAAAAATGAAAAGGCTTTTTGATAAGTGTTCCAAGCTTTATAACTAGTGTGACTTGTAAGTAGAAAATAAGTTATTTATCATCAGCCAATTCAAGGTGGATGAGGGAACTATTACAAGTCTACTTCCCTGTTTTAGAACAGAAACAAATTAAAGACAAGGTTTCAAATGCTGACCAATAAACGCCCTAACTCCCTGTATAATACAGAAGTCTGGTGAAAATAATGCAGTATAGGTAAAGAGAAAACCAGCAGTGAAACATTGGTACTAAAATGGAAACACAGTAGAGAAATGACTGAGCATTAAATATACTCACCACAGAAAGAAATGCTAAATCTGTTGTATAATATTATGTCTAATCGAGGTGAGAATCTGAAACTGGGGGATACTGATTATGGTACAATTTAGAGGGAGCTAGCTACAAAATCTGCAAGTGAATAGCCTAAGCCAAATTCATCACAAATAAACCAGAAGGTTGGAATTACCAAAACTGAAGTATTGTGTCCCTGGAACACTACTAGGGGGTGAAAGAAAGGAAAATTCTATTTTTGTAGTACAACCAAAGAAAATGGATGGCTAAGAAAGTTATTTGCCCAGTGGGGGGCAGGGCCAGTGTGTGGGAATCCTGGGTCTGGTCCTTTAGTTCATTAGTGAATTGAAAAAAGTTTAAAAAGTATGATAGATTCTAATACAAAGTAATTAGTATATCCTATAATAATCAGCTCTTCTCTGGATTAACAATTAGGTTTTGTATTGCACAATGCGAATAAAAATGTAGAAAGGAGAAAAAGAACTGTGAGATCAAATCCATTCAAACATTTATTGCAAGGCACTGTGTCTGGGGCTGGGGAATAAAAGATCAGGAAGACATGGCTATTCCTCTCAAAGAGTTCACAACTAACTACAATTTGACAAGGATGAAAGAGTGGTTCAGACTAAAGAAAGAAATCATAGAAGAACTCAGAAGATGGAAAGACCTACCTTGCTCTTGGATAGGTAGAATCAATATTGTCAAAATGTCCATACTACCAAAAGCATTATATAGATTCAACGCAATTCCAATCAAAATCCCAATGTCATTCTTCAAATAAATAGAAAAAGCAGTCATGAAATTCATTTGGAAAAATAAGAGACCCAGAATAGCCAAAGCAATCCTGAACAAGAAAAGTGAAGCAGGGGGCATCACCATACCGGACTTTAAATTATACTATAGAGCAATAGTAACAAAAACAGCATGGTATTGGCACCAAAACAGACTGGTAGACCAATGGTACAGAATTGAGGATACAGAGACTAATACATATAATTTTAGCTATCTTATATTAGACAAAGGTGCCAAAAATGTACAGTGGAGAAAGGATAGCCTCTTCAACAAATGGTGCTGGGAAAACTGGAAATCCATATGCAACAAAACGAAATTAAACCCTTATCTCTCACCACGCACAAAACTCAATTCAAAGTGGATCTAGGAATTAGACCAGAGACAATACACCTAATAGAAGAAAAAGTAAGCTCCAATTTCCAACATGTCGGATTAGGCCCCAAGTTCCTTAATAAGAATCCTGTAGCACAAGAATTATTACCAAGAATTAATGAATGGGATAGATTTAAACTAAAAAGCTTCTTCTCAGCAAAAGAAACAATCAGTGAGGTGAATAGAGAGCCAACTAATTGGGAACAAATATTTAATACATGCACATCAAATAGAGCACTAATTTCTAGAATATATAAAGAACTCAAAAAAACTTAACAAAAAAACAAATAATCCAATCAATAAATGGGCTAAGGAATTGAAAAGACACTTCTCAGAAGAAGATACACAATTAATCAACAAATACATGAAAAAATGCTCAACATTGCTGGCAATTAGAGAAATGCAAATCAAAACCACTCTTAAGATTTCATTTCACTCTAGTCAGAATGGCAGCGATCAAGAACACAAACAACAATAAATGTTGGAGAGGATGTGGGGAGAAAGGCACACTCTTACATTGCTGGTGGGACTGCAAAATGGTGCAACCGCTATGGAAAGCAGTATGGAGATTTCTTGGGAAAATGGGAATGGAACCACCCTATGACCCAGCCATCCCACTCCTGGGTCTATTCCCAAAGGACTTAAATACCACACTAGAATACTGAACACACTTTATTGATATGATATTTATTATTTATGAGACTGTACTTGTTTCAGAGGAATTTTTAAATATTTAAAGGAATATTTAAAATATTACAGGAAAAAAAGGCTATTTGCAGGATTAAATACAAACTTTAAATTGGGGTAGGAGAGAGATGTCAAACTCTACCATAAATCTATAACACAAGGTCTTCAAGCGGATATTTGTATTTTTTGTGTCATGCAGTATCTCTATGGGCCTAGATCTGATGAAAGGTTTGCTAAACCTATGGTAAAAAATACAATCATTCAAAGGGTAAAAACATAAAATAGTAAAAATTCCAGGTACTTTATTTGTAGATAACCAAGAATCATTAATTTTTTTTTTTTTTTTTTTTTTTTTTTTGTGGTACCGGGGATTGAACTCAGGGGCACTCGAACACTGAGTCACATCCCCAGCCCTTTTTTGTATTTTTTATTTAGAGACAGGGTCTCACTGAGTTGCTAAGTGCCTCGCCATTGCTGAGGTTGGCTTTGAACTCGTGATCCTCCTGCCTCAGCCTCCCAAAGTGCTGGGATTATAGGCGTGTGCCACCGTGCCCGGCAAGAATCATTAATTTTTTAAAAAATGTTTTAGTTGTCAATGGACCTTTTATTTCTTTATTTATTTTTATGTGGTGCTGAGAATCGAACCCAGTGCCTCACACATGCTAGGCAAGCACTCTGCCACTGAACCACAACCCCAGCCCAAGAATGATTAATTTTAAAACTCTTGTCTATTGACAAAATTTTAAAAGGGAAAGAGAAATCTGGTTAACATAAATCAAAATCTATGCATTTAAAGTACAGTGCAGGCATGGACTCAGGAGGAAATGACAAACCTTTAAAGGTCTTTTAGAATTAGAATTTGTTCAATTATAATGGCAAAGGCAGCTGCAAAAGAAAATCAGGTAATGAAAAGGAAAATGAAAAAGTGCTCTCGATGGCTCTGTCTGGAGAAGTATAGTATTATTTTGGCAAATGCTCTTCCTGATGCACAGGCAGATTATCTTTTGATCTGACTCCCTGGTCTGTCACATTGGCTGGTACTGTATCTGTGTTTTCTTTGTGAGGTCCAGAAACAGCAGAGAGAGCAACTGGGACAATGCAAAGGAAATGTATCCCTAGAAATTACTCAGAGAGGAAGAAGTTTACTAATGAACTCCAGGAAAAATGGAAGAGAACACAGAGAAATAAAGTATCAAAAGAACAAATGAAGAATAGAAAGGAGTTTACATTGGGTAAAGAACCAGGGAAATGAACTGAATAACAAAGGAAAAAAAGCATATACAAATTCAGAGGGAAACATATGTGCCTTTCTCCACACTGGGGGCAGGGGAGGGGGGACCCACAAAATAACAACAAAAAACCAAAAACATGCACGTTTTACAAGTCTAAATGAATGATACTTGTTACTATGAAGAAAGCTGCAATACATCAACTGACAGAAATAGAGAAATTTCTCAGTGTCTAATCTGCTATCCTTTGTGTTTATTCTAAGAAAATTCCATACCTGGGGAAATAATGTCTCTGATCAATTAAAAAAGTAATAAAAGAAACACTTGGATTTGGAAATGAAAAGAACAAGCTAGAAATATGAAAGCAATATTTTCTGTTTTTTGGTTCCTTAATTTAAGGAACATATTTCTAAACCTCTAGGATCAAACTGGCTACCAAGCTGTATAGAACTTTGAAAATAAAGTTGAAGCATTTTCTAAAATGGCTTCTTGCCAACTTACTTCAAAGAGATGCTGCAAAGGATTGGACTGGAGTTTTTCTTCATAGCCAAACAGTTGGAAGCCTGTTCCCAGAAGACCTACCATGATAATCCATAAATGAAAAATTATAAAATGGAACAGTAGAGAATAGTTGTGGCAGGAAAAAGGACAGTTCTATAAAAAGATCAACATCTCATATTTGTGTATCCTGAGAACTATTGCAAAATACATTTTTACCTTCTGTTATCCTGTAAATGGACACAAGTCAAATTCAATATATTGAATCACACAGGCAATACTGTATATCAAATAGATCACAGATATTAAGTTCACAGAAACCAAAAGACTCCATACTCAAAGGCAGGGTCTATAACTATTTCATCTTTGTATTAACAGTGCTAAACAACTCCCTGGTAGACAATAAGAAACACGTATTGAGCAGTTACTCTGAGGTGCTAGACACTCAAAATTTGTGAAAACAAACGGATGGGAAATAATTTAAAACTTTTTTTGAACTTGTAGGTGTGAAAGTAACACACAAAAGTAGGAATGGGCTTGGTGTTATAATGTTAGTCCCCCTGCCCTAGGTAATAGAGATTAAACTTAGTGGCATTCTGCCATATAGCTTACCCCCAGCCTTATTTGTTTATTTATTTATTTATACATACACACACAGATTCATATGGGGGATTTAACCCAGGAGTGCTTTATCACTGAAATACGCCCCCAACCCTTTTTATTTTGAGACAGGGTCTTGCTAAGTTGCTTAGGGCCTCACTTGAGGCTTCAAACTTGCAATCCTCCTGCCTCAGCCTCCTGAGTTGCTTGGAAAACAGGCATGCCCCACCATGCCTGGTTTATTTTGTTTTTTTGTTTTGAGACAGGGTCTGGTTAAGTTGCCCAGACTGGCCTCAAACTTGCAATCCTCCTGCCTAAGCTTCCCTTAATATTAATTCTTAAATTGAGGAAAACCAAAAAAGATAAAATTCAAAACATACCTGGTTACTTCTTCCTTTCACAGTAGCCAAATGCCAAAATTCTTTTATTTAAACATTACTTTCTTTCTTTTTTTTGGTACCAGGGATTGAACTCAGGGGCACTGGACCAATGGGCCACATCCCCAGCCCTTTTTGTATTTTATTAGAGACAGGGTCTCACTGAGTTGTTAAGTGCCTCGCCATTGCTGAGGCTGGCTTTGAACTCGTGATCCTCCTGCCTCAGCCTCCCAAGTGCTGGGATTACAGGAGTGCGCCACCACGCCAGGCTCTTAAACATTACTTTTTTTCAGTCTTTGATGATATGTTAAGAGTTCAGGAATAGTGCTAACCTGAATCTTTTTTTTTTAAATACTAAACAAGGTTTGCAAACTAGGAATGGAAAAGTCCCAGTATGGACTGTGAATATTTACATTTTTAAGAGATTTTTGGGCTGGGGTTGTAGCTCAATGGTGGAGTAATTGCCTCACATGCATGAGGCACTGGTTTCAATCCTCAGCACCACATATAAATAAATAAATAAATAAATAAATAAATAAATAAATAAAATAAAGGTATTGTGTCCATTTACAACTAAAAATATTTTAAAAGAAAAGAGATTCAGCCAGGCATGGTGGCAAACACCTGTAATCCCAGCAGCTCACGAGGCTGAGGGAGGAGGATCAGGAGTTCCAACCCAACCTCAGCAATTTAGCAAGGCCCTAAGCAACTCAGTGAGACCCTGTCTCTAAATAAAATACAAAATAGGGCTGGGGATGTGGCTCAGTGCCCCTGAGTTCAATCCCCAGTACCAAAACAAATAAACAAAAAGAGATTCTTAAGAGGTTTTACTATAAAATAATAATTTCAGTTCGAAAGGACATATGTAGCCTGAGCCAAGAGAAATAAGTAGTTTGTTATTTTGAAGGCCAATCTGTTTCAACAACCATGTCAATTACAAAACTTCAGAACTAAAGGGCCTTGCTGAAGTATATTTTTTTATAAAAGGCTCAGAAGAAAGTGTAATGCTACTGAATATGGTTATATATAATATTTCTGGAACTTAGACATGAGAATAATAACTAAAGATCTATTCACTTCCAAGCCAAAAAAAAAAAAAAAAAAAAAAAAAAAAAAGGAGCAGGGCAAGGAACAATGACTAGTGTGTTCTACAAAAGCAGAAATGGGAATAAGTAAAGGCCATTCCATTTAACATTCAATCCAATCATATTTAAAAACTAATTCTGTTATTAGGAGCCATCTGCCAACTTTCAAATGGGGATAGCTAAAACAGCAAAATTTTAACTCCTGAACAATGATGGTTATAATGGAAATGTTGACAGATCATTAACCACAGTAGTCCTTCAGAGAAAAACCACTATAATAAAATCCTGCAGCTAAAATTTAATGAAAACCATAATCACATATTTGCTAATGACTGTGAAATGCCTAAATCAGTTAAACTAATATAAAGCGGATACCATCTATTAACTCTGACTGTTGAGCCTCAGGCCTAAACCTTTTACTACCAGCTGTTGTGAACTGCAGGTGCATTTTCAAAATGTAGGACATTTTTTTCTGATTCCTCCACAGTGATAGCAGGGATACTATTAACAGATTCAACCCCTTCTAGTGTGTGAAAAATATTTTTATTAACTGAAGGATAATATTCATAAGATCAGATCATGATAAATCTATGAAAATATTTCTTCAAATGAACTAGCAAACTATGGAAACTTTTGGAAACTATGAATTCATTTCACTAGATGTGGAACATAAAAGTATCAGTGAATTTCAGAACTGGCAATATGCCCTGCATACTTTTATAGAAGTGTTAAGACATTACCTAGATTTTCTTTTGGTTTAGTATTATAAAACACTTCCCAGGATTTTCATTCATCATTCTGAGTGCCCCTTATATGCCAAACATTATAGATACAAAAGTAATTAAGACACAGTCCATACTTTCACAGAACTTATCTTGCAGGGGAGAGAAGCCCACAAGAAGAATACAATAAGACAAAAAACTACATGAGTATTGCTGGCAAGCAAGGGTGTGTCTGCACATCAGAGAAAGCTTTACAGATGTGGACATTATGCTGGATCTTAAAAACATGAAAAATTTGCATTCATATGTTACCAGCCCCTCACTATTGCTACCATAACATCTTCACTAATCTTGCCCTCCCCCACCTGGATGACTGGTTTATATGAACTAGGAATAGTCCTTAGCTAATTTGCAACTAGAAAGATAATTTATGGCGCTTAACTAACTGGGCCTCTCTTTTCCTTTTGACTTCCATCCACTATCACTATATAGTTACGGGGAAGCCAAAGTATCACACTTTTTCTTCTGGGTCATTTGTCCATGGTACTAATAGATCCCATTTCATATAGGCTGGACCTCACTAGATTTACAAAAAAACAGGGATACGGTTGAGAAAGGTGTATGTAGCTAGATTTATTTCTCCCCTCACCAATAAATGTATGCTATTTTTCTTTATTAAAATACCTATGTATCTATCTAGCTTCCTACCTCAGGTCTTGCTCTAATTATGAAGTTTCCTTTCCAAAACCTGTGTGGTAAGAATTATTCTTAATAAACAAAATAAGATTATGGGCTGGGGATGTAGCTCAATGGTAGAGCATGTGCTATGCATATATGAGGCCCTGAGTTGAATACCTAGCACCACAAAAACAATGTAAGAAACCACATAGGGGCTGGGGTTGTGGCTCAGTGGTAGAGCGCTTGCCTAGCATCTGTGAGGCACAGGGTTCGATCCTCAGCACTATATAAAAAAATAAATAAAGGTATTGTGTCCATCTACAACTAAAAATATTAAAAAAAAAAAAAAAGAAAGAAACCGCATAGTATACACTATTTCATGCAGTGAGATTGTGCCAATATTCTGTTCAGATGGTCAAGTGATGAGATATTTTAAAAATTGACCTTTAAAATGAAATGAAAGAAATCTCAAATGAACTTACCAAACTGCATGCCCCAATCTCCAAGGTAATTTATTCTTGTTACTTGATGTCCTAAAGCTTCTTTGAGATTTGCTATAAAATTTCCTAGTAATCAGTAAAATATAGTTTCTTATTTTTGTTACTCATTTTGGCTTAAGAACTATATGCTTCTTCATTATCAAAGTATAACAGAAAATTCTTTTCACAAAATTTATCAACTCAATCTTTTTTATTAAAGCAATCCTTATTATTATGTTTTCATCTATGTTATGAAAGGGAGTAAGGAATTACTTTTGGGAAAGTTTTCCAAATAATCTCAATTTTTACAAGAACAGACTATTTTTTCCTTCTTCTTCTTCTTTGAACCCAGGTGTGCTTTATACCGTTGAGCTATATCCCTACCCCTTTTTACTTTTTTTTCTCTATAGGTACTGGGGTGAAACTTGGGGGCACTTGACTACTGAGCCACATCCCCAGCCCTATTTTGTATTTTTTAAATTAGAGACAGGGTCTCACTGAGTTGCTTATTGCCACACTTTTGCTGAGGCTGGCTTTGAACTCTCAATCCTCCTGCCTCAGCTTCCCAAGCCACTAGGATTATAGGCATGCTCCACTGTGCCCAGCTTTACATTTTATTTTGAGAAAGGCTCTTATGAAGTTGTTTAAGGCTGGCCATGAACTGCCTTAGCCTCCTGAGTCCATGGGATTACAGGTATGCACCACCATGTCCAGCTAAGAACAGACTTTTCAACAATGTTACTAATGTAGATTGGGAACACACATTAGAATAACTGCTATTCCCAGTCAATTCTAAGAACAAAAAAAAAAACAACAGAATTTTAGTGATTAAAAATAAATAAATAATTTGGCCAGGCACAGTGCTATGCTTGCCCATAATGCCAGTGACTGGGAAGGCTGAGGCAGGAGGATCCCAAGTTTGAGGCCAGCCTCAGCAACTTAGCAAGGCCCTAAAAATCTTAGCAAGACCCTGTCTCAAAATAATAAAAAAGGCTGGGTATGTAGCTCAGTGGTAAAGTGCCTGTGGGTTCAATTTCCAGTATTGAAAAAAGAAAAAGAAATATATAATTTGGTTATACCTTAAGAACATGGGGTATAAATGTTGTTTTTCTAAATAGCTTATTCAATATCTTTCAATCACTAAAATCCATCCTCTGCATGCCTGTTCCTTAATAGTATGCAGTAGTCCAAGGCTTTTACCTTTACGTACTACTGATGTGGTTTGATACTCAACATCTGTTCAACTCTCCCTTTTAGTATGCCCTCATATACTGCAGAGGCTAGAAACCTTAAAAAAAAAAAAAAAAAAAAAAAAAAAAAAGTATATTTCTCAGATTTTCTTGTAGTTAGGGTTCCAGAAGTCCTCCAGGTTTGGGTAATCAGATAGACGTTACATGAGATTTAGAAGAGGAATGAATTACTTCTATTTTTTCTGACAAGCATGGTTGTATATTTTTATTTTTTGTGGCACCACTAACAGAGGTGCTAGTCCTGTCATGACATTTAAGGGAATTGAAAGAAAGGCTATAGGGCTGCTTCTTTCACCTGTATGTATTTTAGAAAACATGGCATGAGCAGTAGCAGTGTCCAAATTGTGGCCAGGTAAGTAAAGTTCTATTTTCTGCCCCCTCCAGGCCTGGGGATTGAATCATGGGGGTGCTCTAATATCAAGATACACCCTAGCACACCTCTCCCCATCTTCTGCAAGCACTGTTTAAATTTTTGGGACAGGGCCTCACTATACTGGTGAGGCTGGCCACACACTTGCATCCTCCTGCCTCAGTCTCCCAAGTCACTGGGTTTACAAGCATGTGCCACCACTCTGGGCCAGTCTAGAGCAGTAGAAGTGATGGCAGAAGAGCTAGGAGCTCCCTTAATAATCAAGTCCTATGATGTAATTATAAGCTCCATTTTTGTCAGCTCAATCAAAAGCTTCTTCAGCTCTTTTACAGCAACTTTGTAAACCATTCAAAAATCACATAATAAACCCTTTCCTGATTTAAATAAGAGCCAATTTTTTTCTGCAAATAAACCCTCACAGATACATGTACCTGACTTAAATTACTACAGCTATTGTCTTTGTCAGCTTCCCTATTTCTAGACCATACAAATCTACATAGTCCCAGCAACAGGAACCCACTTCAGCTACAACTCAAGACTATATGTCTAATTTTGCTACTTTCTTATCTATATGTTATCTTCTATATTCCATTAGATGTCTGCATCTGGGCTTTAGACAAATTTCAAGTCCTGGCTACAATACTTATTAGCCATGTGATCTTGGGAAAGTTACTTTTTAGTATTTGAGTTTCTTCATCCATAAACCAGATCAACAGTACTTTCAAACCAGGGTTGTTGTGACATTAAGTGAAGTAACACATGAAAACACTCGGAATGGTAAGTTCTCAATAAATAATACTGCTTCATGGTCCAAATATTTTCTTTAACTATCAAAACAACTTTACTGTGCCCTACCCATCATTTATTTACTCCTACATTTTTCTACTTACTCAGGTACCTTTTCTTATATAGTACATTTCTTATATCTTTTCATAAAGTCTTATTATTTCCTCTCTTAAAATGCTGCTCAAGCCGGGCGCGGTGGCGCACGCCTGTAATCCCAGCACTTTGGGAGGCTGAGGCAGGAGGATCGCGAGTTCAAAGCCAGCCTCAGCAATGGCGAGGCACTTAGCAACTCAGTGAGACCCTGTCTCTAAATAAAATACAAAAAAGGGCTGGGGATGTGACCCAGTGGTCGAGTGCCCCTGAGTTCAATCCCCGGTACCACAAAAAAAAAAAAAAAAAAAAAAAAAAAAAAAAAAAAAAATTCTGCTCAAAAACTTTGTAACAATGAGAGCTGACCCTATTTCAATGATAACCTATGACATATGTATTAATTTCACCAATTTGTAGAAGTATTCAAGTATGAGTTAAATGACTCTCTTGAGCATGTAATAGTTTTCTACGCTGGAAGACAGATTAGATGAGATAAACTTCAAAGTACTTTCCATTTCTAATATAATACAACTTTAAGTTTTAAATTGGACCTCTGTAAAATGTAATGCTTTAAATAAATAAAACCATAAGTATATTATACACTGAGGCATTACCGATATGCAGTACTATGGTAATCTCTGTTTAGAATAGTCTTGTTTTAACTTCCTGTCTTGCACATTTCAGTTAGTGCTCACTTATACTGAGATTTTCTTTCTTAAATATATGAAGAAGATGGGTTCATTCCCCAGCACCGCCAAAAAAAAAAAAAAAAAGAACCAAATATATCCAAATATATGAAGAAAAAAATCTGGAGGATTACTATCATCCCTACGTAACTATTTTTATTTTGCATCTTTCAGTTCTCTATATGCACACACATTTTTTAAAAGTTAAAATCATAACATACATGCCAGTTAAAAAACAATTTCTAAGTTAATCTTTGGTTTTGAAATTATTGTTTAAATTTCTAAACCAATTCTTCCCATTTCATGTACTATTTAAGTTGCATTAGGCTCATACTGATTTAAATTTTTTGTCCCCCCTTTCTTATTTAACATTAAACCATTACACTATATTTACATATATTTTCCCAAAGGCAGGTTTAGTATTTTATGTGAAAGTAAGCACTTACCTATGATGGTGGAACGCAAATGTCCAACATGAAATTTTTTGGCAACATTAGGTGAACTGCAAATAATTGCAAAAATTATTGTTTTTATTCTAAGAAAAAGACTCCTATGAATTAACTAGGTCATGCTTCCATAAGTTGACATAATTAGGGACTAGGAACTTTGGCAATTTAGGGCAAAGAAAAGGTAAAAATTAGAAATGTAAAAACAAATTAGAATTCAGAAAGAATCATCTTAGTGAGAACACACAGAAATAGCTCACCTATGAAGCAGATATATTTAAGGATTGATTTAAAAGACAAAGTTCAGAGACAGTTTTGATTAACAAACAATACAGACCACTGGGAATTGAGTTTAGTGTGCCAGTTTTTTCTCTTAAAAAGTGATGAGGAGCCTCAAAAGACTAAGAATGGAACCATTATATGACACAGTTATACTACTTCTCAGTAGTTATCTTAAAGAATTAAAGCCATCATACTATAGTGATACATGCATGCTTATATTTATAGCAGCACAATTTACAATACCCATACTATGGAACAAGCCTAAATGTCTATCAACAGATGAATGGGTAAAGATAACCTGATATATATACACAATAGAGTTTTATTCAGCATAAAGAAAAATGAAATTATGTCATTTGCAGGAAAATGGACGGAACTTGAGAACACTATGTTAAGTGAAATAAGCCAGACTCAAAAAGTCAAGGGTTGAACATTTTCTCTCACATGTGGAAGCTAGCAGAGGAAAAAGAAAAAAGTGGTGGTAGGGAATCTCATGAAAACTGAAGGGAGATCAGAAGAGTAGAGGACAGTGACCAGGGAGAGTGGGGAGAGAAATGGAGAGGACAAGGGAAAATACTAGAGAATAATATTGGCCAAATTATATTGTTATGCTGTATGGATGAATGAATATGTAGCAATGAATTCCACTACTATGTACAACTATAAGGCATCAATAAAAACTATGGAAAGAAGTATTAAGGAACCTAAACAAAATTTGTTCATGAGTTATATATGCCAATATTCACTGTATCAGAAATAAAATTTACAAATGTAAAAATATTTTTAATAAAACCTCCCAGTATAATCAGGACTGATTCACCATTCCAAATTCTCAATCAACTGATCTATCACTTCTGTGTGTGCTCAAGAAGCTGACTGAAATCAATCATTTAACTATGGTAAATGCTTCTAGAGGACTTACTTTCTGCCATGCACTTTACATGCATTAACTCATTTAACACTGCAAACTGATCTGTTTTGTGTATGTTTAAAAATGTCATTAAGTTTTTCAATATAAAAAAGATTCCAGGGCTGGGATTGTGGCTCAGCGGTAGAGCGCTCGCCTAGCACATGGGCAACCTGGGTTCGATCCTCAGCACCCTGTACAAATAAAACACATTGAATAAAATGCATTGCGTACAACTAAAGCAAATAAATAAAAATATTAAAAAAAAAAAAAAGATTCCAGCCTAACATAGCTGGTTAAAATTGGTAAATTAGAGCTTAAATTTTGTTTGGTCTTCAAGGCCTTGTTATATACCCTTTTAATGAGTATTACAATTTAAAAACTTGATTCCACAGATATGTGCATACAATTATAGCATTATAAAACTACATATACGTTCATTCAAACATTCAGAAAAAAAGTAAATTTCATTCTATAGACTTGAAAAAATATGTAATCTTCTATTTCCTACCAAAAGAGAAAATCAGATTGGGTTTATTCTTTCGCCTTTAAGCAGTTAGAAAACAAATAAACAAACAAAAAATTGAAACACTGGTTTTCAAACTGGACAACAGGCAGTTAAGAATTATAATCAGAGAATGAGAGCAAATAAGATTAGTCACCGGATTATATCACATTAATGTCTTTCTAGTAAATTTGTGGGACACAGCAAAAGCGGAAAAATCTATAGCATGAAATGTTTATATTAGACAGAAAGATTTTAAAATCAATAATGCTTGTTAAGAAACTAGTAAAAGTAGAACAAACTAAATCCAAAGTAAGCATGATATAAGGAAATAATATAGATAAAGGCAAAAGTCAACATAAGGTAAGAAACAATAGAAACACAGTTCTATAGCATAATTGTGGTGGTGATCATACAACCTATATACCTTTGCCCAAATTAATCAAATTATATGCTTAAATATGGTGAATTGGGGGTGGGGGGGTGCGTGGCTCAGTGGTAGAGTGCCTGCCTTGCATGTGTGAGACACTGGGTTCCATCTTCAGCACCACATAAAAATAAGTAAATAAATAAATATATTGTGTCCATCTACAACCAAAAGAATATTAAAAAGCATATGGTGAATTGTATTGTAGATATTTATAATATCTAAAAAAACTTTCACAGATCTTTGTATTTTCCCAAGATTAGACAGAAAAAATTGAATCTATTTGTATCTTCAAGCTTTGACAGAATGTCCACTGAAATCATCACTTGTCATTTTCTTACATCACATTCCTCCTGAGAAAGGAATACAACAAAATGGAAAAGGTAAATTCAATTCCTCAGGCAACAAAATAGCCACTATGAACTATAATTTGTTAAATTATTTTCACAAATAATTTACTTACTTTTGTTAAATTATTTCATGTAATTTCTTTAATTTTGTAAGAAAGAACAAATAAGAGATGAAAGAAATAAATTGTTCCAATTAGGATCACTACATCAATTACTAATAGCACTGCTGATCCTACCTCCCAGATTCCCATTTTATTAATTAGACATGCCTAATCTGTTTTTTAAGAATAACAGCTCACATTTGGGAACAGCAGGCAGGGAAGGGACCTGAGGAAAAAGGAAGAAAGAAGAGAAAATGCTGCCCCAGCTGACTATACTCCTGCAGATATGATCTGTACTGAACAGGAAAGGCTAATTTAGAAGACAGGCAATAGTAGTTAAGTTTCAGGTCTTACACCAAGTCTATGACAGACAGCCATGTACCCAGGCACTTTATCATACTGCTTCTAGATCTGACAAAACAACACGACAACCTACACTCTGTTAGGGAGACAGTAAAAATATACACAATCAGAGTTAGCTCTATGAACCTGGGCAATTTGCTTAATCTAGTATTATCATCTAAGTTTAGTAGGGAAGTCTCTTGAAAACCAGGATTACATTTTTTGGTTTTTTAGAGAAAAATTGCCTGGTCTATTCAAGATACTATACATTTTAAAAATTCTTTTATCCCACATCTGTCATTTTCAAAAGAAATTCAAGAACAATTTTTTAAAATAGATTTTGAACCTGTTCCCCACCTACTGTCTCTACTTTGAAATCACAATGGTGACTGTTGGAGCATATGGAAAACTTCTAAGGGAGAGAGGAGCAATGACTCCCAACAACGAAAGATTTAAAGCCATCAGAAAGAAATGCTAGCTGCTGAGACAGGCTCTGCCTTCACCACATTCAAATGCTCACTTGAACAAAATTAATCCTTCTTTAATTGCTTTAGGAAAAAATCCATAAACAAACTGCCATACAAAAGCCTACAAGTATATAACTCAACAAGAACAGGTTATCTTCAGATGCTTCTTGAAAAGCAAAACAAACAAAAAATACCATATGGGAAACATAAACTTAGGAGAAAAGCCAGGAAATCAGTGAGGAAAAGGAGACTGAAGTCTTGGTATTTTGAGAACTCAGTTGGGGAAAAGGGATGGGGAAGGTGAAATAAAAATGCAGAAGATGTTAAACGTAAGTACCAGTGGTAATTTTTCAAATTGCAAGAAATTTACAATGGTATTATTTGAAGGATGAAAGCAAAGTAGTAGATTCTATACTGCCCTCCTAGTTTTCCTTTACCTGTTTGTTTGGTAATTCAAAGGAGTTTAACAGTAATATGGTACTAATGTACCTCCCAGAGAAGAAAACTGTGTGTCATTTCTTAAAAGACATGAATAAAAATAATTATACATTGCCACAGATTCTTTGCCACTTTGACCATTAAGAGATATAGCATATTTTCCTCCCTTTGAACCTGGAGATAATCTTGTGACTTGCTTTGATCAGAAGACTCAGAGAAGTGATGTTCCAGATGCTTTCACTTAGAGTCCTGAATACCTTTGTAAAGAGGCCAGGCATATTGCTGGAGAGAATGTGGACACAGAGAGAAGCCTGGCCAGATAAGTCAATCAATGCACTACCTTAGATTTCTAGCCCCACTAAAATCTCCAGATGACCAGCAGTTAGTTATATAAGTGACCTCAGACAAGTAGAAGAATCACTGAGTATATCTAGTTCATATGGTTCATTTTAATGGTTCAACCATTAAAGTGGTTGTTGGCACTAATCAATACCTGGCAAACATTTTCTTAAACAGGAAGTATTTTTAATAGGCTTTTGGGCCATCTGATCTCAACTACTAAATTCAAATAGTTCTTCTCTGCTCACCTGCCACTGTAATATGAAAGGAGGCATTGTAGATGAAATACAAAGGAATGTGCATGGCTGTGTTTTGATTAAAACTATTTACAAAAACAGGTGGCAGACTGAATTTTGTCCATGGACTGAAGTTTGTAAATCTCCTTTTAAGTGCTGCAGTGCTTCTTATTCAAGGAGAGAGGACTGAAAGGACAGGCTATTTTCTTAGAGAGATGGATTTAGTGTAGTTCTTCTCTGGTATGAGGATGGATATAGGAAGTCCCTTTCCTCTTTGTCATGCAACAAACATTTAAACTCAAATTTAAATATGATGGTGCTATACTGAGAGTGCAAGACTCATCCATAACCATCTGCTCTACAGGAGCAGTAACTTACTCAATTAGTCCTTATCATAAACTGTTATGGTTTGGACGTAAGGTGTCCCTCAAAAGCTCATGTGTGAGACAATGCAAGAAGGTTCAGAGGAAAAATGACTGGGGTTTAAGAGTCTTAACCCAATCAGTAAATTTATTACCTGAAGGGATTAGCTGAGTCGTAACTAAAGGTGGATAGAGTATGGCTAGAGGAGGTGGGTCCCTGGGGGCGTGCCTTTGGGGTATATATTTGTATCTGGCAAGTGGAGTCTCTCTCTCTCTCTCTCTCTCTCTCTTCCTGATCATCATGTGAGCCACTTCCCTCTGCTACACTCTTTTGCCATGATCTTCTGCCTTACCATGAGCCTGAGGAATGGAGCTAGCTGTCTATGGACTGAGCCCTCTGAAACCATGAACCCCAAATAAACTTTTCCATCTCTAAAATAGTTCTTGTCAGGTCTTCAGTCATAGCGGCAAAAAAGCTGACTGAAACATAAACTGCCGAGTCTGATTTTTATAGGACTTGCCCTTTCTAGAACAACTGTGAGTGGCAGACAATTCACATGTAGAATCTGAAAAAATCTGCTTTCTCTGCTTATCCAGTTGGTGATGATAACTAAGTTTAAAAGTTATTGTTATAAATTACAATAATGAGGTAGTAAACATAAAATATTTCCCATATTTATTCTTAAAATTTCTCCACAAAAATAAATACACGAGAAGACAACAGGCTCTAGCAAGTTTCATCTTTCTACGTGAAAAAACAGTTCATCAAGACTTTTCATCTTTTAGGAAAAAAAAATACTATCTGATAGTTTTCTTGAGCTGTCAACTTGTCAGCTATACCACAAAGTGTTCCCTTTATATTTTTGGTTATTTCAGAACAGTGCAAATATTTGAGACTTGTATTGACAGCATATTAGAAAGTAAAATGAAGACTATTTAGAGGCATATTAAAACTTCAAGCTATTTTCTGTTAATCAAAAGAATATATTACAGGGGCTGGGGTTGTGGCTCAGCGGTAGAGCATTCGCCTAGCACATGTGAGGCGTGGGTTTGATCCTCAGCACCACATAAAAATAAATAAAATAAAAAGATACTGTGTCCAACTACAACTAAAAATTAAACAAACAAAAAGAATATATTACAAAAGCTGCAAGGCTGTATTCTCTGTTAATTAGATTACTTTGAAATTCTTAATACGGTAGTAACCATATGACTGTGCCTTAAGAGTCTACTAAAATGAATAGTTCATCAAAAAAAAAAGGCAATTGTTCGATATTTAAAGAAAAAAAATAGCTAGATTTTTTTTTAAAAACTGGGGGCCCCAAATCCATTTTTATTCATTTTATTTAATGGTATAATGATTGATTCACCATGATCTTAAGAAGATAATATAATGTCACTATTTTTCAACTTTTCCACATGTAATTTAGTGAGACCCCAAAAGAAGAGGGTGGAACACTTCCTGTCCAGTCAACTTGATTAATCTACCCAAAGATGGATGGACACTCACCTGAATTCAACCACAATCTTCCTCTGGGGAAGACCAGAGAAAAGTTCACTTTTTAGTCCATATTTTGAGCCATCTTCAATTACTTGTTGTAACACTGCCTGAAATATAAAAAGAGTGGGATTTAACAATAGAATAAGATTGCAATGTTCTTAATTACTTTGTTACTGAGAATTAAATGTTGCTAATTTGTTCATTTTAATTGATGGAGCCGAGAATTTTATAGCATTGTCAGCAGCACCATTTCCAGCACAAACCTCCCTGCTGCTAATGCTAGTCATAGCAGTCTTTACAGGAATTAACACTGATGGGGTTTTCTATGCTCACAAATCACATCTATTCATCCTTATAGTAGCCAATGATGTAAACAGAGATGAGGAAACTGAGACTTAGTGAGGTTAAGAAACTACAGAAGTCCTATAGTAAATAATAACAACAAAATCAGAAGCAGCATCTAGTGTTTATTAAGTGCCAAGGACTATGTTACGTATGGGTTAATTATTTAATTATTATATGTAATTATGTATTAATTAATTTAATTCTTATAACAGCTTCAGAGATAAGTATTACTTTTAGAAATGAGGAAAGAAAAATAGAGGTTAAGTAACTTTCCCAAGGTACTGCTATTAAGTCATGTAGCAAAAACTTTTCCTACTCCCCAGTGAATGTGTTAACTGCTACACATATGATGGTTGCAGCTCTTAAGGTACTAAAAGTTCACAAGTAATGGTAGGAAACCAAGAAAATCCTGCAGAAACTTCCAAAACCTTCTAGGTTAATTTTTAGCTACTAACACAGAACTGTTGTATAGTTCACAAACTTATACTTTGTTTTTTGCTAATGGTGATGATGTGTCTTTCAAAAAGTAGGATGTCGGGCTGGGACTGTGGCTCAGTGGTAGAGCGCTTGCCTAGCATGTGTCAGGTGGAATCCTGGGTCTGATTCCCAGCATTGCAAAACAAACCACCACCACCAAAAAACCCACAAGAAGACACATCCACAGAGTGCTAGTTGGTTCAAGACTATGAGCTTTTATATTATCTTTGTAGTCTCATAATCTTGAAGATAAGCAACATTTCCCATTTAATGCAAAACTAAGGTTCAGAAATAGTATTTATTTGCACAATGACACAGAGAAAATAATACTCTTTACACTCAGTAGGAAATACAGAAAGGATTAATATGCAGATGTTAAATTAAATAGTGCCTGTCATATACTAGGGGCCCAATAAACATTAATACTTCAAGAACATGTGGACAAGAAGACTGCAAGTGAAGAGGTAAACATTAGTGAGAAGGAGTCCATAATCAGATTATTCTAAGTTTATTCTAAGTCATTCATATCTTTTTCACTTCCCATCACTCTGTATATAATGAACAGTAGACTCCACAAAAGATAATAATATTAGAATTCTTTTTAATAATAATTTTTAAAAAAATTTACTGACTTCCCTGGTACAACATAAGCAACTTTAAGAAAAGATTTCCTAACTATTCTCAGAATCAATATTCTCAACATAAAATTCAGTTAAACATTTAAACTTTGCTTAATATCTACTTTAATGAATACATTACTCTTGTAAAATAAAAGAGTTCAACACTCAAGGTTAAAGTATAAAGGCCCTTTTGATCATCTATCCTCATCCTGGTCCCTTCTCTCCTTTCCCTGAGGTAACCACTTTTCAAATATCATCTTAGTTTGTGAATACTCCCTTCTTGCAACCATCCTCCTTCCTTAATTGTAGAGACAACCATTCCTCTCCCCTCCTAATTTTTACACCTCTGCTTCCTTTGTTGGTTCCTTTTCCACAATCTACCCTTTAACCTGTGCTGATAGTCTTGCTTCTAGCTTCTCATTTTGCACTTCTAGGTGACTTAAACCACTTCTGTATGACTTTGGCTACTATATCCCTTAATAATCCCTCTTGTGCTACAGATTGATATGTATCCAACTCAAGACTGAACATGTCTCTCAGGTACTTCTAATGAAATGTACTTGCTCTTCTTTCTACATTTTTCCATTTCCATAAACTTCCCTCCCACTCACTCAACTATTGGAAAGTGGAAGCTTGGTATCAAAATAACAGCTCTTCACAATGTTACTCCTTAAGCCAGAAGTATTAATTTATTGTTGGTCCTAGGAAGGTTAAATTTTTTTTTCTTGATGTGATCTCAAAAAACCATTAGAAATGCAACTGCCTCTGTTTAAAATAGCAGAACCAAATGTAGAAAAAAATTAGGCTTTGGGCAAACAAGAAGTATCATTAAAATTACAATAATGGCAATAAAACTATAACATAGGTACATTTAACACTACTTTCATACTGCAGTATCATTGCTCTAGGATGCACCTTTTCTGAGCAGGTCTACTGTGAGCAATGTGCTTGCATCTTTAATTAAAGTTACACTAAGATTCATATCCTCAAAGCTGCAAGGAAAGGAAAAATTTCCATGTGAGAACAAGTAGCTAGACTTCAAAGCCCTGATTCCTTCATTGTTAACTTCATTATTAACTGAGGAAGACTTGGAAATATTCA
Source organism: Tamias sibiricus (assembly GCA_025594165.1). Taxonomy (NCBI): domain Eukaryota; kingdom Metazoa; phylum Chordata; class Mammalia; order Rodentia; family Sciuridae; genus Tamias; species Tamias sibiricus. The sequence continues at coordinate 74,164,318 of CM046666.1, forward strand.
TTGGTAACTGAGGAAGACTTGGAAATATTCTTAATAAGACAGATAGTAGATATCTTTAGACCAGAGAAAATTCTGTAGTTTGTTACTTGTCATAAAGCACAAAAATTCAAAGCTGTTAAATTTTTAAATTATTATGTAAATATATGCTTGACCTTGAAATACAAAACTGTATCTTTTAGCTAAGCCACCTTTTGAGGTAAAATTCCATATACTACAGCACATTTTTCTATCTTAGAGAAAAGAGGGAAAATACTGTTGTCCAATAAGTGGCCTAAATTGTGGAAGGCATATTTTGGCAAACTATACTTCTATTTCCATAAAAACAGAAAATAACTGAAAGAGTCACTTATTTAAACATGATAAATCAGATTCCATAGTTCGCCCAGTAAACATAGAATATCAGAGTGTGTAGCAGGTTATAGAAACTTTTTAACAAGTTCAAAACAAATGTTCTTGTCTGATTCTGGTCCATTAATTTACTCCAAAAAGTGAAAAAAGGAGTTTAAAAATCCCAATGATCTATAGGTAAAACACCAACTTTCCTTCAGAAGAATTCTAGGTCTCATGGGCAAATGCTTGTAAACTCTAGCACCTATGATAAATTCAATTATTAGAAATTTTGTTTATTCATAGTCATTTTTAATTACAGACTTCAACATTTACTAAGTCTGTCCAACCAAATACGGGGCTATATTTCTTTCTGAAAATAATAGGCCAAAGTCTGAATTATGATAAATTTTAAAATTGAATCAAAATGAAATACACCTAAAGGCCTCAAACCACTACCTATTCAGGTATACCTGTTCTTCTATGAGATTTCTCCAAACCCTCCGAGTCATCCTGATTCTTCCATCTCTGAATTTTCTTATGTTACTGTATTAACTGCCCTTTTAGGGGCTTAATATTGTTTTATTAAAAGAAAAAGTTGTCTTATGATTTGTTCTACATAGATCTTATGTTTCTAACAAGACTACATAATACCAGAGAGTAGAAACTAACATCCCTTTCTTGGATTCAATACAAAACTGATGTATTCATTAAACAAATAGTTATCTAGCATCTACTACGTGACAGACACTGCTAAAAAACTGTGGGGATCCAAAAGTGGAAAAAAAAAAATGCTATTAAGCCTAAGGGGGATACAGTTTAAAGGGCAAGTGGTATTAACCAAATAAAAAGAATTTAAATATCAACTACAGTAGGTTCTATAAAGGAGAGATACACAGTGCTGTAAGAGAATATAAAAAGATCAGAAAGGTACTGCCAAGAAAATCTCAAGATCTGACAAGTAAGTAGCTGTTAAACTGGGGCAGCACTCATGCAAAGGGATCAGTATATGCCAAGGTTCTGTGGCAAGAGGAGGTACAATGAGTTTCAGAGCAGGAGGAAGATCAGTGTTAACTAAAGAAGAAATAAATGCACAATGGCTGGACAATAACTCATTCTTACCTTTGTTAGGAGTTCTCTGTTTATTTTGAAATTTACAGTTCCTGGACCAGTGCTGATTTCACTTACCACTGTATCACATTTCAGCTAGAAAGATAATAAATCATGTAAAATAGGCATATTATGTGATAGACTCAATGAGACATACAGTTCCAATACTACAAACTGGCTTATAAAGTCAAAGTGAGTTGCCTCTTACAGTCATTACAGGTGGACCTGGGACTTAGCCAATCTTCAGTTCCACCATTTTACTTGGTAAATACATTTTCTTTTTTTCCTTACTAGAAATGCTATTTTGTATTCAGAGTATCTCCTTTCTCCTTTCTCTTTCCTTCACCTCAGATTCTCCACTTGTCATGCAATAAGCACTTAGCCTTACTCAAGAGCCACAGAACATGACATTGGGTCAGGTCCTAACTAAAGCTTTTGAAACAACACAAAGCATGTAAATAATTTAGTCTGTCTTCTCTGCTCATGCCCTCCCTTCTTAACCTCCTACATGTTCAAATCCCTTGATAAACCTATTGAACTAAAGATGTGCCTGTGTTTACTGAAGAATTTCTAGTCTATATATATATATATATATATATATTTTCAGTTGTAGGTGGACACAATACCTTTATTTATGTGGTGCTGAGGATCGAACCCAGGGCCTTACACATGTGAGACAAGCGCGCTCTTCCACTGAGCCATAGCCCCAACCCCTTAGTCTATATTTTTGAGAACTTAACAAGAAACAGAAAGAAAGGGATTAAATATCCCCTACTAATTCTAGTGCTGGTGTACTTCCTAGTAAAAACCTTAGGTGATTTTTGTTATCAAATAAGTATCTACTCAGTTACCAAAGTTCCTTTATCATCCTGATTCCTTATACTTCTTTTTCCTTCACAGTGACTTTCATTGTTCCAATTCTTCAGAGATCCCAGACACCTCTGTGTCATAAATAATAACCCCATTAACAATAACAACAAAAACTGTCTACTATCTGCTTTTGCTGAGGGCATTACACACCAATTTAGATTTGGTCGTTCTCTACAATCTTTTAAAAATCAAACCCACAGGGAACTTAGAAATACTTAAGTTTTATTAAATCATCTAACCACTTCTTCCCTGTAATCATGATTCCATTTACATTTAATCATTTCTTCTCATATTTTAATGTTCTTCTCAGAAACTCATTTTAAAAATTGCAACCCACGGCTCTAATTTATCAAGCTTGTTCTCTAAACTTCAAAAGTCCATCCAGCTTCAATCTGTAAATTTAATTAACACTTCAGTCTACTCTGAAGTACTTAATCAAAAAAATTGAACACTGTCAGCTCAAGAGGAATGCTTTATAAATAATTTGAAAAATCATTGTAACTTTAGTAGAGGGCTAAAATGAATTTAAATGATATTTTCTAAGATAACAAAGAAACACTATGAAATTCATTATTACAGATGAGATACCCTGCAGAGCACTCTTTTTTTCCCCTTAAAATGCTAAATTTATTATAATGTTAAATAGAGATAATAGTGCTAAAATACCTTCTCTGCCAGTATCTTTGCTTGAACTTGAATGTCTGGTCTTACATGGTCATTGCTATTTTCCAGTAAAGAATCCACAGATAGCTGAAAGTCAGCCACTTCTCTAAAGACAAAAATTGAAATAAGAAAGAATTGTTGTTACCTTAGAAACATTACAAGTTTAACAAAGGTTAATCACTGTGTATTTGTCATATCAGCATGATTTTATTGAAAAAGGCATTAGTGTTTCAGAATTTAAGGCAAGGAAATTAGAAATCACCTTGTATTTATTAAAAACTTTTAACATTTTATAAAATTCTTCCTCTTCTGTTATTTCTGTGAAATAGAGGTATCTGGCAAATTAAATGTCTCCTATCAAATTCTAAGGCAACTAAGTAGATGCAGACAAAAGTTCAGGTCTTTGATCTCTTCCTACGATGTTTCCTATACTATTCCAAATGCTTGCTTCCAATTCTAGTTCCTCCACTGACTTCCAAATGACAAAAACAAAATTTTTTTTAGATGTTGTAATTTGACTTTCAACATGAGGGAAAAAAATCATTCTGAACACTCAGTAGTTCATAAGAGAGATAAACATTGCCATTTATCCTTTTCATTGGGTTGATGATGAAACAATGCAAAAACAAACACAACACCACCAATTAGTGAAAATCATCATTTGCTTGATGAGAGTAGTTCTGTCTAAGGAAAGAAAGTAGGGAATGGAATCAAAGAAGTACATATCAGTGACTTGAACAATATTTGCAACATTTTATTACTAAAAATCAAGAGCCATCCTTCTCCTCTCAAAAAAAAAGATGAAGTAAATCTGGAAAAAATCTTAATTCAGAGGGTGACCACATGAGTGTTCATTACTCTCTACAAATTTTTTTGTAGATTTGAAATGTACAAAAGTTCAAGGTCTATAAAATATTTTTTAAATCAACATACATCTGTGTAATTACTCACACTAACATCTTCTGATGTTTAATAAGAGAATAGACAGGACTTCATGGGCGGAGTAAGCGGGTTGTCCATTTTCTGTCTAGCACATGTGTCACTCACATAAGAAGGGCATATTTTGGAGGGGCACAAGTGACTTCCTTATCACTTATGATTATCAGGGAAATACCTAAAAATTCCTGTGTGACTTCTGGTTTTAAGAGATTTTAAAAGTCTACAATAACCATTAAGCATTTTCCTGGGCCTTGCCAGATATAGTGGCGCATGCCTGAAATGCCAGTGACTCGGGAGGCTAAGGCAGAAGGATCCAAAGTCCTAGACTAGCCTCAGCAAATCAGCAAGACCCAGTCTCAAAAAAGTAAAAAGGCTGGGGATGTGGCTCAGAGGTTAAGTGCCCCTGGGCTCAATCCCCAATACAAAGAAAAAATAAGAAAGAATTTTCCGGGGGGGCCTTAATCCATTATCCAGTGTGGCTCACACTTACCAACCCACCTCATCTATTGACATCTGAGCTGTCACCACAGACCCAAGTTCATCTACCAATCAGTGCCTGTGTGATGTTGGACAAGTTGCTTAATCTCTCTGTACCTCAGTAAAATGGTGATGACAAAGGAATCTACTTCACAATGTTGTTGAGAAATCAAGTCTTGGTTATGAATTATATTAATCCTAGTTCTGATGTTAAATAAAAATGTTAAATAGTATCAGCACTGACCTCTGGGAAAGTATTTTTCTACCTTATAATACATGATGATTCAATTTTCTAAAAATTAATTGTGGAACCTCTTTTAAGGTTTGAATGTACTTATTCCTACCAAAGAACTCTGATAGTTCAGTCAAGTATTTATGCCAATCATGGGAAACTAAACTAGTTAACAACATGGGAATAACATAAAAAGCAGAATAACAAATGCTGAGATATTTACAAATCAAAGAAAACAATGTAAATAAAAGTAGTAAGAGCCCTGATAACAATATTAACTGAAATACAGATTTAAATATATCAAAGATTAAATTATTGTTTGTTGATATATACCTTGGATGTTTTAGAGAAGATTTAATATGACCTCAAACTCTCAAACATCCAGGAAATACAAAGAAGTCACAGGATTTTTAAAAAATAGTGTAAAATTATAAAGAGTAACAGGCACTTCTAACTTTATCCTAGAAAGGTATAACACACTAATAATTTAATTTAAAAACTGTATAATCTCCATGGAATCACAAATATTTCTACTTAGTTCAGTGGCAGAAGGACAAAAAAAAATTCCTTTTAGTTTGTTAACAATGATTAATACCAACTTATTAAACTAAGAATATTTAAAACATAAATTCTGAAATTATGTGAAGTGTTACCTACTAGTACCAAAGGTGCAAAAGAGGAGGAAACCCTTCAGGGAAGTGAGGGGAGATCAACCAGATTTCATCTACTTCCCAGTTGCCCCTTTTGGGAGCTTTTAATCATACACCCAAAGGGAACTTTTGCTTTTGCTTTGTCTATTTGAAGAGGTCATTCTTGCATGTGAATTATGTATAAAAATTTTAAAACTGAAAACAACGTAAATGTCCATCAACAGTAGAATAACAGAATATTACCAAAAAAAAAAAAAAAAAGTATGATGTCAAAGGAAAAGGTTAAAAAATCTTATATAGTTTTATAGCTATTTTTAAGCTGAAAAACATATTCAAAGAGAAAGAAATGAAAAATACACCAGCTTGCTAAAATCAGTTACCTACTAATAAGATTATTGGGACTTTATTTTTCTTATTCTTCTGTATTTTCCTGAATTTCCTTAAAGAGATTGTTTTGCACTGAAGTTTCATGAAATTAATCCCTCTTACTTTTATTTCTTTTTGGGGGGGTGGGTACTGGGGATTGAATTCTGGGGCACTCACACTGAGCCACATCCCCAGCCCTATTTTGTATTTTATTTAGAGACAGGGTCTTACTGAGTTGCTTAGACCCTCACTGTTGCTGAGGCTGGCTTTGAACTCATGATCCTCCTGCTTCAGCCTCCTGAGCCACTGAAAGTACAGGTGAGCGTCACTGTGCCTGGCTCTTACTTTCATTTTTTAAAAATTAAAACCAGTAAGTTTAAAAAGCAATAGCTACTTTTCCACTAACTTCTGAGGGTTGTTGTGTTGGTTAACATGAAAGCCACAGGCTTTGAGTACTACAGGCTTATGAAAAAGCTCTCAATTCTGATGAAAATAAATGTTATATAGGAATTTTACCAAAGCTGAAAATATATGGAGAACTAGCAGACCTGAGCAAATTGGTTCATTTTATATTACCTAACCTATGCCAGCAAAAATAATATTTCTTTTTTCTTCTGGCACTTAGTAGCATTCTAATATAAATTCAGAAATATGGCAGGCTTCATTTTTAACTTATAAGGGATACTCTGGGTTTATTATAGCAAAATAGTAAAGGTTTCCTTTGTTTTAAGTAAACTCAATATGGAGAACTGTAGACTTGTGGCTCAGAAAATTTTTGAAATGGTTCTCAATAGTTATTATTTATAAACCAAAATCTCAGTACTTTGGATTATTAAAACAGAGGCAAGTAAAGCCAATCCTATTCAAAAGACAGGCCAAAATAGTTTAGTTTTTTTTTTAGAGGTCTTTGAAACAACATTAAAATTGAGAGATTTCCCTTATTATGCAAAATGCCACTTACAGATTTTATGAAATAAGTAACTGATTTGGAAGGCTTCATAAATTTACATGTAATTATGAGAGCCCTTTGTCCCTGGTTGCCTCTGTTCTTGGAATTCAACATAAAGGAAGATGCAGTAGACCATTTTATAGGTGTTCTTTTTCACTATAAGGTCAAATGTAGCCTCTCTCTTCCCTTTTCATTTATTTCTTTGTCCTGAGAACAGGAATATTCATCTTATGCTGAAAGTCCTGATAAAAATTAAGGGAATGAAATACAAGGACATGTTGCTACCAGTAATTACATGGTTACCTCTTTCCAAACCCTGGGGCTCAATGCCTACTATATGGCAAATATGTCATTATTAACTGACAATATAGTGGTCCCTTGGTGCCTGTGGTTCCAGACACCCCACAGATAAAACAATCTGTCGATTCAAATCCCTTATATGAAATGGTACAATATTTGCATATAACCTATACACATTCTATATATACTTTAAATTACTTCTAGATTGCTTATAATCTGATATAATATAAATTCTTATTATACTATAAGGTTTAAGGCAATATAATGACCAAAAAAAAAAAAAGTACAGATGCAGTTTCTTTTCTTTGAATACTTTTGTCTCATGGATTATGGGACCTGAAGGGGACCCTGTGGGTTGTAGAAAACTCAGGATATTTCATCCAAGTATGAAAGTTTTCTACCCAAAGGGTAAGTAAATATCAGGATGACCAAACACAGAAGATATAGGTATTTCCTGAATCCAAGAAAGCTATTGTGGATTATATGCTATCATAGCCAATAGTTCTCTATCACTAGGAATCTTCAAAAGGAAACTCAAATAACAAAAGCAATACAACCAGCCTACTAGATTAAATATAGTACAACACTATTCAAACATCAGATGGTTGAAAAAACCAAGGGTTCAAAGCATTGATACTTTAATCACACTTTTAATTATTTTATATACTCTTAAATAATTAAATTTGAACCTCATTCCCGAAGACTTTGACACAACTATCACCACAAGCATAAAAATAATTAACACAAGAATATTACCTGTCACATCAGAGTATAATACACAGATTTTAATTTTATAAAGTTGATTATACTAATAAGTTGAATATAATGAATCACATCTTATGATTCACTTCAAGGATTATTCTGTAAAGTGAAGAGTAACAATTTTTTATTCAACAAATTTGAGAACATTATAGATTGCTATAGATATATTATACTTAACTCTTTTCTGGAAATTGGAACTGCAGATATTGATTTGATCAAGTTTTCTGGTGGAAGATCCAACACTCTGGAAAGCTAAAAGTCAAAAAGAACAAAATAGGGTAAGACTGTAGATAATATTTGTTCCATATTCATTATAATACTTCTTAAAAATAAAAAGAAACAACTGACACACTTACCAACATAAATGAACATTATGCTAAGTAAAAGAAGTCAGATTCAAAAGATTATATAGTTTATTATTCCATTTACTTGACATCCTAGAAAACTCAAATTATAGGGTTATACAATATATTTGTGTTTGCCAGGAGTTGAGGATGAAGGGAGGGTTTGACCATAAAGTAGCAAACAAAACTGCTTAGCTTTCAGGATGAATTTTGTCTTTATAAACTTAAAAACTAAATTTAAAACAAAGTTTAGGAAAAAGTGTAGATGAACCACTGAGGACCCAAAGGCACTTCTTATTCTCATTTAAAAAATTGTAAGCCGGGTGCGGTGGCGCACGCCTGTAATCCCAGCACTTGGGAGGCTGAGGCAGTAGGATGGCGAGTTCAAAGCCAGCCTCAGCAATGGCAAGGCACTTAGCAACTCAGTGAGACCCTGTCTCTACTAAAATACAAAAAAGGGATGGGGATGTGGCCCAGTGGTCGACTGCCCCTGAGTTCAATCCCCAGTACCTAAAAAAAAAAAATTGTTTACCGAACAGGCACTGTTCTAGGTGTTGGCATATAGTAGCAGTGAACTTTCATGATATTATAGCCTTCATTTCATGAATGATGAAACTGAAATACACAGCATTAATGTAATTTACCTAAGTGGAAAAGGGGGAATGTTAACATAGGATATCTAAAACCAGAACTTACACTCAACTCCAACTCAACCCCTATGCCATATACATATATATGTGTATTGTGGAGTGCAGTGACTAAGATTGGGGATCGCTGATTGCTTTATGGCTGTGGTGTGCCTGATGCCTGGGAATGTTTCTATGCAAGGATACAAGATGCCCATTTGCTATGGTGATGCCCAGCCCAAAGAGGCTCTGTTTAAAGAGTCTTATCAGTCTCATCCTTGATCTCAGGCACATAGCTCCCAGGGAAAGAGGAATTCTGAGCATGACAAGACAACTACTATGTTTCACCAGCGATGCTACTTCTGAGCCTGCCCACTTAACAGTAACTTTAGACAATGGGCTTCCTGAGTGCTGCAGGAAGCGCCATCAGGCATTGCAACAATGAAATAGGTACAAGAATGTTTTTAGCCCTATAACTTTCTAGTGCAAAAAAGCAATGCCTCTTTAGTCCTTTACTTTTTTTTTTTTTAATTTAAAAACTTTTTTTGTAGTTGTAGATGGACAGAATGCGTTTATTTTGTTCATTTTTATGTGATGCTAACCCAGTGCCTCATGCATGCTAGGCAGGCACTCTGCCACAGAGCTATAGCCCCAGCCCCAGCCCCAGTCCTTTACTTTTGATTATGAGAGTCTATATAAATAAACTTGCTGGGCCAACTCTTCAGTCACTGCTTCTCCATCAGAGAGCAGTGCTACATCCGATCCCAGCCTTTTATCTTAATGTGTGTGTGTGTGTGTGTGTGTGTGTGTGTGTGTGTGTTTTTCTTAATCCCCTATCATCCCTCTCCAGTTTCTCAGGTTCAGCTGTGTAGGTCCCAGCAGTATATATACACTTTCAGTGAAAAAATGCATAAAAATAAAATAGTAGAATAGAAGCACAGCCATAAAGATTTTATTACTCTCCAACTCCTCAATCCTATTGCAGCCTCTGCAGCAGACCAATCATGGCTATAGAGTTGGAAGAAGGAAAGGAATGATGAGGAAAATAGGAAAAGAATGTTAAGTACTTAAAAAGGAAACTTCAGAGGGGCCTGTACTATTCAGAAGAAGAATAAACTTAAACCATTGTCTCCTGATGAGTAATAATATTTAATAAGAAACATTTGTTGAATTTCACAAATATATTTTAAAATGATCAAAACCTTAATTCCTGGAGCTATCATTTATCTTTAAGATGATTTGTACATTTCTGCTTTGATCTACTATGTATTGATTTTTAAACTTAAATCTCCAAGTGAAGTGTTTATTTTTAAATCTCTAGTCTTTTGGATGTTCATTATTTTATCCCTTACAAAGAGTTAATTCCTTATGATATATTCCCAAAAGTGGATAAATATTTCTAAAACAAATATTTCTTATTTGAAGAATAAAGGCTGTAAGTTCATGTTGATACTATAAAATGTTCCTGCCAATAAAGACACAGTAGTAATAAAGGCTCTAATAAAATATTTTAGAAAAAAACAAAAGATGCAAATCCAATTCCACATTTATTAGCTATAAGGCTGTGGGATAGTCATTTCACATAAATGTGCTTTACTTTTCATAAATAATGGGAACAATAAGTTTATTAAGTAATAAACTAGGGCTCTTATGAATATTAACAAAAATACTTCAGGAAATAAGCACACAATAAATATTATTTCCTTCTTAAAAGGTTTTAGTAGCAAGTTAGAGAGAAAATGGTGAATCAGAGGAACCCACAATATCATAGCAGCTCCACAGAATGAACTAAAACAGCAGTTTTGCAGTAGCAAACTGTGGCAGAAAGATTGTGGGAAAACACTGGTGGGGAACTTAGTGAGCTAGCAATTAGGTTAAACCCCCAAATATCAGCTTTTAGAATAGAAAGAAAATAAAAGCAACAGAAGGTGGCAGTGTCAGGTGTCTGTGGCTCAGTGAGGGAAGGGAAGCACCTGTCAGAGCCAAAAGACATTTTCCCATTGAGTTTAAGAAAAACAGATGTTGCTGTCCAAAAAATTTGCAGTATGAGCAGAATACTAGATCAGAAATGGCAAGCTGAGCTGGCATGGAGAGAATGCCCTACCACTCCCCCAGAAGAAACAGTTGAAGTAGGGAAGCAGTGACAGCTTAAAAAAAGACTATTTTGGACTTCCTGAGTGATAGACTAGGAATCCTGGAAGTTTACCTTTGTATTTTCTTTCTTTCTTTTTTGAAAAAAAATTTTTTGGTTGTAGATAGACATAATATATTTATTATATTTATTTATTTTTATGTGGTGCTGAGGATCAAACCCAGTGCCTCAGACATGCAAGGCAAGTACTCTACCACTGATTTACAACCCCAGGCCCCTACCTTTGCATTTTCATGTTTCACTATTTCTTTTTTTGTCTTGTTCTTGGTATACTTGCTTTTTGAATATATAACACCAGTTACTTAAACTCTGCTTTTCACTGAATCAGTAGGTGCCCATGCCATGAGGCAGTCTGAGCATATAAGTGAGACTGTACCACAGACTAGGGAGAAATTCAGGGTGGCCACTCAGTCTGCCGAGCAGATAAGAACAAAATGTGATTCTCAGGTGGGAGAGTATAAAATCAAAAACACAGGAGAAAAAAAAAGCCTCTGTTTAAAAAGAAACCTCAGAGCTGTTTTGTGGCTCAGTGGTAAAGCACTTGCCTAGAATGTGTGAGGGAGGCACTGGATTTGATTCTCAGCACACCAATGACTTAGAAAGACATGAAAAATAACCTCAGCAAGAAGAAAACTAAATCTCTCTGCATGATGGTTATTGTATTAACTGTTTGATATTAATGAATTCTTAGATTCTTTCCATATATATATATTTTTTTTTTTTTTTTCTTTTTTTTTTGGTACCGGGGATTGAACTCAGGGGCACTTGACCACTGGGCCACATCCCCAGCCCTGTTTTGTATCTTATTAGAGACAGGGTCTCACTGAGTTGCTAAGTGCCTTGCCATTGCTGAGGCTGGCTTTGAACTCGCGATCCTCCTGCCTCAGCCTCCCAAGTGCTGGGATTACAGGCGTGCGCCATCGCGCCCGGCCATATTTTGTTTTTGTGCAAAGTTCTAATTTGATATATTTTGTCAATTAACTGAATCTTCTTTTAATATCGTTTTTTCCTCTTCCATTTCCATTCCTTTACCCTCTCCTTCATCCTTTTTACTCTTCACATTTTAACTTGTCTCCCTTCCCTCCCCCACACTTTTCTTTCTTATTTCTTTATTTCCTATACCTTCTTCCAATCCAATTTAGTAGACTATCATTAATGTCTAATTTTTCAGCCTATTCCGTATTATTTCTCACCCACATTACACATTAGTTAATAGAAGTGTAGAGACTATAGTTATAACTTTTAGCATATGTTGCTATACTATTTGCTCTCAAATACTACTGTTACTGGCAACTACTCTCAAAGAAATATTGGAGGTAAACTAATACTTTGGTTAGACTGATTGGTGTATTGAAGCTAAAATAATCCCCAACTCGGGTCTTACTATAAGGAGATAATTAATCACCAAAAGACCCTCACATAAAAGAGGAAGAAAAATACACCCCAATAGATGCACAAATATGGGACCTCAGAAAACATGATGATACAGACCAACAAGATGCCTCCAAAAGTTTGTAACCCCCCCAATAACTATATCCTCAGATACAAATGTGGATTAAATCCCAAATAATTCAAATAGTTGATTGTTAGAATGATCAATAAATTAAAAAACAAAATATAGGATGTGAAAGAGCATTTCAATAAAGACAGATTCTGAAAAAGCATCAAATAGAAATCCTGCAAATGAGATACAATAAATCAAATAAAAATTTCAGTTGAAGCTAAGCGCAGTGGTACACGCCTGTAATCCCAGCAGCTCGGGAGAGTGAGACAGGAGGATCTCGAGTTCAAAGCCAGCCTTAGCAAGGCACTAAGCAACTCAGTGAGACCCTGTCTCTGAATAAAATACAAAATAGGGCTGGGGATGGGGCTCAGTGGTTGAGTGCCCCGGAGTTCAATTCCCAGTACCAAAAATAATAATAATAATAATAATAATAATAATAATAATAATAATAATAATAATAAATAAAATAAAATAAATAAATAAATCAGTTGAAAGTCTTGCCAATAGATTAGACCATATAGAGGACAGAGTTTAAGACCTAAAATGAAGGTATATGAACTTCAACACTTATAAGCAATAGTGGAGGGGGGGAAAAGAAACCATGATCAGAATACACAAGAATTCTGAGACCAAATTTAAGAATGATTGAAGTCAAAAAGAGCACTGAGATTCAGGTTAATGGAATTTACTACTTTTTCACTGAAATACCAGAAAAATTTCCAAACAGCGAGAATAAGATGAATATGTATATATAGCATGCCTTTAGAACCCCAAATAAGTAAAACCAAAGGAGAACTTCTCCACAAGACAATATAATTAAGACATTTACCATACAGAAAAAATGTGTATAATTTTAAAAGCCTCTAGAGAAAAACATCAGGTCACATTTAAAGAAGTAAAACAACATAATAATTTCTGAGTTCTTAGCAGAAACTCTAAAATATGTAGAGGTCTGGAATGAGGTATTTCAATTCCTGAAAGAAAATAACTCAACAAAGATTGCTATGTCCACCAAAGCTATCCTTCAGAAGAATAAAAAGAAGAAGAAGAAACTCCTAAGACAAGAATAAACTAAAAGGATTTATGACTACCAAGTCAGCATTACAGAAAATATTTAAGAAATACTGAATACAGGAGAACTTATAAACAAATTTCAGAGCTAGTGAAAGGATGAATTTCATTAAAAAGGGAGTTAAGCAAATAAGAATCAGGACTGAATTAAACATTAGAAATAAATGAATACGGCAAGAAATCATAAAAATCTCTTTATAATACCACTGAATATAAATGGTGTCAACTCTCCATTTAAAAGAGATTGACAGAAACTGATTAAGAAATATCCTGATCCAGCTATAGTTGTCTGCAAGAGACTCACCCCAGGCAAAGATAGTCCCAGGCTGAAAGGGTAGAAATGATATTCCATGCAAATGGAACCCCAAAGCAAGCAAAAGTAGCTACTTTCATATCTGTCAAAGCAGCCATCAAGCCAAAAATTAATCAAAAGAAACAAAGAAGTTCACTTTATACTGGGAAACAAACCAATCCAAAATGAAGATATAACAATAGTAAACATTTATACTCCAAAGGACACTGCACCTAATTACAGGTTTCTTTTTTTTTTTTTTTTTTTTTTTTTTTTTTTGGTACTGGGGATTAAACTCAGGGGCACTCGACCACTGGGCCACATCCCCAGCCCTTTTTTGTATTTTATTAGAGACAGGGTCTCACTGAGTTGCTAAGTGCCTCGCCACAGCTGAGGCTGGCTTTGAACTCGTGATCCTCCTGCCTCAGCCTCCCAAGTGGTGGGATTACAGGCGTGCACCACTGCGCCTGGCCTGCACCAAATTACATAAAGTAACATTTTTCAACATAAAGACTCAGACATGGATAAGATAATAATGGGTGATTTCAACACACCTTTTCCACCAATAGATAGGTGATGCAGAATAAATCAATAAAATATCTTCAGATATAAAAAAAATTATAAATCAAATGGACCTAACAGACAACCATAGAATATTATACCCTATAACAGGTGAATTCACTTTCTTCTCATTTGCTCATGAAACCATCTCCAAAAAAGAACACAAAAAGTCATAAAGCCATAGGAAATATGAAAAAAAATACACATATGCACAAATGCTGTTACACACATACACAAACACTTATCAGATCATAATGAAATGAAATTAGAAGTGAACACCACACTGCGCATGCTGGTACATGCCTATAATCCCAGCCACTAAGGAGGCTGAGAGAGGAGGATCTTGTGTTCAAAGCCAGCCTTAGCAAACTCCAGGTGCCAAGCAAAAGAAGAAGAAACAAATCCAAAACCAGTAGAAGGAAGGGAATAACTAAATCAGAGCTGTTAGTGAAATTGAGAATTTCAAAATTACAAATGATCAATGTAACAGAGTTGGTTCTTTGAAGAGATAAACAAAATTAATAAACCCTTAGCCAAACTAAACAAAAGGAGAAAATCCAAATTAACACAATTAGAGATGAAAAAGGAGATCATCACCACAGACATCTCTGAAATCCAAGGATCATTAGTAACTATTTTGAAAATGTATATTCCAATAAATTATAAAATCTAGATGAAAGGGATGAATTTCTAGACACATGAAATCTACTGCTGAACCACAATGATATGGAAAACTTAAACAGACTAATAACAAGCAAAGAGATTAAAGCAGGAATAAAAAGCCAACTAACAAAGAAAGACCTGGGACTAGATGGATTCTCAGATGAATTCTACCAGACTTTTAAAACTAATTCCAATGCCCCTCAAAATATTCTATGAGATAGCCAAGCACAGTGGTGCATGCCTATAATCCCAGCAACTTGGGAGGCTGAAGCAGGAGGATTCCAAGTTCAAGGACAGCCTCAGCAATTTAGTAAGGCCCTAAGCAACTTAGTGGGGGCCTGTCTTGAAATTTTAAAAATTTTAAAGAAAGATTGGGGATGTAGTACAGTGGTAAAGTATCCCTGGGTTCAATCCCCAGTACTCCCCTCCCCAATACACACACACACACACACACACACACACACACACAAATACTATGAAATAGAAAGGATGAAGGAGAAATCTGCCCAAATTAATTCTAGAAAGCTAGTATGCTAGCATTATCCTGCTACCAAAACTATCTAAGGATACATCAAAGGACACATCAAGAAAACTATAGATCACTATTCCTGATGAACTCAGATGCACTAGTCTTTAGTAATCTCTATTAAAAAATGCATGGTTTCATTTCAAGAATACAAGGATGGTTCAACACACACAAATCAATGAACACAATTCATCACATAAATAGAATTAAGCAAAAATCACATGCTCATCTCAACAGACTAAAAAAAAAAACACCTTAATTTTGATAAAATTAAGCATTCTTTAATTTTAAAATTAAAAACACTAAAGAAACTGGTGATAGAAGGAACTCACCCTAACACCATAAATTTAACATATATATAGCAAACCCAACACAAACATCATCATACTGAGTGAAAAAAAAAAAAAAAAAAAAAACAGCATTTCTAACATGCTGGTTGGTGAGATTCTACCATGGCATACCATGGCAAAGGCCAGAAGGTCCAGATGGTGAAAGTGCAGCCTATCAACCTCATCTTCAGAAACTTGCAAAACAGATCCCAGATTCAGGTGTGGCTCTATGAGCAAGTGAATATGCGGATAGAGTGCTGAATTATTGGTTTTGATGAATACATGAACCTTGTATTAGATGATGCAGAAGAGATTCATTCTAAAACAAAGTCAAGAAAACAACTGGGTCAGATCATGATAAAAGGAGATAATATTACTCTGCTACAAAGTGTCTCCAACTAGAAATGATCAATGAAGTGAGAAATTATAGAGAAAGCTACATTTTTTTTCAGGTGTCCTTTGCTGGGAATATAGTTTTAAAACATTTGTTCACATTTTTTGATGACCCTTATATTATTACCAGATGAAAATAAATGCTGTGGGAATCTTTATTAAAAAATTTACATTGTTTCTTCAAAAAGACAAAACAAGCCTGGTACGGTGGCACATGCCTGTAATCCCAGCACTTGGGAGGCTGAGGCAGGAGGAATGTGAGTTCAAAGCCAGCCTCAGCAATGGCGAGGCACTTAGCAACTCAGTGAGACCCTGTCTCTAAGTAAAAATACAAAAAAGGGCTGGGGATATGGCCCAGTGGTCAAGTGCCCCTGAGTTCAATCCCTGGTACCAAAAACAAAAACAAAAACAAACACAAAAAAAGACAAAACAAAACAAAAAAGCATTTCCTCAAAAATCAAAACAAAACAAGGATGTCCAATCTCATCATTCCCATTCAATATAGTACTTAGAAGTTTAGCCAGAGCAATTAGGCAAAAGGATGCAAATAGGAAAGGAAGAAGTAAATTACTGTTTGCAGATCCTATCTTAGAAGACCCAAAAAAACTCCATCAGAAGAATTCTAGAGTGGATAAATAAATTCAGTGAAGCAGCTGGATATAAAAATCAGTGTCAATAACTTTTTTTTTTTTTTTGGTGGTGCTGGGGATTGAACCCAGGGCCTTGTGCATGCTAAGGCAAACAGTCTACCAACTGAGGTATATCCCCAAACTCCAACATCAATAACTTTTCTATATACCAATAATGAATCTGCTGGGGGTGGGGGAGATCGAAGAAACTATTTCATTCACAACAGCCCCAAAGAAAAACAAAACCCACAAAAATACCTAGGATTAAATCTAGCCAAGGAGGTGAAAGATCTCTACAATGAAAATTATGTAACAATAAAGAAAGAAGTCAAAGAATATCAGAAAATGGAAAGATCTCCTGTGTTCACAGATAGGCAGAATATTGTTAAAATGGCCATATAATCAAAAGTATTCTACAGATTCAATGCAATCACCATTAAAATACCAATGGCATTTTTTTACAGAACTAGGAAAAAGTCCTACAATTCATGTAAAGACTAAAAGACCCATAACAGCCAAAGCAATTCTAAGCAATTAGAGTGATATAGTGGCATCACAATACCTGATTCCAATTATACAGAGTTATAGTGACAAAAATAGCAATGGTACTGGCATAAAACCAGACCTATAAGTGTATGGAATAAACGACAGAGGTAAACCCACTCAGATACAGTTATCTGATCTTTAACAAAAGTGCCAAAACATACTCTGAAGAAAAGATAGCCTTTTAAACATATGGTGCTGGGAAAACTTGATATCCATGTGTAGAAGTATAAAACTAGATCATTTTCTCTCATCCTGCATGAAACTCAACTCAAAATAGATCAAACACATAGGAATTAGACAGAAAGCTTTGCAACTGCTAGAAGAAAACCTAACATATATCCTAACATATAGGCAAAGGCAACGACTTCCTTAATAATTCTAAGGCTCAGGAAATAAAACCAAAAATTAACAAATGAGATGGCATCAAATTAGAAAGCTTCCATATAGCAAAGGAAACAATTCAGAGTGTACAGAGTCACAGAACGGGAAAAAATCGTTGCCAGCTACTCTTCTGACACAGCATTAATATTCAGGATACATGAAGAACAAAGTAAACTGAATATACAAACGCAAAGAAGAAAAACCCCATCATAAATGGGCAATTGAATAAAATGGATATTTCTCAAAAGAAGAAATACAAATGACCAACAAATATATGAAAAACATTCAATATCTGGGGCTGGGGGTTGTGGCTCAGCAGTAGAGCACCCACCTAGCACATGTGAGGTGATGGGTTCAATCCTCAGCACCACATAAAAATAAATAAATAAAAATAAAGGCATTTTTAAAAAACATTCAACATCTATGGCAATCAGAGAAATACAAATCAAAACTACACTGAGATTTTATCTCAATCCAGTTATAATGGCAGCCATCAAGAGTACAAATAATAAATGCTGGCAAGGATGCAGGGGTGGGGTAGGAAAGAAGCACTTACACATTGTTGGTAAGACTGTGAATTAATATAATCACTATAAAAGTCAGTATGGAGGTGCCTCAAAAAAAAAAAAAAAAAAAAAAAAAAAAAAAAAAAACAAACTCCCCTCCCCTAGGAATGGAATCGCAATTTGATGTAGCTATACCACTCTTCAGTATTCATCCATCATACTATATTCATCAGTATTCATCAGCATACTATAGGGACACATGTATACCAATGTTTATAGCACCACAATTCACACCAAGTTATGGAACCAGCCTAGGTGACAATAGATAGATAAAGAAAATATGACACACACACACACACAGTTTTATTCAGCCATAAAGAAGAGTGAAATAATGTCATTTGCAGGAAAATGGGTGGAAATGGAGAACATCATATTAATGAAATAAAAGACAGAATGTCAAGGGTCATGTGTTCTCTCTCCTACGTGGAGGCTAGAAGGAAAAAAGTATGCGGAGGGGGAGGGATCTCATGAAAACAGAAGGGAGATCAGTAGAGTGGAGGTGATAGGGGTTCAGTAGTAAGGAAGAAGGGAGTGAAATGGGTGGTATTAGGGAATAAAATTGACTGAATTATGTACATGTAATAATATGTTAAAATGAAACCCACTATTATGTACAATTATAATTCACTAATTAAAAATTTTTTTAAAGGTTTCATTCATTCTGCACATATTTCTCAAACTTATTCATGATGTCTAAGAATTTCTGTTGTTGTTATTTGTTTTTGTGGTGCTGGGATTGAACTCATGGCCTTTTGCATATGAGGCATGCACTCTACCAACTGAACTATATCCCCAGCCCAAGAATTGCAGGAGCCCTGTTTGGGGATTGGCTTGAATTGCGGTTGACTATGAGCCGTGGAGATTTGGCCTTTGTCGCCACCCGTAGTCTCACGGGATTGTTGCGTGATCTCGAGTGACTTGGCCGGAATTGCTGATCGGGTCAGCGCCATTTTAGGGTGTGTTTTTGGCGTGTGTTAGTCGTTATTAGAACCAGAGAGAAAAGTTATCAGAATAAAATAAGATCAAGCTCATACCGTGCCCCAGGCCGCTGCCCCAGGTGTAAAAAGGGAAATCATTGGGCCAATAAATGCTATTCAAAATTTGACATCCATGGAAATCCTTTGTTCAGGAATTCAAAAAACGGGGCACGGGGCCCAGTACCCCGGGGCCCACAAATGTACGGGGCATTGCAGAAGGAGTATCCTCAAGCATCCACTCAGATGCTTCCCCGACACAATCCCTACTACCCATCCACTCCCTCGCCAGAGGAACAAGAGGAAATGCAGGATTAGACCTCTGTTCCACCGCCCGAATAGTGTTAACACCTGAAATGGGGGTTCAACTGATTCCCACAGGAGTCAGGGGACCTCTTCCCTCAGGGACTGTAGGACTTATTATCGGGCGTAGTCCTAAAAGCTTATTAGGTTTGCAAGTGACCCCAGGTGTAATAAACTCAGACTACAAAGGGGAAATAAAAATAATGCTTAGCTCACCCCAAAGTGTAAATTCTGTTAATCAAGGAGATAGAATTGCTCAGTTGCTTCTCCTTCCCAATTTACATAATTCATTTAAAATGGGTATGCCTCAAGAAGGGAACAATAGAGGATTTTGTTCCACTGACTCAAGTCCCATGGCTTGCTGGGTTCGAGACTGTTCAAGGAGGCCTATGTGTAAAATAAAAATCCAAGGAATAGAAATGGAGGGATTAATAGATACTGGAGCTGACTCTTCCATTATTAATTTACTTCAACCAGTTTAAGAGGCTTGGGATATAATAACCTCCCAGATAAAAGTGCCGTAATTTTAAAATGGGAGGATGATGAAGGCCATAAAGGAACATTTCAGCCTTATGTTTTACCTAATCTACCGGTTACTTTATGGGGAAGAGATATTTTGCAACAAATGGGAGTACACCTTGCAACCAAGCCTGCAGATGTTAAATGTGAAAACCTACAGGGTAATCTTAACCATAAAAGAACTCATTATCAAAAAGTACAGAGTAATCTTAACCCTAAAAGTAATCATTGTCATAAAGGAAAAAGATATTTTTTTTCGGGGCCACTGAGAAAATAATTTTGAAAATACCATGGCTTTCTGATAAGCCAGTGTGGGTCCCTCAGTGGCCCCTATCTAAAGAGAAATTACAAGCGGCCCACCAATTAGTTCAGGAACAATTAGAAGCAGGTCATATAGAACATGAAACAAGGCTATCCAACCCATTAAAAATAAATATCCAAACCTCATGTGTCTACATTACATGGATGATATTTTATTGGCCCACCCTAATCAAAAAATCTTATTTAATATATTCAGTGATGTGGTAGAAAATTTAAAAAAATATGGATTATATATAGCAGAAGAAAAAGTTCAAACCAGATCTCCCATATTATATTTAGGATTTAAAATCATGGATACTTTTGTTAGACCCCAAAAAATTTTAATAAATAAAGAACATTTGACCACCCTCAATGATTTCCAAAAACTACTGGGAGACATTAATTGGCTTCGCCCTACACTAAATCTCACTACTGGCCAACTAAAACCTTTATTTGACATCCTTCGTGGAGATCCTGATCCATCTTCACCACGAACATTGACTCCTGATGCTAGGAAAGCTTTAAAATTAGTAGAAAAAGCCATCGAAGGAGCTCATTGTGATAGATTTGATTTAACTCAACCGCTGATGTTGATTATTATTTCTTTACAATATACACCCACAGGAGTATTTTGGCAACAAGGGCCTTTATTATGGATACATTTGCCCGTCTCTCCTAAAAGTATAATTGAATCTTATACCTCCATGGTGGCTAAACAGAAGGATAATGATTGGGCTATAGCTAAATGCTCTAGTATCAGTAGAGTGGTAGGCCATATTAGAGCACATACTAATTTGCCTGGAAGGTGGCTGATGATTACAAAAACAGTATTTATACTTTCAGCGCTACAACAAGCTACTTTATTTCATTCCCAGTTTCATGTCAACAGCACCACCTTGCAACGTAGGGGAGTTAACCCTAGAGGATTAATGCCCAATCATTTGTGGCAGATGGATGTTACTCATGAGCAGTATTGTTTGCAAGCTTTTGCTGCATTGGGCATCCCCAAAATGCTTAAAACAGATAATGGCCCCGCATATACGTCCTCATCTTTCAAGCAGTTTTGCGCAAGTTATTAAAACAAAAAGAAGAAGGGGAATCCACACCAACAACATAAACCTTTGGTTTACTGGAAGGATGTTCTTTCAGAAAGATCCAGTATTAATTTGGGGAAGAGGATCTGTTTGTGTTTTTCCAAAAGACGAATCCTCTCCAATATGGAGTCTTTCAAAATATTTCACAACTTAAGTGGTCTTCTTTAGGGAATAAATGTCTGTACATTTGACTGAATTGACGTACAAATATATGTAAGTGTGACGTCACAATGTATAAATATGGAAAATAACCCACTTTCATTTTGATTTATAGTACAATATATACTTCATATAACTAATTTTGGTGTTTTGACTTAAGAAATTAACTCTGCCCATTTAAATATAACCACTAAAAAAACAAACTTAGTGATATAGGTCAATTTTAAAGCATTTAGCTGACAAGTTTGTGAATACAGCAAGAAAATGTTTCCATTCAAATATAACATAAAACAATACAACAAACTCTTTCTGATAGAAACTAAAAACTACTTACAATCATTTATTTTTCTATTTCATTTGTTCCAAAAAAGCGGAGGGAGGTCAAATATATAAAAATAAGGTGATAGCATGAAATTCTGCCTAAGATAGTTGTTTTACTTCTTGACAACCAAGGTACAAAAGAAATCTAATACATGGCATACTTTACTTAATAACAGATGCAACAAGTCAGCAAAAGCAAACTTTTCCTAAAAGTAATTCTAAGACCAGGCTATTTTACTTGTAAGAATAAATGAACACCAGAATAGCAGTTTCAACAGTTGCTTTACAAAAAGCATGGAAACATTCTTATATGATGTTAGTTAGAAAATGAAAGAGAAAGGTTTGGGAGAAGATGGGGAATTATTGTTTAAAGGGTATGAATTTCAGCCTTTCAAGATAAAAAGATTTCTGCAGAAAGATGGTGGTAATGGTTGTACAACAATGTGAACATACTTAATGTCACTGAACTATACATTGAAAATGCTTATGATGGTAAATTTTATGTCATATATATTTGCCCACATTTAAAAAAATATTCAAAAGAAAGACTCCTGGAATTAAGTAGTGAATCACATAATTGCCAACCTCTTGCCCAATGTAAAATTAAAAATAAAAGGAACAAAGGAAAGAAGGTAGAAAATAAATAAGTAGGTAGGTTGGTTCTTCAGCAGCAAATACACAAAATAGAAATAGCCCAAAGTCATAAAACTTCAAAAGGGCTAGCAAGCCAAGGGAAGATGCTGCAATTCGGACACAGAATGAAGCAATACTATTTGGTGAGCCATCTATCTTGGGCCTCATATATCAGAAATCAGAGAAATGAAATAATAATTATTAATGAAAAATTAACAACCCAAATCTGGAGAGAAAGAAATCAAATGAATTCCATTCTTTTATCCTCTTATGACTGGGAGATGCTGCCAAGCTACAGGAGAGAATGAATAAAACAGGAAAGGGAATTCTGGCACTTTTCAGAAGAAAGATTCTAGGGTAATACCCAGAGGCCTTCCCAATTATGGGAGCAAACCTTGAGATGATGCTGTGTAGGCAGTAAGAATCAAAGGAGGGTTTTTTTTTTTTTAGGAGCACTGAAAAACATCAGGGCTAGTTAGTAAAAACTTAATATGTCCAGTCAGAATTCAGGAATGATGTGTAGGTCAGTATGACCTACTGGAGAGAGAGACAATGGAAGAGTAGAGTAGGAAATTACAGAGTGTTTATTTTTGCAACCACAACAATGAGGAGAGCAAAGAACAAATCTACAAGGAATGAATAAGTCCCCCTTCCAATAGGCAAACAAATAGAAAGTTGGGCAGAGCTGTCAAGCTGAACAAGTGGAAAAAGAATAAGCATTATAAATAGGCAAACAAACTGAGGGAGAGAAAGGGAGGAGGAGGGATGGCAAACTGAAAGACAAAATGGAAAGAATGCAGCATACAAGAGATCAAATAACTCTGTCCAAAAGAAAAATATAACCCAACAAAAGACATTCTTTACAAATGCTTCAGGATCTGGAACTTACTCAGACTATGAGTAAGGTAAATGAGAACTAAAAGACAAGATGAAAAAAGATTAAAATGGAAAGATAAAAGCCGGGCGCGGTGGCGCACGCCTGTAATCCCAGCACTTGGGAGGCTGAGGTAGGAGGATCGCGAGTTCAAAGCCAGCCTCAGCAGTGGCGAGGCACTTAGCAACTCAGTGAGACCCTGTCTCTAATAAAATACAAAAAAGGGCTGGGGATGTGGCCCAGTGGTCGAGTGCCCCTGAGTTCAATCCCCGGTACCAAAAAAAAAAAAAAAAAAAAAAAAGGAAAGATAAAATTAAAATTTAAGTAAATTATCAAACTTTCACCATAAAACTAATAACTAATAATCACAAAGAGAATATTTATAATTAAAAACAAAATATTACACAGAAGAATGAATATAATCAAAGAATTCAGGTTTTAATGAACAGCCATTAAAGGAGTCAGAAAAATAAAGTTTGGAACAACACAATCCAGCCTTAAGAAAATTGGTGTTCTAAACTACAGAAAAAAGACTGGCAAACAGACAGACAGAAAAGCAGGCAGATTGACTCTCCAGAAGCAAATATCTAAAGACAAGAGAGACAAAGGCCAAATTCACAAGCTTTGAAAGTGATAGCCAAGGGGGAAAACAACAACAACAGATTCCGAAGGGCCATACTTGGTAGCATATGCCTGTAATTCTAGCTACTTGGGAAGCTGAGGCAGGAAGATGGCAAGGTCTGAGGCTACCCTGGCAACTTAGCAAGACTGTCTCAAAATAATAAAAATAAAAAGGGATGTGGCTTCTTGGTTAAGCACCCCGGGGTTTAATCTCTACTTAAAAAAAAGATTCTGAAGTCAAATACAGCAACATCATTTGGAGGGACTTCCCACTTGATCTCAGAAGCCACAGAGATGAAAGTAGAAAAACCCAAGAAAAACAAAAATATTCAGATATCTATATATGTATATATATCTTGCTCCTCCTCCACACAAAGTAGGGTCTGAGAAATGGACTTATGTGTAGAAAGGTTATTTGGGAGCTGCTTCCTGAGAAGAGGGAAGAGAAAAAGTTAGTGTAAGATTGTGCCATCAAGGTCACTGCTATAGACAATTGGGGCTAAATTTCTATACACTACACCTTCCAGAATTGCTATCCAAAATAATTCTGCCATACTGGAAGAAAGTCTATGCTAGGCCTAGCAAACTTCAGGCAGAATGAGGTACTATTAGCAATAAGTGAACTCTTTACATAAATGGCAACTGCAATCAGAGGTATGACCAAGGTGATGGGCAGTGAGGCACAATATTCAATAAAAGGGAAAACTTCCCTGAAATAAAGAACCAAATCTAAAATCTTGGTACATTACTGCAACTACATACCATTTAGCAGTAAAAAATCAAAGTAGATCTGGTTTCATTATTACAGATGAATCTTTTAAAATTGATCCAAACAAACAAAAAAATTCAAGCTTCAGAAAGATTAGTTTGATATCATTTATATAATAGTAGTAACTTGCAAAATAATACTATTTAGGGAAACATTCATAGGTAGTGAGTGTTATGCACAAACCTATAAACACAAATTTTCAGGACAGACCTTACCTCTAATGTGAGGAAAGTGTTTGCAAATAGGGATGGGTATCAGAGAACTTAAACAGTTTTTAATATTTTATTTTTCAAGTTGGGTGGTGAGCAGATAGAAATTAACTATATTCTCCTCCATGATTAAATATTTCAATAAAAAAACAAATTGTAGATCAAAATAAATTATCATGAAAAAAGATAATACAGAAAACTCAATACTGAAATATATGCTGGTTAAGTTACTAAACTTAAAAAATAAAGTACCCTATCAAGAAAACTCCATGGGAAATGAAATAAATGTACCCTGTAGCCATGTTACCTCATCACAAAGATCCTAATTTGGTTAAAGCAAATAACTTACTAATGATATAATTTAGGACTAGATGCTCCCAATGGAAACTGCTATGTTAGTTTCATCTGCTCAGTTATTATGTTGTTTAATATGAATTAGCTGACACATAAAAATTAGAAAGCTAACAAGACTGGGATTGTTCTGTGCATTTGCCTCCACAGTATCAGGAGAGAAAATTCAAAATCAGAGCTAAACAATCTGGTATTATTCTTTTGTTTTCCTCAAATGAAGATTTTGACATTATTTAAAAATCTATTTTAATGTTATTTCTAAACAATAATTTCTAAAAGTTAACCTTCCCTTTGATATTTCTAGTACTATTTTGTCTGAGGTCTCAATATTTCTTTTAAAAGAAAAGACAGCTAAAGTCCTGCTTGAAAAACCTGCTTGCAAAGAATTCAAGTAAGCCACATGCTGGGGAAAAAATTGGCGATAAACATCTTATTCAATTCAATATAAAATGATCAAGAGACAAGTAGTAGAGATATAATTAATAAACAGACTCTATATTATAAATTTTGAGCAAGAAAGTTACCCAATGCAAATTAGAGAGGTAGAGGAAAGTTATTATACCAATTGTGAGTGCTAATGGCACTCATCACCTATGGCAGGGGTTAAAACTAAATTTGAATCAAGACCCTTTAAAAACACACTCCAAGTTATAATGTCTTTCACAATCCCTTGTCTGAAGAGACCCCATTTAGCAAATACATTGAAATTTTTTTTTTTTTTTTTTTTTTTTTTGGTACTGGGGATTGAACTCAGCGGCACTCGACCACTGGGCCACATCCCCAGCCCTTTTTTTTTTTGTATTTTATTAGAGACAGGGTCTCACTGAGTTGCTAAGTGCCTCGCCATTGCTGAGGCTGGCTTTGAACTCACTATCCTCCTGCCTCAGCCTCCCAAAGTGCTGGGATTACAGGTGTGCGCCACCGCGCCCGGCTTACATTGAAATTTTTTAAATTCCACTTTGGCTTCTTTTTCATTTAGAGCAAAACTAATAATTGTTATTTAAGATGGCATTTCAGTAATGAGTACATGCGGAATCATAACATTATATTCAATGTTGGACATTTTCTATTGTAAAACTTAAGAAACCCTAAAAATAAAAACTCATTACAATATAACCCAGTTTTTATAAAAGGTATGTCCATCTAGTCTTCCTTCCTATCTTTCTTTTTTCTGGCTGTATATCTGCATAGAAATATGTCTAAAGAAAAAGTCAACGTTCATGATGATGATTACTTATAACTGGAATATTTTTATTGTTGTTTTGTTTCTTTTTTTGAAACAGGGTCTCACTAAGTTGCCCAGGCTGGCCTGAACTCCTGGGCTAATGTGATCCTTATGCCTTAGTCTCCATGGTATTTCAGACTAAAGGCAAGCATCTGGCTGTAGGTTTTTTTTTTTTTTTTTTTTTTTTTATTCTTTGCATTGTTTAATTTTTTATGATTAGTAGTCATCATTTTTGCAAAAATGAGCAGTAAGTTTTTCTCTAAGAAGTCACAACTAAAAAAGCACTTTTAAGAAATTCCTACTGAAAATTAAGCAGTATGTCTCAGATATTCTGCTTTTGCTTAAGTTTATGTTTACATAGGGCAATTGCAGTCATCTAGGATAATGGATGATAGTTAGGTCTCACACACCACAAAGTCTGGAGGGAGAATTCAAAACACCCTACCCTCACAGATTCTAATATAATAATGGCTAATATTTACTGAATATACACAATAGGCTGAATATAATTCTAAGCATTCTATATGCATAATTTAGTTGTATCCTTATGACAAGCTTATAAGTTAGCTAGATAATTTTCTAGATTTCACAGATGAGATACAGAGAACCTTCAAATCAAAAAAGGATTATATAATGGGGTCTTCCATGGTCATGTTCTTTCTTTCTTTCTTTTTTTGGTACTGGGGATTAAACCCAGGGGCACTTAACCACTGAGCCACATCCCTAGCCCTTTTTAAAATATTTTATTTAGAGACAGGGCCTCACTAAATTGCTGAGGCTGGCTTTGAACTTGAGATCCCTCTGCCTCAGCCTCCTGAGAGGCTGTGATTACAGGCTTGAGCCACCACACCCCAGCTCCATGGTCATATTCTTAATCACTATACAGTAATTACAACACTTTGCTGCAATTTGAAATGACCTGGGGATGTTTACAAAACACTAATGCCTTCTTCCCACATGCAAATATTCTCATTTAATAAGTTTGAGATGTGATCTGGGCAGAAGGCTTAAAAAAAGTTCCCCAGGGGCTCGGGTTGTGGCTCAGCAGTAGAGCGCTTGCGTAGCACGTGCACGGCCCAGGTTCAATCCTCAGCACCACATAAAAACAAAGGCATTGTGTAAAACTAAGAAACAAATAAATAAATATTAAAAAAAAAAAAAGTTCCCCAGCTGATTCTGATATGCAGTAACATATGGGGATCTCTGCACTACCCCTTTTTGCCTCTGGGTCACCTGTGGGTAGATGTTATCAAGACTAGATGAATATCAGAATCACATGATAATATGAAAACACCATCCCACCCCAGTCAATGGGCCTGAGTTTAGGTACTTTTAAATGATTCTCCGGTGAGTCTAGTCTGAATTCAAAGCCTGAGAATCATTGCTTAGGGAGATACCAGTTCTCTTGTGTTAGTCTGCTTTGCAGTTCTGTGACCAAAATACCTGACAAAAAGAAGTTAAGAGGAGGAAAAGCTTATTTTGAGCTCACAGTTTCAGAGGTTCAGTTCATGGCTGGTTGACTCCACTACTCTGGACCTGATGTGATGCAGAAATATGGTGGAAGAGAGTGGCAGAGGAAAATGCTCAGATCCTAACAGCCAGGAAGGAGATGAGAGGAGCAGCAAAGGAGAGAAGATATAATCCCCAAGGGCACACCCCCCAGTGAACTACTTCCCCCAGCCATGCCCCACCTGCCTACCACTACCACCCAATTAGTTTGTTCAAATTATTAAGGCATCAAATGGATTAATCCACAAAGTAAATTATAGCTCTCAGAATATAATCATTTCATCTCTGCACATTCCTGCATCAACACAGGATTTTTTGTGGGACACTCATATTCAAACTATAACATTCTCATTTTAACAATGCCCAGACCCTGCAAATATTTTTTAAAAAATATTTGCTTTAGTTGTGTACAATGCGTTTATTTGGTGCTGAGGATCGAACCCGGCCCGCGCACGTGTTAGGCGAGCACTCTACCACTGAGCTAAACCCCAGCCCCCCAATTTTTTTTTTTTTTTTTTGGTGGTACCGGGGATTGAACTCAGGGGCACTCAACCACTGGGTCACATCCCAGCCCTTTTTTTGTACTTTTTATTTAGAGACAGGGTCTCACTAAGTTGCTAAGTGCCTCGCTGTTGCTGAGGCTGGCTTTGAACTCGCGATCCTCCTGCCTCAGCCTCCAAAGTGCTGGGATTACAGGGGTGCGCCACCACGCCCAGCTCCAAATATTTTTAATTAGAGGTGTTATCTTTCACATGTGGGATGAGGAAGAAATTGAGAACCACAATCAAGTAGTCAAATGCCAGTGAGAATGGCTTTTAATTTACCTCTATTCTCATATGTTCAGAATTATTCTGGAAATAATGACTTTTTTTTTTAACTGTCTCAGATTGGATTCAGCACTTTCTCTGATGGAAATGTGGCCTATGGGTTTCCTTAGCTACAGAGGTTTTCTTTCCTCTTCAGGTAAAGGGGTTTCTTCCCGCATTGGGCTTCAGTCCAAGTATAAGAATCTATCCATCATTATCTACTTGGAGCTTCATACTGATAAAAGAAAGAAGTTTCACAGAGTAGAATATGCCAAAAGGTAACTCAATTAAAGCAAAATAATAAAAGAAGACTATAACAGTAAAGCTGAAAATTTTAACAGATTAAAATATGCAAAATATTAGATACAATCCTTGAGAAGTAAACTTAACAACATGATTGAATGAGGAGCAAACCTGAGGCTGAAAGCTGGCAGCACTTCTTAAATGCATGTTAAAAGTGTAAACTCACAACTGCTAATCTGGTTTCAGAATCTCAAACCAGAGATTCTAATACACGATATAATAATGGCTAATATGTATTCAGTGCTTGCAATGTACCAAGCACAATTCTAAGCCTTAAATTTGGAAATCTAAGAACAGAGATTCTAATAGAATCTTTAGCTCCCAGAGACATCCAGTATGAAAGCACATTAATGAGCTTAGGGGTAGTCCTAAACCACTTGTTTCTCTAGCACACAAGCAAACACAATTCCTGTTTTTAGTACCTGGACACTGATGATGAAGTCAAACAAATAATCAGTCTGGATCAAGAAAGGTGTAGGGCTGGGGTTGTGGCTCAGTGGTAGAGCGCTCGCCTAGCACGTGCGCTGCCTGAGTTCGATCCTCAGCACCATGTAAAAATAAAGGCATTGCCCGCCTGTAATCCCAGCACTTTGGGAGGCTGAGGCAGGAGGATCGCGAGTTCAAAGCCAGCCTCAGCAATGGCGAGGCACTTAGCAACTCAGTGAGACCCTGTCTCTAATAAAAAATACTAAAAAGGGCTGGAGATGTGACCCAGTGGTCGAGTGCCGCTGAGTTCAATCCCTGGTACCAAAAAAAAAATAAAAAAATAAAAAAAATAAAGGCATTGTGTACAACTAAAACAAATAAATAAATATTAAAAAAAAAAAAAAAAAAAAAAGAAAGGTGTAAACTGAGTTAGGAGCTAAACTTCCTGAGTTTACAATCAAAATCTGTGGCAACTGCACAAAAACCTTAATATTGTTAATGAAAAAGAGATCCATATGCTTTAGCAATTAGACATTGCTAAAAGTGGCAGAGCTGACATCTTATGAAAATCAGTTCTGTATTTTTATCCATGAGTCTCCAAGGTCATAAGTTTTAAAATTCTTAAAAGGTTATCAATCACTTCCATATTGTAAAATATTTAAATTGCCCATTATCCCTGGTTATTCTTCACTCCTGATTCTTATACAATGAGGTCTCTGTATGTTTGCTACAAAGAGCACATTTGCCTTCTAATTTGGAGAAAATTTTCCTTAAGAACAGTCCTAGAATAGCTCCAAGACACAAACAAGAATCAAACAAACTTTAGGGTTCAGAAGAGAACTTCCCAAAGGACTTGGAGGGCAAGTTATCACTACTTACTTAAAATTAAAAAAAAAAAAAAAAAAAAAAAGCCAGCACTGCTTTCATACTTATAATTTTAAGCAGAACTGAACACTAGTGGGCTGTAAGAGAGAGAGAAGTGTATTAGTCAGGTTCACATCAGGATAATAAAATATCTGACACAGGTTACTTGCGGAGTAAGAAAGATTATTTTGGATCATGGTTCTGGAGGTTTGAGTCTAAGATTGACTTGAGCCTATGATGAAGGCACATCATGGTAGGAGCACAGGATGGAACAAGTGCTTATGTCTCAAGCCAGGAAAGGGGTTAAGGGACGGGAAGTGAGGGAGGACTGACTACAGTCCCACAGTTCCTTTTGGAGATAAGCCTCCAATAACCTAAGGACCTCCTACCAGGCCTTACCTCCCAAAGGTTCATAGCATCTCCCAATACTGTCACCCTGGGGATCAAATCTTTCCATATAGGTCTTTGGGAGGGAGGGGCTCATTGAAATCATAGCAACTCAAATCATATACCTAGATAATTCAGTCAATTCTGTTGTTGACTTGAATGTGGATGAATATTTTCCAAAACATTTCACCTCAAAACTACATGACAATAATTGATCAACAAATTTAATTGCTTCTTGAGGCCACACCTAAAAGCTGATAAAACCCATCAGCAGAGTCAAGGAGGCCTGTATTCCCATTCGCTTGTTAGCAGTGTATCTCCTTTATTAAATTATGGAGATAAAAGTTAATGAAGAGACCTTAAGGCTTAAAATATACCAGTTACATGACAACAAAATGCAATTTGTGATACTACACTTGAAAAATCAACAAAACTGCAATGTAGATGGTAGATTAAAGTTTTATATCAATGTCATTGAATCTAATAACTGTACTAATGACATGTCAGATGAGGTTTGTTCTTAGAAATGATTATATATCAAGAGGTAAAGGAGCATGGCATACGAATCCTACTTTCAAATGATACAGGAAAAAATAATCTAGACAGAATGATGAAGCAAATGTGGTAAAATGTCAATAATCAGCCAATCTAGTTAATCTAGGGGATATGGAGATCTCGGTACTGTTATCACAACTTTTCTGTAAGTCTGAAATTACTTCAAAATTAAAGGTTAAAAAAAGAACAAGCTGAACTTAAAACTTACTAATGCCAAAGCTTAAATGAAAATGATATGATAAAGGAAAACAAATTTACCCTGCCTTCATGTTTCTGAGCCACAGGTAATGATGGGCATTTAATTAATGTTATTCTATAGACCACAATGCATTCTGGCTTTGAGTGAAATCACTGGATTAGTAGTCCAACTCTAAATGATTTCATTACTGTACTACTCCTTTTATCTGTATCATCTGTAAATAAACTATAGTGATACAAATATCAGAGTATGCTTGAGAGTAAATGAGGTGAAAATATCAAGTATTATA
The DNA here is from genome assembly GCA_025594165.1 of Tamias sibiricus. Lineage (NCBI taxonomy): Eukaryota > Metazoa > Chordata > Mammalia > Rodentia > Sciuridae > Tamias > Tamias sibiricus. Next base: position 74,196,236 of record CM046666.1, read on the forward strand.
CACTGTATGTACACATGACTGTGCTTAGAGTTGAAAGACAAATGTCCATGGGACTGTTAAATTTCTATGCCTTGTAAGCAAGGTACAAACTGCCTTTGTTCTGGACCATTTTCAAGGACATTTATATAGCCAATATATTTGTCAGATAAAAATAGTGCCATAGTAGATTATTTGCCTATTATGCACAAGGTCCTGAGTTTGATCCCAGCATTGAAAAAAAAAAAAAAGTGTCTTGCTCCAGAGCAAAGAGCAGGCATGCTTGCTGCCTATAATATAAAACTTAAGATTTCTCTCCTGCAACATAGCACACTGCTTGAGGAAGTATCATTTGACCCTCTTGAAATTGCCCTGTGGGAGAAGACGGGATTGTTTAATTCACAGAAGAAAATATTGTGGGCTGGGTTGTGGCTCAGAGGTAGAGTGCGTGGCCCTGGGTTTGATCCTCAGCACCACGTAAAAATAAATAAATAAAATAAAGGTATTGTGTCCAACTACAACTAAAAATCAATAAATATTTAAAAAATATTGATACTCCAGCTACTGCTATTGCTATGAATAATAAAGTCTCATGTTTTCTGCCACCCTCTCTGAACTATGGTAGGTTAACATGTAGGTTAAAATCACAGACTCTTCAGTTCTTGACACTAAGCACTTTCTGTAATATTATTTCAATAGAAGTTTATCTTTCTTTTTGCTCCCTGTGCAGTACTAGGAATTGAACTCAAGGATGCTCTAAAACTGAGCTGAAATCTCCAGTTTCCCCCTCCTTTTTTTTTTTTCCTCAATTTTTATTTTTTGACAGGGTCTTGCTAAATTGCCCAGGTTGGCCTCAAACTTGCAAGCCTCCTGCTGCTGTTTCCTGAGTAGCTGGCATTACAGGTGTGTGCCACCTTGCCCTACTTCATTAGATCTTATCAACAACCTAAAGTTATGCAAACACTTCATGTTACAAGCATTCCATAAGTAGTAGCTAATATTTATATCACCATAACTATTAATTCATGTAACAATCTGTAAACTTGGAAACAGCACCATCATCTTACAGCCAACAGGTTAGTTAATTTGCCAGGAGTTTGTCACACAAATGGTGGGGCTGGAATTTCTAGTTCTTTTCATTATTACCATGTCATCTCACTTTAAAATTATGAACTCATACAGTGAAATTATAATTTTTTACATTATATCACAACAAATATATTCTCATATTCATTCTTCAGATACGTGTATCTTCTATGTTCCAGGCACTTTGCTGGGACTGGGGAAATAACAATGAATAAGAAGTGTTCTCTGTCTTCACAAAACTATGAGAGAGAAAATATACACCAAAACAAGTAAACCAAAACAAAATAATTACTCACTTATAATGTTATGATAGAAGCAAATAAGGGACTGAGATGGAGAACTGGAGGACACACTCCTTAAACTATAAGTTATCAGCTGGGAATAAATCCAATAAGTTCCAAATTCCATTTTTTGAAAAATGAAGTAGTATAAAGTAAAAAATGAACACATACATGTCATAAGTAAATACTGTTTTGTTAAACTTTATCTTGCATAAAGGGTTATGGTGTATGCAAAGTGCATTTCTTTTAGACACAGGGAATAATCTATGCAATGAGAATGAAAAGACCTTGGTGGGTTAGAGAAATAGAAAATAACATTTTGGCTAGACCTTACAGAAAGAATAGAGAGGCATGAATTTAAAAAGATGTTTAAGTTCTGGTGGAGAGTTTGTGAAATGTAGAATGATAAGTAATATGATTTGATTCACATTTTAAGTCACTTTTTTGGTATATGTAGAATGGATTAAAGGGAGGAATAAAGGGAAACAAACCCATCAGAAGTCAGTGTAGATAATGGTGGCTTGGTTTGGGATAGGGAGAGGAAGAAGCAGCAATAGGAAAGACTGTTTGGCTCCAAGATGTATTTTTGAAGTTAAAACTAATAGAACTTGCTGAAGTGAGGCATACTCTAAATTTCAGTCATATCCAAATACTCTGGCTCCATGATATATATCATGCTTTCCATATGTCAGCATGTGTGCACATGCTCTTCTTGGAACACCTACACCTTGCCACCCTCCTATTCACTTGGCACACTGCTACTCATTCCCCTTCAAGATGGAGCCCCAGCATCTTGTTTTCCACAAAGCCTCCCCTGACATACAGCTTTCTTCTCTAAGTTCTCTTTTGCATAAATTTCTAATATAGTGGTTACAGATTACACTGCAATTATCTGTTCAAATCTGTTTCCCAAGCTAGTCTGTAGCCATTCCAGGGCAGAAAACATTCACTTTCAACCTTGGGATAGTTGTTAGAAAACTCTATAGACTCATTATTGAAAGTATGCTGAATAGATGTGTCATAGAATATAAAATTTCCTTCATTCCTAAACTAACAAAGTGCTCCTCATTTGTACAAGTACACATATTTTTATTTATCCTCAACTTTTACATTATCCCCCCAAATACTCCATATTCAGAGAAATATATATTTGGTTAATTTATGTTGCCATATATATCCATAAATTCTTTTTTTAATATAATTTTTTTAGTTGTCAATGGACCTTTATTTTACTTAGTTATGTGGTCCTGAGAATCTAACACAGTGCCTCACACATGCTAGGCAAGCACTCTACCACTGAACTACAACCCCAGCCTCCATAAATTCTTTTTAGTGACCAGATTGTGCTTCTTGATTTCACAAACTAAACAGCAATTTATAGGAAAACCTCAGTTCATAAAATCACTTCAATTTATTATCCATGTGGCCTTGGGTAGGTTATTTAATCTCTAGATCTCAATGTGTTCAATTGCAAAATATTATGCAAACTACACCATAGGGTTACCACCGGCTTAAAAAAGTCAATTAAAGTAACTCAATAACTATTTGTTCCTGTTCCTCCATCTTACCTTCTTTATGAGGAAGAATACAGCCTTTCCAAAACTAAAAACAATTATGTTTCTGATCATAGCACTATTTTGACCTATGGGCTGAGAATGTAAAGCATATACTGAACACTGAAGTTCCAAACTACCTACTCCAGAGATAGTTTACTGTCTACATTAACATGACTATTTCTTTATCTTCATCAGCAAACCATAACAGTTCTGGAGACTGCTGTCTAAATAACTTGATTGTTCATTACAAGAACTTTATGGAAAATCTCAGTTCTTTAATAGAAAGCATCTTTATGTGGTAAGAGCCCTTGCATACCTTGCCTTGCTCTTTCCACCAATGACAAACAGTTTTATCAAGATCAGTGTCCAATTCTAGTCAAGCCTTCAGCCCGAATCCCCTCCCAAACTCTGCTGCTGAAAGATCAGCCTTAACCCATACATCAGATTCTCAATAAATATGATCTTGCCTTCCTAATTTAGGCACCAGAGAGGTCTGATGAGGTGGTGTTTTGTCTTACCCCCCAGCAAGCAATAAACTCAGCTTTGACTTATTAAAAGGTGGTATTAGAGGAGCTAGCACTAAACACAGCAGTACATCTATAAGCCTAAAGACAAGACAGAAGGATTTTCTCCAAAATGTCTACAAACAGGGAAATGAGCTAAGGTAAATTATATACCATACAAAATATGTCATTAATAAGAAGGAAATGGATTTGTCAAGGCCACAATGGAAAATTTCCTTGCAACGAAATTGAAAGGTATCCAGTGAATTTTAAAATTTCTTTTTAATAAATTCCAGATTCATTCTGCAGTTTTTACTCATAAATGTCTCCAAATCAAAAAAGCAGAGTCTCATTTACTTTTAGCATTTACCAAAATATTTCTAGGGTAAACTGTCCTAGCGACTGCAAGAGAAACAACCAGCTTTTACGTTAGAATCTTTCGAATAGCAATTCAGATCCATTAGCAACTTCACTAAGTGTGAGGAGCTTTCATTTCTTTAGGGTCTAATCGTGGCCCAAAGACATTCATTCCAGGTAGAGCATCACCCAAGTAAAACATGAAAAAATGTGTATTGAAAAGAGAGTGACTTGGGTTGTAGCTCAGTGTAGAGCACTTGCCTAGCATGTGTGAGGCACTGGGGTTCAATTCTCAGCATAAAAATAAAATAAAGGCTCACCAACAACTAAAATATATATTTAAAAATGAAAGGGAGCTGGGGAAGCAACAAGTACATTTCAAAGTTTACTTTTTACTCTAAGAAAATGATCTCGTCTTATTCCTGACCCTCCACATGACTTGCCTCTGCACCTCGAGAGAAAGGGATTGAGGCTGCAGAAATAAACAGGACCCTCCGAGTGAGTGATCGGCCGCAGTTGCTAATGCGCTTGGGATCCCCCGCCTCGCGGAGTCCCCGTTCCGACTGCTTGGGGATCCGTACCTGAGTGGCAATGGATCTGCGGAAGCCACACGCCATGTCTGGCTCAGCCCTCACTCCTCCCTTTTCTGAACGCCCCGCCTCTGCACGCCGGAAACCAGCCCCGGACGACCACGCCAGCCAATCAAAGAGCCGTACGGCCCGTCTTTAACCTTTGCCCTGCTGCCGCGAGGGCGCGCGGGAAAGCCTGAGTGCTTCCGTAACCTGCTGGGCGGTAGGACCATGGCTACGTCCTCCGTGTCCAAGGTACGTCTGGGCGGGTGCTCACCCAGGCTTCACTGCCGCCTCATTCTTCTTTGGAGAAGGGATGAAGTGGAGGTTACGCAGGCCTCTGTGTACCCTGGCTCCACAGGAGGGAGAGGCAGACAGAGCTCAGACGTCTTTGTCTCAGGTTTAGTTGAGGCCAACTTCGGGGAACGAGGACGCTGATCTGCCTTGCAGGGCAGCCAGGGTGGGGATTTAAGTCCTGATTCGTGGAGGTCGGATGCCCAGAGAATGTGCCCCATTCTCCCCTACTTTTTCCTTCATGTTTACTGTTGCGCCAAAGCACTCTGATAGGTACCGAGATACAGAGGTAAATGAACTAGACTTGTTTCTGTACTTAAGAAAGACACTAACAGGCTGACGATCACGTGTGAAAGAAAAAAGTTCTGAGTGAGATAGACGAGAGAGAAAAACCTAATATAGATTGTTAAGGGTTGGCGAAGACTTTTAGAAGAAACTGACACTTGGGCTGAGACCTAAAAAAAAAAAAAAAAAAAAAAAGTGACTAGAAATTTGTCAGGCATAGGTTTGGGGGAAGGAGAACAGAGAGAACATGTTTCTTTGGGGAGGGGGAAAGTTCTGTTGGACAGTGCTGCCCTGGACCATGTAAAGTAAGACCTGTAGTTGTGTTGTAAGTTCAGTGAGAAGCCCCCGAAGTTAAATTAATAACGTTGAAGATGCAGATGAAATTGCAAAGACATTTCTCTCTGTGTTAAAGCAGTGATATAACGATGAAAGCTGAACCAGGTATCTAATTTTGATTACAATATTTTATGAGAAAGCAGTGCTTTCCAAGTGTACATCTCAAAGGAAAAGTACAAGCCCTAGGGTTTAAGCTTTCAAAGGATTGAATAACTGTGACATTAACTGCAAAAGACAGAAGATTTAACTGTATTAATTTTTTTTGTGTGCAGGATTATAATTGTTTTTGTTTCTTTTTGGTAATAAAATTCCATAGGTCTTGATTGGTCTGTCTTCTAATCTTGTTTGTTGCATAACACCTCTTTTTTTTTTTTTTTTTTTTTTTTAACTTGCAGAAGATGAGTGTTTTTGTTTGTTTTCAGGAAAGCAATTTTGGCATTGTAGCAGAAGTTACAATGTCTGTATTGGGATAATAATGAATTAGACCTTACATAAGTAAGGACCTTTTCAGGAATCCGTGGAACTGCCACCTTTTGTTTTTTAACCTCTCTAAGCGTTTTCACTTCTCTGTCCTTATGATGTTTTGTGGCTGTTTCCCTCCTATTTTTTCCTTCACATCAAACATCATCACTTTACTAGCAGTTCAAAGTGATTAACCATATTACTACCATTGCCTGATATTAGAATCCATTCTAAGTACTCTTCCTGAAAGGATGAAATGACAAACTTGTCCTTGTACCACATGATTTTTCTAAATATGTGTATTTCACATAGTTCCACTAGTTGCAAAAATAAGAACATAAGGCACAGTTTTAAATTTAAACCTGGAATCCAAATGGCCACTTTATATCTTGCACAGTTATCTCTTACACAACTTGAGATGACTTTGTAGGTGTATTTCTTTTTTTCATTTTCCATATAAATAAAATCTTTAAGAAGGTGTCTATAAAGTGTGACTTTAGGATTGGTAGAATACACTAGGATCAGTATATTTTTACATTAGACCAGTGGCACATAATTCCACTGAATATAGTTGTGAAATTACCAAGAACATTAATTTGCAAGTATTCATTCATTCTATATACTGACTGCCTAATGTACATGTTAGCACTGTTCTAAATATTGAGTAAATAATTATAAATAAAATGCAGTCTTTATTCTGAGTGTGTTCACTATTTACTTGGAGAGACACACCTCAAAATAACTGATTTGCAGTGAAAGTGATTCAAAACAAAGCTAAATGAAGATGTTTAAGTACTGTGAGATCTAAGGAAAGGAACATTTCTGACTAGGGACTTGGGAAAGGTTTTACAGAAGAGGTTATTTTGAGTTAAACTTTAATTGATAAATTAATAAGAGTTTATCAGTTGAAGAAAGTTGTAGGGCGAAATGCTAGCCAAAGTTATCTATTTTCTTGTTGAAGTTCTAAGTCCCTGGCCTGGGGTTGTGGCTCAGCGGTAGAGCGCTCGCCTAGCATGTGCACAGCCCCGGTTCTATCCTCAGCATCCACGTAAAAATAAAGGCATTGTGTACAACTAAAACAAACAAATATTTTTTAAAAAGTTCTAAGTCCTTAGAGTTTAGTTAAATAATAAGGACTAGGAATGTGCTACTATGTACCCAGGGTCTTGTGCACATGCTAGGCAAGCACTGTGCCACTGAGCTACATCCCCAGCCCTGTTTTTTACTTTCTTGATCTTCATTTTAATGCTATTTCTCCTCTTGTAATAAGGACTTAGAAGATGCTTTTACTTCAGTTGGGCCTGCAGGTGTCTGATGTGTAACTAAAAGGATAAGTTGTTAGGAATTACTGCTTTTGTTTTTCTGTCTGCCACCTTTTTAATCTTGAATTTTTGGTCATATTCCTGCTCAACTCTGTACAGATGTGTTAATCACTTAAGGAGTGTCCATCTAAAAACTGGTAGTACAAGGTCGATTAGTCCTAAAAATTTGCCTAAACTCTCTTGGCCCTCTTCGAGACTGAAGACACCAAGATAATAGTGAGTAAGATATTTTTATGATTGTAAGAATAGTAAGCCTTGCGGGAAGATTGTCCCATGATGTGACTGCATGCCCTAAGCAGAATCAATTATCCTGTGTCAGTAACTAAGTCTGCCCCCAGAATAGGAGCGATCATTTTTTTAAATTTAATTTAATTTGTTATACATGTTTTTAGAGTGCAATTCCTTTCATATTATATATAAAGAACACAGTTTTCCAGGCATTGGTTTTACACAAAGTATTTTCATACCATTTGAGCTTTTATACATGCACTTAGTATATTGATGTCCAATTCCTTCAGGAGCAATCATTTTTTGATGGAAACCAAATTGCTTCTTCAAGTAACAATGACTCCCCTGGAGTCAGCAGAACTTCACAGAACCTGAGGTAATGACAAACTAGATCACAGCTTAACTAAGACTGCTTAACTGTGCATACTTGCCATTTTGTTACTTTCACTATTTAAACCTAAAGCTCATGTCAGTACCCCAGAAGACAAGACAGAGGATACTTGCTTTCCCAGTATGGCTGTAATAAAATTCCTTTTCTTCTTTATTGCCTTTTCCATTTGATTTTGGGGGCAAGTGACCAGACCTTACATATTGGGACTCCCTGAGATCAGTCCCCCTGGTTTAGGATGCCAGAAACACAGTCTTAAGTTATATAAAAATGGAACCTTTCTAGAATTTAGTTTCATCAGCTTTTATTTCCTTTGTCTATCTCTTAGAACAGGTCCCAAAGTGTAAACTTAAAGATCTACCAGAGCATTCCATAGGAAGAAGGGTAAAGAAATGAATGGTTATTTTAAGATTTTTCCTTCTGTAATTCAGAATGAAGTGATGTGATTTCTTAGAACCTGAAATAAACATCTTTTTAAAATAATCCCATAAAATATTTGGTTAATCAGATTTGTCAGCCCTCTGGCTACATTGACTTTATGCTTTTTTATTTTTGTTTTCTTTTTTAAGGGCTGTTTTGTGTTTAAACCAAACTTCAAGAAAAGGAAGCTCTCCGTGCCAATAGGTAAGGTATCTTAACATCAAATCTCTTAGTTTTTCTTCCCTGTGTCTTCTTAAACTTTAAGAACTAACCCTAATTGAATTTAGTAATTCTCTTTTCTAAGCTCGACTGACTTAGCCTGTTAATATAAAGGTTATTTTCCCAGGCATTTGTCAGAAGATAAATATGCACCCCAGGTTGTAATCTAAAAGGGAATGTAAATATATCGTCACAAGGCAAATTGTGAAATACATTTCTGTTGATGACTTCTCTGCCATTGTTTCTCCATATACAACTTCAGAAATGAAAATGAGCCAGGCTACCACGCCTATAATCCCAGCTGCTTGCCTGTAATCCCAGCAGTTCAGGAGGCTGAGGCAGACCAATCACAAGTTTAAAACCAGCCTCAGCAATTTAGTGGGGCCATAAGCAACTTAGCAAGACCCTGTCTCAAAAAATAAAAAGGGCGGGGGATGTGACTCAGTGCTCAAGCATCCCTGGGTTAAAATCCCTGTTACCAAAAAAAAAAGAAAAGAAAGAAAAATGAACATCATTTAATTCTAGGAAAATATTTTGGTCTTTGATCAAATAATCAAAACAATTATAAATGCTGATTAGCAATATAGATGTCTAATGATAATAGAAATGTATAGAAAATAAAATGATGTGTACTAACATGAAAAACTACAAAAGAAAAAGTCCAAGCTTATATTTATTTTTCTAGTGAAAATTGTATAGAAATTATTCCTGAGTTAAATATATAGTACTTATGGGGAAATTTGAACATTCTTAAAAATTTGACATGATCCATTTTATAAATAAACTTGACAACTTGAAAGAAAAGTCACATGTATGGAACATGTAGTAAAGGGTTTAGTAACTACATGGGTATTAAATAGAATGTTGTGTTATCTAATTTAGGAATAAGGGCTGTGTATACCAGTACAGTACCTGCTGAGGAAAAGAAAAGAAAACAAAACAAAACAAAAAAACCAAGATCCTGGATTTGTTACAATAATTCTACCAGATTATGGATGTACAAGGTTTGGAATAACCTAGACTAGAATTAAAGGAACTTGGAATGTGGTCCTGACCCTAACTAGTTGTATGACCTTTTCCTGGCTCTTTTGGCTTTCCCCAGGTCACTTATATGTAAAATGAAGGACTAGACTGGCTTATTAAGAGGTTTTTCTATTCTTTTTCCATGTCTGTAAAAACTGACATGCAGAACTTTGTGAAACAATAATCAGTACCTCTATTATCAAGGACCATCACCACTTCATCCTTGTAGTCATGTCTTAAGATTTCCAGCCCTTAGTAACCTGAAGGAGGGAAAAAAAACTACAAAAATATCTGTTAACATATTTTCAGGTGGTCCAGAGTTGCTGCCTCTTATTCTTTTTACTCTTTCTACCAGTTTGTTCTGGATCTTACACTGTTGTTCTTACTCTTTATTCCAACTAGAATTTAATAAATTATTTAGCAGATGGATATAAATCACAGATTCACAGTCATATTATTAAGGCAGTAGATTTTAATCACTCAGACACACATGGGAGTAAAAAGAGGAAACACATTAAGAAAAAAAAAAAAGAAAAAAAACCAGCTGAGCGCTGTGGCCCATGCCTGTAATCCCTGTGGCTTGGGAGGCTGAGGTAGGAGATCGGATGTTCAGAGCCAACCTCAGCAACTTAGCAAGGCTCTAAGCAACTTAGTGGGACCCTATCTCTAAATAAAATGTAAAAGGGCTGGTGATAGGGGCTCAGTGGTTAAATGCCCCTGAGTTCAATCCTTAGTACTTAAAAAATAAAACCCAGGGTCTGGGATTGAGTGCTCGCCTAGCACATGTGAGGCCCTGGGTTTAAACCTCAGCACCACATAAAAATAAATAAATAAAATAAAGGTATTAAAAAAAAAACCCAGATTTTTCTTAGAAGTCTTGGTGGCTTCATTAAGGGAGGGGGAGTTGATTGCAAAAGGACAAAAGGAGGGGCTGGGGCTGTAGTTCATTGGTAGAGCACTTGCCACACAGGTGTGAGGCACTGGGTTCGATCCTCAGCACTACATAAAAATAAATACATAAAAAGATATTGTGGAGTGCTGGGGATATAGCTCAGTTGGTAGAGTGATTGCCTAGTATGCAAAAGTCCCTGGGTTCAACCCCCAGCACCACACACACACACACACACACACACACACACACACACAAAAGATATTGTGTCCATTTACAGCTAAAAATAAAAAAAAAAAATTTTGAAAGTACAAAAGGAAACTATTTGCAGTTATCAAAATGTTCTCTATCTTGAGTTCTATACTTAGGGAATAGTTATGTGATATATACTGAGCCAGACCTTACCAAGTTGTTAAAATGGGTGTATTTTATTATTTGTAAATTATACTTTTAAAAAGTTATTGAAAAAAGATACTGTCTTTACTTTTTTGATTTATCTCTAGATACCTATTTAATGATCATGTTAAGACATCTTTAAATAAATCAGAATATTAGTGTTAATCACAAAGTGTTCATTGCACTGGTTCTCTTTCGTAGCTGCACATTAGAATCACTTGAGGGGACTTTTTTGTTCTATCTTGATATAATTATAAATTCACATGTGGTTGTAAGAAATAGTAGAGATAGTTCTCTTGTACCCTTTATCTGGTTGTTGTCAGTGGTCATATCTTACATAACTATAGTACATTTTCAGAACCAGAAAACTAATATGGATACAATCCATGGACCTTCTTCAGGTTTCAATTTGGAAAAATTTCTAACCCATAAAGTTCCAAGTTTTCAATTCTTCAGATATTTCAGTGAAATTGATAGTTTTCAATTGACATTGAAAATTATAACCTAGAGCTTATTATATAATTTATTATAATTAATAATGATATCATTAATATTATCACCAATGATTCACCTATTTTCTCAAAAGAATAGAACTCTAAAAACATAAATATTGATTTCAAAGATATCTACTCAATTTAAGTTTTTAAAAGTGTCCCATAAATGGGAGGATGGAACTTAATGGGATTAAAAATACCAATTCCAGATCCTAGCCCCAACCGAATCAGAAGGTCTGGGTTTGGGGCCCAGGTGTTAGAATTTTTCAAAAGTTTTTCACAGCATGTTGAGTGTTTATACTTATTATTCAGCATTGTGGAAATTAATCCCAGTGGAAAAATGATGATGTAAATTTAAGTATACCCATGTACTAGTTTTGAATATCATTGTTTAAGGAATTGAACAGCTTGATTTATAGGACTTTTCTAAACCATCATGTGATATGATGTTAATCCTTTAATCTGTGAGACTAGCTGAAACCTGTACTCATAAATAAAAATATTGAAATAATGGTCTAATTTTGGGGTTAATGGTGGGTAGAGAGCATGACTTACAGTTTCTCATTAATAGAGGAGCGAGCTGTGGTCAAGAGTAGTCCCAAAGAAACAATGCTTTCTCAATTCTTTGCCCTCCTCCCCTGAAAAAATATAAGGTAATAATGATGGACTTTCTAAGGCTACCTTGTTACTTGGTTTTGTCTCTTAACAGTATTGGTTTTTTGTTTGTTTGCATTTCAGTACTATAACTGCCATTTTATCATGTGATGACTTGAATGTTTTCTAAGATGTTTGACAAAATTACAACTCAATATTTGCTCAAAACTGAGTCTGCTACAATTAGAAGGAAAGTTCCTTAATATGAAAGAGAATTTCTATTCCAAACTATCAATTAACATTTAAACTTGATAGAATATGAGTGGTAGAAATTTAATACCATTAAAGTGCTCACTTTTGCAATAAAATATCTACCCTTAAGCAACAAGAAATATGAAGGAATATAGAAAACTATAAGGATTGTAAAATATTTGATTAAGGAAGAGATATATGATGCTTTTGGCTGTGAATTTTTAAAAACATTTAAATATGTTATTTCTCAAATCAATCTATAAATTTGATTTTATTTAGTCAAAATTTCAGTGTAATTGTTTTTGAGAAGTGATGAAATTGCTGTAAAATTAATTTGATGGGACAGCCTAAGTTTTTAATTTCTTTTTGAAGAATAACATTGTTTGGTGGCAGTGTGAGGAAGACCTGGATGTAGTCAATACTAAAATGCCTTGACATAGAAAAAAACACCAATAATTTAAACAGTTCAGAATTAGTATGGAAATAGAATTGCATTCAGTAGAACCAAAGATGAAGTTCAAAAGTTGTTTAAAGTATATAGAAATATTTAGACTAAAGGGGTATCTCTCACATCAGTGAGGGAAAGGATGATTCATGGAATGGATAAATGTTTTTTTCAAGCTGGTCATGATACACAAGTGAGTTGTGAAATTCATTTAGTGGGCCATGAAACAGAAAAGAAAATGTTTGCTATTACATAAGAACAAAATTGTTCTGTAGAACTTTTGTTTCTATTATGTGTATCGGTATTAGATTATAATATAAAATGTATTCAGTTTGAAAGCCATTGCAATAAAGAGTATTTTGACATTGGGGGGAAATATATAAAATAATACAGAGAGACTAAATAAAAGGCTGGACTAAACTCTGTCAATAGAATAAAAAAATAAGAGTATTAGTAGGAAGAGTCATTTAATAGACATTTCAAAGCAACCATGTAAAAGCAAAATATATGAGACTCTAGGATAAAACCAAAACATTAATATTAAATGTATATATCTCATACCAAAAAACATTAAATAAAAACTGTTAGAAATTCAAAAGTAAATGGAGAAATACAATTTAAAAATTAAAGATATTGTTGCTGGGCGTGGTGGCACACGCCCGTAATCCTAGTGGCTCTGGAGACTGAGTCAGCAGGATCGCCAGTTCAAAGCCAGCCTCAGCAAAAGTGAGACACTAAGTGAGACCCTGTCTCTAAATAAAATACAAAATAGGCTGAGGTTGTGGTTCAGTGATTAAGTGCCCCTGAGTTCAGTTCCTGGGAAACACCCCCCATCTAAAAAAAAATTAAAGATATTGTTAATCTTAAAGATATACTAACATAGAAAATAAGATATATAAGCAAAATTAAATACAAAGAATAAGGAATATTATCTCAAATATATATAGTTGTATCTGTAGACACAAATAGATATAGATGTAGATATACACTGGTGATAAAACAAAAAATTCCACCTCAGTCACTTACTGTGGCTTTGCACACAGTTTCTAACTTTATTTTATTAGAAAAGAAATCAACTTACTTCTTTCTGTGTTTTTAGAGGACTATTTTAATAAAGGCAAAAATGAGTCTGAGGACAGCAAGCTTCGATTCGAAACTTATCACTTGATGTGGGAACAGATGAAATATGAAACTGAGGTGAATGCTTTTTTGTTAACATTTCTCTTAGTACTGTAAATCCCATGTTTGTTGCTTCCCATCTTTTCACCAATTTATGAGTATTAATGAAATATAGGAAATATTGGTCAAGTCTAATCTTCATATCCTAGGGAAAAAAACTCCTCTTGTTCCAAATATTAGGCATAGTTTTAGGTATTGGAACATGATAGCTGGTAAGGCAAGAAGTATTTATTTCTTTATTTCCATTCATTTAGCACGTTACACAAGTATTAAATTAAGCTATTTCTAAACTTCATCACTCCTTTATTTTTATATCATTACCATGCTCTTTATATTCCAGCTCCGAACAAAGCATGTCTCCAGTTTAGCAAGTTGGTAGCTCTAGGGCCAACATCTTAAGCTAATGGCTTGTTCTGTTTGACCAACATGTTGTTACACAAGCAGTTGAATGCTTGAGAGAACTATGAACTTCTACCTTGTTATTGCTTTCTACAACTCTTATTGCTTTTCACTTAGTAGCTTTGCTTGTGATGTATATTCCAGGTAACCCTTGAAGAAATTTGACTTTGTGATTTCCAATTTAAGCCTTCTTCCTTTTGTAAACTGGATTGTCAAAATTTCCCCCCTCTTGGTGTCCCTAACTGATGTCAAATCTTTCAGACCTGCTGTAAGTTCCTTTGAGGAGTTTTTCATACAGCCCCTTTGCCAGTACAGCCTCCCTGATACTTTTTTTTTCTTTTTAATTAATTCATGACGGTAGTCTACTCTGAAGTGTTTATTATACAAACATTGAATATATCTTATTCTAATTAATATTCCAGTCTTATGGATGTATATGATGTTGAGATTCACTGTGATATATTCATATATGTACATAGGAAAGTTATGTCAGATTCATTCCACTATCTTTCCTATTCCTATCTCCCTTTTAGATGAAGATCTGGTGTTCACAGTGCTACCAGATTAACCCTCTGAACATTGATTTAATCATATCTCTCCCTTACATCCCTTTATTAGCATTCTCCGCAGTATAAAATCCAAATCATTTTTTAAAATATTAATTTTTTAGTTATAGGTGGACACAATATTTTATTTTTATGTGGTGCTGAGGATCAAACCCAGGTGCCTCATGCATGCTAGGCAAGCACTCTACCTCTGAGCCACAACCCCAGCCCATAAAATCCAAATCTTTTAACATAATATATATTTATTGTTGGTCTAGACCTTTGCATTTTTGTCCATCTTCCTTTTTTTTTAGCACTTCTCATGTTTTTTAGGCTTAGCTGTATCTTTGGTTCTCCAGATCTTGAGTGCTTTCTTCCTTGCATTCCTAAGTCCTCATTCCTTCTAACTTTCCTTCGTTTCCTGTCTCTCCTCTACCATATGTTAATGACTTAATTCAAATATATTACCTCCGCAGCATACATTAGATGCTCTTGCTCTTGTCTATTGCCATGTGTTTTAGTTGCAAGTTTTCTTGTCTAATTTCTTCTCTTTTTTAAGATAGTGCTTTCATTCATAAGGTGATGAGTAAATATTGTATGAATAAATTAGAGTAATTTTAAAATGGAGGAATTCAAAGCACTAATCACTACTGATTTAAGGAAAAAGTATATTTCAGTCATTGTTTATGTAACATTGAATTGAATCATTGATAATTTTCCTTCTAAAATCAGTGAGGAAGATCAAAATAGGGCACCCCAAAATATATTTCTTTATCATATTTTCTGATGGTTATTTCAAGACATTCAGACACAGGAATGGCTCTGAAAATATGCTTTATAAAAATAAATTTATATCTATCTACGTTAGTAAAGTAAACTGTGGATTTAGGCAGATTCTTTTCTCTCTGATACCTCCCATCTGCGTAGGAAAGATATTTTCTCTGGAAAAAGAGATTGGTAATCTGACACCTAGCCCAGCCAGAAATTATCACAGGTGGCCTTCTAATGACTGTTTACCTGTGAGATTTTATCTGTGTAATGATAAAATAAGGTTATCTATATAGCCTTTCTTTTGTGCATTTTTCTCACCCTTTATAACATGTTGCCACTGCCCCCATACTCATATATCCTCAGCAACCCCAAGCCCCTATTTCTTTCTGTAGCTCAAAATGCAATTTAACCTTCAACGATCTTGCCTTTAAGTGTCAAGCTTTCTGTGACTCATGGTATGTTAATATCCTTGTATGCTTTATTCTTCCTCTTAATCTATTGTTAGTTTATTTCAGACTAAAATTATTGAACATTCAAAGGGAAAAGAAAATTAAAATGTCCCAACACCAGAAAAGACACCTCAGATTACTACTCAGAATAATGATTCATAAAATTTTTTTTGTTTTCTTTGTAGCAACTACAGGAAGAATTAAATAAAAACCTGTTTGATAGTCTGATTGAATTTCTGCAAAAGTCTCATTCTGGATTTAAGAAGAATTCAAGAGACT
This sequence comes from Tamias sibiricus, assembly GCA_025594165.1. Classification (NCBI taxonomy): domain Eukaryota; kingdom Metazoa; phylum Chordata; class Mammalia; order Rodentia; family Sciuridae; genus Tamias; species Tamias sibiricus. The sequence goes on from CM046666.1 coordinate 74,212,233, forward strand.
GGGGTCATCAAATAAAACATACAGAAATTCCAGCTGCTGCTCTTGTTCTTGGTATGTATGTTCCTCTCTTTGTTCATCATGTATGTATTTTTTTAATTGGTTGTATTGTTGAGAATAATGGGGACTAACTTGTTCTAATAAAGTGTCTTGTCTTTGTAAAATTAAGTGAATTATAGTTTGCACACTTTTAAAACCAATAAAACTTCATTATACTGATCATAGCCCTGAAAATTAAAAGAAATTGATTTAGCTAGTTTTTCAACTTTTTGTCACAAGGGAAACTATATTTGTTTTATTCTTTTTCCTTATATATATTATGAGAGTATATGAGATTTGAATTTAGTAATAAACCACCAGTATGTTAGTAGATATGATTATTGTACCTTTTTTAAAAACCGTATCTTCAGTGAGATTATAACATTCCATGTGCTTAGTTTTTCAATGTCAGATTGTTTAATTATTTTTATATTAATTGCCTAGGAAGGGATTTGGATGGCTTGTGTATAAATTGCTTAAAAATTGCTGGTTGTAAACTTCTTAAATATTTATCACACTATATCGCTATTAAACATTTTGTTGAACATTTCCCCTTTTTTTGATGTGGGGATTGAACCTGGGGCCTCATACATGCTGAGTGCATTTTGTACCACTGATCTACACCCACATCCCTGCAAATTTCTTTCTCTCTTTTGAAAACAAAATACAATTTATTTGAGTTTTAAACACGTTTACATTTCACTTTCAATTTGTTATTTAAACATGCTTTATATTTCACTTCCAATTTGTTTATACAAATAGGCTCTAAGACAAGAAATTAATTCTCTTGTTTAATACTCCTTCTAATACTCTTCATTACTCAAATCTCATTCCTGATATTGAGGATAGTATTTCTCAAATGGTGATGTCAGTACAAATAACCATAAGAGGATCCAGATTTTTGTTCTCGTAGGTCTGGGGTGAGCCTGAAATCCTGCATTTCTAACAGGTTTCCAGATGATGCCATACTGCTAATCTCAGGACTACCCTGAGTAGTAAGACTTAGTGGAGCGATTTTTATAATGCTGTGGACCAGCATTCTAGTACAGCCTGCCATCTAATTTAAACACCTTTCATTTATGAGAAACTTTGACCTAGTGATGACTACTTGTTCTATTAGATGCTTTGTTTTTCTACTGCCAGGTTACAGCAATTAGAGATGTTACAACAATTAGAGATAAAGAAAGGAGTCACAGTCAAGAGGGATAGCCTGATAGCTTGTTGTGAGAGTTTTAAAGCCCTGCCCAAAAAGAAAAAAGCTAATGGAAATTGCATTTTTCAAAATCATGGTTTGAGGAGAACATTTTTCCAGTTAAAGACATTGTTAATTATCCTATTTGCAATAGTCAGGTCCATTGTTTTAAGAAACATAATATTATATAGCTCATAAAGTCAGTTAGTGAAAGACAGGATGAGCCAGTGTTTTACTGAACTCCCAAATATGTCCAGACATGCAGTATTACAATCACAGGCTATGATGCATGCTAGAAACAGTATGATATTATAAAACAATTTTGTACTCAAAGAGAGCTTTTGTACAGTTGCACATACTCTATTTTCAAAAAGGTACATATAGCCATTTTAAAAATAATCTGGAAAAATTTTCAAAAAAGTAAAACAATAATATTCTTATATTTTGACTTTTGGTGGGGGCAGTGCTTATTGCTGGCATGAATAATTCCGAAATTTTCTTTTTCTAAGCAGTGGAAGTATTACAACAGTTTGAAAATGTATGCTGCTGATGTCTGCCTAAGTACCAAAGGACTTTCTAGAAATCAGATTGTTAGGAAAGATGTCAATTAATAGAATTATTCCCAAAGTAGTAGGGAAATTTCCACCCAACTCTTACTATGCGCTAAAATTGATTAGCAGAAATGAAAACTGAGAGTTTGGTAAATATCAAAATCATATAGTTTTAATTTCTTTTTAGGCTCTACCCCCAGAAATCAGCTTAGTACACACTTTTGTACATACCTTTTCTATTTATCTAGTACTATGATGGCTAATAGAATTATGGTTAGATTCCACTTAGTTGTTAAGTCAAGAAACATAATAAGGCTGGATTCCATAGCCCCTTATGTTTGAATGATTAAAGAGCTCTTTATGAATTTGACTAGGTAATGAAATTATTCCTAAGATATTTTAAAAAGCCAACTACACATTCACAGTAATTTTTTAAAAGAGGAATTGTGTTAAATATTTTTTTGAACAAAAAAATCTGTTAGAAAGCTGAGTAACAGCTTTTTTTTTTTTTTAATACTATGACAGTACTGAGATAATTTATTAGGAAGAAACATTTATTTTGGCTCAAGGTTTCAGTCTATGGTTACTTGGCTTGTTGCCTTTGGGCTCATGCTGAGGCAGTACATCTTGATGGGGAGCACATAGTGGAACAAAGCTAATTTTATGTTGGCTTGAAGCAAAGAGAAATGGGGCCAGGGTCCCAACCTCTCTTTCAAGGGTATCATCCCAGTGATCTAACATCCTTCCACTAGATCCCACCTTCTAAAGGTTCCATGACCTCTCAGTAACTGCCACAAGATAGGGACTAAGCTTTCAACACATGTATGAGCCTTTAAAGGACTTTCAGGATCTAAATTAAGCTTCATTATAGTATGAACCTTTAGATAATCTCTTTATGGATAGTTCTTCATTTATGTGGAATATTTTCTTGGTTTCTGTTATGAATCATGTTTTTAAAATGTTTCACTTGGCAGTTTGCTTGATGCGTTAAAAAACTTTTGTTGTAAAAGCATTACTAAAAATGATGGTATAATATTGATGTATTGCCCCACAGGTGTGAATGTTACAGATCATGATTTAATATTCAGAAGTCTAACAGAGGCCCTCCAGAATAATGTCACACCATATGTAGTCTCATTGAAAGCTAAAGATTGTCCAGGTAAAATGTAAATGCCATGATACCTTGGTGAAGTGTTAACAGACTTCTTCTGTTCTTTTCTCTCTCTCTGGATTTCTTAATCCATTTTTATTTGTGGAAAGAGCATAGTCAGGCAGAGTTTTAGTGGCTCCCAAAGTAATCTTGACTAATGCAGTACTCTTTGCCAAATTTGCTTCCTTTTTTCTGGCTCCATTCCTGCCATATCAAGCTTCACTGCCAATGTATTTTGCAGGATGTGTTCCTTAACCCATTGAAACTTTTAATAAATAGAAAGGTTTGGAACAGGAAACTAAGAATTGGAAAATGGGCAGCTCTTAGACCAATGAAGAGTAGACTTCATAAGCTCATATTTACCGTCATAAATTATCTTATTTTCCCACTTTAAAAGGCCAACATGGTTTAAAAAAAAAAAGTTCATTGGCAGAGCCATCAAATCATAAAGGGTATGTATACTAATATAGTAAAATCTGTTTGGGTTTGGATTGATACAGTAATTTTATGTGTGTATTACTTTCATATTCATAAAGTGATTAGAATTAAGTAAAAGGCCTAAAAATATCTTAAAATTATTATAAAGGAAGATTTGTAATGAGTAAGATAATTCATGTAAATAATACTCTTGATCTATTTTTAGAGACCTTGAAATCCTTTTGTTGTTCATTGTACCTTAAATGCATACTATTTCTAAAGTACTTTGTAGTTTCCATGTTTATACATTTTACTTAAGTAACATTTTTATCATAGATGATACATATAAACTTTTGTATGCTCTTAGTATGAACTAATGAAATTTAAGTATTAGTGCTAAAGAGCATTAATAGTTAATATGTTAAATGTTATTTGTATTGATGTTAAGTATAGAAAAAATGCATTCTACTCAAATAATATAGTATGTGGAACAAGAAGTCTCAAGGGCTTTCATTTTAAAAGGAAAAAAGCTTTCTTTTTGTGTTTTGCAGATATGAAACATTTTTTGCAAAAGTTGGTCTCACAATTGATGGACTGCTGTGTAGATACAAAACCCAAAGAGAAGGAAAATGTTCAGTTCACCCAGAAAATGACACATTGTTCAATGGATTCACTTTCTAGTTGGTATATGACTGTCACACAGGTAACATATACCGATGATTCTCTTCCACAGTGTTGACACATGATTGATGGAGTCTGGAATTATATTAAACATACTATTTTTTTTGTTTTAATAAACAGTAGCACAAGGTGTCAATTTAATAGTAGATTTTTATTTTTCCTAAGGCTACTAGAATTTAATTAAAAGTGTTCTTTTATTAATATGTAGCCTAATTCTTGGTAAGTGGTTATGTTTTTACAAGGACCTTGTATTTGTGGAAGAATGTATTTTAGTGACAAAAAGATAGTATCAGGAGGGGCTGGGGTTATGGCTCAGCGGCAGAGCGCTCGCCTCGCACGTGCGCGGCCCGGGTTCGATCCTCAGCACCACGTAAACATAAATTCATTGCATTGTGTACAACTAAAGTAAATAAATATTAAAAAAAAAAAAAAAGATAGTATCAGGAGTTGATTCTTTTGCAGATCCTATCTCTGTAACAGTGACTGTAACTTTAATATATTACCTCTTAAGTACCTCAGTATTTGCTTCTGTGCAGTAGAACCATATGGCCAATTGCCACCATCAACGTGGTCCTATGAGGAATGATCATTTTTTTTGTGTGTGGTACCGGGGATTGAACTCAGGGGCACTCGACCACTGGGCCACATCCCCAGCCCCTTTTTTGTATTTTATTTAGAGACAAGGTCTCACTGAGTTGCTAAGTGCCTCGCCATTGCTGAGGCTGGCTTTGAGCTCGCGATCCTCCTGTCTCAGCCTCCCAAAGTGCTGGGATTACAGGTGTGCGCCACTACGCCCAGCTTCATATATTATTTTCTAAGAATGTACTTTGTTCCATGCTCAGAGGTCTTAACAATATAGGTGATTCCTTGGCAACTGTGCTGTAAAAACACGGCCTTAGTTTATAATGCTTTGTAATCAGATATGAACAAAAAAGTACTCGGGTGACATTTTCTAGTCAACATTTTTTACAGAAGTCATCATAAGTTTCATTTTAATTTATATAGAAACTAGTTCTAATTGGTACTATTATACTTTAATTTAATCCTCAATTTTGGATTTTTGAGAAATCAAACATAATTTATGTCTGATACACTTAAAAGATTGGGATTGAACCAGATATTTAGGATCCTTTTCGAGCTTGACATTTCATAGTAACAGAGCAGCAAATAGCGCTTTTCATCATGCTTTTTAATTAAAACACACTAATTCTTACCTTAAGCAAAGCAAAATATAACTTTATACCAACAGAAAAATCAATTTATAGAAAAATTTTACTTTCCATGTTTTTCTTGTCATTTTCTCAGCAGAAAATATAAATATTTCATATGAGTTATAGATTTTACTGAACCTTTTTATTCTTGGTTATTATTCTCATGTCAGACAAAGATTCTGCTAGTAACTATTGAAAGGAGTTTCTGTTTATTTTGTGTGGGGGGGAGAAACACTGTCACTGAAGAGAGATTTATCAACATGCGGCATTCTAGCATTGTTTGGATGGTAAGGCTTACTTTTAATTCCTTCTTTCCACAATGGCTTGAAAGAAGACAGACCCAAAAATATCAGGCAAAAAGAGGACAACTTCTAGCAAGGGGCAGTCTCCTCCTGTTGTGCTTATCTTAAAGGACATGGAAAGTTTCACCACAAAAATACTCCAAGACTTCATAATTATCACCAGGTAGATGGTATATCACTTAGCTTTTGGGTAAAATTCTCTTTAATAAAGCAATACTTTTAACATAATCTTCATTTCAAGACCAATTTAATGAAATTCATAGTGATTTCAAATTCTGTATAATCAAATGTTTGAAGACGTCATACAAGATTTGTCATTTACTTTTGACCTCAGTGAGAATCAAAGAAATTTAGTCTGTTATTAATTATCATGGTAAGGTAGTTTATCTTATCAAGGTTGTCTGTCTCTTATTTGTCCGTTAAATGGATAAACTATTGCAGACTGAGATATTTTTGTCAGGCTTTATTTTCCGTTACCTATCTTTAGAGGCTCTGAGTTACATATAGCTTTACTGACCAAGACTGTTTTCTAAATCATCTTATGTTTATGTAATATTTCTAGTAAGAAACCACTTTTGTTATTGGGTTAGTCAGCTTTTCATCACTGTAACCAAAATACCTGTCAAGAACAACTTAGAGGAGGAATTTTATTTTGGGCTCATAGTTTTAGAGGTTCATAGGTTCAGTCCATGGTTGGCTGACTCTATTCCTCTGGGTCCAAGGTGAGGTAGAGTACCATGGGAAAGGGCATGGTGGAAGAAAGCTGCCAGGAAGCACAGAGAAAGAGAGGCTAGGAACAAGATTTAGTTCAAGGCCATGCCCTCAGTGACCCACCTAATTTGAATACCCCATACCTGCCTATTTTTACCAAGCCCACTAGTCCTTTCAAGTTAGTCATCAGTCAGATGGATTAATCCACTAATGAGGTTACAGCTCTCATAATCTAATCATTTCACCTCCGAACATTATTTTGTTGCTTAACACATGAGTTTTTTAGGGGACATTAAATGTGCAAACCATAACAGTAGTGTCATTGGATCTTCAAGGTAATTCTGTGAGACTAAGAATTAACTAATCTGACTTAAAACCCCATGACATGTATTTCTCATAGTATCCTTTTTAGGATATAATTACTTTGGTGTTTTCTATATGTCAACTTGCCTTCATAGTTATACCTACAGTTGAGTAAAGCTATATTAAATTATATTTTACTAACATACTAAAAATTCTTATTTGATGGTATATTCTTCCTCCATTGACTCTAACAGTTCAAGGTCCAAGAATTTTCTTTAGTGCATTTTATTTTTTTGCACTGCTGGGGTTTGAACTCAGGGCCTTATGCATGCTAGGCAAGTATTCTGTCACTGAGCTGCATTCTTAGGCCCCTGACTTCAACGTTTCTTAATGCTAACCCTGTGTTTACCATGCTGGATAAGTGGACAGTACAGCATATTGATCAAAAAAGAAAAAGAAAAAAAAACCTAGTTTTTATAGCTTAGACCTGGGACCACATTAGCCATCAAAAATAAAGAAAAATTTAATAATGAGAGTTTAGGTACTTTACTTCTATGAAAATAGAACTGCACATAGCTAGAATACTACAAAGCAGGAGCTAGCAAGAAGAGTGGGCAGAATCATCAGCTAAGATACACAGGGCTCAGACTTGTAGTAGCCCTCCAAAATAGTGCCATGTCTCTGTAGAAGTCATTTGTGTTTATTTTGGTGATGCTAAGAATATATTAAATTTTGTTTGAGAATTTAAGAATGAGAAAGGAATGGAACATTTTTTAGTGATGTCCATTAAAAAGATGTTGTACGTATGTGTAAGAAACATTTTCTAACTCTTAGCTATTATGGCTGGGTAACAGTGCCTTTTTTTTTAAGTGTCCATCCCATACTCACAAGAGTATTGAGTTTTTTGGGGCTGGGGTTGTGGCTCAGAGGTAGAGCTCTCGCCTAGCACGCATGAGGCACTGGGTTCAATCCTCAGCACCACATGAAAATAAAATATTGTGTTCATCTATAACTAAAAACTAAATATTTTTTTTAAAAAAAGAATAAGCTACCTTGAAAATTAACGAGCTTCATGTCACTGAACTCTGAAAATAGACTGAATGGCCAACTGTGAGAAAGATTATAGGTGAAACTGAAATTTAAATGAGAAGATAAATTATACATTTTCATTTAATTGACATTTTATAACCTTAGGGGGAAGTACTTGATCTTTCCAGATCTTGGTGACCTTATTCATAAAATGAAAGCATTCATTAATGGATTGATTTCAGAGTTATACTGTCTGGAAAAAGAACCTTTTGTATTACTTGTAACAAGAGAATGAATGACATAGAAAATTTTAATATTTAGAATGATAGTCATTAGCAATGTCTTTAAAGTAGGTATTAAAATAAAGCTAGTCTTATTTTGTAATATGATATTGAAATATTTGCTAAAGAAATTTCATTTTTATATTTTGAAAATTAGTCAACATCTGCATGAATTTCCACTAATACTCATTTTTGGAATCGCCACATCTCCTATTATCATCCACCGATTGCTTCCTCATGCAGTATCATCTCTATTATGTATAGAACTGTTCCAGTCTTTGCCTTGCAAGGAGCACCTGACGACAGTACTTGATAAGGTAAAAAGAAAAAGTTTTACCAGTGACATAGGGTGAAAGGAAAACTTCCAAGAATAATTATATATGTAAATGATAAATCTCTAAATCTCTTTATACTTTATATAGCATATATCTTTACATATTTTAATATTTTTATTTAATGGTTTTATAATTTTATACTGATATTTGAATAGAATTACCTGTTCAGATAAAATACAAGCCTCTATGAAACAAGTGATCATATCTATCTGTACATTTATATCTCTTATCTGTCATTACTCTGGAAAGTTGTACGCTTTTAAAAATAAATTTTTACAGAATGTATAGAATACCTAGTAACAATACCAGTATGTTTTGATTTTACCTTTTTAAAAAAATGATTTGAAGTGGTTAGTGGACTCTTTCCTGATTGTCATGTTACTCTTGAGAACAGATAAATGCTAGAACTTTCTGAGGCATTAATTTCTATGTTTCTATCTAAATTAGAAGTATAATTATTTTTTTGGTACTGCAGATTGAGCCTAGGGGCAGTCAACCACTGAGCCACATCCCCAGCCTGTTTTTGTATTTTTTTTTTTTTTTTTTTTTTTTTTTTTTTTTTTTTTTTGGTACCAGGGATTGAACTCAGGGGCACTCGACCACTGGGCCACATCCCCAGCCCTTTTTTGTATTTTATTAGAGACAGGGTCTCACTGAGTTGCTAAGTGCCTCGCCATTGCTGAGGCTGGCTTTGAACTCGCGATCCTCCTGCCTCAGCCTCCCAAGTACTGGGATTACAGGGGTGCGCCACCGCGCCCGGCTTTTGTTTTTGTATTTTATTTGCATACAGGGTCTCACTGAGTTGCTTAGTGCCTCACCAAATTGCTGAGGCTGGTTTTGAACTCACTTGCCTCAGTCTCCTAAACTGCTGGGATTACAGGCATGCACCACAAAAATATGATTTTTTAGTGTTGACCTTCCACAGATGTTTTTCTAGACTACTTTAAAATTTGTTTTATGCTGCTAGCAACCATCAATGTACTTATTTACTAATCACTTCTATACATTTTTTCATAAAAGTGATGTCCATTTGATTTATTGACACTTCTGGGGAAACTTTTCTAGGTGAAATATTTAATATAGCTTGGTTGTAGCCAAATGCAGTTGGTCTTCTACAACTGAGGTTTTGTTTAAGAAACCTAATATGTTTTTTCATATCACGTCTTTGGAAATTAACCACTTAAGGGCTGGGGATATAGATCAGTTGGTAGAGTGCTTGCCTCGAATGCACAAGGCCCTGGGTTCAATCCCAGGCACCACAAAAAAAGAAAATTAACCACTTAATAGAAATTCAGGTTTCTATATCTTTAAAATAAAAATGTATGAATTTTGTATTTCTTATTCAACAATACCTAATCTGTTAACTCTTCATTAATTTGAATCAGGGATGAAAAAGAAATCTGGTAACAAGAATTGCCAAAACCTGCAATTTCTTCAGTGGTTTCTGGTGTGAGAAAAAGTATTATATAGTTAATAGGCAGTATTTTTAAAAATTAGAAATTAGATGGAGGATGGTGGATATCTTTGGATGTAAGGACATAGTATAAATTGTTTCCTTTCATTGTTGTTACTGTTGTATAAATTAAAATTTTGGTTGATATTCAAACTGAAAAAAGTAGCTATAGTTCTCATATTCACTGTGTCATTGTCTTATTGTTTGCATTTTATCTTTTAAAAGAGTAAAGACTTATAAGGTCTGTGTCTCTCTTCCACACCTTTTATCTCTTTCAGTTACTTCTTACAACTCAGTTTCCCTTTAAAATAAGTGAAAAAGTGTTACAGATTCTAACCAACATCTTTTTGTATCATGATTTCTCAATTCGAAACTTTGTAAAAGGACTTCAGGTAAGACAGTAAATGAGTTAGTAACTCACAAACTGTTTCTAAATAATTGGAATGTTATTTCAGACTGACTTTATTTAGTGTGGTAATTCAGCTTTTTAAGTGTCAAAATCTAGAATACATAAATTCATATTATTTTATTCTAGGTTCTACCATTCCTTTGTCACCTTGAAGCAAAATGTAGAGGATACATTAGTTAGGATATCAATAATGCAAAAAAGCTCCCCTCATACCAGTGATTCTTAAACATTTGGGGGGTGGAGTGGAAAGAACATTTTTTTAGAACTTGCTGAAAGTTCTCAGAGCTTACAGATTTTCTGCCTAAGAAATGCCATATGGAAGGGATCAACTAACTTTTGCAACAGGCCAGAGAGTAAATATTTTCAGCTTTGCATGTCATATATGGTCATTGCTGCTGCTGTTGTACATTTGTAGTTCATGGGCTGTTTAAACATAGATTGTACACTATAGTTTGATAGCCTTTGCACATATATGTATGTGTTTATGTGTGTATTCTTGTATATTGGGAATATATTTTCATTAGGTTTTCATGATTGCTAGAAGCTAATTTTTTAATGTAACATCATATTTACTCAACATAAAAAAGACCCTGTTCTCCAGTTGTTTAAAAGTTAATATTATTTCCTGCTTTTGGCAAATAACTAAATTATCTTAGCAAAGTGTAGTCATTGCAAACATGGTCAAGTTCATTAAGACCTAGATGTTGGTAGCCTTCAGTGCAAAAGTGCTGTATGATAATACTCCTCTTTTGGTAGAGCTTTGAAGATAATAAATTATTTCTCTTATGTGTTCTTACACTACATGAAATATTGTAGTGGTTTCTTGTGGTTAATACATGTTCTTTTTTTCAACATTGACTATTTAAAGATTATTGTAAATCAAGAAAACATTATTATCTTAGCAATATATGAAATTAAATGATATTGACATAATAACCTCCTAAATGTCTTCTATAATTCATTTCATTTATTTATTTACTCATAAATATGTATCAAGAGCCTGTGGTAAGCCAAGCATTATGCTGAGCCCTAGATATACAGAGGAAAAAACAGTCTCTGCCTTCAAATTGCACATTTTCTAGTGAGGGAGGTAGAAGAGTATACCCACAGTTACAATTTTGTGTAGAAAGTATTATGAAAGAAACTTGCTTTGGGGTTCCATAGGAGAATAAAAGTGTGTCCTGATAGGAGCCGGCCAGGTCAAAATTGGGAGAATATTTCAGGCAAAGGCAACAGTAGAGGAAGCTGTTATATTAGAAAGCTATTGCAATAATCTAGACAAAATATGACAAGGACCTACACTAATGTGATGGTTATGAACTAGAGAGAAAGAAACGTGAGGATGAGAGAATCAGTAGAACCTTGTCACTAAGCTGATGGTAGGATATATAAGAGGAACAAGATTACACAGACTCTAGCTTGGCAGGTGGATTGGAAGTTGGTACCATTAATTGTACATGTCAGTCCTGAGTGAACAGCAAGTTGTGATAAAAGCCTGGGATTTTTCTGTTTGTTATGGTTTTTCGTTTTTTTGCATGTGATTAGTTTAGGAATGTGTTGGATATAAAGATTTGGTGCTTGGGAGAAAGATTGGGAGTAAGAATTGGTATTTAGTATTTAACATTAAAAGGTGGTGGTTAGGGTCTCGTGGTAAGGATGTAGGGTCACTTGGTGTGAGAAAAAAGAAAGGGTAGAACCCTAAGGCAAGCTGACACGTAAGACTGAGCAACAGAAAAGGAGTCTAACAACAAGGAAAGCCAATAGAAAGTAGAGTACCAGTGAAGTCTAAAGAAAAAAAAGTTTTAGAAAACCAGAGTCTCAAATACCTTTAGAAAGTAATATAGAAAAGGATGTTAACCAGGTTACTTAATCTCGGGGTCTCAGTTTTTGTCACCTGTAAAATAAGACAATCAGATAAGATGATTTTATAGGTTCCTTATGATTTCCTAAGCGATTCCTTTGTGTCAGACACTTAATAATGTATATTATCTTCAGTTTTGTATATGAAGCAATTGAGATTTAGGTTAAGTAGCTTGGCCAAAGTCCAGTAGGTAATAAGTGGTAGTCTTTAGGCTTTAGAGTGTTTGTCCATTTTTCCTAACCATCAGTGGAAAATATTTGTAAATCCAGTGAGGAGGTGTAATAGAGCATGTAATCATTCTGGATGTGTTTAAGCCCTCTCCCCATTAGGCTGATATGTTAACCAACTAGATAATTGAGCAGATATTGAAAATACTCTTGGACAAAACAGTTAAGTTATAATTGGGGTCTTATCCTATTTATAGCTCCATTATAATATATCTGCTGTCCTCCCATTCTTCTTCCCAAGCACGTTCCTTATCTTTTGTGTGTGTGTGTGTGTGTGTGTGTGTGTGTGTGTGTACGCGCGCCGGGGATTGAACTCAGGGGCACTTGACCACTGACCGGGGGCATTTGACCAGCCCTTTTTTATATTTTATTGGAGTCAGGGTCTCACTGAGTTGCTAAGTGCCTCGCCATTGCTGAGGCTGGCTTTGAACTCGAGATCCTCCTGCCTCAGCCTCCCAAGTGCTGGGATTACAGGTGTGTGCCACCACAGCTGGTGCTTGTTTGATTTTTATTTTTCTAATGTTTAAAAAGTAGTGTTAACATTGAAACAAATACTATCACATTAGTATAATTGGAAAAGATTAATTAGTCAAAAAGATGATTAGATTACTTTGTTCAAAAATAATTTATCACTTGGCATGAACAGTTGCTTTCTGTTTTGAACTTGTTTCTATCTTAGGCTGGCCCTTTTCCTCCTGACAGCCTTTAGAGAGTAGGCTATTTTGAAAGATTTGTTTTAGGCTTGACTATCTCTTCCTTAGCTCTCTAGGCTCAGAAATTTATCAGTTTACCTAAGAAGGATTAGGTCCAAGATTGCTGATTCATTCCAACCAAATATTTTTTAGATTGATATATAACTTAGCATGTTAATTTGTTGTGGGGAATGCTATTTTTGTAGTAAGGAGAAAGATTTATTCTTGAGAAACCAAAAAGAAAAAAAAAATGTGTTTTCTCCACCGTCTAAGGAACTATATTTCTAGTAATAAGATTATCTGGAAAAATAATACTCGTCCTGAGAAGATTGTTTAGAATCAGAGTAATGAATATTTGGGTAGTTTTATTAAATTTATCTTGCAAGAAATGGTAGAATTTGAAAAATTTTTCTTCCTTCTGGGGAAACCACAGCAGTCTATTAGAATACTTTAGAATGCTTATATCTAACAGACACTGTACTGTATTTTTCTCCATGGAATAAAACTGAATTTGCAGAGATAAATTTTCATTATTCTTTTTTTATCAGTAGGTACACTTTTATCATGTTGCATTTTTATTTATTGTAACATACCAAATTTTACACTAATTTTAGCTTGGTATCATAATTCTTATGAGTATTGGGGCATTTGTTAGACCAAGGTCATGCCCCAGTCTCCACCGTATCACATTTATAGTCATTGTAAATTGTTTTTTCAGATAGCTAATCTGTCCATTTATGTTAGTTTCTTTTAGTTTATATTTCTGAGATTATTTTTTTTTTCTGATCTTGTCCACAAAATTGGAGCCTTAAAAATAATACAACTATATAGTCATTTGTGTGTTGTTTGCAGTGTTGTGTGATTATTAAATATATTAGTATCATAAATACTTTTTTAAAAAGAAGCTTGAAATCGAGCAGATATAAGGCAAAAGATTTACTGCCAAAATATAATAAATATACCTAATCTTAACATTTCTTTCAGCTTTCTCTTCTAGAGCATTTTTATTCCCAGCCCCTAAGTATTCTGTGCTGCAGTCTCCCAGAAGCCAAGAGAAGAATAAATTTTTTATCAGTTAATCAATGTGAAAACATCCGTCGTCTTCCATCATTTAGAAGGTAAAAAGAGAAGTACATATTTAGCACATTTTATACTAAATTTTGGAAATATAAGGGACCTTGGATGCAGTTGTTTTTGAAGTAAAGAATGGAAAAATAATCTTTTTATTTAGTTGAGCACAATTTAAAACCATTTTGTTTTTAGTGATGGGGTTTGTTTGTTGGATTTGAAAATTTGACATAAATGAAAATATTATTTCAAAGGAACATAATTTTCAGAGTCACTTTATAGAAATAATATTTCTTATTTCTGGGTTATGTGGCCTTTACTTATGATTAGATTCTTCAGTGTAGTTGATACAAGAAGTTTTTAATCATTAAATCATCACTGTCACCTTAAATTTATTTTTGAGAAGAAATGAAACAAATATGATTACAATCTAGGTAGCTATTATTTTTCCCAGTGTTATTCAAATATGTAAAATGTTCAATGTTGTTTTTTTGTGTATGGGATGATAACATTTTTAGGTATGTGGAAAAGCAAGCTTCAGAAAAGCAAGTTGCACTGTTGACCAATGAGAGAGATTTGAAGGTAGGAATGTGAATGTGTTTGTTTCAGTTTCATTCTCCTGTTTTTTCCTTCATGAAAAAGAATATGGCCAGGCGCGGTGGCGCACGCCTGTAATCCCAGCACTTTGGGAGGCTGAGGCAGGAGGATCGCGAGTTCAAAGCCAGCCTCAGCAATGGCGAGGCACTTGGCAACTCAGTGAGACCCTGTCTCTAAATAAAATATAAAAAAGGGCTAAGGATGTGAGCCAGTGGTCGAGTGCCCCTGAGTTCAATCCCTGGTACCACAAAAAAAAAAAAAAAAAAAAAGAATATGCACATAAACATTTATTGAGTTAATTTTATAAAATGTATTTGTATATTCTAATGTTCATACAATGAAGTTCTGAATATTGGTAGTTAGGAACGTGAATATTAAAGATAATACAAAATCTCAGCTCTTAAAGATAAGATTTTTCTTATCAAGGAAAAATATTAAGAACACTTGATTTCTCTTATGGTCTATTTTGGAAGTACTTTTAGATCTACTACATAGAGATCTACTGTGGGGATTTCTTTTGACATTGCAGTAAGCAATCTCTTTTAAATGTTCATTTAAAGGCTCTAATAAAAGCATGTAGAAGCCAGATGGCTCAGTCACATACTGCTGAGTGGGTATTGATTTGATTTGAAGGTATGTTATATATTGATAATATAGTACCAGGAAACAAGTAATGAGGTTTTAAAGTTATGAGTTAGCCATCTAAGAGAGGGACTATCAAAAGAAGGAGATTTTTTTCTTTCATTCTTGAATAAATAATATTGGGACATGATTTGTGATTCACAAGGCAACGGTAATAGGGAAAAGCCTTTTACCTCATCTGCTAACTCCCCATTTTTCTTCCCTAGATACACCCAGTGTATCTTATATCATTCTAGAGTTAGTCTCCATGTATACAAGTAATTATATATATTTTGGGACTCCCTCCTTCTTACAAGAAGATAAGTATAGGATAACACTATTTTGTAGCCTTGTTTTGGTTTACACTTAATCTTGGAAAAAGTGGTAAAGTATTCTAATGAATGAATGTATCTATATTTTTATTTAACAAGTTCCTTGCTGATGGACGTTTAGAAACATAGTGTCTCCTTTTACACTCCTCATATCTTTCTAAGAAAAAGTTGCTAGAAAATTATACTAAAATTAAGATGAACTTGAACATAAGCCTTAGTGCTAAGTGTGAGTTTTGCTGATACATACTGTTTTCAAATTTTTATTTTTAATTTTTTTAAATTCATTTTTCCAGTGTCAGATGTTGAACCTAGGGCTTTATACATGGTAGGCAAACACTTTACAACTGAGCTATAGCCACAGATATTTTTCCAAATTTTGAACAAATTTTTTAAATTTAATTTGTTATACATACTTGCAGAGTGCAGTTCCTTTCATATTACATATAAAGAGCACAGTTTTCCAAGTCACTGGTTTTACACAAAGTATTTTCACACCAGTTGAGTTTTTATACATGCACTTAGTGTATTGATGTCCAACTCATTCTGCCATTATTCCTATCCCCTTACCCCCTCCCCTTCTCTCCCTCCCCTTTGTTCTATTTAACATTCCTTCATTCCTCTCATCCCCGCTCCCTTGCCACTATAATTCAGTATCATCATAGCAAAGGAATCAATCGACCTTTGGTTTTTTGGGATTGGCTGACTTCACTTAGCATTATTTTCTCCAACTCCATTCATTTACCTGCAAATGCCATGATTTTATTCTCCTTTAGTGCTGAGTAGAGTTCCATTGTGTATATATACCAAAGTTTCCCTATCCATGTTTATAGTAGCACAAGTCACAATAGCTAGATTGTGGAAACAACCCCAATGCCCATCAAATTTTGAAGAATTTTGATCCAAGAGGACCCATGTTCTCTATAGTTTTTTTTGTTTTTTTTTTTTTCCGGGGGGCACCAGGGATTTAACTCGGGGGCACTCTGGCACTGAGCCACCTCCCAGCCCTATTTTATTTAGAGCCAAGATCTCACAGAGTTGCTTTGTGCCTCACTTCTGCTGAGGCTGGCTTTGAACTCACAGTCCTCCTGTCTCAGCCTCCCACGCCGCTGGGATTATAGGCGTGTGCCACCACACAAGACTCTGTATAGTTTTAAATACTAATTTGCCTACAATATAAAAATCTCAAAATATTCAGATTGGCTTTGATTAAACATTATTTTCTATTGCAGAATCCATATTGAGCCATAATATAAAAGCACTTGTAGATTGGGTTCAGTAATCATTTTAATAATCCCTGTAACCTTTTCAAGAACAGTACAGGAAGTCCTTAAATCACAATGCAGTTAATTCTGGTCAAAAGGAAATTTAAGAAGCAGTGGTAAAGGATATGTGTGTGGATACTGAATCTTGTTAAGATTAGCTAGTTAAGCTCTTCGCTGAGTCAGCTGGTTGCCAAGTGCATTTCCTTTTAGAACTTCTTATAGGATATATTTTCAGAAACCAGGAATAGATTTTTTAGAATACCCTTTAATTTTGAGATAACAGAGAGGGAATGTTTAACCTGTTATAGAAATGGCCTGATGATTATGTTTTTCAGTGATTTTTTAAAAAAATTTTTCTATGCATTTCATTTATACTATACTTGTTGCACTGTCAGCCTTGCTTGTTATTATCTTTGCTGTACTGATTTTAGGATTACATGTTTTATCATTTAAGGATATACTTTCTTGAGACTTGAGCAGTGAGAAATATGAAGAAGCACAATGATTGTACCCTTACCTTACCTTAAAAATGTCTTCTGTGGGCTACCTGGTTAATTCAAAGGATGGAAAATACCTGTGTTAAAAAAAAAAAAAATGAGTATGATTGTTTTTTAGTTTAGAATAAAAGTATCTTTGAATATTTCATCCTCATTGTAATGCTTCTTTTTTATAGTTTTATAGAAACCCATAATATTCAGTAATATGGTACTGCATGATACACAGCTAAATCCTGATTTTTTTTTAAAATATTTATTTGCTTTAGCTGTACACAATGGGTTTTATTTGTACGTGGGGCTAAGGATCAAACCCGGGCCGCGCACATGCCAGGTGAGCGCTCTAACGCTGAGCCACAACCCCAGCCCAAAAATCCTGATCTTGCCCTCAGAAATCTTGCATTTGAACTCCAGCTGCTCACTAGCTATGTGTTCTTTAAAAACAAAAATATCACTTAACCTTATTAAAACTTAATTTCCTTATCTGTAGAATGTAATAATGATAATTCCTACTATGATTACCTTATAGATTTAATAATCAAGCTTATTCAGCAAGTAAAAACAAGTTAAAACAAATATAACAATAGAACTTTTACATGTGCAAATAATATTGTTATTATGCATTTTTGTTATAAAAATTAAGCTATCAATATGAGTATATGGTTTACATATTACAATGTACATACTATATATAGCATATATCATAACTATTATGTAGATATGCCTACTGTTAAGAGTTCTCCATTTTGTATCAGTTTTCTACACTCAGATTTCTAAGAACTAGACCTCAGAATACACTCCAGCGAAATTCACACTCTTTTTATCTTGATTATTTCTGCCCTAAAAATATGCCTGCTTTCTGCTCTAATGAACAAAGTCAGTGGCTCCCAAACTTCAGTGTGCATCAGAATCATCCAGAGGGCTAGTGAAAATACAGATTTCTGGACTCCTTCCCAGAATACCTATTTTCCCAACATTGGGATGGGGCCCAAGAATTTGCATTTCTGTAAGTTTCTAGGAGATATTGGTGATGCTGATCTGGAGACCACTCTTTGAGAACCAGTAAACTAGATTACATAGAAGGCATAGATGTTTTCCTGTGCCTCATTTTCTTAATTGTAGAACTAGGCCATTAAGTCCTAATGTAAACAAATGATTGATCTCTTTTTATCCTCTGAGCTCAAGTGTTTAAAAAAACCAAAAAACTCAAACTCCCTCACAAATAATGGACTCCAAATTGTAAATACTGTTTCTGAACAATATCTCAGCTTTGTATTTAATAACTTTTTTAGAATGAAAAAATTCAGCTGACCGAACCTTGTACACTTATAGAAGATTCACTAGAAATTTTTTGTTTTAAATATTTATTTATTTGTTTTAGTTGTACACAGTGCCTTTGTTTTTACGTGGTGCCGAGGATCGAACCCAGGCTGTGCACATGCTAGTCAAGTGATCTACCACTGAGCCACAACCCTAGCCCTTTTCACTAGGAATTTTACACCAAAATGGGTCATTAGAATGCCAGAAAATTAGCTGGTGAAATACTAAAGATTCTTTGCAGCTTTGCATTTCTGAGTAGTATGTCCCCCAAATAATTGTACAGTGCAGCTGAGTACAGTGGCCAAAGTAATAATTCAGAATAAATTTGCACAATCTTCCATCTTTCAAACTTGTGATGACTCTGTAGCTTTCAAATCCTTAAATAGAAATTTTATCACATTATCTTTAAGGTTCCCTTTGGCTCCAGGATTCTATGATTTTATTTACTTTTTATTTAATGTATTAGTAATAATTTTTTTGACTGGCTTAAATTATTCAGATTCCTCATTAAAATTTTTAGTGCCAAATTAGGTTTGGCACTAAATCAATTTAATTGAAGATACATTAGTTAATATGTTAGACAACTAACTACAAGTTGTAGGTAAAATGGCAAGATAAAGGACTGGGAATATTTTTACATGTTTTGCACCTTAGTGCTTTGGCAATCAGATTTTTTTTTTTTTTTAAACCTTTCAACTTTTAAAACCTTAATTTGTGAAGCTGGGCATGGTGTCACATGCCTGTAATCCTAATGACTTGAGAGGCTGAGGAAGGAGTCTAGCATGTTTGAGACCAGACTTAGCAATATAGCAAGGCCCTAAGCAACAGAGTGAGACCCTCTCTCAAAAACAAGAAAAAAAGAAAAAAAGCCAAAAACCACCTTAATTTATAAAAATATATTTTATGAGAGGCTGGGGCCATGGCTTAGCGGTAGTGCACTTGCCTGGCATGTGTGAGGCACTGGGTTCAATTCTCAGCACCAAATATAAATAAATAAAAAAAGGTCTATCAACAACTAACAAAAGATATTAAAAATATATATTTTTATGAAAAAGTATGCAGAACTTTGAAATTCATTATAATTACAAAAATCCAATTTTTATTGTGCTTTAACTTGCTTTAAGTCAGATATTGAGGAAAGCTTTGAAGAAGATTGTGATCTCACATATTTGCCATAATTGCCATCATTATCTGCTCATACAAAAACACTCAGCTTTTAAATACTAAGGATTTTGTTTTTTGTTGTTTTTTTGGTACTAGGTTGTGAATCCAGGGGTTAACCATGGAGCTACTTCCCCGGTTTTTTTTATTTTGAGACAGGGTCTCCTTAAATTGCTTAGGGCCTCCTTAAGTTGCTGAGACTGACTTTGAGCTTGTAATCCTCCTGCTTCAGCCTCCTGAAGTACTGGGATTATAGGCATGTGTCACCATGCCTAACTAAACACTAAGGTTTTTAAATAAGTGAAAAACTCTCTTCCTTTCATACCCTTTGTGCAAATGTTAGGAGGCAGGGAACAGGACATGTGGGAATGTTAGCAGCTTTTCCTAGTTAGTAGGTAGTTTTTATACATTGTCTCCTGCAATACAGCCACCACATAACAGATTTTTTAAAAAATCCTTTTGTGTAGATGAGAAGAATCACAAATGATTAAGCAACTTGCTTGTCTAAAATGTTGTAAGTAAAAGTAAGATATGGCATTATTATCCTGGCCTTACATCAAAACCCCATATACTTTGTAAAATACTTCATTGAGAATTAGTGCAAGATAATAAAAAGGTGCCTAAGGTTCTTTATTAGTGTTTGAGAAATCCAAAGTGGGGTTTTCAAATATCATGGCAAGAAAATAGTAAATGTAATTTGTAGAAGTCTTAAGAAAACAGTATGAGGCAGCTTCAACCTTTGCATTTAGGTTGCCATGTCCAGCAGCCCAGGTATCAGCCCTACTATGTTCCACTGTTTCAATTAAAGAAAGGGAAACAGTCCTCTTCTTCCCATCAAATAAAATTATAATGAATATAATAAAATCATATATATAATTTTGTCATTGTATACTACATACACACAAACACATACACACACAAATACCTTATTTTGAAGTGACTTTAAGGGGAAAAAAATCAAGTCACAATATCATACCTAAGGTTAGGTCTATTTTAATGCTATGTTCTACTAGTAATGATTTTCTCCTCGTGTTGATCCTGTACTGTCAAGAAGAGGTTACATTATGCTCAGCATATTTAATGAATGACCAATTACATATGCTTCATTTAAGGAAATCAATTTATGTACTGAAATTCAAATCATCCTTAAAGTTGTTTGGCATAGTTTCAGCTGTTAAAGAATTAAATTGTGGGCCTTGGAATGTGTCAGTGGTAAAGTGGTTGCCTAGCATGCTCAAGGCCCTGGGTTCAGTTCTCAGCTCTTGGTGGGGGTGGGGGGTTGAAGTGGGGGGCATTGAGAATTAAACTTTGTGCTGCATAGAAAACTTATGCGATTGCAGGTGACATTTGAAGTTTTATTATTCTGACTTATTAATGTTTCAGTGTCTCTGTGCCTATTAGGCCAACCAGATTTAAATCCATTGAGATGGAAAATGAGTCTTGAACTTCTTAGAATTGTAATAGATTATTATTAGAATTATAAAGAGAACAAAAAGATTACTATTAGAAAATAACCTAGGTCAGCACCTTCATTTTACAAATAAAAAACTATAACCAAGAGAAAGGAGGTGAAATATCTGAGTTCACAGAACAAGTTAGTGGTAGAGCAAGGATTTCTTTTCACCATTTGCTTATAATGGTGATTTGTAAATAAAAAGAACAAAATTAGTTCATAAGTTTGGTGGAGACTTGCCTGTCACCTTTGTTTCACCTCTTCTATTTCTTTTGACAGACCTAAAGAACAGAAAGAAGGGGAAATCTATTAGAAAAAATAATAAATCTATTAGGAAAAAAGTAATTAGAGAAGAGAAGAAAAAAGGAAACACTGCAGTCTGTCACACATGATAGAATGAGTTAGGTATTAGACTAGATATCAGGAATTAGCAATATAAATCCAAGCCCTTCATCAGGTGCTTTACTGATCCACATTGCCATGAAGGAGTACCAGGAACAAAAGGCAGAGACTAGAACTCATGCATGTAAGAGCTAGGAGAAAGCCATGGTTTGGCACTCTCATAGATAGCTGTAATATGATGAGTCAAGTCTCGCAAATATTACCAGCCAACATGTCTCACAGATGAGAAAATAAGGCTTTGTTATATAGCAAGATGATAAATAAAAAAGTATATTCTTAGTTCTAAAATTCAGTATAATCTTTTTTTTATCAGTTTTTAATAATCAGTGAATAGAATAAAAAGAACAAATATTTATAGTCATTTTCACATGCTTTTTTAAGTCTTCCTGAGGTCATTGTTTACTTACCCCTGTACATATAATTCTAGAAACAAAATTAATAAATATGAGTGAAATTAGATGAGAAATTTAAAAAAAAAGCGAAAGTATCATGCAAAAGCAAAGTATGATGGCAAATGTAATTTGCCTGATTGTTTTTTATTTGCCTATGTATATTTTCATATATATGCTGGCTTTTCCAAAGTGATAATAAAGGCCCTAACATAAGTAAACAACCTGATGTAAGAATGGTTTTTGAATAAATGATAGGATTTATGAGATTGAAGATGACAGACTTAAGAGGATGTATTATGTACTGAGTGGCTATTCATAGCCTAATATAAATGTATTTTTTGGGTTCATACCATTATTTTTTTTAATTTTCTTTTTTAAAATTTTTTATTCTAATTTGTTATGCATGTTTGCAGAGTACATTTCATTTCATACTACATATACAAAGCACAATTTTTCCTGTTGCTGGTTTTGTATAAAGTATTTATATAACAACTGTGTCTTCTTACATGTATTTTTTTATTCAAAGTTGTTGTATTTATAATAGTAGTATACATTATAATTTATAATAAACATATAGAGCATCTTTTTACAAAACACTGTATACAATGTATATCAATGTATATTTGTACCATTCAAATCTTCAATCATGCATTTAGTATAATGACATCCATCTGATTCAACCAATTTTCATTTTTCCCCTCCATCCCCCCTTGTTCCCTTCCTTCCCTTCCCTCCCCTTTGACCTTTCTAGAGTTCCTTTAATCCTCCAATGTACTCTGACCCAACACCACTGTGAATCAGCCTCCTTATGTCAGAGAAAACATTCAGTATTTGGATTTTTGAGATTGACTAACTTCACTTAGCATTATATTCTCCAACTTCGTCCATTTACCTGCGAATGACATTATTTTATTTTCTTTTATTGCTGAGTAAAATTCCATTGTGTATATGTACCACATTTTCTTTATCCATTCATCAACTGAGGGACATTTTTCTTTAGTCATCTACTTAGGGACATCTAGGTTGCTTCCACAATCTAGCTATTGTGCTAGCTATGGTGAATGGTACTGCTATAAACATTGAAGTGGCTGTGTCACTGTAATATGCTGTTTTTAAGTCCTTTGGGAATAGACCCAGGAATGCAATGGCTGGGTCATAGGGTGGTTCCATTCCCAGTTTTCCAAGAAACCTCCATACTGCCTTCCATAACAGTTGCACCATTTTGCAGTCCCACCAGCAATGTATGAATGTGCCTTTTTCCCCACATCCTCTCCAACATTTATTGTTGTTTGTGTTCTTAATAGCTACC
The DNA here is from genome assembly GCA_025594165.1 of Tamias sibiricus. Taxonomy (NCBI): domain Eukaryota; kingdom Metazoa; phylum Chordata; class Mammalia; order Rodentia; family Sciuridae; genus Tamias; species Tamias sibiricus. Next base: position 74,235,485 of record CM046666.1, read on the forward strand.
ATTCTGACTGGAGTAAAATGAAATCTGAGAGTAGTTTTGATTTGCATTTCTCTAATTGCCAGCGATGTTGAACATTTTTTCATGTATTTGTTGATTAATTGTGTTTCTTCTTCTAAGAAGTGTCTTTTCAATTCCTTAGCCCATTTATTGATTGGGCTATTTTGTTTTTTTGGGAGTTAAGTTTTTTGAGTTCTTTATATATTCTAGAAATTAGTGCTCTATCTGATGTGCATGTATTAAATATTTGTTCCCAATTAGTTGGCTCTCTATTCACCTCACTGATTGTTTCTTTTGCTGAGAAGAAGCTTTTTAGTTTGAATCTATCCCATTCATTGATTCTTGATATTACTTCTTGCGCTACAGGATTCTTATTAAGGAACTTGGGGTCTAATCCAACATGTTGGAGATTAGAGCTTACTTTTTCTTCTATTAGGCATATTGTCTCTGGTCTAATTCCTAGGTCCTTGATTCACTTTGAATTGAATTTTGTGCATGGTGAGAGATAAGGGTTTAATTTCATTTTGTTGCATATGGATTTCCAGTTTTCCCAGCACCATTTGTTGAAGAGGCTATCCTTTCTCCATTGTACATTTTTGGCGCCTTTGTCTAATATAAGATAGCTGAAATTATATGTATTAGTCTCTGTGTCCTCAATTCTGTACCATTGGTCCACCAGTCTGTTTTGGTGCCAATACCATGCTGTTTTTGTTACTTTTGCTCTGTAGTATAATTTAAAGTCTGATATGGTGATGCCACCTGCTTCACTTTTCTTGCTCAGGATTGCTTTGGCTATTCTGGGTCTTTTATTTTTCCAGATGAACTTCATGACTGCTTTTTCTATTTCTTTGAGGAATGTCATTGGGATTTTGATTAGAATTGCATTAAATCTGTATAATGTTTTTGGTAGTATGGACATTTTGACAATATTAGTTCTACCTATCTAAGAACAAGGTAGAACATCTTCTGAGGTCTTCTATAATTTCTTTTTTTAGTGTTCTATAGTTTTCGTTATAGAGGTCCTTGACCTCTTTCGTTAAGTTGATTCCCAGATATTTTATTTTATTTTTTTATGCTATTGTAAATGGAGTAGTTTTCATCATTTCTTTTTCAGAGACTTTGTCACTGATGTACAAAAATGCCTTTGACTTGTGGGTATTGATTTTGTATCCTGCTACTTTGCCGAATTCATTTACTAGTTGTAAAAGTTTACTGGTAGAGTTTTTTGGGTCTTCTATGTATATTATCATGTCATCAGCAAATAGTGCTAATTTGAGCTCTTCTTTTCCTATCTGGATCCCTTTAATTTCTTTCGTCTGTCTAATCGCTCTGGCCAGAGTTTCCAGTACTATGTTAAATAGCAGAGGTAAAAGGAGGCATCCCTGTCTTGTTCCAGTTTTTAGAGAGAATGCTTTCAATTTTTCTCCATTTAAGATGATGTTGGCCTGGGGCTTAGCATAGATGGCCTTTACGATTTTGAGGTATGTTCCTGTTATCCCTATTTTTTCTAGCATTTTGAACATGAAGGATGTTGTATTTTGTCAAATGCTTTCTCTGCGTCTATTGAGATGATCATATGATTTTTATCTTTGAGGCTATTGATGTGATGAATTACATTTATTGATTTCCTTATGTTGAACCAACCTTGCATCCCTGGAATGAAGCCCACTTGATCGTGGTGTACTATCCTTTTGATGTGTTTTTGTATTCAATTTGCCAGAATTTTGTTGAGAATTTTTGCATCTATATTCATTAGAGATATCGGTCTGAAGTTTTCTTTCTTTGATTTGTCTCTGTCTGGTTTTGGAATCAGGATGATATTGGCCTCATAGAATGAGTCTGGAAGTGTTCCCTCTTTTTCTGTTTCATGAAATAGTTTGAGAAGTATTGGTGCTAGTTCTTCTTTAAAGGTCTTGTAGAACCCAGCTGTGTATCCATCTGGTCCTGGGCTTTTCGTGGTTGGTAAGATTTTTATGGTATCCTCTATTTCTTTGCTTGAAATTGACCTATTTAAATTGTGTATATCATCTTGATTTAGTTTGGGCATATCATAGGTCTCTAGAAATTTGTCAATGCCTCTGTTATTTTCTATTTTATTGGAGTATAAATTTTCAAAATAATTTCTAATTATCTTCTGTATTTCTGTAGTGTACTTCGTGATCTTTCCTTTTTCATCGAAGATATTGGTCATCTGTGTTTTCTCTCTTCTTTTCTTTGTTAGCATAGCTAAAGGTTTATCAATTTTATTTATTGTTTCAAAGAACCAGCTTTTTGTCTGTCGTTTTTTTCAATTATTTTTTTAGTTTCAATTTCATTAATTTCAGCTCTGATTTTAATTATTTCCTATCTTCTACTTCTTTTGGGGTTGATTTGTTCTTCTTTTCCTAGGGCTTTGAGATGTAATGTTAGTTCATTTATTTGTTGACTTTTTCTCTTTTGAAGGAATGAGCTCCATGCATTGAACTTTCCTCTTAGTACTGCCTTCTGAGTGTCCCAGAGATTTCGGTATGTTGTATCATTGTTCTCATTTAGCTCTAAGAATTTCTTTCTTTCTTTTTTTTAATATTTATTTATTTGCTTTAGTTGTACACAATGCGTTTATTTGTACATGGTGCTGAGGATCGAACCCGGGCCGCGTACGTGCTAGGTGAGCGCTCTGCCACTGAGCCACAATCCCAGCCCTCTAAGAATTTCTTAATCTCCTTCTTGATGTCTTCTGCAACCCATTGTTCATTCAATAGCATATTATTTAGCCTCCAGGTGTTGGAGTAGCATTTCTTTCTTTTTTTTTTTTTTGGCACCGGGGATTGAACTCAGGGGCACTTAACCACTGGGCCACATCCCCAGCCCTTTTTTGTATTTTATTTAGAGACAGGGTCTCACTGAGTTGCTAAGTGCCTCGCCATTGCTGAGGCTGGCTTTGAACTCGCGATCCTCCTGTCTCAGCCTCCCAAAGTGCTGGGATTACAGGCGTGCGCCACCACGCCCGGCTTCTTTCTTTTTTTATCATTGATTTCTAATTTCATTCCATTATGATCTGATAGAATGCAGGGTAGTATCCCTACTTTTATATATTTGCTTAGAGTTGCTTTATGGCATAATATATGGTCTATTTTTGAGAAGGATCCATGTGCTGCTGAGAAGAAAGTGTATTGGCTCACTGATGGATGATATACTCTATATATGTCAGTTAAGTCTAAGTTATTAATTGTATTATTGAGTTCTGTAGATTTTTTGTTTAACTTTTATGTGGAAGATCTATCCAGTGGTGAAAGAGGTGTGTTAAAATCACCTAGAATTATTGTGTTGTGGTCTACTTGATTCTTGAACTTGAAAAGAGTTTGATTGATGAATGTAGATGCTCCATTATTTGGGGCATGTATATTCGTAACCTTTATATCTTGTTGATCTATGATTCCCTTAAGCCGGATGAAATGTCCATCTTTCTCTCTTTTGACTAACTTTGGCTTGAAGTCTACTTCATTTGATATGAGGGTGGAGACCCCTGTTTATGTTGACTCTGTGAATGGTATATTTTATCCCATCCTTTTGCTGTTAGTCTGTGGGCGTCTTTTCCTATGAGATGTGTCTCTTGAAGGCAACATATTGTTGGGTCTGTTTTTTATTTAATTCAATCTATTAGCCTATGTCTTTTAATTGTGAGTGTAGGCCATTAACATTCAGGGTTATTATTGAGACATGATTTGTATTACCAGTCATTTTTATTTTTTTTTATTTTTAGTATTTAGCTTGATTTGGTTTCTCCTTTGGTTGGTTTTTCCTTTATTGTGGTTCTTCCCTTTGCATATTTTCGTTATTGTTTTTCATTTTTTCCTCGTGGAATATTTTACCAAGAATGTTCTGTAGTGCAGGCTTTCTTGTTGCGAATTCTTTTAGCTTTTGTTTATCATGGGAAGTTTTTATTTCATCATTAAATCTAAAGCTTAATTTTACTGGATATAAGATTCTTGGTTGGCATTCCTTATCTTTTAGAGCCTGGTATATGTTGTTCCAGGATCTCCTGGCTTTGAGGGTGTGGGTTGAAAAATCTGCTGAATTCCGATTTGGTTTTCCCTCATAGGTAATCTGACCTTTCTCTCTTGCAGCTTTTAAAATCCTATCTTTACTTTGTATGGTAGGCATTTTCATTTTAACGTGCCTTGGTGTAGATCTGTTGTAATTTCATGCATTTGGTGTCCTATAAGCCTCTTGTTTTGATTTTCAAATTTATTCTTCCTGCTCGGGAAATTTTCTGATATTATTTTATTGAAGAGACTGTGATTTCCTTTGGTTTGAAACTCTGCACCTTCCTCTATTCCAATAAATCTTACATTTGGTCTTTTGATGGTGTCCCATAATTCTTGGATATTCTGTTCATGGTTTCTTACCATCTTTACTGTGAGGTCAACTTGATTTTCAAGATTATATATTTTGTCCTGCTTGTCTGAGGTCCTATCTTCCAAGTGATCCAATCTGTTGGTGATGCTATCTTTTGAATTTTTAATGTGGCTTATTGTTTCTTTCATTTCAAGGATTTCTGTTTGGATTTTTCTCAAACTCTCTCTTTCTTGAAGTGTTCTTTTGCTACCTGGATTTGTTCTCTTATCTCTTTGTTGGTGTGATCTATGGTTGCCTGTTTGTGGGTTTTTAAATTTTATTTTATTTTATTTATTTATTTATTTATTTTGGTATCGGGGATTGAACTCAGGGGCACTCAACTACTGGGCCACATCCCCAGCCCTTTTTTTGTATTTTATTAGAGACAGGGACTCACTGAGTTGGTAAGTGCCTCACCATGGCTGAGGCTGGCTTTGAACTGGCAATCCTCCTTCCGTAGCCTCCCAAGTGCTGGGATTACAGGCATGTGCCCCCGCAACCGGCTGGTTGCCTGTATTTGATCTCTTATCTCTTTGTTGGAGAGATCAATTTTTGCCTGTATCTGCTCACCTAGGTCATTTTTAAAATCCGTTATCATTTTAATTATGTTTATCCGGAACTCCTTTTCAGACATTTCACCTACCGTGCTTTCTATGTCTTTTATTGTTGTAGTATCTTGGTTTGTTTTGGGCATTTTCCTCCCTTGTTTTTTCATTTCTATATATTTTCCTCTCTAGCAAGGTAAGCTTGAGGTATTACAGCTTCTGCCCTTTTGTCTTTTAGGGTCCCTATAGGTTACCCAAAACCTCACTTTTTAGGGAAAGATCAATATTAAAGCTGTCAGTGTACTCAATATATATCCATATTTCAGTTAGTTTCTATTTATATGTTTACCGTTTTGTCACTCTAAATAAAAATGATGAGATCAGTTATCTTTTACCATATAGTCTCTGTGTTTGCTTGGTGGTTTATAGTACCTAATGGTAGATGTGGGGATTTAGGGGTTGGCTTAGACGTTTATGAGATAGGATTTGAGAAAATAGAGATATAAGATTATTTGTCTAGTTGAGAGTGTAATTTTGAGAATTTGTTAGTAGGAGAAGCAGGAGATAGGCATTCTCATGTAAATTTCCTGCAGTCTTGTCCCCAGGGACCTTAGTGATATCTTACCCATACCTTTTTGTTTTTCCTTGGTATCTCAGTTGTGCCTTGCTGTCTCAGTTTTATGGCAGTGGCTGTCACAAGCCTATAATTATCTTGATGTTGGGTTTTGTAACTATGGAACTCCAGTGTGGTGTTCTCTCTGAGCAGACGCAGGTTGCCTCTCTGATTTGCAGGTGTGGGGTGGGCCTCTCTCTCTGGATCTCCTCCTGGCTGCAGTGTGGTGGAGCAGGCAGTCTGGCTTTCTTCTCCCCACTGTCCTCCTCCTGGGTCTTCTCCCAGTCTAGTTGTTTGGTGGGGGCCGGGCAAGTGGGCGGCAGGGCCCTTTCTCAGTCCGGAACGTGCTGCTCCTAGTCCCATTGCCTGCGTGAGCAGGCGGAGGTTGGTTAGGCACATGGCTGGGTCCTTCCTTCCGCTGGTGGCTGCTGCTTCTGCAGGTCGTGGTGTTTTTTTTAAAAAAAGAAATGATAAAAATAGATCAAACCCCTACCTCATGGAGCTTACACTCTATTACGGAGACAAACAAGATTAGTCAAATATCTCTGCTAGTGATAAATACTAAAAAGGAAACAATAAAACCGAATGGGGGAACATGAAATTTGATGTGCATGGGGTGTGGAGTTGAAATTTTAGATAAGAGCCTCACTGTGAAAAGGTGAATTTTGAGTAAAGACCTAAAAGAAGTTACAGAGCCTGCCATACAGGAATCTGGAGAAAGAGAATTCTAACAGCAAATGGAAGGACCTCAGGTTAGAGAGTGTCTGTCCTATTTGAGGAAGAGTTATTTGCCTGCTATGTACTTATTCTTTTTTTTCTTATAACAGAGAAATATTTCTGTTGCTATATCTGTCTCGAAATTCAGTGAAGGATCAAGTGGTCTTCATGTTTCAATAATAGAGAAAGCATATCCCTGTGGGAAATAATTAATATTTGTAGATAAAGTGTATATGTGTTAAAAAGAATTATCCTAAACACAATTATGAAATAAAATGGTGCCAACTTTGACTAGTCTATAGAAAAGATACCTGAGGAAAAATTTAATGCATAGAAAGTAGGATTAACATTTCAATAGGCTTTGTGTGTTTGCATATGTGTAGTGCGACGCTGCTATAAAATATTAAGTTGCAAATTTTTTCACATGAGAACCTTTTACACGTTTGAATTTATGAAGTATTTAAAATAGTACACATAAAGTGCATTAGAAATTGTTCTCATTAAGTAACGGCATTGGCAGATTAATGTTATCTCAGTAAGACACAGAACTTAGAAGACAAATTACATGGAAAAGTTAATCATTTGTAATATCTTCTATTATAGCTGATAAAAAACATATGAATAATGGAATCTTTCTTAAAGTCAGTACAGAAGGCAAAGATCTGGGATGGTCCGAATTACTTTTGAAAAATCCATTAGAAAGGTACAACATAGCTTGCTTTTTTCCCAGTGTTGGAACTAGACCTTCATTTCTTCCATTGAACATAAGATGAAATAGTCTGCTGTGTATAGAACAACAACAACCCAAAATATTTTTAAAAATTAAAACTCCATTCAGCACAGAGGTATAACACAGTGAGAAATATGAAAGAACTAAAAATACCTGAGAGGAAAGCATGTTCATGTCCCTCATGGACTTGCTCCAGGACATGGTTCCTTGAATAATGCAACATTTCCTTACACTGTGTAAAGTATTTATTTTCTGCTCTCATCCAAGAAAATTCAGTGAAAATATTCATTTTTGTTGGATCAGCCAGTTTCCTGTACATAAAATTACTCCATGAAGCAAAAGAAAGTAGTACAAATATCATGAAGTATGGTGATTATTCAGTAATAGATTTCTTTTCTTATATAATACTTCCTCCCCTACTTAAAAGCTATTTAAGCAAACATGAAGGCAAACAATTAATAGCTTTACTTAATCTTTGTTTTGGTCTACTGTAAAAATCAAATTAAAATATTCTTTGATTATGGTTCCTTTTTTTTTTTGGTACCGGGGATTGAACTCAGCGGCACTAAACCACTGGGCCACATCCCCAGCCCTTTTTTGTATTTTTTATTAGAGACAGGGTCTCACTGAGTTGCTAAGTGCCTTGCCATTGCTGAGGCTGGCTTTGAACTCGCGATTCTCCTGCCTCAGCCTCCCAAAGTGCTGGGATTACAGGCGTGTGCCGCCACGCCCGGCTTGATTATGGTTCCTTTTGTTATGACAGGAAACCTTTTTTATTTTTTTTTTTAATTACCAATTAAACAATGGAAAGAAAAACAGTTGAGTAGTAAAAGCTTTTCTTTTCACTTCACTTGTGTTTTTAGGTAATGACGCATACGTTATTGACCAGGGAATTGATTTCTAAGTGAGTTAGAGTTTTGAAAAATGTAGGAGATTTACTTAAATTTATTGATATATGTGGTGTTATTTTCTGCAAGGATGAGCACTAAAAATAATGGGTATCTGCAAGATATTACTAAAAGAAAGACAAACCCCACCAAAGTTCTTTTTTTTAATTCTTAGAGGAGAAAAAAAAACTGAAGATCATGCCACAGATCATAATCCTCTTAAGAAAATGCTTAAGAAAATCCCAGCACTTTGGAGATTGAGGCAGGAGAATGGAGAGTTCAAAGCCAGCCTCAGCAATGCTGAGGTACTTAGCAACTCAGTGAGACCCTGTCTCTAATAAAATACATAAAAGGGCTGGGGATGTGGCCTAGTGGTCGAGTGCCCCTGAGTTCAATCCCCAGTACCAAAAAAAAAAAAAAAAAGTTAAGGCCCAAAAAATGCTTGGTAGGATGTAGTTTTTAAAAATCGTATCTGTCCTATTTCATAAGGCTCTAGAAAGCCTAACACTCCTCTCTTCCCCTATACTTATCATCCATAGGTTTCTTTAGATATTCTTCCCCTTATTATACTTGCAGGATTCTAAAATTGTAAAGCTTGTTGTCCTTCAATTTCTCATTCTCATTTTTCTTTTCTCAGTTGATAAATTGAGAAAAACCAGTATTGAAAATTCTTAGCATATCAGAAATTTATGAGAATCAGCTCTGGTGCTTCTTACAGGTTTCCTTCTTTACCTCTGGACACACTCTAGAAGTACTTGAGAAAATCATAAGAGACCTTTGGCAATTGTTCATTGCATTGGTACTGTGCTCTCTGGTATTGTCTTCACCCTTCTAAAGCAGTGAGATGGAAGACAAATGAACCTTCCCTCTCTGTAGCATATTACAGGTGATTGACACAGACAGGAATATGATAACGTACTCTCTTGCATACTTGTAATTTTGGGGACCAAGATATTGTGGCAGTGATAGAGAGACCAGGAGATAACGTTAACATTATCAATTCTGATGTGTATAAAATATTACCAGACTGAAGACTAAATAGAAAATACCCAGCCTTTATCCTGAATTTAATATGTATTTCAAGTTTTCATGAATTGAGGAGGCTAATTTGTAATTGTGACTCTTTCTGTTAGTTTTCCAGAAATTAAATAAACATATGCATATATATGTAAATATATATATTCATGAAGTAGATTTTATTATTTTATTTTGCTGCCTTAAATATTACTAATGTACTCTATGGTTTTTAGGAAGAAACACAGTCCTTACTAGAAAATCTGCATCTTTACCATACAAATTATTTTCTGGTTTTGAGATGTCTTCATAATTTCACCTCTTCTCTTCCGAAGTACCCACTGGGTCGACAGGTAAATGAGGATTTCATGTTTGGAATCAACAAAATAGAAATAACAGTGCTTTCTTGTTTTGATTTCTGTAGCATCCAGGCTTCAGAATTTGAAATGGATCTAATTATTAAAGTAAGAGCATAATCCACTACAGCTTTACATAGTACTTTTAATTGAAATAGTGTTTATTGTTTGTTCTATGGCCACAGCTAGAAACAGCCACATGAATCCCAGTAGTATTGTTTCCCCTATAGTGTATTTTTGCTGAGGCATTTAAATTTTCCTTGTTTTGCATTTCTTTTTCACCTTTACAAACATAGAGCTACTTTGCCACTCTTAGTGAACTGGAAAAAGGAATTTGAAAAATGCTTAATGGTTAACCTTGCATTGCACCAAGAATTAAGAGACAGTTCTGTTCCTTGCAAAATTATGCTCAGCTAACTTTTGTGTTAAACCCTAAAGCTATGACCCATATATGGAGTAGATGTTAATGGAATAATTCTTAACTTTCAGATCCTTAACTTAAAGTTTTGGGAAACAAATACAGTATTAAGAAAGACTTGTTTATGAGATGATTTCAACCTCAATGGGCCTTTTTTTCTTCACATTTATCGTTTTCTTACTGCTAGGTAACTAGTGATATTAGCCAATCCCTATATTATATGTTCTTATTTTACTTTTATGTAAATTATATTCTTGAAGTGTCTGATCCATACCAAGGTTGTTTTCATCTTAAAAAAAAAAAAAAGTTAGCTTTTAATAACATAAATTTTCTTTTGTGTTGACCATATATGAATGATTTTGCCAAACTAGCAGAGTATAAAGTTAGTGTATGACTTTTGGTTCTTCACAAATGTTGTTCACTTACAGATCAGAGAGTTGTACTGCACATGTTTAGAAAAGAACATATGGGATTCAGAGGAGTATGCATCAGCATTGCAGCTGCTGAGGTAGGTGTTTTGTTGTTGTTGTTGTTGTTGTTGTTTTTGTCTTCTTTAAGCCTGCCAGAAACACCTTCCTCCAGAACTCTGCCTGCCAAAAAGTTTCCTAAGTAGCCATATCTAGAATTTATGCTTAAAGCTGTGGTGTTTTTAATTTAGTAATCATCCATTTCTTTTCTGGCATATACTCTTGAATTTATGCTTATAGATGGTGGTGTTTTTAATGTAGTAGCCATTTATTTTTTGCTTGTTTTTGAACTTTGATTTTTAAAGGAAAATCTGTGATTGTTTAGTGATATTGACAGCATACAAGAAGAGCTTAAATGGGGATCATTTGAATCCAGTCAACCTAACATCATGGCAGGGAAAGTAAGTCATGGAAGACAACCATGGCCCCACCTTGATTGGGTAGAGAAATGGCATCATTGGACTGTATATACCCTGTGAAGGAGGTTACGACAGCTGACCTTGATTAGTAGTAGCAAGGAGTAGGCAGTGGCTGTGATGCCTCTGTCCACCTAAACTGGCCCTATAAACTTTAACATTGGATGATTCATAAATTATTTATCTAATATTATATAAATAAGATGTCCTAGTGTTGTTACCAGGTATCAAAGATCACTTACAATTTCTGACCAATAAACCTTTTAAAGTTATGCTTACATTTTCCTAGGCATGGTAGTACATGCATATAATCCCAACAATTTGAGAGGCTGAGGCAGGAGGATCACAAATTTGAGACTAGATTAGGCAACTTAGACCCTGTGTCAAAATAAAAAATAAAAAGATTTGGGGATGTAACTCAGTGGTGAAGCATCCCTGGGTTCAGTCTGCAATACTGCAGGAAAAAAGTTATACTCATCGGTATCATTTACTTCTTATATGTACAGTGACTTTTAGTCTTCCATAAAATATAATGATCACTTTGATCTTGAGAAAGGGAAATCAAATGTGAGCTAAGTTTCTGCACACAATCTTATAGTTTTCCTCAATGGATATAAATGCCTATATGAAAATATTATAAAGTATGAAAACTGAATATTTTTTTAAGTCCTAGTTTCCTCTGGGTCTACAAGAAAAGAACAGATGGGCATAGTAGGAGGCAAATTCACACTTAAAGCACATTAAGTCCAAAAACGTAATACAAATATTAGTGCTCTAGCAGGTGCAGTATTAAGATATGAAACTACTTTCATGCTATCTGGAAAAATAACTCCCCATGGAAACTCGATTGCCACTGAAAAGCAGTTTTTTATTCTATTTTTTAAAATCCTAATAAATGATTTCTTTGTATTTATAAACTTGAAGAAGAATATTTCTGAGATTTCTTTTGCTTTATATTCAAGTAAACATGGCTGTCTTAAATACTCAGTTGGTTCTTGCTGGGTTTCTGTTCTAATTTCATGATTAGTGATTTTCTTCCTTCTCCATTTAAATATTCTGAGACCCATAGATTATTTTGTCAGGTAGGAAGTTCTTCCTTTTCTTTGGAACCTCCCTAACACTGATATTCTTGGTATAGTCAAGGATCAAGAATGCCAATTAAAAAGTAAGGTAAGCAAACATACATAACAATAATAGTAACCAGGCCGCCACTGCCACTGGGGCTGGTAATAGCAGGTCCCTGCTGCAGAGAGGGCCCTACCAGAGGAAGAGCCCCGTCCATTCCCTGGGGAACTGCAACCTGCCCAGCTGCAACCTCAACAAGCGGTAGACACCAGCCGGAAGGAGCAGCTGAGCCACCAGCCCGCCTGACCACTGGCCCACGCAATCACCAGGACCAGGAACTGCAGGCTCCACCCTGTGGAAGGGCCCTGCTGCCCACCTGCCCAACTCCCACCAAAACAACTAGACTGGGAGGAGACCTAGGAGGAGGAGAGTGGGAAGAAGAAAGCCAGACTGCCTGCACTACCACACTGAAGCCAGGAGGAGATCTGGAGAGAGAGGCCCGCTGCACGCCTGCAAATCGGAGAGGCAACCCGATTTTGTCCAGAGAGACACACTGCACTGGGGTTCCATAGCTACACAACCCAACACCAATATAATTATAGGCCCGAGGCTGCCAATGCCACAATACTGAGTTACCTACGTCACTACCAAGAAACAATAAAAGGGTCTGGGTAAGACATCACTAAGGTCCCAAGGGACCAGATGCACCAAAAGGTGCAACCAGTTATGCTGTTGTGAACTAACAGGGAATCATACACGGGGTGGCCTATCTCTTGCTTCTTCTAACAGCCAAATTCTAGAGATTTTAGAATTTTATCAGAGAGTTGTATTGCACATGTACACTCTCACTAGTCAAATAATCTAATACCTCTATTTTCTCACATCTTACTTCATAAACATTTAAGCCAAACTCTAAGTCCCCCCTTCTATCATTAGATACTGTAAACCACCACGCAAACATAGAGACTATACAGTATAAGATAACTGATGTCATCATTTCTGTTTATAGCAACAAAACTGTAAATATAAAAATAGAAACCAACTGATATATGGACACACGTTGGGTACATTGAAAGATTTAATGTTGATATTTCCCTAAAAAGTGAGGTTCTGGGTAACCTGGAGGGACCTTATAAGACAAAAGGGTAGAAGCTGTAATACCTCAGGCTTACCTTGGAGGAGAGGAAAATACATAAACATCATGAGAAAACAAGGGAGGAAAATGCCCCAAACAAACCAAGATACTACAACAATGGAAACCATAGAAAGCACAGTGGGTGAAATGTCAGAGAAGGAGTTCTGGAGATACATAATTAAAATGATAAAGGATTTAAAAAATGACCTAAGTGATCAGATACAGACAAAAATGGATCTTTTCAACAAAGATTTAAGAGATCAAATACAGGCAGCCATCGATCACACCAACAAAGAGATAAGAGAACAAATCCAGGTAGCAAAAGAATACTTCAAGAAAGAGAGAGTTTGAGAATAAACCAAACAGACATCCTTGAAATGAAAGAAACAGTAAGCCACTTAAAAAATTCAATAGAAATTCAACAGATTGGATCACTTGGAAGATAGGACCTCAGGCAATGAGGACAAAATATATAATCTTGAAAATCAAGTTGATCTCATAGTGAAGATGGTAAGAAACCATGAATGGAATGTCCAAGAACTGTGGGATACCATCAAAAGACCAAATGTAAGATTTATTGGAATAGAGGAAGGTGCAGAGATTCAAACCAAAGGAATGCACAATGAAACAATATCAGAAATTCTCTTCAATGAAATAATATCAGAAAAATTCCCAAACAAAAAGAGTGAATTTGAAAATCAAATAAAGAGGTCTATAAGACTCCAAATGTACAAAGTTACAACAGGTCCACACCAAGGCACATTGTAATAATAAAAATGCCTAGCATACAAAATAAACATAGAATTTTAAAGGCTGCAAGAGAGAAAAGTCAGATTACCTATAAGGGAATACCAATTCACATCTCAGCAGATTTTTCAGTCCAGACCCTCAAATCCAGGAGAGCCTGGAACAACATTATACCGGGCTTTAAAAGATAAGGGGTGCCAACCAAGAATTTTATATCCAGTAAAATTAAGCTTTAGATTTGATGATGAAATAAAAACTTTCCATGATAAACAAAAGCTAAAAGAATTCACAACAAGAGAGCCTGCACTACAGAACATTCTTGGTAAAATATTCCATGAGGAGGAAATGAAAAACAATAATGAATGAAAATATGCAAAGGGAAGAACTACAATAAAGGGAAAAACCAACCAAAGGAAAAACCAAGTCAAACTAAATACCAAAAATAATAAAAAAAAATAAAAATGACTGGTAATACAAATCATGTCTCAATAATAACCCTGAATGTTAATGGCCTACACTCACCAACTAAGAGACATAGAATAATAGATTGGATTAAAAAAAAACAGACCCAACAATATGTTGCCTTCAAGAGACACATCTCATAGGAAAAGATGTCCATAGACTGAAGGTGAAAGGATGGGATAAAATATATCACTCACATGGTCTACGTAAGCAAGCAAGGGTCTCCATCCTCATATCAAATAAAGTAGACTTCAAGCCAAAGTTAGTCAAAAGAGAGAAAGATGGACATTTCATACTGCTTAGGGGAATCATAGATCAACGAGATACAACTGTTACAAATATATATGCCCCAAATAATGGAGCATCTACATTCATCAATCAAACTCTTTTCAAGTTCAAGAATCAAGTAGACCACAACACAATAATTCTAGGTGATTTTAACACTCCTCTTTCACCACTGGATAGATCTTCCAAATAAAAGTTAAACAAAAAAACTGTAGAACTCAATAATACAATTAATAACTTAGACTTAACTGACATATATAGAGTATATCATCCATCAGTGAGCCAGTACACTTTCTTCTCAGCAGCACATGGATCCTTCTCAAAAATAGACCATATATTATGCCATAAAGCAACTCTAAGCAAATATAAAAAAGTAGGGATACTACCCTGCATTCTATCAGATCATAATGGAATGAAATTAGAAATCAATGATAAAAAAAAAGAAATGTTACTCCAACACCTGGAGGCTAAATAATATGCTATTGAATGAACAATAGGTTGCAGAAGACATCAAGAAGGAGATTAAGAAATTCTTAGAGGTAAATGAGAACAATGATACAACATACCGAAATCTCTGGGACACTCAGAAGGCAGTACTAAGAGGAAAGTTCATTGCATGGAGCTCATTCCTTCAAAAGAGAAAAAGTCAACAAATAAATGAACTAACATTACATCTCAAAGCCCTAGGAAAAGAAGAACAAATCAACCCCAAAAGAAGTAGAAGATAGGAAATAATTAAAATCAGAGCTGAAATTAATGAAATTGAAACTAAAAAAATAATTGAAAAAAACGACAGACAAAAAGCTGGTTCTTTGAAACAATAAATAAAATTGATAAACCTTTAGCTATGCTAACAAAGAAAAGAAGAGAGAAAACACAGATGACCAATATCTTCGATGAAAAAGGAAAGATCACGAAGTACACTACAGAAATACAGAAGATAATTAGAAATTATTTTGAAAATTTATACTCCAATAAAATAGAAAATAACAGAGGCATTGACAAATTTCTAGAGACCTATGATATGCCCAAACTAAATCAAGATGATATACACAATTTAAATAGGTCAATTTCAAGCAAAGAAATAGAGGATACCATAAAAATCTTACCAACCACGAAAAGCCCAGGACCAGATGGATACACAGCTGGGTTCTACAAGACCTTTAAAGAAGAACTAGCACCAATACTTCTCAAACTATTTCATGAAACAGAAAAAGAGGGAACACTTCCAGACTCATTCTATGAGGCCAATATCATCCTGATTCCAAAACCAGACAGAGACAAATCAAAGAAAGAAAACTTCAGACCGATATCTCTAATGAATATAGATGCAAAAATTCTCAACAAAATTCTGGCAAATTGAATACAAAAACACATCAAAAGGATAGTACAGCCGGGCGCGGTGGCGCACGCCTGTAATCCCAGCACTTTGGGAGGCTGAGGCAGGAGGATCGCGAGTTCAAAGCCAGCCTCAGCAATGGTGAGGCACTTAGCAACTCAGTGAGACCCTGTCTCTAATAAAATACAAAAAAAGGGCTGGGGATGTGGCCCAGTGGTCGAGTGCCCCTGAGTTCAATCCCCGGTACCACAAAAAAAAAAAAAAAAAAAAAAAGGATAGTACACCACGATCAAGTGGGCTTCATTCCAGGGATGCAAGGTTGGTTCAACATAAGGAAATCAATAAATGTAATTCATCACATCAATAGCCTCAAAGATAAAAATCATATGATCATCTCAATAGACGCAGAGAAAGCATTTGACAAAATACAACATCCTTCATGTTCAAAATGCTGAAAAAATAGGGATAACAGGAACATACCTCAAAATCGTAAAGGCCATCTATGCTAAGCCCCAGGCCAACATCATCTTAAATGGAGAAAAATTGAAAGCATTCCCTCTAAAAACTGGAACAAGACAGAGATGCCCTCTTTCACCACTCCTATTTAACATAGTTCTTGAAGCCCTAGCCAGAACAATTAGACAGATGAAAGAAATTAAAGGGATATGGATAGGAAAAGAAGAACTCAAATTATCACTATTTGCAGACAATATGATGCTATACATAGAAGATCCAAAAAATTCCACCAGAAATCTTCTAGATCTAATAAATGAATTCAGCAAAGTAGCTGGATATAAAATCAATACCCACAAATCAAAGGCATTCTGTACATCAGCAACAAATCCTCAGAATGAGAAACTAGGAAATCGACCCCATTTACTATAGCCTCAAAAAAATAAAAAATTTTGGGAATCAACATAACAAAAGAAGTGAAAGACCTCTACAATGAAAACTACAGCACACTAAAGACAGAAATTAATGAAGATCTTAGAAGATGGAAAGATCTACCTTGTTCATGGATAGGTAGAACTAATATTTTCAAAATGACCATTCTTCCAAAAGCACTATACAGATTCAATGCAATCCCAATCAAAATTCCAATATCATTCCTCATAGAAACAGAAAAAGCAATCATGAAATTCATCTTGGAAAATAAGAGACCCAGAATAGCCAAAGCAATTCTTAGCAAGAAGAGTGAAGCTGCTTGCATTACTATTCCAGACCTTAAATTGTATTACAAAGCAATAGTAACAAAAACAGCATGGTATTGGCATCAAAATAGACCAGTAGACCAGTGGTACAGAATAGAAGACTCAGAGACAAACCCACACACCTACAGTTATCTTATATTAGACAAAGGTGCCAAAAACGTTGACTGGAGAAAAGACAGCCTCTTCAACAAATGGTGTTGTGAAAACTGGAAATCCTCATGTAATAAAATGAAATTAAATCTCTTTCTCTCACCATGCACAAAACTTAACTCAAAGTGGATCAAGGACCTAGGAATTAAAGCAGAGACCTTCACCTAATAGAAGAAAAAGTAGGCCCAAATCTCCATCATGTTGGTTTAGGCTCCAACTTCCTCAAAAGACCCCTATAGCTCAAGAACTAAAAACAAGAATCAATAAATGAGATGGATTCAAACTAAAATGCTTCTTCTCAGCAAAAGAAACAATTAGTGAGGTGAATAGAGAACCTACAGAATGGGAGCAAATCTTTCCCACAAGCACATCAGATAGAACACTAACCTCAAGGATTTATAAAGCTCTTAAAAGCCTTAACACCAAAAAAACCAAATAACCCAATCAATATATGGGCCAAGGAACTAAACAGACACTTCTCAGAAGATGATATACAAACAGTCAACAAATATATGAAAAAATATTCAACATCTGTAGCAATTAGAGAAATCTAAATCAAAACAATTCTAAGACTTCATCTTACTCCAGTCAGAATGGTAGCTATCAAAAATACAAACAACAATAAATGCTGCCAAGGATGTGGGGAAAGAGGCACACTTTTACATTGCTGGTTGAACTGCAAATTGGTGAAGCCAATCCGGAAAGTAGTATGGAGATTCCTAGGAAAACTGGGAATGGAACCACCATTTGACCTAGCTATCCCACTCCTTGGCCTATTACCAAAGGACTTAAAAACAGCTTACCACAGGGACACAGCCATGTCAATGTTTATAGCAGCACAATTCACAATAGCTAGATTGTGGAACCAACCTTGATGCCCATCAGCAGATTAATGGATTGGGAAACTTTGGTATATATACACAATGATACACTACTCAGCACTAAAAGAGAATAAAATCATGGAATTTGCAGGTAAATTGGATGGAGTTGGAGAAAATAATGCTAAGTGAAGTTAGCCAATCCCAAAAAACCAAAGGTCGAATGATCTCTTTGATATGAAGATACAAACTTATGAAGGCAAGAGAGAGGGGATGAGAGGAATGAAAGAGTTTTAAATAGAAGAAAGATCGGGGAGGGAGGGGAAGGGGCAAGGGGATAGGAATAATGGAATACTGAGTTATCCATGATAACCCTAAATACATGTATGAAGACACAATATTTGTATAAATACTTTATATAAAACCAGCAATTTGAATAATTGTGCTCTTTATATGTAATATAGATGAAATGTACTCTGCAAACATGTATAACAAATTGGAATAATACAAAATTTAAAAATAATAATAATAATAGTAACCACCATTCATTGAAGCTTGCCATATGCCAGACACTACATTAAAACACTTTAGTTCCAATTTCCAATCTAATACAGTTCCTCTTATGATAGATATGATTAGCCACACTTGACCCCTGATGAAACTGAAGCACAGATAGAATTCATTGACCTGCCTGAAATCACATATCTGTAGATGGATACCAATTTCTAATACCGGTCTGACTCCAAAGCTGTTTATACCAGCTGCTGTTCTTTATCAAAATCTAAAATGTAGGTTTGGGAATATAAATAAAAGAAATATAAATAGAAAATGATACTTTAGTCATTTTCCTTAAGCTTAGGTCAGAAACATGGGCAGTCAAGAGTATAGGGATAGGGCTGGGGATATAGCTCATTTGGTAGAGTGCTTGCCTTGCATGCACATGGCCCTGGGTTCAATCCCCAGCACCACAAGCAAACAAAACCTCTCTGATTGTCTTATGCAGGCAATCATAGCTGTAAACTTACCTCTTAGAACTGCCTTTGCTGTATCCCCAGCTGGCAATAAAAAAAAAAAAAAAAAAAGAAGTATAGGAATATAAAAAGTACTGGGAATCAGAATAGCAGCTATAGCAAAGACAGAGAAGAATCTGGGCATTACTAAAAAGGAAAGGAATCTGGGAACCTCTAGAATGGAATTTTTTTTTTTCTCTTTTGTACAGATTAGATGTGGACAAGAAGTCAAGGACATTTTTCAATTTAGACATTCTATATAAGAATCATTTGAATTTAGAAAGCCAGGCATTCTTACTCCCTGTCCTCAAACTTAAGTTCAGGTCATAAGAGGAACTAAGATTAAAGTCATCACTGTGTTTTGCTCTGGAAAGAAATTTTGCTAAGATACCATTAGAAACAAAATCTTAATAAAATTTATTTGAATTTTTTTGTACTAAAGACAGTATTTCTCCTGAAAAAATCCTTTTTCCCGTTGTGGAAACTGGCATGTTTCAATAACCATTGATCTACTTCATGAATATTTGATGGTCGTAAGAGTATTTATAAGGAGATTGGCATGATTATGTGCATCTATAGTCTGGCTTATTATTCATATTTGACACAGGTCATCACTTCTTCCTTAATGACTTGCAGTACTCAGACCCTCTTTGTCTTTCTCCTACTTCAGCATAGTGTCCTTGTCAGTCTCCCTAATGTTGTTCTCTTCTCTCTGATAGCCTAACAATATAGAACCTGAGGCTTAGTCATAAGCCCATAACTCTCTCATGAGCACCAGACTGTTAATCCATCTACCATTTAATATCACCATTTGGATATCCAATACACATGTCAAAGTTGACTTATTCAAAACTGAATTCCTGATTATCCCCTTGAAACCAGCATTTTTCTGCATCCTTCCAGTTCTTCAAACTAAAAACATGGGGTCTGCCTTAAAAATTTATCTGGAACCAAACCTCCTTCTGTTGCTACCATCTTGCTTTAAGTCGTTATTATCTTTCACCTGGGTTATTACAATAGCCTTCTATCTCGTTTTCCTGCTTCCACATTTGCTCCTCTACAGGATTTCCCTCCAAACAGAAGGCAGAATAGTCCATTTAAAATATGGCTAGTAATGTCATTCCATTTGTTGAAACCCTCCATTAATTTCCCATTTCACTCAGGGTAAAAGTCGTATTCTATACATTAACAATACATGATCTGCCAGCCACCCCCATTGCTTAGTGGTTAAGATTTGGTTTTGTTATGGTGTTTTTTTTTTTTTTTTTTTTGTAGTATTTATTTATTTGCTTTAGTTGTACACAATGCGTTTATTTTTACGAGGTGCTAAGGATGGAACCCTGGCTGCGCATGTGCTAGGCAAGTGCTCTACCACTGAGCCACAATCCCAGCCCCAATGGTAGTTATTTTGTTTTGCACCTAATATTCTACCATGAACACAGTGTTTTGTGATGCAATATATTACATGGTCAATAGGAGCATGAATGTCAAGCCGAATTGTGTGGGTTCAAATCCCTGCTTTGCCAGTTACTAGCCTTAGGACTCTGGACAAGTTAACTTAAATTCTTTGTGCCTCTGGTTTCTCATCTCTAACATGGAAACATAGTATTTCATAATGTATTGTGAGTATCATATATATGAGTGCATATAAATGTTAGCCATCATCATTAGTAATACAGGTTGTTCTACCTCATTGTTTATCATCTTTATATAATATCCTGTGTTTTAGAAGCATTACTTTTTTAACAGATACAGCATTTTTTAAAAAAAATCTATTTATTTATTTTAGTTGTACACAATGCCTTTTATATTTACATGGTGCTGAGAGTTGAACCTGGGCCACTCACGTGCTAGGCGAGCGCTCTACCGCTGAGCCACAACTCCAGCCCCTAGAAGCATGACTTTTAATCATTCCTTTTTTGGATATATATTTAGGTTGTTTTTAATTCCCATTACAAACAGTAATCACAGCATATATGTTCACACATTTGTATAATTTCCACAAAATGAATATATAGATGTAGATTTTCTGAGTCTAAAATACAAAGACTATTGTATCAGCATACACTAGTATATCAGTGTGTATTTCCCTATATATATCTTGATCTCTTTGTGGATTTTTTAAAAATATTTATTTATTTGCTTTAGTTGTACACAATGCATTTATGTGGTGCTGAGGATTGAACCTGGGCCGCGCACGTGCTACGCGAGCGCTCTACCACTGAGCCACAACCCCAGCCCTCTTTGTGGATTTTTAATATCTTCTATTGACCTATCTATTCTTAAGTAAGGACCATCTGATTTCAATCATGATAGCTTATACTTTTTGATGTATTAACAGCCCCAATAGCTGCACTAAAGTATACAACACATTGTTCTTTATCAAAAATGATTTTTTTCCAGATAAATTTTATTGAGTTTTAAAATATGCCCACCAGAATTTTATTTCACACAATGGTAGAATGTAGATTGATTTGGAATGATTTGTATCTGATAATATTGAATATTAGAACTTAAACTGTTAATCATTTTTTCAGAGCTTTCATAACTTTATAGGTCTAAAACATTTTGCTATAGTGGATATTGCTGAATATTCCAGTTTTTGTTGCTTTTTTTTTTTTTTTTTTTTTTAAGAAAACTGTAAAACTTAAAGTATCCAAGTCAGATAACCAGCATAAGAACACTTTGTATTTTTTCAGCCTATCTTCATTTAAATGTCTAATTTTTCCATTACTGCTTCTGGCACTTTAGTGGGCTCTAAATCTGATACAGACCCTATTGATATCAAGATTATGTTTTTGTTTATCTCCAGTCTTTGGCTTAGACAGATCCTTGAGTTCAGCTTCCAAGTTAGACTGCTGAGCCTCAAGTTTTTCTTCATCTTTTCTCTCCTGCCTCCTGTAATATCCTGACTTTAAGTTTGTGGCTCCTCTTATTGAGGTTGTTCATCAGCATACTTCTGAGCAACCATAGGCTCAACTGGCTGAGAAGATTCTTGTTCATTTCCTCTTTGTTTAAATTTAGCTGGTGATCTTACTTCCTCACTTACATTTCACATGAGCAATTCTCTGTGAGAAGGAATGAAGACTGCAGAAAGAAACAAAATATGATCTTCCTTCAGTTTTTGAGGCCATTTTAAACATGTTCTTTTTTCCATTACATAGTTTAATGTATAGGTATTACTTATGTGTTCATGGATGTTTACACACCCACACACATTTATCTTATATTCTCCCACCCCTTTACTCTAATATTTTTAATGTTATTAGATTTTATCACTGTACAGTCACATCATATGCAAGTAATAAATTTCATCTTCCTTTCTATTGATTGTACTACTTCTTTTAATTTACTATAGTGACTATAGTCCAGAATAATGTTGAATAATAGAAATGAGAGCAAATATCTTTGTTGATTCTGTGTGTGTGTGTGTATAATTTTACTGGGAAAGATTCAACTAATAACCCTTTTGGGTTGATTAAATTATCATTTCTAATTAGCTTTAGATTAAATCTTGTTTTATGTGAAACCAGTAGGTACTTGAGAAAGTATAAGATCTTCTAGTACTCTGGAAATAGTAAGAACATAATCTTAGTTGGGCAGGGTGGTGCACTCCTATAATCCCAACTACTTGGGAAACAGAGGCCAAAGGATGGCACATTTAAAGCCAGCCTGGGTGACTTAGTAAGACCTTGTCTCAGGATATAGTTCAGTGGTAGTGCAAAGCTCTGGGTTCAATTCTTCCTACCACAGGAGGAAGAAAAAAAGAACATAATCTTAGGCTAACAGTAAGAGGAGAATAACAAATATATGAATCCCAGGAAGTTTACATCTGAGGTAAAAGATCTACCTTTTTCAATCAAATGCACAGTAGAAGTTATGACTACAGATGTTTGCCTGTTTCAAAATTATATGACATAATACTTTTTTTTATTTTGCACACTGAAGATTAATAATAGACTTGGCTTGACCTTCCTCCATGTTCCTTTGTTTGGATCTCAATGTGGAGGAGAAATGTGGCAGTCTGTAGCTGAGAAGTTAATCCTCAGTGTATTGCTGATGTAGGTTAGTCCTCCAGCATTATCTCATCTTCTGCTCACCTCCAAGCAAGCCAGTGCCTTTGAATCCTTGGACACTGGAAATACTGACTTTGTCTATTAGAGTAAGGCTAAAGCTCAGGTATAATGGATTGTTCAAGTGCATCTGACTTTGAGTTAACTCTCTTAACAGTTTAACTTCATCTGCCCAATAGAAAGCAAGAAACTTTAATCTCTAGGGTAATCAAGAATGAAATGTCTTAGCCTATTTTTCTTTGACCTATTAGCTACCTTTCATTCACTTAAAGATTATGCTTTAGATAATTGTTGTAGAAAGAAGAAGAGACTATTTTATACTGTTTCTTAACACTGTGGAAAAAAATTTCTTTGTCCATCCCTACCAGTTTCTGTATTTATTAGTTGTATACATTTGTTTATTGACGTTTTGGTTGAAGTAACCAGGTAATTTCTTAGTAACCATAATCTATTTAGCTTTATATCTCTTCCCTAATTTAGTCAATCAGTATTTTAACCAAATTTTTATTATAAATATTGTCAAACTTAAGTTTATTTTGCCAAATGCCCACAGTCTGGATTTGACTGTGTCTTATGGTTAATATTAGAAATTGTAATCATTGTAGCCTTGCATCATTTATATACTTGTGTAATGCAACCACTTAATAATTACTACTATTGACCCTTGCTCCATTTGATGATGTTATTTGAGTACAGTCTTAATGGGGAGATCCTGTAAATGATGACTCTGAGAACAAGATTCTAATTTTAGATTATCTGTATTAACTCTCCATTTCTAACAAAGATTTTTCTCTGTGGCCTTGAATGAGTTACTCAGGAACTCTGCTTTTGCTATAAATAACAAGCAGAAGTGCCTATCTTGTTTAAAGTTCAGTGGGTTTGCTGACTGATTTTCTTAAAGTCCTTAGGAGAAAAATGATAGTGATACTTATATTTTTGGTCATTTGAAACAAGCTTGCATTTAGCAAGTCAGATCCTCAGTAGAAAATTTTTTGAATTCTGTGTACATTTAGATTAGAAAGAAAAGGAAACTAACATAAAATGCTTTATGTGTGGTAGGTGCCATACTGGATTCTTGAAATGCATCTTATTTAATTTTTAAGTCTCCGTCTAACATGCAAAATATGTGAGTTATTATTTCCACTTTACAAACAAGAAAACAAACCTAGGATCACAGGTATATAGTAAACTCACTCCGTATTAATAAACTCATACTACGTTACAAACATAGTATGTGTCAAAGCTAGGTTGTGAACCCAGATCTCTGTATATTTTCTAAGCCAAGCATTAATGATGAGAACTCTTCAAGAGTAGTTCTGAATGTCACATGTATTGAGGAAAATTGAGGCAAGTGATGTAGTTCGGTGGTAGAGGGCTTGCCTAGCAAGCACAAGGCCTTGGGTTTGATCCCGAGCTCTGCAAAAACAAGCATTGAAGAAAACTTCTCCCCCCAAAAGTCAGTAGCAACTAAGAAAGAACTTACACCATTTTCCTCTGAACAGAAATTTTTAATATGTAGAAAATATTTTTCAAGTATTTTAATTTTCCAGTTATATTACATTTTCTTTCACTGATTCTTTCCTAGGATGTTGGCAAAGGATGAACTGATGACCATACTTCAGAAATGTTTCAAGGTTTTTAAATCCTCTTCTGAAAAGCAGCTTGGCAGCATAGCAAAGAGTATAGAGGAGTTCCTGGCCCAGTTTCAGAGTCTTGATGGTGAGAGTATATATCCTGCCAACTCTACTGGCTGTGACAGTCATTTAACCAAAAGTACATGGAAAACCCCTCCTGATGTGCTGAGAGATGAAGAGATAAAATAGTTCTTGATCACTCAGTATACCAGGCCTGAGAATGTCACATCTTAACCATCACAAATAAGCCAAATGCTTCTCTTCTAGATTTGGTTTAATCAATGAAGAATATCAAATAGGCAGGAAATTTTTATTTTCTTCACACACACAGTTTGGAGGACTTGTCTTTAAAAAAGCAATAAAAAGAAATGGAAAAGATTAGAGAGTAGCAGGGCATCACAATTAGTGACTCCTTTTAGATGTTTTTTCTTAAGCATTTCATCAAGTTCTTTATAGATTTCAAAAAGACTGCATAAATCATTTGTAAGCCTGAAAAATTAATAGCTATGAACTGCTTTCACAGCAGTGAGGCTCATTAGTATGCTGATTACCAAAATATGCATGGGGCTTGCTTTAATCGGATTTACAGAAGCTTTACAGAATCTTTCACTCCCAAATGAACTAAGATAGCCTGGCACTCCTCAGTATTGGAGGTTCAGAGTTTCTTTTATTTTGGTGACCGCCACATGATCATATTTGCTGAATACGTGGGGTGCTTGACTATGTGTAGGTAGGTAGTCATATTCTGTTCCCTAGGTCTTCTGTGTTCTCATGGGACCCACAGATTGATACTGATAAGTATCTTTTCCTGGGCTTTCTCTTGCTCTATTTCTAGCACCAGCATATGGTGCTAGGGAAAATATGGGTATGTAACTTTTACTTTTCCCCTATTTAGGTGAAGTTTTAATGAAATATGGGGAAGGAGGTAGTTTGGTATATATAAGCACGTAGAGATGGCATGGTGAAAGTATCTTAATTGGAATATCCATTCTCATTCTTTATATGTTTCCAAAGTTTCCTTTGTGTGAAAAATCTTTTGGATTTAGGGCTTGGGGGCTGAGGATATAGCTCAGTGGTAGAGTGCTTGCCTTATATGTGTGAGACACCCTGGGTTCAATTGCCAATACTGGCAAGAAAAAATCTTTTAGATTTAGGAAGCATCTTTTGCAGAAATCTTTCCATGTCTCCCCATAGCTCTACTCCAAAACACCTGATGGGTGTCTGTTCTAGAAGATGAAAGCAAACATTTTCCTGATTAAAGTGGCAGATATAGACAGAGTGAGGAAGTTCTCCATAGGCATTAAAGGGGTTCCTCCAGGTCCTATATTTCTCTTACCACCATGGCATAATCTGAACTACTTTTCAGAGCATGAAAATTTTAAAAGCAAGAAGTTAAGAGAATCTAGTCAAACTACAATCAAAACTTACGTTCATGAAGACAGTAACTTGTTTGAGACTGCACAGCTAGCTAGTGGCAGCACCCAGACTATAGCTCACCTCTTTTCACAGCCCAGCTTATTGTTTTTTGTTTTGTTTTTTCTCACCTATTCACAGTTTTAATTTACAGTGAGGGGCCACCCTTAAGGACACAGATAGGGCAAAAAACCTAGAAGAATATAAGATAAATGTGAATAAATTCTGATATTCTAGAACCAAATAAAGGAATGCAGCTGGGAATATTGAAGATTAAGATGATTAGAAGCCTAAAGAATACGGGCCTGGGGTTGTGGCTCACTGGTAGAGCACTTGCCTAGCACGCATGAGGCACTGGATTTGATTCCTGGCACCACATAAAAATAAGCAAATAAAATAAAGATACTGTGGTCCATCTACAACTAAAAATAATTAAAAAATAAAAAATAAAGAATTTATGCTAAGTGTGGTGGTGCATGTCTGTAATCCCAGTGGCTCGGGAGGAGGCTGAGACAGGAGGATCTCGAGTTCAAAGCCAGCCTCAGCAACAGTGAGGTACAAAGCAACTTAGTGATACCCCGTCTCTAAATAAAATACAAAATTGGGCTGGGGATGTTGCTCAGTGGTCAAGTGCCCAAGTTCAACCCCCAGTACCCAAAAATTAATTAATTAATTAATTAATTAATTAAAAGAATAAAGAATTTTACAAATTATAGCAAAACCACTTTCTTGGAAGAAATAGCTCGATTTTTAGTAACCAGTTAACGTTAGTAACAAAGTATAATTCAAACTCCCCACATTGGATAAGTGGAAATATTTGTATGCTATCTCTGGCACATTATCAGAGAGGGTTAAGTAGGGCAGAATATTATATCAGCTCTATTTTTTAAATATTTATTTTTTAGTCATAGTTAGACCCAATACCTTTATTTTATTTATTTATTTTTACATGGTGCTGAGGATAGAAATAGAATAAAGAATTTAGTAGATGTTTTAACCTTATGTTTTTCTTGAGCAAGGAATTATTTTATAGCTAACAGAAATTTCTTTGAGAATCATGTATATTCTCCAGCTACATCCTTCTATCTTAGATTTGGGTCAAGTGTCAGGTTCCCAAGACATACCTGCACTTGGATGAAGGTATCAGAGCTTCATGCTCTATAGGAGGAGTTGTACAGTTACTAGTTAGTGGACTATTTTACAACTTTTGCACGCTACCCTCTTCCTACTCAGTGTTATATTAAAAATAGTGAATTGGATGGTTGAAACCAGATTTGTCAGGTTGTAGATTGTATTGTTTACAATCTTGGTATAGTCAAAGGAAAATGGTTTAAGTTTATATGATTTTTAACAAAGATATTTATAATAGCACAAATATTTGAGACTTTCTACTGTTGGTTTGAGGGGGGTTTGGTTTCATTGTTTTGTTTTCATTATGGTAACACTTTAAATTCAGTAGCTAGGTTTTAAAAACCTCACTACAGCATAAATTATGAAACATTTATTGACCTTTAGTTTCTGGCAGAAATATCATTTATATGATGAAAACTTGATCCCTTGCCACATTTGAACAAAAGAAATGGGTAAAATTTACTTCCTTTGGATTAGTACAACTGTTTGTTCTCTTGTCTTGGATTTACGCTAATGGCTATATATTGGTTTTGTATGAAAAGTAGATGCCCAAGAGGAAGAAGATGCTTCTGGATCACAGCCAAAGGGACTTCAGAAGACAGATCTCTATCATCTTCAGAAGGTCAGGTCTCTTTCTTTTCCTTCCAGCTGCATCATATGATGCTCCCCTTTTTTACTTTGTGCTCTAGATTTGTCTGGATGTTTTTGTTTTCATTTTAAACCACAGCCAGGAACAATGCAGACTTTGTAACTCACTTATAAATCAAACATCCTGTTTATCCTGCTGCCATCCTCAACTGCACATGTACAGTCTGCAATTTACTAGTCAACTATGTGGAAACTGTTCCAACAGACTTAGAGAAACAGAAATAACTAGCAACAAGGGAAAAGTGGGATCATGGTTGCCCCCTGCAAAAAAAGAATCTGGTTATTTATCTGGTGTATTTGTTTTTCTATTTGATCAAACTGGAATATTCAAAAGAGCCTAACTCATTAGTTTTAGATCCTTTTTTATTTTTTTTAATGCATATTTATAATATAGAACATAAATTGAGCCACAGTATGTCCAATATATTCTTTTTTTTTTATTTTTTATTTTTTTAGTTGTAGATGGATACAATACCTTTATTTTATGTGGTGCTGAGGATCAAACCCAGTGCCTCACATGTGCTAGACGAGTGCTCTACCGCTGAGCCACAACTCCAGTCCCAATGTATTCTTTTTCAGATAGTTCTAACTTTAGGACCTTGTTTGTCAAAATGAAGAATATTCTTTACAACAATACCAAGTTAATGACAAATGTAGCATGAAGTTTCATTTTTCACAAGAAAACACATGGAATCTATTCTGTCAGTATGGCATAAAGGCAAGGTGATGGTGATGGTAGTTCTCTACTTTTTAATCTATTCATCCTTTTCTCCTTCCCTTTCTTCATTGAACTAATGTATTGTGAATTGTGAGTACTCTACTACACAACTTACTAATAAAGTGAATTGCTCTTTCCCTCTCTCTGAAAACTCACTTGATCTATGTTCAAAGCAGAACATCTGAAAGGAGAGATTCTTGCTAGACCTTACAAATAAAGTAAAAAAAAGTAACACCCATTTTGATCTGCACATCCTCCTTAAGCAAAGGGTATCAGCTACCTCCACCTGAGTAGCAGAGTTCCCTGTGAAAGTTTTTCTCTCTCAGAATCACCATGAAAGGTATTCTTTCACCTTTTAGTCCTTATTGGAAATGAAGGAGTTAAGAAGAACAAGTAAGAAGCAAACCAGGTTTGAAGTACTCAGAGAAAAAGTTGTGAACTTCATTGACTCTCTGGTAAGGTAAGTCTGTAGCTAAAAGTCATGCTGTTTTTTTCAAATGTTACTGGTATAATAGCTGTCCATCACCACTACAGGATATTTTTCTCCTGGCCTTTGAGGTACTCCATCCAGCTTAGAACTTTAATTTTAATTTTTTTGTTGTTGTTATTAAGATGCTTAATCAAATGATTTAGCTTATTCTTTACTGTTGGTTCAAGTACACCAGTTTGATTTTTAGTTTATTAGGCCAGGTGGGAAGAGACAGGGAGTTTTTTCAGAAAGTGTTTTTCCCTTTCTAATAACAAAGTGTTTATATTACACTTCAGTATTGCTATGCCTACTGAATGCTGGATTTGGGCCAAGCCCAGAAAATAGGCTGAGCAAACTAGCCATGCTGCTCCATTTTGTCCTGAACTTCTAATTCTAAAGACAGTGCAACTCCAATCAGCATTAAATTCTTGTTGAGGCATCTACTCAGTAAATATAGAGGTCTACCAATCCACCATTTATTTTACAATAATTTCTTCTTGGGAAATCCAGATTATTCTGAATCATGGATTGCCTAGAAGCCAGCTCTATGTATAAAATCACCCATCTAAGCTGGGCGCGGTGTCACATGCCTGTAATCTCAGCACTTGGGAGTCTGAGGCAGGAGGATCACGAGTTCAAAGCCAGCTTCAGCAGCAGCAAGGCACTTAGCAACTCAGTGAGACCCTGTCTCTAATAAAATACAAAAAAGGGCTAGGGATGTGGCCCAGTGGTCGAGTGCCCCTGAGTTCAATCCCTGGTACCACCAAAAAAAAAAAAAAATCACCCATCTAAGCTACCTTTTAGAAGCTTGGTCCATGCTACCAAAAAAATAAGAAGAAAGAAAGAAAGAAAGAAAAAAAGTATACAAAAGGAAATGATTTAATAGTTAAAATGAGAAAAATATTTATCAGTTTATTATTTTTTTAATGGCAGTTCAAACCCAACAGGATTGACAAAACTGTTATATTGAAAATAAACCTAAGCTGACGTAAAAGCTGATAACCTGACTTGGAATGTTTCAGAGAATACCTTCTGCCCCCTGAGACTCAGCCTCTGCACGAGGTGGTATACTTCAGTGCTGCCCACATCCTTCGTGAGCACTTAAATGCTGCTCCACGGATCGCCCTCCACACTGCACTGAACAATCCTTATTATTACCTAAAGGTAAGAAGCAGATTCTGATCTCTCACAGCTGAGCTCAGGCCAAGGTTTCATTACCACAAAAATATTGCAAGTTTTCAGTTCTGTTTTAATGTTTTAATAGGAGTTTAGGATTGGTGGTAGTAGAAAGCTTACATAATTTCATATTTAAAGAACAACAAAAATCACAATTATTTTTAATATATGAATCAAATTTAAAACACAAAATTTATGTTGGCTACCAGTGGCTCACAGAAGAAAAGTGTGATTTCAGTAGTGTTTGGGAAGGTAGACTACCTGTGCAGGTCATGTATGTGAGATTTTGTGTTTCTTAATACAGAACCATAATTTCAAATAGGTTTAAAAAACACAGGTGGTTTCTACAGAATTATATGCATCGTTGAGGACTATATTTTGAGAGATGACTTATATCCCTGGTAGTGAAATGTTGATATTAATACAATATAAAAATTGCTAGAATTCTGCTAATTGTAAATATTGAAAGTCATTTTAATGACTATTCCCAGAGTTCTTTATGCAGTCAGAAATGCACTGTGGTCTTGGAAAATAACTTTTGATTTAAATGAAAAATGTGCTTGTCCTCATCTTGGGACTATTTCTCTAGTAACTAGGAGCTAGAGGGATAATGACCAAGACCTGAACCTAAATAAGAACTAGCTAACTATTGAAGAGTTAATTCACTAAATAAAGAAAACCAAAATTCCACTTGGTGCTTTACTAAATTTAAGTTAGGAGGGGTTCACTAATAATCTGATTTTATTCCTTATCTTTTCTGGTTACCTTACTTATTTTTTAGAATGAAGCACTGAAAAGTGAAGAAGGCTGCATTCCAAATATTGCCCCTGACATCTGCATAGCTTATAAACTGCACCTGGAGTGTAGCAGGCTAATAAACCTTGTGGACTGGTCAGAGGTAGGTCAGAGAAAAAACAGCAAGCTGTATATAGAATATATAGAATATTTTTATACTTTCAAACTCATCTTTTACTTTTTTAATGCCTTGTCTTTTATTTGGAAAGCTTAAATTGCCTCATACTTCAAAAGTTCTTTAGGAAATACCAGCTCAGCAATCCTCACTCCAAATCTCCTGCTCTCTGATCCCTCATTCTTCAACCCAGCCAGTTCTGTATTCATGCCAGGTCAAAATAAGTATGTGATCTAACCTTAGTACTTAGCATTAAGCAAAAGCTAAGCAGTTAGGTCAGTTCTATGCTATTCCACAAAACATAGTATTAACTGGCATTTCCTTACTTTCATGAAAGAAAAAAAGTTGGAATGACTATACAGTAGATTAAGCAATCAGGAAATAAATAAGGAATGCTTGGCAAGGAAATGGACAACTGTTGTTTTTCTTTAAAATAACTCTATTCTTTGCATCCTCAGCATAGTATTACGAAGATCTTCACTCTTTGAAGATCTTCACTTTTTTTTTCTATATAATTTTAAAAGTATCCACAATTAGCTGCTTTCAAGAAAAATAGGCATTTTTCATTTTCCTGGGTTAAGGGAGATTTGGGAGTAGAGGATACAGGACTCTGTCTTTTAACATTAACTGGCTTTGTTTCTTGTTTTTCTTTGCCTACTTCTTAATTCTCAAAAACAAAATTATTAAGGAGTCATTACCTTGTACTCTTTTAATGTATAACTGGTTTAAAATGATCATATAGTTCTGAAAATATGAAATTTGGCATAAAGAAAAAAGAAATGTTCCAGCTATCAGCAGCAGCAACAGTATTAAGCCTGGCTTAATTATAGTACCATTAAAGGGAGTGTAGTAAAAGATATTTGGCAACTATAGATTTTTTTTTCTTCTGTCTTATGTATTCAAAAGGCTTTTGCAGCAGTTGTGACAGCTGCTGAAAAGATGGATGCAAATTCTGCAACTACAGAAGAGATGAGTGAAATTATCCAGTATCCTTTTAAAAAATCAGTTCCACAATGTCCAAGTACAGAGTGTAAGTTTATAGTTTCTCAGGCTTAGAGGTAAAGCATGAGCTTAGCATGGAAGAGGACTGAGGGTTTAATCCCCAGTATCAAAAAATAAAGGTTAGTTTCTCCAGTTAATATTAACCATGCCAGGGGCTGGAGTTGTAGCTCAGTGCTAAGAGCACTTGCCTAGCATGTGTGAGGCCCAGGGTTCGATTCTCACCACCACATATAAATAAATGAATAAAAAAAGGTCCATCAACATCTAAAAATACTTTTTTTTAAATATTAACCATCTCATTCCAAGAATAACTTAAATTTGTAAATATTCTAAATTTAATCTAAAATAAGGTCAAACTCTTTGGTCTCAAATTTGTTATTTCAAAGTTTACCAAAAAAGAAACCATCATTATTCAATTTTCTATTTTTCTAATGTACTTTTAGAAGTTGTGGGGAGTAGCAATTTTGGGGAAGGGAAGGAGCCTGGGGATCGAACTCAGGGGCACTCAACCACTGAGCCACATCCCCATCTCTATTTTGTATTTTTATTAAAGACAGGGTCTGAGTCGCTTAGCACCTCATTGTTGCTGAGGCTGGCTTTGAATTCGAGATCCTCCTATCTCAGCCTCCAGGGCCACTGGGATTACAGGTGTGTGCCACCACACCAGGCAGGAGTAGCAATTTTTATACTACGTGAAAAATAAGATTTGGGTGTTTTCCGTTAATGTCTTATTGACAGTGGATTCTAATTACATGAAGTGTTTTCCAGTAAGATTTATAGTGTAATTTAGGAAGAATGTTTTTCAACTATGTACTAAAGTTTGCAAACTAATATTTTAACACTGAAATTTTAAATTTTTTGTCAAAAATACAACATGGCCAATTTCCTTAGCTAGAATTCGCAGTGCTCGGTTCATTAGAGCTGTTTCTGAACTAGAACTTTTAGGATTTATAAAGCCTACCAAACAGAAGACTGACCATGTAGCAAGGCTAACATGGGGAGACTGTTAGAATGCAAATCACATGTATCTTGTGTATCTTAAGTGCAGGAGACTGCTAGTCATATTTACATGCCATAGAGAATGCTGATAAGACAATATGTAGCCGTCCCTTGTGATGTTTAACCAGAAAATGTACTACTGATCTCAGGCAGGTTTATATCAAAAAATCTTTGGAATACTTTAGAATGTAACAAATAAACATGCTTACATTATAACTAAAACCTCTCATACATTATCATTGTAGAGAGTCACTAAACTTAATCAATCTTGGACTTGTGCTATATAAATAGAATAAATTTCTTTATCCAGGAATGTAAATTATTTGTAATTGGTGTAGCAGTACTCACTCCTTGTTCCTGTTTCTTACATTGGCTTTTCTCACTGGTATATTGTACAGTAAGTCATAGCATGAATATCCTACAGGTTTGTTTTCTCATGGAACTAGACTAAAAACTTCCTTTACCTCCCCATGTCCTTTAGTCATCTGGGTCTCTTCCATGGAAAGAACTCATTAAGAAATATTTAAACAAAGATACATAAAGCTCAGTGCTTAATGTTCTCGTCCAAAAGAATTCTGGGACTTATCTAATACACCACGATTATGATGCCAATATTGTTGGCGGGAAGGGAGGTCCATGTGTAGGACAAACTGTTTGCATTAGCAAACCATAGTATTAACTATGTAATTGCAGGTTTTGTGCATATTTTGAGAACAATTTCAGTATAACTAAACCTCAATTCTGGAGTGTAAAAAGGGGTATTGATATGGGCTTAAAATAATGAATGCCTTAGAAATCTAGCAACAAGATGGTTTTTTTTTAGATGAAATTAATAAGCACTGCCCCCCCCAACTACAAAACATAAAATTGCTCTGTTTCCAAAATAAACTAATAAAAATACTCCCAAAGCTTAAAAAGAAGCCCCAAGGTAACAGAAATAATCAGTTGCAAGCCAGAGCAGAAAGTGTCTAGCTCCGTACATCTTTGAGAAAGACCATTCATTACTACAGTAGCATTGGTCAAGATAGGTATCTTACCATCTTTACCTCAAAGATGCCAGGACTTGTTCAGCAAAATGTAAACAAACACCTATGCATAGGCATACCATACTGTCAACTTAAGAAGTTCTGATATACAAAGTGTTAACTAAAAAAAAATACACTTTTTATCAAAATCCTGGAATCAGGGCATGAAGCACATTCTCTACCAAATGGATATGATCAGACAATCAAGTTTGTGAAAATTAAAGAGATTCCACGAATTATCTTTAAGCAATAACCCAGGTTTTTTCTGATATTCTAGTCAGTCATTTTCCTCCAGAGAGCCCTCAACTACATATTTTTTTAAAAACAATGGGTGGTAAAAATCTAGGGAAACAATGTGTAAATTATTTTAAGGACTTTCTATCTATTGCCTTTTTGAGGCCATCAGGTTTCCCAGTACTCCATGTTGTATTAATGAAGACACCATTAATATGTACAGTGTGGTTTCCTCCAGCCTTTAAATGACACAGATGAAATTTAGAAAACTTTGTTTAAAACATCTTGGGCTGGGGTTGTGGCTCAGCGGTGGAGCACTCGCCTAGCACGTGCACGGCCCAGGTTCGATCCTCAGCATCACGTACAAATAAACCCATTGTGTACAGCTAAAGCAAATAAGTAGATATTAAAAAAAAAAAAAAAAAAAAAAAAAAAAACCACTCATCTTACAATATAAGATACAAAAGTCCTGCTCTTAAAAGCAAATTCACATCTTTGTGAAATCAGATTTCCTGGGGTAAAAAGTAACCCTGCTTCAATTTTGCTATGCACTTACTGAATTTATGCAGCCTAAATGTATATCATGCACTGAACCATGTTTAGATAATAAGCCCACAGTCAAGCTCTGGGGCATGCCTATGACTGTATTAACATTTAGGGAAATGAAGATTGGGCCACCAGCAAAAGACTGAGCATCCAGTAAAGGAAAAGAGTTTCAAGGTTGAATGCTGTTTGATTGGACTTCACAATGTAGAAATCTTCAGTGTCTTTGTTTAATAGCGTATCATGAAGACAAAGACAATAGGCATCACCTATCAATCAGATCAGCTAAGCAAGTGTCCAAAATTGACACCAATCTGGGAAAGGCCATACGTTGTGTAGTATCACCTTTTGTTTTTACACGGAAGTTTTAACTTGAAAACTAAATTTTTTAGGTCCAACTTCTAATCATACAGTTATTTCAGATGCCTAGGTTAAATCAGGCCAAAGAAATATTCAAAATAGGCTTGGGTCTTCCCAGTTAGATTCTTGATTGAATCCCAAGGGCAGAAGGGCTAATAAAAAAACTTGACAAATGGGAGATCCTCAATGTGGATTTGATGTTAAATTTTAAGTACTTTAAATAGGGTAATGGTATCAAAGTTATTTGTATAGAAGTACATATTTTTAGGAGATGTATTTTTAAGAACTCTTGTGTTGTTAGACTTTTCCATGTTTGAGCTTTTTCCTAATAAAACAAGTTGATGAAATGGAGGAGGGGCAATAAATTGAGGATGTATAGAAAAGTAAAAAAAAATTTTTGAATTTAGATAGGTAACAGTAAAATAGAGTAATAGCTGGAGAAGGAATATAGGATCAAAAGGTTTTTAATAATATTTTTTTTGATTTGGGAATGAGCTAGAAGAGAGAAAACAGCTGGAGCTATGTCTTTGAATGAGATATGAGTTTGTAGTACTTACCTAGTACAAATGTAGCAGAGTAGACATGGACACAATTCTGTTTTAGCAGAATGTACATAGTTAACACCAGAGTAGGGAAGTGAAACAACCCAAATGAGGTAGAGACAGCAGTTTCTAGGAGGTGGAACCTGACAGTTTTTTAAAAAAGCTCTTCAGGTAATATTGTAAATGCAATCAATGTCTGTTTAGAAATCATTTTCATTAGTCATGTCAATGTCTTGGTATTTTAAACCTCCGATATTTATTTTTTTCAAATGGTCTATTTTCCCTTAACAATACAAAGAATTTTACCTTACTTTGCACCCTTGTTAATCAGATTCACTGAACACATTATAGTAAGCTAAGTACAGCAAGCACTATGTCTCAGAACTGCCTTTTACTGAAATAATTACTTAGTACACTGAATTATGTGACTGATTATGAAGAATTTTCAGGGCTCTTTGGGAATTAAGAATCCCTAGGTAGCTAATACAGTTCTTTCTACTGAGATCAGTTGGTATCTGGACTACAGTAAATAAACTACTGAGTCCACATAATTATAACTAATCCTGCACATTAACTTTCTTGAATTCTTTAACATTTAAAATAAGTAGGAGTCTGTAAGCTAGAACTTTTTGTTAAGGTAATAATGGAGAAGTTTAGCTGTGAAGGAAAATTCATTATTAAAGCTGTATCTAAAATTGAAACTTGAGTTTTTTCAATTGCCAGCATTCATTTTTCCTTTTAGCTGATTTTTCCTTCCAAACAAAACACAGCTTTTACAAATTTTTATCGGTGAAAATTCACAATTGCTTATTTAGCAAAAGAATATTCAGTTTTGTCCTAAGGTTAATAAGGGATAAAATATGTTTATTCACTCTACTCCTTTGCCTCCATATTCTAACTTACTGCTTACACTCTCCAAAAAAATGTTATCCACTAAAATGGTGCTTTTTGGCCAGGAGTTGGCAATAAAGCTTTGTCTAGAAACCACTAAGGGAAAGTGAGTTAATTACAGTCATGCTTTCTTGCATATCAAATATTAAGTCCTTAAAAAAAAGAAAAAAAAAAATTGGATTCTATAGATGCTGTTGAGGTAAAAATTCTAGAGCTCTTAGAATTTTCTATGAGGTAATGTACTATTATTATACAAAAATGTTACATCAAGTTACAGAAGTAATTTAGAATCAGAACGCAATTCTTGAAAATAGCACTCAAATTTTAAATCTTACCAGAAAAATTTACTTAATTGAGTCCTGGAAAATGCTTACATTGAAAACATTGGCTTTATTCAAATACTACCCATTTGTACATTTAAAAAACAAGCAGAATAGAAGTAAATGTTTTATTCTTCCAACTAAATTCCAGTACTACAAGGGCAGTAAAACAATGATACACTGGGGGAAAAAATGCAGCAGTAAACATTTGTTAAAAAGACTGATAGAATAAATAAAACTACCAAAAAAAAGAAAAAAGAAAAATCATATAAACCCATTCTGAAACCCCAAGAAGTCCTGGAATACAGAAATGCCCTCCTCCTTCACTATTTGACAGGAAGTACTGTATAGGCTATTTGTTCAATTATGTCCTGGGATTACATTCTAAATTATTTATAACTGGTTACAGTTTGGTTGTAGTGCACAATTAAAATCACACTAACTTCATCTGAAGTGTCATTCTACAGTTTTATTTACACAACCAGTGAAGGGCATGTTCTACAATACCAGCTTTAATCCTTTTCAAACATATTAATGAGAAGCCAAATTGTAATGATACAGCAAAATGAGGCCACTGGTATTAATACAGGTAGCAAAGGTCCACATCCAGGTGGTACTGACATCAGGGAAATTTCCAAAACCAGTTGCTGCTGCCTAAGAGTGGTTGCCACTGACGAAAGCTTGACATAACCTGCATTCACAGGGAGTATTGGCATTGCTGCATGTCATAATTGGGACCTCCTGCAACAACTCAACAAGAAATAAGGCAGCCCACAAATGCAGAAAACTTGATTCATGAAACATCTAGAAAGGGGAGAAAAGGAAAATTAGTGCAAAGAACAGGTCAAAAT
Source organism: Tamias sibiricus (assembly GCA_025594165.1). Classification (NCBI taxonomy): domain Eukaryota; kingdom Metazoa; phylum Chordata; class Mammalia; order Rodentia; family Sciuridae; genus Tamias; species Tamias sibiricus. Next base: position 74,273,183 of record CM046666.1, read on the forward strand.
TTGAATGTTTTCAAAACAAAATTTAAACATACTAGATATTCATTCCAAGAAGTAACCAATAGTAAGCCTTACAAAAGTTTTGCTGCTTATTCCTTCCAGGCTCTTTCTCCATCATTTTCTGTTTAGTGTATTCTTGAATATGAAAATAATTGTTCTCTCTTTAATAGATATTTTTGTTTTCAGTTTATAATTTAAAGGTCAAATACTTACAACTAGCAGGCTGTTCTCCATACCGTCGCATTATTTGATCATGTGTAAACTTCACAAATGCATCATATTGTTCTATAAATAAAGGGATGTGTCCATTACATGACTTGCAAAATGGCCTAATAAAGTCAGATAAACTCTGAAAGTAAAAATATCTGAAACAAGTCTAACTTGACACTCACATAAACTCAGTAGTAATAGCGTTATCACCATTGAGCTTAGGATATAACCAAAGCTTAATTTTTAAGTGGTCTATGAATGGCAGTTTACTACAGTGAGAGGAAATAGATCAAAGCTTAACCCAAAAAATAAAAAGAATCCACCTGTATATCCTAATCAGTTGTCAAGGAAAAACTAATTATGAGCAAATTCTCAAATAGCTATAATAAAAATCTGAATTTTAAAATTAGAAACATTATGATCAAATTACCACACATTAAAAAACTGCACAATTTAAATTAGGTATTTCAAATGTCTACATTAATAAAAGTTATTTTGAAAGATATAAAGTCCAAAAATCCACAACCAAACATAGTTTTTGTGAAAAGAAAAATCTAAAATCACTAATACTGTTGCTGATCTACAAGGTTCTTTCCTGAGGTCACTAAGGTGGTACATAAGGTAGAAGGCAGTTGATGTCCTTCATTAAAAATGAAATTCCTGGTTCCCAGAAAACACTGTGCCACCATTGTACAGAAAAGTGTAATTTAACTTATATAAAGTACATGTGAGAAATAATGCATTGCTTACAACGAGCTTCCGAGACCCTAAAACTCATCTCTTACCTGCAAGTTTTGTGTTCAATATTTCTTCATACTCTTCTCGAACTTTCTCTTCACGTTCTTTCAACAAACGTTCACAGATCATCCCAACCTGCCGTAGAGTAAATAAGGGCTGTTCTTTTTTTAACGGTGAGGATGTTGCAGATGAAGTCCCTATATACAATGTGAACAAAAAATACCTGATGACTTAGGGCCATGATAGAATGCATCTTCTAACCGAAGAGATTTCATCTAGATATTTTTCGATGGTAATTAGAAAATCCTATTTTTAAATCATTTTATAGCATAGGATTTCCAAGCAGTCTAACAACAGGTTTAAGATAATAATTCTGTCAGCTTGTGACTCTAAATACAGCAAGAGGTAATCCAAATATAAAGATGAACAGTGATGGGTGGGATCCCATTATAAAACTTAACTTCATTCTAGTAAATATCCCACCACAGTGTTTTTAGTGAATAGTTTACATAAACTTTCCAAAAAGAAATAATGACCAACTTAATTTTATTATACTAGAGTTAACAAATGATTACAACATTCGTAAATGTCTTATAACAAACTGGGGATTATTCCACCATTTTTAACTACAATACTCCCCTTTTTCTAAACTCTTCTAATTTAGAGGGGTTTTCTCCCATCATTAAAAAAAAAATAGATTTCTTATAAAGTACAGCATGATCCCTTTATAGAGATTTACTGTAGAGAACATTCTGACATTATCAGAGTGAAATACTTCATATAAAAAATTTCTTCAGAAATGCATTCCTCTTTAAGAATCACTTAAGGCACTGTGATTTCCAAAAACATCACTCCCAGCTTAAGAACACTGACATTTATCTTTTGAGAACTCAGGATTATGATGGCCATCTGTTACATTGTTGCAAGTATTTTATAAACACAAGCACACTCATATCTGCTATCAACTGTTTCATCTTGCTTTGTGTGCCCCTAGTGCCTCCTATTCCTCTCAATTCTCTTGCTCCTTACAACCTGCATGGCTGGGACCATTTCACTATATTTATTACACCCATATCTATTATCACCAAAGTATGACAACTTATAATTACTATCTTACTTTCAAATTCTGACCTTTGTGAAGGCTGCTTGCATCTACGAAGTAAACTAACAGTGAAATGATAATGATCTTGGGTCTCTCTCTTGCTGATATAGTCTTAGGTCCTACCCTCACCTCCCCTGACTGTGGTTTCACCCACTCACACCTGACCCCCAATATTGGGAGAGAGTACTACAGTATTTAATTGTGAACAATTTCACCTTTCCTGATCTAATTTTATTTGATTATTTTATGGCTTTGAATGTTTGAAGAGCCACTTTTGATGGCTCCCTTTCAGCCAAAAAGCTTCAGCTTCCCCTATACACTTCAAATAGGCCTTATTTTTCTGCCTTTGAAAAATAAAGTTTATCTGCAAATAAGTCCCTCCAACAAAAGATATATAAAAAGAACAGATACAAGGATCAAAAAGAATTCACCTTTAGGAATCCATCCCAATAAAACAAACCAATGACAATTATGTACACAGGTTATTTCTTTAAATCCTGTTAACAGAACTTCTGAATCTAATCAAGGGAAACCCATAAAAGGGCATAGCATCCTCCATGCAAAGTACATCTATGCCTAATAAAGCATAGGCTATATTGTTACATTTTCTCTAAAATGGAGGCTATCAGTCATAGTATTTAATATGAAGTCTACTTTGGGGATGCTATAGGTGACTGTCTTTGGTTAGTGGGAATCCAAGTCATGATTACTTATTTTATTACATATTTTTAAGATATTATCCATTACACACATGCATACACACACATTAATAATCTTGGGGGAGAAAGGCGCTTAAGTGATATTGGATTACACTTATCCCCATAGTGAATAACATTTCTTTTCACTTATTAAAGTTTACTGTTACCTGGTGAAGCTGGTCCACTGAGGAGAAATGCATGTGGCTGTGCATCAGAACTACAACCTGGATCTGTCTGTTGGAAACTAGTTTCTAAATGTCTTCTCTTCTGCATGCGTTTATACTCTTGTTTAATGTTGTACAGAATTTGTTCTAAAAGAAAGTTAAAATTTGGCATGATGAGAACTTTGAAGTTAAAGAAAGGACAGCTTTCTAACAACTATTTAATAGGTCCAAATCTATCCAAATATTCCCTTTAAACAGCGCAGAAAACTGGAGGAATTCATTTCAGCACATGTGGGGACACTTGCTCAAAAACAGCATATACATATCAGCTATTCAACAGAAATGATTCTTGAGCACTGACTAGCAAAAAAATAAGTTTTTGCTCCAAATAATGTTCAGGAAGTACAAAACATTCTTAAGAGTCCCAAACTCAAAGCTCATTTATTCATCACATTTAGAACTATTAAATGAGCACATATTTCCAAGCCTATAAATAATTAAAAGAGGGGAGATTATATATATTCTAGCACATAAAAAAATGACTAAAGTAGGTAGGTACTAAAATATCATCATACATATTAATATTAAGTTTGGAAGAACCTAATAATAGTCCAGCATTAACAATAAATAAAACATTCTCAATCTTTGGGGGAAAAACACGTGTGGAGTAATTTGTACATAACAGGTTCTCCTAATAAATAAGAAACACTATACCACAATGCAGTTATATTTAATCATAGCCACTAAAATGGGTAAAATTTATCCCATGTGTCCTCAGGTCGGTATGATTTACTTTAGAAAGATTTCTAATTCAAAATAGTTACCATTTGGCCTCTCCAAAAAGTTCCAGCCTAAGGTTTCCACTACCCCCACTGCTCCCAAATTAATAAATTATCCATGTGAAACTACATCCTATAATGCTTACTAATCCTAATCCAAAACAAGATTAAGCAAAAATGAACTTGCAACAACTTAATAAAAGATTCAGAGTACAGTGTAACTTTAACATTTGATTTTACAATAAAGCTTTAAGAACTAAAATCTGAGGCTAAACACTTCCCTTAAACATTACAGATACTGCCAATTTCTTTATTTTAACTAGGAAAAAAACTGCAAAAGATAAATACAGTGAAAATAACATTTTAACTTTGTAAACAAAATGTATATGAATTTATTTAAATACAAAAGCACACATTGGAATAATTCAGGTTGGTTGTGTTGGCTTTAGTATTTAACATTTTTAGGGTGTTAACATTTTGTTTAATATGGGTTATGTCACTTTCAGTCTTCCATTTAGGTGAAACAGTTCATAATCTTAAAATGAAGTTAACCAGTGTGAAATAAAATTACTGTCTACTGAATGACAAGTTTACCCTGGTATGAATGGGTTTCCTAATGTTCATCAGAGGTGTTGATAGTACAACATCCTTTATTAATCAGGACAAGCATAAATATTTTTTAAAACAACAGAACTCCTTTCAGTAATAATATTCTAAGAGATTTTAAAGGTAATATTTTGATCTCTGATATAAACAAGCAGCAAGTTTCACTCACTTATCACTGTACTAATATTCTAATCAAATGTGTCATTCAGTGCATCTTAAATTTTATTCACAACCAAAGACTTAAGGAGCTACTAGCTCACAATAACTTGACTTTAACATTTATCTACCTTTTGTGTGACACACATATATCTTCACTGATTATTACACTGCCATTCAAGATTACTTCAGTCTTCCTTTGCTTCTTTTCTTCACACCAAAATCAATGAAAGCACAACTAAAATGTACCAAAAGAATACTTGCAACAAACCCAGGATTAAGATACAATAAAATTTTTTGAAATTTAGTTTTGTAAATCTCCACATCACCTAATACTTGACATCACTAACAAGTTAAAGAATTATAAGTTATATTTTACAAATGACAAAATTCACCAATTTAAATGTATGATTGAGTTTTTAGACAAATACAGAGTGTCTTGGAACCATCAAAATCTTAATCGCTCCAGAGGTTTTCTCAGGCTCCTCCTTTGCAGTTTATTTCACTTCCCCCCACACTACCACCATTTACCAACACTCAACTTGTTATTACAGCTGGCTCTCTGTATCCATGGATTCTGTATCTATAGATTTAAACAACCAGAAAGCACAGTATTTTTTAAAATAACACATATTCTGTACAGGTAGTACATTTTTCTTGTCACTATTCTCTAAAAAAAAATGACCTAATCACTATTTACATAGATTTTTACATTGTATTAAGATCATATGTTTAAGATTCATGTATGTTGTATGAATCAGTAATTTCTTTTTATTTTTTGGTGTATACACATATGTACTTACTCATTCTGTTAAAGGACATTTGGACTCTTTCCAATTTAGGGCTATTATGAATATTCCATTAAGAGTTCCAGCTGCTCTACATCCTTGCCAACATTTGATACTGTCAGTAAAAGAGCTGAAGAACTTTGAATGACATTGCCTGCCTGTACTGCTTTTCACATCCAATATGATGCAACTATGTCATGTAAACCACACAGTGCCCTCTAATGTCCTAATACTGGTAACGTGATCTACAGTGGTATGCAGCAAAATTGTCCGATTTAGCTTGGCCAAGATCTCAGTAACACAAGTCACAAACAGCTAACTACAAGCCTCAAGCTCACAGTTCAAGGGTTTAAACAATTTTGAAGCTAATTAACGCAAGAAATTTCCCCAGATTCAATATTCTACAACTCATTCATATTAATAAGCCAAACCTAGATATTTGACTGACAAGGTGCTACCATACCAGCTTGATGAATGCCTTCTATACATAAGTACTTGTTTACTTAAGCTACTTAGATCCATCACTCCAAAAGTTCTCTCAAGCCATCTCTTATCAAACTAGCAAGTTTGTGTACATTTAACGTACTCTAAATAAATATTATATTCTAAGAATATGCAACATTGACACTGTGTTGCCAACACAACTTACAGTCCATTTAAAAAATGTCAAAGCTTCATTTGCACTATCAGCTGCATATTCCAGTTTTAATCATGCAGCTTAGACCGAATTTGCAGCAATCATTTACAGCAAAAAGTTATCTTCATGAAAAACTAAACCACAAATGGCTGTATGTCCTTTTTCTAAAATCTCAAAAACCTTATCTTTTATCATAAACTATTAAGTGAAAGGGCAGCAAATTCTGGCTCTAGCATTTTCATTCTCCAGTCTAGTAAATGCTGCTAATAAAAGTTCCCTCCTTAATAGGTAAGACATCAATGAATCAGCACTTATTCCTTTGGAATATTTTTTAGACCTTAGGTGAATGTGAGGATCTGAGTGGGAAGGCCTCAGGCAGACACAGTGGTATACACCTGTAATCCTATCAGGTTGGGTAGCTGAAGCAGGAGTTTAAAGCCCGAGCCTCAGCAACAGCAAGGCACTAAGCAACTCAGTGAGACCTGTGACTAAATTAAATACAAAACAGGGCTTCAGATGTGGCTCAGTGGTCCAGTGTCCGAGTTCACCGCCCTCCCTTGCCCCCTCCCACCCCAAATGCCTCTTTTTAGTTTCCACTGATGACTTAAAATCCTGATAAGATCAACAGTCAGCTGAACTGATGAGAATAAGAAAAACAGCATCAAGACAGCACTGTTCAAGGGGAGGAACTTGGAAGAGAATCAACTAAAAATATGTTTAAAGGAGAACCACAAATTGGAGAAAAGTAACAAATACCTTTCTAGGATCAATGAAAAAAAAATTGGCATGTAAAATTCAATTTGTACTCAAGACCCATAAAGCTTTAGTTTCCCACTGATATTACTAGCTGAAACACTAATGTTTCATGAACAGTTTTGCATGAGACAACCTTTTCTATCAATTTATATGCCGTCTATTTCCCTATGAAGTATATTTAGGGTAAAAAAAAAAAAAGTGAATGGCTATCTAGGCATTCCCCCCCAAAACAAAACATTTTAAAAATCAACCCTAAAGTCTTAAAGTTTGTCATTTCTAAATAGGAATACGAACAATAAGAAAAATCTGTACACAGTAAGGACAGAAAATCTACAGTAGCCATTAAGACCAAAAACTAAAAAACTGTACCAAATAAAGTAACATAACAAATCTGTAGAGTTTTGAATTGCATGTTATATATTGTCATGTCCACTTTATAAATTAAAACATATACAAATGGAGGTTACTATGGAGATACATCTTCAAAAACCAGCTATTTCCCCAGGATTATCTGTTTAGAAACCAAAGCAATTCTTACATTCTTGAACCTCAAAAAACAAATTCTAACATCACATAGTCAAGGTACAGCTAAAATTTTAACCTCTATCTAGATTAGCATGAATCTTACTACTACAGGTATCTTCTCAAATAGCTTAGAAGCTAAGAAAAGAAAAACTTTTAAGTCTGTGAACAGGTAAAAGAGGAAATTGAACCATTCAAAATGCAAAGTGTGCATGTTACAGAAAACATCTGGTTCCATTTGGTTCATAAGCAAGAGGTCCAGCTCCTACCCCACCTGAGCCATGAAGGCAAAGCAACTTAGATTTACCTGTGGGATTCTGACAAATCCAATCACTTATGTCAAATAAAAATCATCACTGGCTATTTAGTACCCATGAAATAATATAATTCGACCTTGTGGTAATTATAGTTTTTCTTCCTACTATAAGAAAATCAATGAACACCAGTTATAATGTAAATTTAGAACTTCAGCCAGTTTGCAAAGACTGAGCGAACAAATTCCTTGAGACTCAGGAGCAGCACAATCAAGCTGAAGTACAAACCCATTTCCTATCATGACTTATTAGGGCACTATCCTGCAGGCCCGCGCCCCCCTCAAAATTGAGTACACCTGAAAGCCAGAATCTACAAAGGGGTGACTTGCAGACCAAATCAAGCCCTGTTTAACTTGAATACTTAAAAAAAAAAAAAAAAAAAAAAAAAGGTGTGAATTTATGGCCAACATTTTAAAGCTGGGTGACTTTACGTACTGGGGATATTCTTAAAATGTAGATTCTGATGGGTAGAGCTTCAGATTCTACATTTCTCATGAGGTGATACTGCTGGTCCACAGCAAGATTGGAATTTACTATTCCCACCTAATTTTCATCACTGATTTATATTAGACATACCTAGGAAGATATTCAGCAAAATTAATTTAAATTGAATGGACCTGAGGTTTACTACATAACATTACATATACTGCTTCCTTCATCTCTCCTAACATAATTTTAAAAAAGAAAATTCACGTTCACTATCATCTGACTGGTGATGAACAAATGTGTTTACTTTTCTATCATGACTAGTGTAAAACACCGAGACCACCTCTCACACAATTGACTGGAATCCCACTGGCATCTTTTGTTTATCCCATATATTTTTATAAATTACTTGTAAGCTTTTAAAAGTCAACAGATTTGTCGGCTAGGGATGTGGCTTAGTGGTAGAGTGCTTACCTAGCATGTACAAGGTCTGATCCCTGGCATTGCCAAAAGTCAACAGACTTTACAAAAATTCAGATTTCTGGTGGGTGGGGGGCTACTGGGAAAATCCTACAATAAAAGGTCCAAAATCCCAGCCGGGCACGGTGGCGCACGCCTGTAATCCCAGCACTTTGGGAGGCTGAGTCAGGAGGATCGCGAGTTCAAAGCCAGCCTCAGCAATGGCGAGGCACTTAGCAACTCAGTGAGACCCTGTCTCTAATAAAATACAAAAAATGGGCTGGGGATGTGGCCCAGCGGTCTAGTGCCGCTGAGTTCAATCCCCGGTACCAAAAAAAAAAAAAAAAAGGTCCAAATTCCCCATGCCTAGAACTAAAAGGAATGGTCTGAACTAAAGACACAAATTGCTGTGTGTCATCTCTTAAGTAGAAACAAACCATGTGACTGCCATGGGAGCTATTAAGATAGGTATGGCCAGATGAAGACAGAAAGAGCAGACAGAGAGGTGGAGGAAAAACAACGTGCTCACAGAAGGAAAAAGGAGCATGTCAGTAGAGTGAATATTATTTAAAAAAAAAAAAAAGAGGGCTGGGGTTGTGGCTCAGCGGTAGAGCACTCGCCTAACACATGTAAACATAAAATGCGTTGCATTGTGTACAACTAAAGCAAATAAATATTTTTTAAAAAAAGCGTCAAATGAGAATTGACTGAGTGCAATGGAATTCACTGGTGACTTGACAAGAGCTGTCTGAGGCACACATACATTAGAAGTTGATTACCAAAGAAATGGAAGTAGGCTACTTGAAAGCTTTTTTAATTTAATTTTAAAGTGGAGGGATCTGGAAGACAGCTGGAGGAAGATGATGATGTTTTTACTTACTTTCTAATGGGAGGCCTGAGCATATTTAATTTCAAAAGCAAAGATCCAGTTGAGAAAGAAAATAATAATAATAATCAAGAGGATAAAGTTCCTTTGGAGAGGGGGAATCCTTCCCTTACAGTGTAAAGGGCTTTCTTTCATCATTTCCTTTAATCTTCAATGACACTAAAAGAAAAATAGGACAGGCACAAATGTCAGGAGTATAGGTATTGGGAAACTTAAAAACGGATGGCCTCCGTTAAGGATAAGGCTATTTACTGAAATGTGGGATTGTGGGACAATGTGAAAAGTTCCATTTGAGGTTGCTCTATTGTGACTATTTCTAATCCTTGAGCAAGAAATACTCAATCCTCACTCAAGGAGACAGATGTATACATTTTTATAGATGAGAAAAATGAGGTTCTGCTTTAATGTCTTGTTTTGGAAAGGTCAGTGTCAACATGGTTCTGACTTCAGGGCCCAAGCTATTAACATCTACTGCTCTCTAGTACTGTACTACTACAGTATAATACTGTAATATTACAGTATTCCATAAGCATCTAAAATTACAATATATCACAATGATGAAACTGATTTTTAAAAAATGGATGTAAGAACAGAGAGGTAACTACTACATAGTAATTCTTTCACAGCCTGAAACTTCAAAGAGTTTGCTTATCAAGAAGGTAGTAACCACAGTGGAGCATAATTTCCATGGAAAGCCCTGAAACAATGATCACTGGCTATAGCAAAACAGGTAAGAAATCTTCATTTTACATCTGGAAATTTAAATTTACATAAGGGATAGCTCAAGTGGCTCTACACTACCTTCTCTTAGGATAGGTATTTATCTCCTATGAGAATGCCTTATTGTTTTAAATGTGAAGAACTATTCTAAATGAGGAGGGTCAGCATTGCCACACATGTACAAGGGGTTATAATGCCAGCCTCTGATAATGTACTATTATTCTACCTTGGGCAATTGGAGGCTGTTACAATGAGCACCAGACTCCCCAATCCTGGCCTAACAACTAAAATCTCCTATACCTTTAAACCAATTTTAAGACTTAGAAACGTTCTTCCACAGGTAGAGAGGAAAAAGGAAAAGATAGGTGGGGAGGGATTTCATGAAAATCAAAAGGAAATCAGTACAGGAAGGGGACCATGGGGAGGGAAGAGAAGGAAAGGGGAAATACTTGGGAATGATACTGGCCAAATTATATTGTTATATTTGCACATGTACTAACAACAGATCCCACCATTATGTACCACCATAACGCACCAATTAAAAAAAAAAAAAATCAGAAGAAAAACGTTCTTCCAGAAAATTATATCTTAGCATTAAGAACAAGGCAATCCCCTAAAACAATTAAAAAGCAATTTCAGGACCAGTAATGTTTGATAAATAGACTTTCTTCAAATCCCACTTCATGTTCTATTCTTCAGCTGCAAGTCAGTTTAATAACACTGTCTTTTTTAATATATATTAGTTTTAGTTGCACACAATGCCTTTATTCTTACATGGTAACGGGCTGCACATCTCGCACGTGCTAGGTGCCACAATCCCAGCCCAACACTGTCTTATTTTAAACAAAAACAAAAATTAACTCTTCCAAGTCCCTTTTTCCAACAGTTCCCCCCTTCAGTTTGACATTTTTGGAGGGAGTTTTGGAAGAATAAACATTAACAAAAACGAAAATGAATGCCAAAGCCAGAATATGCATATAACAAGATAATTTCAGATCCTTATCAGTAAACAAGCTTCACACCTTAAAAAAATAATTCTTGTTAAATATTTTTATTCAAGCTTAGCCAGCCAATAGATGGAGTTCATCAATAATGGCTGATTTATCAGCCCCTCAAGAAAATGTCTTACACTTCTTTGATTAACCAGCACAGAATTTAGACCACAAAGAGGATTTTGAAGAGCTTGAAAAAGTGACTTACTAAAGGAGAAATTTAGATTTTTAAATAAAGTGAAGAAAAATGAAGTACATGTATGAGACCTAGAAATGTAAAATTAAATCAAATCCCAAAATTCTAATGAAAAGATTACAATTTTAATAAAATCACAACATTCCAAAGCACTAGTACATCTCAGTATGATTTGCCCATGACATCTGACAGATAAAAAACTAATGACTTACTTGACTTTTAAGACAGAAAAACTATACTACAAAACTAAAAGTATATTCTGTGCTGCTTTTCTAGTGCTAGAAGATTAAATATCACCACCACCATGTTCTTTAAAAATTCTACCTTCCAAAGATTACAAAATCCATCATACTTTAAAGTCTTACAACAAGCCTAAAATACATATCAAAATGAACAAAGGAACATGCACTTGAATTTTAAATTATCTCAAGGACTCCCTGTTTAATGTAGCTGCAATATCACCTCATCTCATTCAATTCTTTTAGAAATAAAATTTCTCAGAACACAAAATACTTTCTCCTCAAAATTCTGTAAAGCCTTGAAAATGTGTTTCTTTAAATGAGCAAATCTCTGATAATGGTAAAATTTTTGTAAACTATTTATAATATTGTAAGGCAGGTAGCTCATGTTTATCATCCAGAAAGAATACTGACAAGTATATTTCAAGTGCCAAAAAAAAAAAAAAAAAAGTCTTAAGAAAAAGTGATACAGAACCAATGCACTAAACTGGGCCTTCTTCCCCAAACTTTAGCACCTCAGAGAACCTTAGGAAATGCCAAGGTCTGAATAACTCAAACACACTCAACATTTTAAAGTTTTATTTGTGATAAAACATTATGAGGGAAGGTATGACAGATATAAGAATAACTCTGAGGCCATTTTCATACTATTTATAATTACTTATATCTGCAAATGCCAGGCTGGTACATAAATAGTTGAATAAGTATTTCCCATTCATACCTTTTCAAAAGTAGGTTACCTTCTCAAAGGCAAGAAATTCACATATGCATAGAGAACATTCTGTGAGTCAACTGTATTAGGCACAATGTTAATGGTAAGGGCTCCAAGGATCACAAATTGCTAGTTAGCTAAATCAGTTATAAAGACTTGAAATACCCACCCCCAATGCCATTATTAGTTTCATGAACCAACTATCCAAGAGGTGCAAACTCAACTCATGCTATTCGCTGCATTCTTGAAGGAGAAAATTTTTCTTTCCAATAGCAAAAATACTCAAAACTGTACATGTCCCCTTAATCTCTTATTTTCAGCCTTTCAAAAACTAAAGTATTTTTATCCCTGTACCTCAACACTTACTAGGAAAGACATGTGAGTAATATGCAGTATAATTAGCCTATTTTTCCTATAAAGCCATTCAATAATTGAAGAAATTATTCTCCTTTACATCTCAGACTATGTCTCTGATATGGCAAATTTTGTAGCTAATAACATCCATACCTAAAGAGGGAGCTAACCTCTGATCTAGTTGTATGTAGCTTACATCTTTCTGTGCTCAAGTTTGGCTTCATTTTCCTACCCTCCATCTCCCCCCAAAAAACTCAAAAATAAGTATAACTGTACTGTTTTTAATGGTCATAAACATACAGGATTCTTTTTTCTCCTACTTTGCAGTATTGGGGATAAAAACCATGTCTTCATTGTCCTTGTGCATGCTAGCTTGCTGTACTGCTGAACTACAGCCCAGCTCCAACTTGGATTCTTAAAATGCATAATTTATAGAACTATGAAATAACTGCAGTTACCTATATAGTCATAAATAAAATATTAGGTTTAAAGTCCATAATACAAAGATCATTAAAAACATTTATTTTGTCAAATCTACTAAGAAATTAGAAGTTAACAGCTGTCTAACCACAAAATGTTAAAAAAAAAAAAAAAAAAAAAACCACTTATGGCTCAAATAAATGACATCTGAAGTGAGAATGCTGCCTCCTCCAACAGACATCTCATTTGTTTGCCTAGAACCATTTATATTTCATTTAAGCCAGCTGGTGTCTCTGTTTGCAGGCAAGCATCAATGTCTAGTGAACAATCTCTGTTCCTGTAAACTCTTCCCCATTCACAAGCTGTGGTTTCCATTTTTAATGGCAAGTTTCCAGCAAATACAATGAGTTCTCACAAAGGAATTTAACTCTTCATCCAACTCAATTCCTAAAACAAACTACAGCAATGGTACCAAGCCATAAACAATGTGTATTAATGTGCCTAGCAAACTCAGAAAGAAGTTGACATCCACAGAAGGCTCTCTTCACCAGACCATTAATTCACTGCACAATTATGAAAACAATGTGTTGGAACTGACTGACAAGTCTCTTATAATGTTGCATAATATTTTGGTTTTATGAAAATAACTTCTTTCTTGAGAATGTCATGACAATCTTGGCTAAATGATAATCATATAGATGTTTCAAAAACCAAAAGAAAAGGATAGAACACTTTTCAACTAACTTGTCAGGATGAATACTAATGCAGTTTTTGGAGGCATTCACTTCCCCAACCATATTTAATGCTTCTCTTCCCCTACCCATCCATCTTCATTCATCATCCTCTTTTTCCTTTACACACTCAGGAGTATTATAAGCCCCACTGCTAACACCCTACACAAGAGTACACAAACTTTTCCTGTAAAGGATCCATCAGTCAGCAAATTCAGAGTTCTGGGGCAAAATAATCTGTCACAACTACTCTATCCTGCCATTATCATCTGCAATGGAGAAAACTTCATAAAATAACGAGCACAGCTGTGTTCTAGTAAAATTTTTATTTACAGACACTATTTGATTTTTATCATTTTCACTGTCACAAAATAATTTTTCCAACTATTTAAAAATGTTAAAATGTTCTTAGTTTCCAAGCTAATACAAAAGCAAAGCCACAGTCTGTTGATCCTGCTGTACACTGAACTTCTGAATTAGTTAAATTCGAATGTCCCCCCCCAAAAAACAGGTTTGAGACATGCTGTAAGGGGCTCCTAAAAAAGCCAGTGTTAATTAAGATAATAAAAGCTCCAAGTCTTGAGGATAAGAAAGCAACTATTCTTTTTTATTCTTTATTCAGCTCACCTATTCTTTTTCCCAGTTATTAAATTTCAACAGTGTGAAAAATATTGACTTAAATAAGAACAGTCATTAAGTCAAACTTGGAATCACCTTCCTGGAATGACTAAAATAATAACTGGGGTTTAAAGCACATGTCCCAGTTCCTGAAACTACTAATAAGCCATATCATAACTTCAGCTTCACCATGAGAAATAACTTGTTTGGAAGTATCCATAGGAGAATGACAATAAACTGTATACTATATATGCTCTAGAAAACTTCGTTCTCTAGTTCTAAATTTATTCAAATTATACTCAACAGAAGTGAAAAAAAATGATTCTAGCAGTCTTGTCAATCTGAATTTAGTAAGCCTTGTCTACTTCCTATCCTAATTCTACTTATTTCAGCTAAAGATATACGGGCATTCACTCCTATAAAGTTTTAAGAATCGCTACTGTTAAAATAAAAATCTAAAAGTTGGGTGCTCGGAAAAATTATTTTCAAGTTTGGAAACAAGAAAACTGGGAAAGCTCTGTGATACCTCACAATACTGCAGTTCCCACTATGACATTATTACAAAACAACACAGAAGCATACCCCAAACTGGTCACAAAAGACACCTTCTCAGTGTCGTAAAATTACAGTAAAAAATGGACATTTAGCAAATCAGAATTTCAGCAAATTTAACTTTTTCTCCAATCAACATTTTAAATTAATATTCAAATTAGTTGAAATAGCTAAATAATTTTTAGTAAACTCAACAAAAATCAATTAGGATGTGATTTTAGGTTCCACGGTATGAACAAACTTCCAAAGTTGATGTCAAAAAAACACCTTGAAAATCAAGATATGACAATATTTCAGAAAATGAATGTGAATTTGAATCAGCTAAGTTTAACAATAGCAATTATTCAATTTTTTACTATTGTAGCTCACTCATTTGAAACTTGAGATAATGAGGGGCCCAATGTATTAACCAATGCTGCAAATTTATCACTGAAATGACTAATTTGCAAAAGGATCACAATTCTTAAGTTCCTGTTAAAGTGAGGGAACATATCATACAGCTCCCTGGTGTTTATACGCTGGACTAAACAGCATTTAGTTATTTTTTAACTCACAAACCTAACACTGTATTAATTCACTACCTCCAATGAAATTTATTGCTGGTTTGTTCCAGCTATTTTGAAGTGGCTTTATTAAAAGTTAAGTGTAGATCCCATGCTGTTTCAATTTTCAAAGGTATTTCACTAAAGACAAATCTAAAAATGTCAACAAGAACTCATTCTTGTCACTGGTGGTTCTCTTGTTTTTAAGTAATGCCGAACAATGCCTAACAATCACCGAATGCCTTCACATAGAAGACAGTTCAGGTATCCTCATCAAATAAAATTCTGTGAATTCCTGTGAAAACTGGCTACAACTCTAAAAGAGAATAAAGTTAGATTATATATTTAATTGCAAAAATAGTAATCTAGGTATTTGAGGGTTTCTCCATGGATTTGGGAGTATATCTTAAAAAGTGGCATTAAGAAAACCCACTTAGTACAGTCAATTCCAAATAGAAGTTACCAAATAATAGAGATAATATACTTTCCATCTTTTTAAAAAGCTAATGATAACAAAACATTTAAAATCAAGCTAAGAAAAGGCTTTGTGTAAGAGTGATATTACCACAGGCTCACACACAAAACCTTTGAATGCTACACACAAAGGAAACGGATTTACACTTCAAGTCTACAAATGCCTATCCTAGGACTGTGCCAGGAGCACACAAGAATTCAAAGTACAAAAAAACAAAACAACCCTGGTCATACACTTGCTGTAAAAAGCAGCCAAAGGCATTCCCCCATAGTCGCTTTCAGGAAATGTTTCAAGATGAAAAGCAAATAAGTCTGAAGTCCCTTGGAATCTTAGGTTGATTTATTTTCATTTTTAAGGCTAAGTTATTTTCTTCCAACATACTTTACTGAGTAGAAATTAAGGCATTTCTAAGGAAAAGCAACTATTCAGCCCCAATTTTCAATACAATTTGCTTTTCACTAAAAAAAAAAAAAAAAAGTTCAAGCAAGATTTCCCAAGGTCTAGATCCACAATGTGATCACATTACAGTACTCGCAAAGAGCATTTTCTTTGTTGTTGACCCTGCTAGGGAAACAGGTCTTGACTCAGCCAAAGTGGCGTTCTTGTGGGTGATTAATGACAGGCCTAGATCTCGCCCCAGTGACATCCATCCCCACCCCCCACCCCCTCTATACTAAAATCAGCCATGTCTGAACTGGAGGAGGGGCTGCCGTCTCGCCTCAAACCACCCAGAGAAGGGAAAAAAACTCCCAGAGTTAATAGCTGCAACCAATTGATTCAGGCCAACAGACGTAAAGATTCGGGTGAAATGTGACCTTTCTCTCGCCTGATTTATGAATAATATCGTCCTCTCTGATCGTTTCCTCTGGGTAGCTACTTAACTACGGAAACACTCAAATCCAGTGATTCCGCCCAAAGAAAAGGATCTTCCTCTAATCCACAATATCGGCACGACACGGCCCCTACCCACCCAACCTCCCGTCTACCCTCCCTTAACATCAGGCCATTTCTATTGTGCCTCCATACCCTTAGGGGCTAATTAAAAAAGAAATGTGGTTGCCCGACTTTGTTAAGAACGAGGGCCACAGTCCAGCACCCACCCCACCCGCTTCATCCTGCGCCCCCAAGCCCACCCTGGCAGCCACGGGGCCCAGTCCCACCTGTGGTGAGGCGGGAGGAGACATCGCCGAAGGGGGACGGCTCCATTCGGAGATACTTCTGCGGCGAGGCGGCCGCAGCCGAGAAGGAGGCGGCGGTGGCTGCAGCCGCCGACGACTGGGAAGCGGCAGCCGAGGTGGGCGCCGACAATGGCGCACATCGCCTCCGCTTCGGGACGCCGGGCTCAGCAGCGGGTCGAAATCCAGAGTCCTTTTCAGAGTGGCTCCGCACGCCATGGCCGGGGGCAGCTGAGGCGCCCGGCTCGGGTGGGGTCGGGGAGGGGGAGGGCGAGGGAAGGGGGGAAAGAGCAGGGACTCGAAGAGAGCCTAGCCGATGGGATCGGGAGGAGCCAGGTGGGTCTCGGAGCGCCGGCCGAGCAAAGAAGAGCCGCCGCCGCCGCTGCCTCCGCGGCAGGGGCAGTGGCCAGGGCCGGTCCGGGCGAGAACGCGAGGGGCGGTGGCGGCACGCACGCCAGCCGCGTCAGGGGGGCTCTTCCCGCCTCCTCAAGCGCCGCTCCCCGGGAAGAGGCTCCGGCTGCCCCAGCCGTCCGTTCGAGTTTGCGCCGCGCCAGAGGCGCTCCTGCGTTGAGACCGGCTCCCCTTCGGAAGTAGATACTAGCCCCAAGGGGTGTGATGATGGAACGCGGCTTCCAATAGACGATAGTACGTTCAAAAGCTTCCGCACGACGGCCGATGGAGAGGGATTGCGAGGAGACTGCGGCAGCAGGAGCTCAAACGTACACGTCCAACCGCTTCCCCCTCCACAGTACGACTCTTCCACCCGCCGCCGGCCCCAATATGGCGTCAATAACAACGCCGCCGATTCAAATCCTGCGGCCTCAGGGCGCCTGCGCATAGAGGCGGGCCCACTCGAAGATGCATTCTGGGAGTTGTGGTTTTACTCTGTGGGGAGGAATCGGCGTGAAAGATGGTAAGGGAGGAGTCACAGAAACTACGACTCCCGTCGGGCAAAGCGCACGATTCTGAGTTCCGGGTTGGAATTTAAATCCCCTACACAGCCAAAGAGTAAAAGGAACTAAGCTAAAGAGAAAAAAGACAAGGCTCTGAGTCGCGAGAGGGAAAGGGAAGCTAAACAGTGGGAAATCAAGCTAAATCACTTAAGATACCTGTAAGACTGAGAACATAGTTGCTCCCACAGTGATTTAACAAGGGGGACGTAGAAAACAGCCAACCTAATAGTTCAAGAGAGATTACTTTCAGTATCAAAAGTGCTCAAAACAAAAGTAGTCACTTGATGCGGAAACTTGATGCAGATTTTAACACCTATTTGAGACTATGAGAGAGAACAAATTAGTGTCAGATTACATTATCCTTGATTGAACCCTGTGCTTTGCCCTTCTCAGATAGTTGCTTGCAGACAAATTCTGCAAAGCCAGCTTTGTTTCTGTAAATGAATAGGATTTGAACAAGGTACGGAACAAAAATGTTTTCACGGGGTAAAAAGCGAAGGATACCCGTAAATGCATTAACTCTGTTAAATTTGGTGTATATCTTGTGCACAGTAAATGATATATATTCATATATATGTTAAGCAATCCGAATACATAAGGATATGCCTGGGTAATTGATATTGGACTCATTGTGTAAGCAGAGGAGGGAAATATTTCTTAAAATTCTATTTTTAATCAAGTACTCAATAAGAGTTGAGTACAGCATTAATTTAAAAAGTGGTTTATGTAAAAATTATATCGACCTCTACCATGGTCTCTGTCAGCAGTCTATACAAAACTATGTGAATGCCATATTATCAAATGATTATAAATATCAAATACTGACTTCCAATGCTCATTTATTCCTGTTCTTTGTTCAGTAAGCACCAGATGTTTTGTAGCCATTTTGTACACTTTGTAACCAGTTTTGAACAGTAATTGAATATATTCTTGTTTTGTAGAATTGTCCAACAAATACCTCAGCCATCAGAAGTTTTGATCACACTGTGTCAACAACTAAGCCATGATAATTTTAATTTAGGCTATAATACTGTTTGGAAAATGTCTTTACAAAGACCAGCATTTAATGAAATAATAACTGAGACACCTATTAAGTAAACTTTTACTAAATACAAAACACTCCATAAAACCCATGATACTGTGAAACTAATAGAATATACATATTTTATAGATGAGTAGAAAATATTTGCTTATCTCAATATTTTCTGAAATTAGGATTTGACTTTACATGGTAGAATTTACATTAGAAAAGCCAGGTGTGGTGACACAGACCTGTAATTTCAGTAAACTCCAGAGGCTGAGACAGGAGGATTAGAAGTTTGAGGCCAGCCTGAGCAACATAGGGAGACTATGTCTCAATAGAAAATAATTAAAAGAATGGGGGATGTAGCTCAGTGTTTGTAAAGCACCCCTGGGTTCAATCCCCAGTATCATAAAAAAAAAAAAAAAAAAAAAAAAAAAAAAGAAAGAAAGAAAGAAAGAAAGAAAGAAAGAAGAAAAAAATTAGATTGGGGATGGGTGTTATGAGTTGAATTGTGTCAAATGTAACTTTGGAGATAGGGTTATTTCAAAAGTAGTTAGTTAAGATGAGGTCATACTGGAGTTGAGTGAGCTCCTTAGTCCATATGACTGTTATCCTTTTAAAGGTGGACAAAGGGGAAGAGTGGAGAAAGGCAGAATGCCATATGAACATAAGGCAGAGATCAGAGTGATGCATTTACAAACCAAAAGCCAAAGACTGTCAGCAAGCCATTAGACACTCAGAGAGAGACATGGAACAGATTCTTCCTCACAGCCCTCAGGAAGAACCAACCCTGATGACTCCTTGGTCTTAGAATTCTATTCTCTAGAACTGGGAGGCAGTAAATTTCTATAGTTTAACTCACCCAGTTTGTAGTACTTTGTTTTGGCAGCTGTGTAAGCTAATTTAGGGGGACTGTGATTATCATTTGAAACACACTAGACTGCCTGGGAAATGAGGAAAAAGTGCATTTAAAGCTGGTAGGGGATATCTGGAAAACTTAACAGATTAGTCATAATAGCTGCTTGTGTGGTCACCACTGCACAGCAGATCTGCAAAAGGCTGTCAAGATTTAACACCAACAGGGCTGGGGCACCTCTCCTTCTACAAATAAGAATGGGGGATGTAGCTCAGTGTTTGTAAAGCACCCCTGGGTTCAATCCCCAGTATCATAAAAAAAAAAAAAAAAAAAAAAAAAAAGAAAGAAAGAAAGAAAGAAAGAAAGAAAAAGAAAGAAAAGAAATTAGATTGGGGATGGGTGTTATGAGTTGAATTGTGTCAAATGTAACTTTGGAGATAGGGTTATTTCAAAAGTAGTTAGTTAAGATGAGGTCATACTGGAGTTGAGTGAGCTCCTTAGTCCATATGACTGTTATCCTTTTAAAGGTGGACAAAGGGGAAGAGTGGAGAAAGGCAGAATGCCATATGAACATAAGGCAGAGATCAGAGTGATGCATTTACAAACCAAAAGCCAAAGACTGTCAGCAAGCCATTAGACACTCAGAGAGAGACATGGAACAGATTCTTCCTCACAGCCCTCAGGAAGAACCAACCCTGATGACTCCTTGGTCTTAGAATTCTATTCTCTAGAACTGGGAGGCAGTAAATTTCTATAGTTTAACTCACCCAGTTTGTAGTACTTTGTTTTGGCAGCTGTGTAAGCTAATTTAGGGGGACTGTGATTATCATTTGAAACACACTAGACTGCCTGGGAAATGAGGAAAAAGTGCATTTAAAGCTGGTAGGGGATATCTGGAAAACTTAACAGATTAGTCATAATAGCTGCTTGTGTGGTCACCACTGCACAGCAGATCTGCAAAAGGCTGTCAAGATTTAACACCAACAGGGCTGGGGCACCTCTCCTTCTACCAAGAACTACACAGGCTACTTCAGAAAATAAGAGTACAAGGTGGACCCTTCCCTGACTTCTTTCTCTTTGCTCAGACTCTCTGTT
Organism: Tamias sibiricus; assembly: GCA_025594165.1. Classification (NCBI taxonomy): domain Eukaryota; kingdom Metazoa; phylum Chordata; class Mammalia; order Rodentia; family Sciuridae; genus Tamias; species Tamias sibiricus. The sequence continues at coordinate 74,294,075 of CM046666.1, forward strand.
CCATACTTTCTGCATGAATGCTTAGCCTTTAACATCCAGCCTAGGCATTAACACCTCCAGAGTTAGTTTTATAGATTCATAGAGAAAGATACACTATCTCAATATCTTCATCATTATCTTCACCACTTTGCCAAATTATTCTCTGTTCGTGGATCTGCCTCTCCCACCACTGTTTGCTCCTACTAATAGCATAAAACCTTGCAAACTTCAGTAAATGTCCACTAAATATTTCTTCAGCATTTTTTTTTTTGCCAAATCTTCCTCTTAATAGCTAGCCCACATTATCCTTATTAAGGTAGATATCTACTGCATCAGGCCTGGTGGCATATGCCTATAATCCAGTGACTTGGGAGCCTGGGGCAGGAGAATTGCAAATTTGAGACCAGCCAGGGCAACTTAGCTAGACCCTATCTCAAAATTAAAAGAAAAAAAAAAAAAAAAGAATTGGGGATATAGCAGAATTGGGGATGTAGCTCAGTGCTAAAGCACCCTGGGTTCAATCGCAAGTGCCAAAAATATGTGTGTGTGTGTGTCTACTAAAACATAGCAATGCTTTTAGGGGTAGAAGAAAGCTGTTAGGGGAATAAAATCTACAACAATATTTCTTAGGTTAAAATTGAAAATAAAAATTATAAAAACTAGGTTTTAACAATTTACAAGTGGGTTTTTATCCGTGGATGAAGGGGAAAAAAAACTATTTCACACATTAGTAAATTGAATCAGGTCACATGAATCTAAATATATAGTGCAGCTAATGGTGACCTACACAGATCGGAATTGCTCTTGTTGTGAGTAAAAGGCAAGTTTTAAAGGCATGAAATATTTAGAAGGGTTTTGCCACACCATCTGGTAAGTATTTTTTGATTCATACAATATCAAAAGTCTCCAAAGAAAATCAAACTGTTTTACCAAGATATTGATTTTTGCTTGGTATTAGACTTTTCTTAAACCTCCCAAGATATTCCCCAGTATCTGATTCTGATTAATTATTCTTTGACTAAAGCCTACAAAAGTAAACATAGCTGAGTATTATCATCCTGAGCCTAAAGATCCTCTTCCCACCATAAATCATTTTAAACAATTTTTATGATGACAAGGATTAACAGAAATACATAAGATACAGAGAGGTGCCGGGCGCGGTGGCGCACGCCTGTAATCCCAGCACTTTGGGAGGCTGAGGCAGGAGGATCGCGAGTTCAAAGCCAGCCTCAGCAATGGCGAGGCACTTAGCAACTCAGTGGGACCCTGTCTCTAAATAAAATACAAAAACGGGCTGGGGATGTGGCCCAGTGGTCGAATGCCCCTGAGTTCAATCCCTGGTAACCACAAAAAAAAAAAAAAAAAAAAAAAAATGATACAGAGAGGTGTTTGCTGACTTTTCATGCTGAGTTTGAGTAATTATAGGTTCAGTAATAGGAACAGCAGTTCTAATTCAGGAACCACTTAAAATCTATATTCAAAACAAGATTGTCTAGGGCAGAAAAAAATTGTTTAATGATTGTGTAAATGAGTGTAGTTAGGGAAGAATAGACATTGTAATTCCTTCTGCATATGATTTGCCGTCTGGCCCAAATCTCTTCTAAGCATCATATTTGGAATATGCAGAATTTTATGTTGTAGATATGATGCTGGTTAATTTTTGTTTTCATGATTTTGGTTGTAGTCATTGTTTAGAGTTGATTGTTAGATCACAGAGTAATCAGAACTGTATACAGATGTTCCTTGATTTACGGTGGGACTGTGTCATAATAAACTCACCATAAGGTAAAAATATCTTAAGTAGAACATGCATTTAATACATCTAACCTACCTAACATCATAACTAGCCACCCAGTACACTGTAGAGTATCATTGTTTTCCCTCCTGATGTGTGGCTGGCTAGCATTCTATTGTATATCACTAGCTGGGGGAAAAAAAAATCAACAATCAAAATTCAGAGTACTATTTGTACTGAATGCATATCGTTTTTGCACCACCTTTTTAAAGTTGAAAACTTGTAACTTGAACCATCATAAGTCAAAGACCATCTGTGTTCTGCTAGTGATTTCAAGAGGTCACCCAGACTCAAGGCAAGGTTACCTATGATCAAACCGAATCAGAATCTGCCTGGTTCTTCCTAAAGATTTTCAGGAACAACATCCAGAATCCTGGGCAAGGGTAAAAACATAATTGAAAATTTTCCTGTCTAGCTTTAATCTCTTCCCCATCACAGACTGATTTCTCCTTATAGAGTGCCCTACAAAGAACAATGCACTCCAGCAAATAAGCTGAGATTCACTTAACCTAGGGGAATTTGAAAGAAGCCACTGATTAGTCTCTGGACACACTAAAATTTTAAGATGTTCCTGCTTTAAAATTTGCATACTTAAGTATGTACCCTCAGTACCTATAGCCTTGCTCAGAAACTACTCTTTACAGGATCTTATTTCCCAGCCCAAATCAATTAGAAGTATCAAATAGAAAGAGAAGGAAACAAGAATTGAAAACACACTAGCTTCAACAAGCAATACAATTATTGGATACCAAGGGAAGTGACTGAAAAATAACTACAAGATTCCAGAAGCACAATAGCCTTGAGACATCTACCTATCAGGACAATTATTGCTATCATATCTCAACTGCAACTCAATTATCACTGTTTTAATAATGGTAGGGTTGCCAGATTTAACAAATAAAAATAAGATGCCCAGTTAAATTTGAATTTCAGATAAGCAAAGAATAATTTGTTAGTATGTCACAAATATTAAGTGTGTTTAGCTGAAATTCTAATTTTACTCAGTGTCCTCCTGTATTTTACCTGTCAATTTCAAATGAGGAGCATAAGATGGTGACACCAAGTCATCAAGAAAAGCACAAACTAGGCTTGGTGTGCAGCATAAAAAGTATATACCTAATATATTAGAAATTATCACATCAATACTATATAAAATCAAAGAAATCAAAAGTTTTGGGTGTTTGGAAAGTTAATTTACATGAAATAGTTTGGACCATGCATTTTCTATTCACTGCAAAGTGCCAGGCATACAATAAACAGTAAAAATTCGATGACTAATGAAAAGTTTAACATGCCGTCTTGCCATTGGTGGCGTCTCAAGCCCTGAAGATTGCCCCTAGCCCCTGTTCAATCATTTAGTTCTAGAATGCCTTCACACCTTCTGCTGCAGGTGTCAGTTCCATTGTCCTGGCCTGACTCAGAGTTGGTGTCACTGTCTGTGTCAGGCTCTCGTTCCCTCTTGTGCCTTTGATCCTGTGCTTCCATGATGTCACCTTGAACCTTCTCTGATGAGGCTTTTCGAGAGAATGAGATAATGCCTACACTTCCCCGGTTTGGGGCTTCTTCCTGCAAGCCCATTGTTATAAGGACCAGCAGGTGTGCAGGGTGAAGGAAATGGAGGAAGAGGCCCAAGGAGCTTTCCAACCCTACCAACTGATAACAAGCATCACCCTGGGACCAATTATTGGTCACTTACAACCCTCCAGGCCTCTGGTAAGACTAGGGCTTCACTGGGTGCCCAAGAAACTGCTAGATTTTATCTGAAACTTGTGTCCCACAATTATTCCTTGTGGCCAGTTTAGTCCAAGAAATTGTGCCCATCTTAGACTTAAGGAGACAGACAGTCCATACTTATAGCATTTGTCTTTGAGCAGTGGGACATGGAGTGGGTCTGTGGGGACAAGATATGATTCTTACCTGCAAAGAAGCTTACTTTCTACCTTACATTTGCCTGAAGGTTCTTTTGCAAAATCCCATTTATCATAATAATTTGGATTTGTTTTTTCCTGGGGGAAAAGAAGCCATACCGATTACCATCAGAAGCCAGTACATCTCACAATAGTGCCTAGTATAGCAAACCTGTAGTAAATGATGGCTGTCATTTTCATGCTAAGAATTCCAAAATCATCCCAAGCCTGAAGTAGTGGAAGGATCTCAGGGGGACCTTCTTGTCCGTCAGACTGCCAGCAGCCAATTTCAGCTGCTGTGGTCCATTTTCTGAGCCAATTGTCCCTTCCACACACATCCCTCAGTGGCTTATACTCCCAAGTAGACTGCTACCACAGCTTCTACTTGTTTTACTCCTGGGTAATAAACTTAACTCTCACTTCTGATTGCATTCCTAGAGTGGTTCTAGGATTATCTTCTATTGCATTGTTTCAAAGACTTCTTCCCATAAATGTCTTCACAAAGAGGAATGAGGGTTCAGACTGAAACTGTCAAAATGGTATTCCTACCCATTCACCAGCTGTCATTCTGATTCTAGTTAGAAATTCTTCTTTATTATTTTGATCATGGTTAATCCAAAAATCAGGATGCTTTTGACACAAACAGGACACTTTTGAAACAAAGGCCATGGTTATTCATTGATGAGAGAATCGATTGGCCCAATTTGAATATTCTCTAAACATCAGGATTACAGTTTGATTTCTGACCCCTAAAATCCATTCTACCTTTAAATGACAAAAGTGGTCAGGTTAATTAAACTAGTATGTTGGCAGCTTGTTTTGTAATATGAAAAGTAACATGAAAGATGAGGTTGTGGTACACACAAAAACCATTTTAAACTCTTAGGTGGTCTTCCTCGTTAGAACAACCATGTACTGGAGTACTCCACTATGTCTAAGATCCTGTTTTGCAACACAAAAGCCTAGCAAAAGGAAAAAGACACTGTTCCCTTTCAAGAAAGCTTATTATGGTCTGGTGGAGGTGATATGTATACAAATAACTTTAGAGTACAAACTCAGAGAACACCCAGGTTCCAAATCAGTCAAGTTGGGTTACAGGGTGTGCCTCTTTCATTTCACTTATGTAGGTGGGTTAGAACAAGGTGGCAATATTTGGGGGGAATTAAAGTCATTACTTATAGAGATTCAACCATGACCCAGGTATGTTCTTAGTATATCCTAATAAAAATCCTATAAGATAGTAGTGTCAATCCCATTTTACTACTGAACTTGTGGGTCATGACTGAGGTCACACAGTCTAAAATGGGTCAGAGTTGTGACTATTACCTAAGTTTATAAAATTCCAAATGTGTGTTCCACACTGTTAATTGGACAACAAAGAAACTTGAAAGAGATGGATAAATTTAAATTTCACAAAGCATCATAAGGGAACAGTAGCCAAGTGGTCCATAAAAATATGATTTTTAAAGGAAAATCTCAATATATGCTCCAGACACCACAAAAGAATGTCACTTATGACTGCTTTGCTGTGTTTTGTTTCTCCATGGAACCTGGTATTTGAGTACCATGCTTTAAAAGACATGCTTCTGTTCTAGGCAATTATGAGTTCCTATCAAGTTTTGTGGGATGACATATAGTCCACATGACCTTTTTTATTTTCCTAAATAGTTTTTCACTTTGTCTACAAATGACTAGCACTTATTTATAAGTCAATACAAGAACCATTGCTAAATTATATTAACCACATCCTTTACTTAATTTGCTAACAAGCATTTAAACAGACAAAAATCAGGTTCTTTTCATTCCTCTTTATTCATTGTTCTTCAAAATGTAGCCCATGGAACAGAAGCATTGGCATCACCTGGGAGTACATGTAGAGCTACTGAATAAAAGTGTAGTTTAACTAGATCCCCCAGGTGATTCATACCATATTTAATTTAAGAAGCTATGCTCTAGTTTCCTTAGGTAGCATTTCCTTGGTAGATGTGCTAATGACACTCTGCCGCAGTCCTTGGGTGTGTGCTAAGCACTCCCTGAGGTCTCAGTGATATTAAGACAATTAAGATGCCCCCTGTGTTAGAAAGAAAGAATAAAGGAAAGGAGTCCAGACAATCTAGGAATATTTACCTGGGTCAGTGACTATTTCTGGTGGGTTTTGTTTTGCGGGAGGCTACTGAGGATTTAACACAAAGGCACGTCGCGAGCCCTTTTTATTTTTTATTTTGAGACAGGGTCTCTCACTAAGTTGCTGAGCTTTTCACTAAGTTGCTGAAACTGACCTTGAACTTAAGATCCTCCTGTCTCAGCCTCCTGAGCTGGAATTATAGGTGTATGCACTATTCCTAGTGAATTTCTGACTATAAATATTCTACCCTGCAAGAGTAGAGTTCAGAATGGGTTTCAAAGGAGAAGTTACAACTGAATGTGTGTTTATGTCTCAAGAAATCATAACTCAGGGAAGTAGTAACAAGGAAAAGGAAAGATGCGCCCATCTTTTATACTGCTGAACAGTTCCTTCTTTCCCTCGTGGCTATTCTTACACAGTGCTCCAACAAAGATGCAAGAAAGCTAAGCTTTTTAGAAATGGCTCACCTAATAAACATCTATTGAGTGTTTATTACATGCCCATCTCTCTGGGCACCTCTGTAGTAGATACTCCAGTTACAGATAAACTCTATTGGGCCTATCCCTTCTGGCGGGTGCTCACAGGTGTATGCAAAGAAAAAGAAAAAAAAAAAACTACTGTACAAGTCTGTGGACATGAACAGAAGGCTGTGGCTTGCAGATTGAAAGGAAAGGACTAATTCTGAACCAGCGTCCTTTCCTCTATAAGCCTTGTAACATTACCTTTATGCAAAGGATGTTCCTTTCAAAAATTTGTTTCTCACCTAAGGTGTAAATGTTTGAATGGCAGACAGCTACTTTCTTCAGAATTGGAAATAATCTTGATAAAACCTGGAGCATCACTTGCCACCGAGATAAAATTATGCAGCTTATCATTCCGCACTATGCTCTGTACTAATGCTACTCAAAATGCAGTCTGTGGATTTGTGCTTGAATAATATACAATATTATTAAGGTTAAATTTGTTAACTGGAACTCTGTAAAACCCAGAATTCAACTTGCTAATTTGCTTATCAAAGATAATTTAAATTTAGCTATAGATCAATTTTGGTACTGGCTACTGATAAAGTTTTGTGAAATGTACAATATCACATGCTTCATTTTAGATAAAAGTTGAAAATTAATATCTACATCTTGCAGAAATTAAATTATCTTCTTCCTTTCTCATCCTCCTACCTCTGTGATACTGGTTTCTCTACTAGAATGTTATTAAAACAAACATAGCAGCTGATGAGATGTACATGATCCCCTGTTAGTAGTTCTGTCACCTATCCAATCTAGATAGGATAAATTAAAAAGCAACAAGCAAGCTCAGTTGTAGCATGAAAAGTTTGAGATATTAATATACAAGGTATTTGTTTCAAGTGTGCACACTAGCATTTAGTATGAAGAATTGCTATTTCATTCCTTTTTGTTTCATCATAAGTGCGGAACAACAAAAAAGTAGTGAAGCAAGACTTTATTAATTGCCTGCACTCAGGCTTTCAATGAGCGTTGAGCATACATTTTTGTAATTTACATCTTCCTGTTTTTATTTCCTCTGATTAGAGCTATTGAGATATATGTCTATTGAATCTAACAATTTTTAAATGTCATCTTATATTCTCTGTTTTCTCTTTTTTTATTAGTAATCCCTTTTTGTTTTATTTACAAAGGTCCAGGTCAACCTGGATAGGGTGAAGGGAACTCTTTCTTGACCTCAGATAGTTTGAGAAAAACTTCTTTCACTAATCTACCCGTTGATGACTACTGTTGTCATTTTCAGCATGGTGAAAAAGAAAGAATACTATTAAGCCAATACAAACTAGATTTAATTAGCTAATACATATGGAATGTTGACTATGTGCCAGGCACTATTCTAAGTGCTTTACACATGTTAAGTCATTTATTCTTACCTTGTAAATTAGCTACTATTGTATCACCATATTACTGATGAGAACACTGAGGCACAGAGAGAACATGCAGTCCTAAAGTGGCAGAGCCCAGTTCAGAGTCCCTGCTGGGGACATACATTCAATGCAGTCAAATTCTCCAGCAAATGACTATGGGCTTAGGTGAGTCATTTAAGCCCTGTGGGAAAAGAAAAGGAAAAATTAGAAAAGATGACAAAAGTTACATTGTAGAATCCTCACCATGTATCAGGCATGGAGCTAATGCATAATCTCAGTGCCTCCTAAGTGTGCGGTAAAACAGAAAATGATTTAGTGGTGCCTGAGAAAGGCAGAAGTTAATTGCATAACATAGTGAGAAAGTTATTCCTTCTTCCAGTCTCTGACCCCTTCTAATTATATCTGGTAGACAGACAGTCTCTCTTAGGTGCAGTTCTTGAATGGTTTCCTAACATTGATTTACTTCTCTTTACAACAGGGTTTTGTCCTTTTAAAATTTTCATTGTACCTTAGTTAGGACAAGTAATTTTCCGTCTATAATAGAGATATAAAGTTCCCTTTTGAAACATTTATTTAACTTTAAAAAGTGAGAGCTCTGGATGTGGTGGTGCACACCTGTGATCCCATTGATTCAGGAAGCTGAGACAGGAGGATCGTAAGTTTGAGGGCAACCTCAGCAACTCAGCAAGACCTTGTCTCAAATTAAATAAAAAGACTGGGGTTGTAGCTCAGAAGTTAAGCACCCCTGGGTTCCATCCCCTGGTGCCAAAAAAATCTGGGGAGATGCAAAGAAAATAGTAGAAATAGTAGGATAGAATAGGATCTAACATGGAGTTGGCAAAAGTTATGACTAATGAAGTTCAGAAGGTATTTCATTATCTTTTGAGTAACTCAGTAAGATAGCTACTATTCTGTACTTGTTGGTAGAAGATCTGAATTTTAGAAAGTTTCAGTAACCTTCCTAAGGCCACTCTGGAAAGTTGAGGAGCTGGGATTCAAACTTAGAAAAATATCAGTGCCCTTAAGCACTGTATCTTCTGCCTCTTTTAGATGATGGCCATGTATATTTTCTCCCGGGATTAACACTGATTGTACTTCATTGCCTAAAACAACAGTTTTCAAAAGTGTTGTCTTTTCAGGCAGTCCTCCAGGAAAGGTAGTTTCATCAAACACCAAGACGTTGTTTCTTTCACTCTTCTTTACTCCCAGTTATGCAGGGGAGTTCTCCAGAAAGTTATATGGCTCGTGATGTCACAACGTATTGAGTGCAGAAGTAGTTATGAGAATCCAGCTGCCTTCTTTTGTGCCAAATATTGAAAAGATTTACAGAAACACAAACAATGCTATTATTTTCACTGAATCTTTTGTTTGTTTTGGAAAATATAGCTTTTTAAAATATTTATTTATTTGCTTTAGTTGTACACAATGTGTTTATTTGTACATGGTGCTGAGGATTGAACCTGGGCCACGCACATGCTAGGTGAGCGCTCTACCGCTGAGACACAACCCCAGCCTGAAAATATAGCTTTTTAAAATTAAAAAAATACGTGATTAGTATTAACACATGATGTGTTTATAATTTTTAATGAAGTAATAAACATTTTTAAACATTTGCCCATTTTAATTTCTAAAACAATAAACACACACACATATTCCACATAAACAAGCTCTTTGGGGTTATATTTGTTGGAAGCAAAGTTTCAGTTATATGAAGAAATAAATGAGAACTATTTGAGATTGTGGGTATATTAGCTTGATTCCATCATTCCACACTGATTGCATGTATTGTGACATCACTGTGTATTTGTGACTATATACAATTATAATTTGTCAAAAAATAATAGAAGCTGCTTTCTACTTTTAAAAAGAGTTTAAAGAGATCTTAAGATGGAAAATATGTGGTAAAAAAGTGTTTATTAATGGCAACTTTTTTCTGCCCATCACTTCACCCTTCTCCTTCCTGCCTTCTTCTCTTCAGCCGAGTAATCCCTGAGCTTCATTGCTTCAGAGGAGGGATGCTACCAAGTGGAAAAGAGAAATGGTGTCTAGCTTTTGTATTTCCCCAAAACCTAAACCTATTAAGGAAATAATGCTAGTTGCTTTGAAGCAGTAATAACAAAATACAGCAAGTGCCACTGAAGAAAAATAATGACAAGTACTGGCATAGGGCAGCTGTCTAAGGACTAGAAAAATATGCCTATCATATGAGGGTGGGCATGGGCAAGAACATAGACAAGAGGGAATCAGAAAAGAGAGAGCTGGGCTGAAGGGGCCAGGGAGACAGAAACCAGGCTCTGCTCAGTCACAGCAGGGCATCTTCCAGTGCCTTGGAGCCAGGCAGGAACTGGAAACTGCATCAACTCCCTGAGAGTCAGCTAGTCCCTCTCCATCCCCATAAGGGATGCCATTGATTCATCCAATCTGAACAACTGCACCTTCAGAAACATCCCCAGCCAGTTTTAAGTCCAAAGAAGAGGGGCTGGGGTCCTGGACAGTGGAGGGGTGGCAGGAGGCTAGCAGGCAGCTGTTCTAGACCCTGTAAATGGAGAGTCAGGTGGAATCAGCTGTAGATCCACCCTGAGCTGGAAGAGCAGTTCAACATACCTTTTCTTAAATATTAGGAGCATGGGGAATGTTTGTTGGATCTACAGCAAATAAGGAGCAGTGTTACCATCTAGCAGATGTTGCTATGGATTGTACTGAGATCCAGTTCAGCCCCAAGTGAGTTTTCTTGGCTCAGCAGAGGGGATTTGCTTTGGTTGGTTGTTTTCATCAGAATGCTTTTGGGAAAGAAAAGCACTCTCCATGGCTTACGGCTCCTTCACACTTCAACATTTCTTGCTTCGTCTCTGTGAACAGACTTTTCTGAGCCCTGTTATACAAAAAAAAAAAAAAAAAAAATGACCTGTGCTAGGGGGACTCCTTAGGATGAAACCCTGAAACTATATAAAATTTTAAGTGTGTGCATTTTTGTGAGGAGCAAATCTCAGCTTTCATTAACTATTCAAAGGCATCTCTGACATTTGGATTGGTATCTGGGCCACTGAGCACTATGAGACTTTGAGCATGTCACTTAACCTATCTGGGTCTCTATTTCCTCATCTGTGAAATGGAGATGTTTACAGTATCTAAGCCTTAGGGCTAATATGAGGAACAAATGAGGGCCCTTTGTGCCTTTTTTTTTTTTTTTTTTTTTTTTTTTGTTGTGGTACCGGGGATTGAACTCAGGGGCACTCGACCACTGGGTCACATCCCCAAACCTTTTTTGTATTTTATTTAGAGACAGGGTCTCACCGAGTTGCTAAGTGCCTCCCCATTGCTGAGGCTGGCTTTGAACTCGCGATCCTCCTGCCTCAGCCTCCCAAAGTGCTGGGATTACAGGCATGCACCACCGCGCCCGGCTCCTTTGTGCCATTTTTATAAAGGAGATAGACCACGAAGGAGTGGGAAGCCTGTGTAGCAGGGGCCAGCCTAGTGTTGGGAGGTGACTGAGGGCAACTTTGGTGACTGACCCCAACCCATCTTCAGGATACAGCCTGTGAAGCCCCCAGAGTTCACTTATTCAGCAAAAGTTCTCAGCATACACCTCATATGGGAAAGGGCAGTGAGGACTCCTTGTACTTGACCCAAAAGTCTGCCATCTTTGGGGTTATGAATGGTCTGTTTTTCTGAGAAGGACAAAGATTTGAAGGTGGCAGTCAGAAGAGGCCTGAACAATGAGCTTGGAGGCCACAGATCTGCTCCAGAAACCAAAGAACCCTTAGTTCTGTGTTATAAGAGCTAAGCTAGGCCAGCCAGGGCAGCAGAAGGTATAGCAGATTCAGAAGTGGAAACCCAAATCCTGTTCCACCACTTTCTAGCTGAGTGTTTTGGGGAAATTTACTAAACCTCCCTAAGCTATCATTTCCTCTTTTGCTAAGTTGAGCGATGATATACTTTTGGTTCAATAATTTCTTGTATGCAAAACACTTAGCAAGTACATGGCAAGTGCTCAATAAAGGGAACCATTACTATGGTAAAGTGGTCAGTACTGAAATAGGACTTGCAGAGATTGTGTGGCAGGGGTCTGGTGTCTGACTTGATGAGGAATCCTCAAAGAATAAACCAAAGAACTAGTAGAGCAAAGACACACTTAGTCCATTGCGCAACGTTTGCTTCAGATTCCTTCTAAGCTTGGGAGCCATGGATTTCTTATAACTCCTTTGGGTTTAGGAACCAGGACAGAGAAAAATTAAGATCCCAGTATTCTTTCAAATCTATTCCCCTGCCCCCTGCCCCCACCAACACACATGTCAATATTCTCATGGAGAATAATTTGTGATGCTACTTTATCTTAACAGAAATTCAATCAAACTAATTTCAGGATATAGAACTTTCTCACAGGTCTGGAAGATAGTAAGTGATCAAGGCTACAGGGATTTATATCTTCTACTTCCAAGGTATGCCTTCTTCTTTCCTCTCTGCACATCTACTTCTTCCTGATGATGCAGGTGCCCCAAAATGGCTGACCCAGCTGGGTTCTGCATGACTTTCTGGTTTAAATACAACAGACTAGAGATGCCTTGTTCTGAAATCCAAAGTCCCAGGAGAGGGAATTTACTGACCAGGCTCTTGCCCTGTACCTGGCCCTGATACTTTCAGGGTCAAAGGTGTATGTGTATGGGGGTGGGGGCATGAAACAGAGCAGAGCAGTAGAGACACACAGGTTCAACAATTCCTAGAAGAAAACTAAATGCCCAATGAATACCTGAAAAGATTCTGATCTTCACTAATAGTCAAAGAAATGCAAATCAACACAACAATGTGAAGTGTTAATTTGTGTGTGTGTGTATGTGGGGCAGGGAATTAGATTGGCAATCATAAAAAAAAAAAAAAAAAAAAAAAAAACGGTAATTGCAAGAAACTCCCTGAGAATATAAAGTGATATGACTTTTCTGGTGCATTATTGGGCATCATGTTTTGATATTTTAAATATACATAAACTTTAACCTAACAATTTTACTTATAAGAATTTATCCTAAGGAAACATTAGAACATGCAAAGTATATATATGCATGAATGTTTATTGCAATATTTTTAGTATTTAAGAAAAACTTAGAGCATCATAAATGTCCTTTGGTGTGGAGGGTGGAGATTATGGTGCAAAGAATGCAGAGGGAGCATAATAAGGGATGAGAAGCATCCATATGTAAGATGTACCTGAGAGCCATACAGTTAAAAAAAAAAAAAGAAGTGGATAGTATGACCAAATTTTTATGTACTATACATACAATATTTGCAGTATTATACATACACATCTATATATATGTATATGTGTATATATATATATTTAAATATTTTTAGTTATACATGGGCACAATATCTTTATTTTGTTTATTTTTATGTGGTGCTGAGGATCAAACCCAGTGCCTCACATATGCGAGACAAGCGCTCTGCCACTGAGCCACAACCCCAGCCCACACATCTCTATATATTTGCCTTTGTGTAGATATATATCTGGAAGAAAAGATGTCAAACTGATAACTGTAGTGTCTGGGAATAGAATTGTGAAAAGTTTTCACTTCCCACTGTATCCATTTCCATAGTGTTGAACTTTAAAAAGAAAGTATGAATTGTTTTTATAATCAGAAAAAAAGCAATAAGACATTCTATTTTGGAGGGTGAGGAAGAATATAGATTTTATACACTAAAAGGAAATTTTTGATATTTTAAAATTAAAGAGGGTCAACAAAAATCCAGCCTTTTCCCAGTGGCACACAAGCATAGAAGGTGGCAACACAGGCTGCCTTGCCCAGGGCCTGGGGTTATTAGAAGGAGTTCTTGAGGGTGGACAAGAGAAAATCCAGCTCCTCCCAGCACTACAGAAACATTAGAACTATCCCACTTGAAGAATTTGGCTCCCTCACAACCCCAAGTGCCATCCCCTTCTGCCATAGATGAATCTATTAACTTGAGTTGAACATTTCAGCTCAAATCTAGAAATAATACATATTTATACATACATATGAAAAGAGGAGGCAGGTAAATGATAAGAGTTGAGGAGTATAGCCCAGTGAGGGGTTGATATAGGAAGAATTAGAGGCTAAACTGGGAAAATTGGCTTGATTAATTCCAAAACACATATATTTGCTATCAATCATGTTTGTGTGGGTCCTCATGGCTGTTTTTTTTTTTTTTTTTTTTTTTTTTTTAATAAACTCAAATTGGTTGGAGAATTGAAATTCTCACTGGAATTATTATTACTTTTAAGTGTTTCCCTTGAATTCTTCTTTTCTTGATTGGATCATGCTAAATGTTCAATACCATAATGGATTTCAATAGGGGAAATATTAATCTTGCTGTGTAGGCAACTTTACAGGATTTCCTCAATTTCATGTACTACAGGATAGCTGTATTAATTTGGCACAAACAGAAAGCAATTCCAATTAACACAGTCTTTTGTCTTCATTTGCAGCAGGCAGTTTACCAATAGTGATTTTGGAGTATTGTTCACTAGCAACATGAAAATCAAGTGAATTTTCTATTGGAACTGAAGCAGTTATTCACCATATTACTTTGTCAAGCCTCTAATATCTAGACAGGCAAACTCTTTCAGTGCAAGGTCTGTTTTCCTTTTCTGTTAGGATTCCCCCAAAGCAAGAAATATTTGCTGAATGCCTGACTGGGGACTTCAGCATTGCTAGCTCATCTAACAAACCTTCCAAAAATGCTTACAGTAATGGTAAGGTTGGGGATAATACTCCACTGGACTTATTGCAAAGACCATTTTTTGAATGATTGTTCATATAAAAACTGCCAAATTGTTGATATTAAAGTTGGTCATTCCTTACATTATGAGATTCTTAAGATTAAAACAATCATAGACTCTGAGAATTGGGAGATCATCTTGTTCAACTCCCTCTGGTTATATATGAGGAAATGAGTCTTTGAGAGATTAGGAATGCTGACTACAGTATCATGACTAAAAAATGGCAGATTTTTTTTTGTTCACTCCAAACCCCATGCTCTTTTTTATCACAGTTGGCAAGCTTCTCTCAGCCTCATATCTGCCACAGAGATGCCAAACATTCCCTCCTTCCTACCACATTCCACCTTGGAGACTCTCCCAACCCCAGGAGGAACAGTATTTCATACTGCGCGTGACTGTGCCCTACCAGTCTCAGTGACTGACCTAAGGGTAGACATCTGACCTTAGCTCAGTTGATCACATTTTCTCTCAGGAATTTGGAATAGGGACAAAGAGGCTGAGTCATTTAAATGTGAGGAGCCAAGCTGCAAGGTCATGCCCAGCTGGCTTGTCACAGCAGGCCAAAGCCTCTTGCTGGCCAGAAAGAGGGGAAGCTGAGAAATCATGAATCAGCAGAAAAAGCCAGTCTGCAGACAGAAGCACAAGGATAGAGCAGACAGATGCCAGAGACAGAGAGACCATGCACCTCAAAAAACAGCAAAGAGGAGAAGGCAAAGAGGAGGAGAAAGTGGAGGGGCGGGATTTCTTTGTTCTATAATGTCTAGCAGCTGTATCTCCTGCACTGGCTTACTGTAACCCCATAATAACCTCCACTTTTCAACTAACCCTCTTCTTCTGCAAGCTAAGTGGCATTCCATTCCAAACTTCCCTGTTCTTCCTGAGACACTTCCCAATCCATACTAAATATATTTTGGGGTGGAAAAACTTTCTACTGTTATGATGTTTTGGGAAACTGAAGTCTTATCTTAAAACCCACAACAGCATGAGTCACTTTCTGCATTCTCTCCACTAATTATCCAGCTCATACCTGTAACCCCACTGCCTTGAGAGGCTGAGACAGGAGGATCACAAGTTCAAGGTCAGCCTCAGCAACTTAGTGAGACCATGTCTCAACATTTTAAAATATTTTTTAAAAGGATTGGGAGAGTACATAGCTCAGTGGTAGGCCCCCTGTGGGTTAAATATCCAGACCACCCCCACCCCAACACACACACAAGATAAAAAGATTAAACAACATGAAAAGATGTTTATGATTCAACAAATAAGGGGAAAATGGAACACAGAATTATAAGTATTAATCATGTGAAAAAGCATTTACATAAGGACTTTTTTTTCTTAGTAGTCCTCAGCAAGGTAATGAAAGTAGCTACAACTAATCCATAGATCTTGGTATCTAGGATAAAATCTATTGAGCATTTCTGCTTTTGATAATTTTGGGTAGGGGAAAATTGCTGTCCTCATTCAGATCCACAATTTTTCCCTCTATTAGCCTGATTCTGTGCTCTGTGCAGATTACTTTTTTGCTGGTCCCTAGCACTCCCAACTGATGTGAGCTCCTGA
Organism: Tamias sibiricus; assembly: GCA_025594165.1. Taxonomy (NCBI): domain Eukaryota; kingdom Metazoa; phylum Chordata; class Mammalia; order Rodentia; family Sciuridae; genus Tamias; species Tamias sibiricus. The sequence goes on from CM046666.1 coordinate 74,310,077, forward strand.
TTATGGAAAGTTCTCATTTTGTCTGCTACATTTATTTAAAGTCTGGTATGGAGATTTTTTGTTTTGTGATACACACACTTTAACAAATATGTTTAGATTGTTTTTCTTATTTTTTCCCCCTGTCTACCTTTTCCCAAGTCTGACAAATCTGTGACTTTCCTCAGTGCTAATAACTGCTGCCACGATCCTGGGAACACCCTGTAAGGCTGAGGTAAGAGGGACACAAAGAATACCTCTCCTTGTGTTTAGGAGGGGAAAAAACAATTTATAGATTGAGTGCTATCTGAAGACTTTCTTTTATTATGGAAGGGTCCTTCTTTTTCTTTCTTTCTTTCTTTCTTCTTTTTTTTTTTTGCCTATTTTGTGTCCCAATTATAAGTCTCCTTGACCAGCAGAAGGAGTTAAACACTGGTCTCTTGTAGTGCAATTGCTTTTTCACCTCCTAAACACAAGGAAAGATATTCTTTGTGTCCTTCTTACCTCAGCCTTACAGGATTTCCTAATTGTTTCATATCCATCCCAGTAAATATTTGTTATATTTGTAGCCACTCATCATCTCTTGAAAGTCCTTCCCAAATGAAGGGAACTTGTGAGTCCTGCCTTCTCAGGGTAAAATGAGAACTCTATTTGGGTCTTTTTTTGCAACCAGGGTGCAAGTGTGTGACCTAGTTTCTGAGATCAGATGAAGCCATGCAGGACTGCGAAGTGGAAAAGAAAGCAGGTGTCAAGCAGAGTCTATTTTCTGGTGAAGCTGTGGAACTTGCCACAGGCACAGAATTGGCAGCAGCCCTAATGTTGGTATCCCATGTGGGGATGGTGGGGTAGTTATCAGTATAGCCACAGGTCTGGTGCAGGTGATTCTCCAACATTCCAAAAGCAAGGTTTGGATATAATATTTTGCCAAGTAGCCTCAGAGGATGAATCTCTATCCATTGTAGACAGTCTACATACTGGCACCCTTTAATACATTCATTTTATTTTTATTTTTAATTTTTTAATGTTTACTTTTTAGTTGTAGTTGGATACAATACCTTTATTTTATTTATTTATTTATTTATTTATTTATTTATTTATTTATTATGTGGTGCTGAGGATAGAACCCAGGGCCTCGCATGTGCTAGGCGAGCGCTCTACCGCTGAGCCACAACCCCGTCCCCTCATTTTATTTTTAAACTAGTAAGAATGAATTATATTGTCTACAACTAAAAATCTTGAATAATATGCCTATTTTCATGATTTAATATTTGGTTGAAGGATTTAGAAGTGATTTATTTTTCTTGTTCACCAGCCTAATGTTGTAAATAGGGTCACATTAATAACAAATCCTAAATTTTACTGTCTCTTTCTCCTATCTGCATAATGCCAAAGTCTCTCCCAGAATCCCCAGGGTTGTCTCGCAAATAGTTCACATGTTCCTCTCCATTGCTTCCTGTGCTATTATTGGCTGTGGCCTAAGAAGCCATTTGCTGGCTGTTGGCTCAGTACCTACATCAGTGCCAAGCATGATGAGATTGACACCATTGCCTCCAGGTGCTTTCATTCTATCTCACCCCTGGACCCATAGTGCCACAGCCTAGGCCCATTCATCCTACAGATATCCTTATAAAAATGCTTCCTTTAGTGATTGCATAAAGCCCTTCTCTTTTTAGGTCTCAGACATTGGATCAAGCTGAGGGATCAAATAGGATATTGTCTATCTTTTCCATTTCCTGATTCTTTCTCCAACACATAGGCTCTCTTCCCTTCTCCCCTGATGCAAATCAACTCATGCAAATAGATATCTGCAAATAGACATCACTCGACCAGTTCTTCATTCAAGTCTTGTCCTATCTGTGTCCTCAGAGTGGGAAGAGTTTAGGATCAAGCTGGTAGACTTCTGAAGCCTTACTTTTTTTTTCAAGATTCCACAGTTATTGTCATAATGGTATTTTTCAACAAGTGGAGAAGTATAGCTTAACACAGTCAGTTTGTCCTGTGAAATGTATGCTGATGCAGCCTATCTTTGCCAGTATGTTTCCTTACACATGTCTTCTTCCTCTACACCCCAGGGTATTCATCTATTGACATTATACAGGCAACTTCTATAGCAAGAAGATCCAGAATGTCAGCATAAGCATGGAGTCTTGGGAAAATGGAACAATTAGGGACTTTCTCAGCAGTACCACTGCCAGTTTCCCCTAGGCACTTGTACCAGTGTTTATTTTAATGACTTTAATCAGGACATTTTACTCACCCTAACTCAGAAGCCCAAGATTTTAGAGATCAGCAGAGGATTCAATATATTATAGTCTTGCTTTGCAGAGATTATTAGGTGGAGTTTTTCTGTGAGTAAATGGAGCAGTAAAAATCCCTTCTTACCACTACTTTCCACCCTGCTTTGCCATTTGGCATCTGTCCACCTGTAGTTATTTTAACAATTCTAGTTTATGGTTCATAAAAGATCATAAAGCAATATTATGCCTGCAGATTGAGTTCTGCAAATAGCACTCAAACATCTCTCCTCTAGAATATACTACCAAAAATGTCTCAGAAATCTTTAGGGAGAAGATTTCCATTGCTTTTTGGATCTGTATCATGGTTCCTTTGGGAAACACAGTTTGCTCCTTTGTAGCAAAACTCCTATAGCTTTTTCAAAATCCATCAAAGGACAAAGAAAGGGATGACTGATGGATGTGACGGGGACATCTAGGAATGTTCTGAGGGGAAAAATTTCACAAGCTGCCAAAGTGGCCCAAAAGGATTTACAGGGAAGAGACACTCCAAGGGAGCAGTAAGCACTTAAGTTGGATTTTAAGCCAAAGATGCATTCTGGGGAGATTAGATGGTTGAAGAAGCATCTTGGGATCTCAGTTTGCTCCTCCCATCTCTAGTGGAATCCTAGAGGAGAAAGGAGAGATAGAGGCTGTGGTAAGAAAGGAAGCTATGTGAAAATAGATAGCAGGAGATACAGAGGAGACGTGTGACTCAGAATGGTTGTAGGGGATAATTGGACTTTCAGTGAGAAGATGGTCTCTCCATCAATACCTGCTTTTAAGCACTGTGATTCAGTGTCTATCCCCTCTTACATTTTCTGACAACCAATTTTACAAAACATCCAGAGGGATATATACAGATACTAATTTGAAATATCTAACTGTGCATGAAATAAACCAACACATTTTTATGTATATGAAATAGATTTCAGGATCATTGTAGTGGTGGTTATATTGAAAATGGATACTGAAAGAAAGAGATAGTGAGGGGAAAAGATACTAAATCTATCCAATTATTTTTGTGGTATATAAAAACTCCCATTGTTACTTGTATAATCAAACCTTAAACATGCATTAATTATAAAGCTCAGGTAGTTCTGAGATAAGATTCAATTTTGGTTATTGTGCACAAAATAAAATTTGAGTCTGGGCACGCGAAAGATTTTCCCCAGATATTGTGCTTTCTTTTTCATTTTTCTCATTTTTATCAGCAGAGTGGAAGGATAGAGTACAAAGTGTATGGAAAGACTAAAACTTTTGTGAGTCCTTTGAACTCTAAAAAGGTGAGTGAATCAATTGCTCAAACACCAGCCTAGACATTTTATTTCCTGTGTCCTTGAATGAGAAGCCTGGGCCAGGCCTCCCTTCAGTAAGTAAGAGGATCTCTAGGTCACATGATGGAAAGGGGAGGGCTGAACTGGCAGCCCTCTGACTCTCCTCTTTCAGGTTTCTGGAAACCTTTCTTTACTGTGATTCTGAATGCAAATTTCCAGTACTGGTCTCCCCTTGGCCCATTACTGTTGGGGTTAGAGCCCCCAAGTCTCTGTGGAGATGCCTGTAAGGATAGGCAGTCTAGCTTAGTGTCTCTTCATGATACAAAAGAATAGGATCCCAAGGTCCCCTGTGTGATTCCTGGAAAAAGAGGCAGAGTGGGCATCCCTAGCCTGGGCCAGGAGCCTCAAAACTTTAGAAGAGGAAATGCATGCTGCAGTCCTTGAGAAGAACCAGGCAGATGAGAAAGTGTCAGTCATACACACCAACACCTCCACTAAAGAAATACATGAATGTGCCTGTCCAGAGGACAGAGCTCAGTTGGGCCACCTGCACAAAAAAGCTCAGCAGCATAAATAGTAGAAATCAAACAAATAAGGACTGGGGTGTAGCTCAGTGGTAGAGCACATATTTAACATGTGCAAGGCCCTGGGGTTTCATCCCTAGCACTACAAAACAAACAAACAAAAATCAAACAAAACCAAAAACAAACTAAAAAAGCAGCAATGCATAACAGCCCTGGCTCCTCAAGAGAAACTGCAAAGTCCCAGTCATTTTTTCCTGCAGAGGGGGCAGGAAGTCTTTCTTTGTACTTTAGACCTCCAATGTGATAATTACAAAATTAGAAAGGAACTCAGATGAAGGAAACTCTGTGGCTTCCTTGGTGAAGTAAACCAGTTTTGTTCAGAAAGAGGTGAGCAACCAAAGTCGGAGGAGAAGCAATGCTTGTATCCGCCTCCTGAATTATTGTGTAATCAGCCTCTGATGTGCAGAAAGCCCTGAAGAAACTCAGCAGCAAAAGGAAGTGAATGAGCCAACTACATTGGCTCAGTGCCTGAGGAACACCCTGCTTCGAGGATAAAATTGCACCTTTTGTGCCAACAGGCAAAGGAACCTAGACAGATAATGCTTGGAATTCAACAGAACAAGCTGAAAGAGATCTAGACATTTTTTAAAATGGTGTCTAAAATTGGCCGTTTGTTTGGTTTGTTTGCTTGTTTTAGCTCTTTGGATGAGATGAGGTAGTAAAGAACCCATCCTCTTGTTCTAAGTAGCATCTGTTTGGATGACACATAGGGACATTATGCAGGTAAAAGAGGGTGTGGAATCCTGCTACCTCATACTCCCTCCTAGGTAAATGAAAAGCCAAGGGCTACTATAAAAAGTAATTTGTGTCCAGCTCTTGGGGCAGGGAAGTATTTGCATTCTGACAATGTCATACTCCAAAATTTAACCGAGTGCTATTTCCTGCTCTTGCTCATAAAGTGATTCATGTGACTTTTAGCAGCTTTAGCTTCTTCAGAATGGAGGAACAAGCAAGCCAGTGGTCAATTGATGGGATTATACGTCAGAGTTTATTTTGGAAGAAAGGGAAGTCAGGGTGAAGATCTTTTATTTCATCAGCTTCATAATTCCAAAGCTACCCAGGCTAAAACTGATCATTAGTCATTCTTCCATTTATGGTTTCCCGTCTTGCTTCCAAATTGTCATGCTTAAATTCGTGTGTGTGCACGTGCATATGCATAAGAAAGCTACTTTTAACTTAAAATTTCTTCCTTCTGTATGACTTTTATGTCACTTTTCTTGTCACTTCTTCCTTTCCATTGTCTACTAGTAGAAGCATTGTAGCATAGGAGGTTGAGGAGGTCTCCTAGTTCAGTAAAAAACCAAAGAGTAAGAAGATAAATGGAACACCGCCCACCAGCCCAGTTTCTGGGCTGTAACCAATAAACAAACATGTGGCCAAATTCAATTAGTTTAAACAAAAAAAGTCTTTAGACTGGTCATGTGTATTACAACCAGATTCAGGTAATGGTGAACGCTACTGTGGTGACTTGACAGAGGAGACCAAAGACCAAGAATTTCAGGATCTGAGAATAAATACCAGCAGTTCACTTGATCTGGTGAAATAGCAATTATTAGGAGTTTACTGTGTGCTCATTATTCTAATCATTTTACAAATATTAACTCATTTAATCCTCAAAACAATACTATTATGCATTTACCATTGCCCTCATTTTGCAGATAAGGAAACTGAGGCACAAGATGGTGTTTGCAGTAGACACAGAGATGAACTGTCCATATTCCTCCTTCAAAACCTTTTCTGCTCAGCTGCCTCCACCCCTCCATCTGTCAACTCCTTCAGGGTAGTCCTCAGCTGTTTGACCCAGCTGATAGTCTTCCCAGGGTAGCCTGCACTGGGTGACTGTAGGAGCCCTAATGAAGGAGATAGCTAAGATTGCGGTTAGCTGTGAGCCATAAGCATTACCATGGTCTCGTGAGACTTGGCCCGGGACATTGCGGATCGGGTCGGAGCCATTTGCATGATCTTGCGAGACTTGGCCCAGGGGATTGTGGGTCGACGTCGGGGCCATTTTGTGGTTGTTGGAGGAGCATGTATGGCGTGTCAGGGTGTTGTTAGAGCTGGAGAGAGAAGCTGACAAAATAAAGAGCCTGTTTGTTTCCAGTCTGCCTCTGAACTTATTCCCGCGGTTTGTTGCTCCAAGCGGCCATCACTTGAGGTGGCAACAGGTGACAGAGGCAAGGTGTAAAGGCCCAATTAGCTCAACATAGGATAGTTCTGGTGGGCCTCAGTAGAGCTCCCTGCCTAGTTAGCTGAAGCTTTGAGGAGGCTGCATCGCATTTCACCATCTGCCTCAGCTGAGGTGACCACTGTCCATGTTTATCCAGGACACTCTCAATTTTAGCAATGAGTGTGTCCCACCCAGGAAACCCTTCCATGCAAACCAGGATGATTAATTGCCTCAGCCCTATTTTGCTCCCTTCTGCTTCTTTCCACAGGTATTGATTTCTAAGAAGCCTCTTGCACCCCAAACTCCATTTCAGTGTTGGCTTCTTGAGAATCATCTACATACCCTGCCTGATTACATTGCTGCTGAGGGGTGTGCCAGTATCAGACTGTGTTCCTTATTTCCAAGTCTCATCCTCCCTTTAGGTAAGTCTTCTGGGCACTGGGACAGGTGCTAGAGAGGTCCATATAGGTTCTCCAGGCTTCATACAGCCAGGAGGAAGTAGTCTCAAGAGTGAAACTAGCTTATGTTTGTAAAATGTGTCAGGCGATGACTAAGTGCTTGCCTGTGAAGAGGGTCTATCAATACCCTTACTTTACAAATGAGAAAGCTAGGGCTTTGAGAGTTTATTTGCCTAAAAGACACAACTCAGGATATTAATCTAGGCTCTCTGTCCTTAGACTCTAGATTCGAGGTACAGATAAAACTGAATAGCTTAGTATTATAAACCAGAAAGGATTGTTTTTTTGGAATAGAGCTGTAGAGTGGATTCAGGGCAGGTCAGTAAAGATGCAAAAAGAGCCCAGGAAAATGGCAGGAGGCTGAACTTTACATTGTTATAAAAGCTAATTAGATACAATTGATCAACAAATATATGAAAAAATGTTCAACATCTCTAGTAATTAGAGAAATGCAAATTAAAACTACTCTAAGATTTCATTTCACTCCTGTCAGAATGGCAATCATCAAGAATACAGGCAATAATAAATGTTGGCGAGGATGTGGGGGAAAAGGTACACTCATACATAGATGGTGGCACTGCAAATTGGTGCAACCACTATGGAAAGCAGTATGGAGATTCCTCAGAAAACTGGGAATGGAACCACCATTTGACCCAGCTATCCCACTCCTTGGTTTATACCCAAAGGACTTAAAATCAGCATACTATAGTGACACAGCCACATCAATATTTATAGCAGCTCAATTCACAATAGCTAGACTATGGAACCAACCTAGGTGTCCCTCAATAGATGAATGGATAAAGAAAATATGGTATATATACTCAGTGGAATATTACTCAGTTTTAAAGAAGGGTGAAATTAGGGCATTTGCCAGTAAACGGTTGGAGTTGGAGAAAATCATGCTAAGTGAAATAAGCCAATCCCACAAAACCAAAGGCTGAATGTTTTTTCTAATATGTGGATGCAAATTCACAATAAGGTTGGGGGGCACTAGGGAAAAATAGCATTAGATCAGGTAGAGGGAAGTGAAGGGAGGGGAGGGAGGGAATGTGGGGATGGGAAAGATAGTGGAATTAAACAGACATTATTACTGTATGTATATATGTGACAACATGACCAATATGATTCTGCAACATGTACACTTTGAAAAATGAGAAATTATATCCCATCTATGTATGATATGTCACAGTGCATAAATGCATTCTACTGTCATGTATAACTAATTAAAACAAAAAAATTTTAAAAAGCTAATTAAAGTTTAAGAATAGAAACATTAAATAATTGTAAGTCCTATATATTGCAATGAAGTAAACCTGTATCACTCTCTCACCTTCTTAGACCTCGAAATTTCAGTAAAGTCTGGTCCAGAAGGGCCTTCCATTTAGTGTGTGTGTTTATAAACCACAAAGGGGCGGCCTGAGCAGAGAACAGGAATTAGCGGACGAAAAACTAGAATTCAGAGTTGAAGGAGCCCTAATTAGGAAGGGCTGTTGTAGCTAGCTGGAAGCCATGGGTTCCACCTGATATGTATGTGACGCACCTGTAGGCACCTGCAAAGCTGAAGGTATATAACCGGGTGAAAGCGGTCCGAGTTAGGAGAACGGAGAATTCAGTCAGCCGGGCAGTCACTCGGTCGGTCAGAAGAATCAGAGCGGCCAGAACGTAGGCAGAGCGGTTACAGAAGAGAAACCAGATAGAAGAAGTAATGACTGGTCAGAGTTAGGCCGAGACTCCTGAGGAAGACAGAAGACAGAAGAAAGAAGAAGGAAGAAAGAAGAGAGAAGAAAGAAGCTCTAGTCTTTCTCTAAGCTAAGCTCTATCTTTCTTTACTCTACTCTAAGCTAAGAAGACAAGAAGAAAAGCTCGTTCTAATCTTTCTCTCTAAAAATCTTTCTTTCCCTCTCTAAGTTCTAAGAAAGTAGAAGTAAAAGTAGTAAAAGCTTAACTCTGCCTCCGAGAGTTTTTCCTCCCGGTTTTCGGTACCAGGCAGCTTACAAGAGTTAGAGGGGTCATGTGACATTCCTCTTCAAATTCCCTTCCTTCTCACCTGCTTCTAGGCTCAAAGGAATTTGCAGAAAGGTTTAGAAAGTTATAGTACTTTTCACATGCAGGAAATAGACTTGAGCCAAATTTGTCTTCATCTTTAGGGACAGGGAGATTCCAGATGACAGCTGGTCAGCATATGCATGACAAGAAGTTTAGTAAGGCAAATAAAAATTGATGCTGGTAACTAGCTTTAGAAGAGAGAAGTAGGACGGGTAATTGGTATTTGCTTTTTTTGGTGGTTTTTCTGGGTTTTCAAAATTTCAACAACAAATATGTATAACCTTTATAAAAAAAGAACAATAAATTATCAATACCTATTTCTCCTGTGTTCCTGATTATTCAGACTCTTCTGTCCCTTAGGTGTGCCTGAGGAAAAGATAAAATAAACCACATATAAACCATGCCATTGATTCATATCTGAGTGATAGAGCTATGGAAAAATAATCTATGTATCTAGTTAGAACTCATTGCCTTTGTATTAGAAGACCCAAAATGTTCTGGGTCGATACTGTGGGTCTAAGAAGAAGACCCTTTGTCAATACTTGAACTTTGATCAAGTCAAGGTTAAGATTGATTAGGCCAAATTTTACTCTTGATTTTATTCTTGACTCATGTAATTTTGAGTATGCAGGCAATTTTCTCCTCTTAGATTTCCTGTTCTTAAAATGATCAATATTATTTGCAAGTAGAAAATGCTTACAAAAATATTTGTGGTGTCAGAATTAATATTTAATGTAAAGGGGGCTATTATTATGAAATATTTCAATTTTACTGATCAAGCAAATGACCAATATTCAGACCAAAAAAAAAAAAAAAATTATGAACAAATTTCCTTGCTTATTCAAAATAACACAAATCCTAGTATTTAATGAAAAGGTTAATTTAAAACATAAATTTCTACCTAAGTTATTTTGCTGTCCTGTCTTTGTAAACCAAATGAAATTATAAAAGAGGATTCTGACAGTAGGTATTTTGTATATATGTTGTCCAAATAAAAATAAAAATGAAAACAAAAAATAAATAAATAAAGCACAAATTTCTTATTTTTGCTACTCTTCTGAAGTATTTAATAGGAAAACAAAATAGCTGCTTATTATTTTTGAAAAACCCAAATCCTGTGGGGTACAGAGGGATGAAAGCTACATGATTTCATGTCTTGATCTATCATCTTTTACTTGTAAATTTCCATATCTGGGTAAGTAATAGTTTAAAAATGTATACTCTTTGTGCTTTTAGAAAAATGAACAGACCCTGAGTGAAGGCATGGGAAGTTTAAGTGTCCTTGTAATATCCTGTTGCCATCTGCCTAGTGGTGCTCTCCCACTGAGCCATATCCCCAGCCTTTGCTATTTTTTATTTTGGCAGGATCTCACCAAATGGCTGAGGCTGGCCTCAAACTTATGACTCTCCTGCCTCAGCCTTAGGAGTAGTTGGGATTACAGGTGTGTTCCACTGCCCCTGCTTAGCTTTGCTTCTTCTGCTGAGATGATGATGCCTTCTGAGGACCTGATTTTGCTTCTGCTTCTGGACCACTGGTAAGATTCACTCCTGGGGTTTAATTGATGAATAAGTACATTGAAACTTATAGGGATTTTAAGATTTATTTCTTGCTAGAGAGGACTTGAGAACTGTGAGGATGTAAATGTTAGGAGTGGTTGTAAATTTTAGAACTGAGAGAGCTTGCAAATATCCTAACCAAATGCATGAGACATCCATTTACTGTAATGACAGCAAACAATTATTTCTTTTTCAATTTATCTTTTTGGGTAAGATAGAAAATAAAAAACTGTATCTAAGGTAATATACTATTTTCAAGTTTTTTGTATGATCATTTGAAAACTTGTTTCTCTGGTTTAGATCTCACTGTAGAAAACCAGGTATAAAAGACATTTCAGGGATAATTGGAAGAAAATTTGAATGTGGGCTAAATATTAGGTGATAGTCCAGGCATGGCATGTGCCTGTAATCAGAACAGCTCGGAAGGCTGAGGCAGGAGGATCATGAGTTCAAAGCAGTCTCAGCAACTTAGCAAGGCCCTAAACAACTCCATGGGACACTATATAAATATAAATATAAATATAAATATAAATATAAATATAAATATAAAATATAAATATAAATATAAAAAGGGGCTGGGAATGTGGATCAGTGGTTAAGCACCCCTGAGTTTATTTCCCAGTACCAAAAAAAAAAAAAAAAAAAAAAAAAAGAATGAAAAAGAAAAAAATATTAGGTGATAGAAAAAGTTCACTGTAATTTTGTTTGGTTAGACAATCTTATTTTAGCTCTGTAGAAAACTGTTCTTTCTTCAAATTTTAGTGATGTATGCTGAAGTACTCATGAATTGAATGTGATGACATTTTTAATTTACCTTTCAAACATCAATGTAAAAAGTATTGAGTTACAAAAATTGAATTTGTTTCATCTCTCATGCTTTTGGTTTACATTATTATTCATGATTTTTTTCTTCACATATCATCTTACTTTGTTTTTTTACTTCTTTACTTATAAATGTATTCTTTTATTATAAAGTAATGTAATAATACTGTATTATAGAAAATTGAAAAATTCCCATTTTCCCATCACAAATGTCATTAACAGATGCATTTTCTATTTTTTCCCCTGAATTATATTGTGTTTTATTTTAATCATAGTTTATGTACAATTTGGTCTACTGTGTCTTCCCCTGAGCATTGTACCTTAAGTCTTGTGTCCTCTTAAATTTCCTAACATATAACCTTCCAGTGGTATTACAAGGAAAGTTGTTTTTAAGTTTCTTGTATCCCATGCTTCTCCCTACTATGAATCTAATGGTAGGTCAAGTCCAGGTGACCATTTGCTGGCCACATGTGGGCCTCATGGCCAGTGTGGCACAGCTGGAATGGACAAAGAAGTGAACAGTACCACAAGGAAGCCTGTGCTCTGCTGTCCCTTGCCCTACCCCCATTCCCACACATGATATACTTGCAGCCTTTGGGTCTCCTGTAAAATGGGGACAAAGTCCATTGCATATTTCCATAACACCAAAAGATCACTCCTCAGGTGCCTTGCCACTCACAAGGGGAAAAACAGAATTTTACAGTGATGAAATCTGGGGGCCACCACCCAAACCCAGTGACCAGTTTTGGTATCACTAATAGTGAGACACTAGAATAAATTATATATCTCTTGATATGAAGCAATATGAAGTACAGGCTTTTATCTGTGAAGTATTGCTGCCAAATGTTTTATCTACATCTAATCAAGCTCTTATATTTACATTTTAGTTTATAAGAAATACAGAGAATCAAGGAAAACATGAAGCAATTTCAGAAGGAAACAATCACACAGTTGGGACATTCTATAAGGCATCTGATCCAGACTTCTCAACAAATCAGTCATGTGAAGAGGAAGGAGATGGAAGGAGATGGAAAGGGGCTGTTTTATATTTGAAAAGACTTGGGAACCATACACCAAAATGCAATGTGTATTACTTATTAGGTTCCTGATTTTAACAAACCAGATATAAAATAAATTCAATGAGGAAACTGGATATTAGATGATAATAGGAATGACTGAAATTTTGTTAGGTGTGATAACAATATTGTGTTACCCAAGATAATATCCTGATTTTTTGGAAATGGATGTTCATTGTACTCTTCTTTCTACTGACCAATATATTTTAAATATTTTGTCATTAAAAAGTTTTCTGAGAAGAGACTGGAGGCAGGGAAGGGAGATGTTTTCTATGAGCCAGACAGGGTGTTTCCTAAATGCTTTCTCTATCCTATAAACAAATTATTATTCAAACATGAAAGAGGTGATCATGAAATAATATAAAATATAAAGTTCCATATGATTGAACAGACCAGATTTTCAGCACTTGTTGTAGAATTTCATCTCATTTGCTTCTCTCTGAGTTGGGGATAACAAAGGCAAATAGACTTAAAAAGGGAATACCTACAGCAACGGTTTTGCTACACAGGAGGAAAGAGCAAAGAGCCACCATAAATATTTATTAAGCACCTACTGCATGCCAGGCACCATGACAAGAGTAGAAGATTCTACAATAAGCAAGGCCAATGTGACCCCTGCCATAATGGAAGATACTCTTTGGGGGGGAAAGGCAGACAAAAACATGCAAACAGGCACATAACATAACTTTGCAGAGTAATTCTTCCTGTGGAGGAAACACAAAAAGGCTGCAAAACAACAACAAACAGATGTGCTGGCCAGGAAAGGGGTCTCTCTGGAGGCACAGTCAGGCTGCGTCCTGCAACAGAAGGAACCAGCTGGAAGAAAGGTGAAGAGAAGATCCCTTTAGGCAGAAGACAGTGTGTACAAAATTCCTAATGGGGACAAAGGAACTGAAGAAAAACAGTTTGATTTAGGTGTAGCATGCAAAGGGCACTGTGGCTCAAGGCAAATTAGAGAAGTTGCTTTTAGGCCATGTCAAGGAATTTAATCTTTTTCTACATGCCATGGGAAGCCAGATTCAATAATATTTATTTATTTAAGAGTATTCCACTTTTAAGAAGACTGAGGGCAATTGCTAACATAGTAAAGGCTTAGGCGCCACAACCACATAACTTACACTCCAGGCACACTTAACCATTCACTATAAGTCTTTCAGTTCTAACTAGATCCTTCCCTCCTGCCAGTATGGCAAACTGATATTCATCTGTGTATCAGGAATCTACTGCTGCATGACAAATTGTTCAAAAAGGACTAAAACCAACAATGAACCTTTATCATCTCATAGTATGAGGGAGTCAGGGGTTCTGGAGTAGCTATGCTGTGTGGTTCTGGCTCAGGGTCTCTCATGTAGTTGCAGTCAAGATGTTGGCTGGGCTTGCAGACATCAGAAGATGAAACTAGAGGAGTAACTTCCAGGATGGCTCACACACATGGCTGTTGGCAGGAGTCCTCGGTTCCTCAATAGCTGCCACATGGTTCTCTTCATGGAGCTTCGTGAGAGTTCATAGGACAGGGCAGCTGAACAATCAAGGAAGAGAGTAAGGAGGAAGCCACAACGCTATTGATAAGTCTTAGAACTAACACACACTGTTACTTCTACAATATTCTATTAGTGTCATTAAGAGATAAGTGACTATGTCCAGCCCACACTTGAGGGGAGGGAAGTTGAAAGCAGGAGTGTCCAGAATTTGTGATATATTTTTAAACTACCACATTTGGTGACCCAGTTCAAATGTGGAAGCTTCCTTGAATTTACTGAGTGGAGCTAGTTATTCTGTTTTCTCAGTGTCCATCTTTTATAACTCTTGTTCACTGTGTTCAGTTTATCTAGCTTTCTCACTAGACTGGAAGCTCCTTCAGATCAAGAGAACATGTCCTATAATCATTTGCATCTTTAATCTACTCACCAATAAAATTTTCAGAATACCACAGATACTATCATCCACCACTCACCATTTTCTTGATTTATTCTTTGTACTTTACACACACACACACACACACACACACACACACACACACACACACCCCTACCTTCCAACTAGATGATAAACTCCAAAAATAAGACTATGTTATTCATCTCGCTTTTTAAAGTCCTCCTAGCACCAAAGGCAATACTCTGCACTATAGTGATAAATATATTTTCCTGAGGATTAAACAAGAGAAGGCACTTCAGAGTTCAAAAATCTCTCCAGATTCTTTGGTAGTCAGAACATTTGCTGGCTACGCCAGTTCTGTGCAACTCTAATGAAGATAACCTCAGTTCACAATGTATCAGACATTCTGTATTGAGAAAGACCTCTGAAGCACAGGGATCTTTTGTTCTGCTTCTGCTTTCTTATTCTTTGGGGGATGATGGAGCTAACAATGTGAAGCCCCCTTTAGCATTCATTGGTCAGAACTTGGGCAAATCTTGCTTTAATTTTTCCTCTAAAATTGAAAAGCCATATTTCCTTTCATATTGCAAAGTATCATCTTGCCCTTGTCCTTAGTTTCTAGAATGTTCTCAATTTAGGTAGCTTTTTCAGGGTGAGTGAAAGGTCTAGATGGCCTTGATTCTTATGCCTAGAAGGCTTTTGATATTCTTTGAAGTCTTCTGTTACAGATTTCTTTGAGTGTGGGAGAAGGAGTATGATCAGTGCTGAATCCATGACAGGTTCAGGGTAGGAGAAGGGGAAGGGAGGTAAGCAGAGGCTGGAACATGGCCTGCTCTTCTGTCCCCTTCACTTGGACAATGAAGTTCTTTCTGTTGGTCTCTCATAAAGAATCAAAATAACTGCACATTAAAAATAAAGGAAAACAACGGAAACACTCCCAGCAAAATAGCCTAGGCAGCATATTAGAGGGCCACTTCTGTCCCAAAGGAAAATTCAAATACCTATCAACTCCTCTCCTTTCTCCAGCCTGTAAAGACAGAATTTCCCTAATCAGACAAAAATGCCAGTTTTTCCTGTTTATTTTTAAAAAAAACTTTGCTTTATAATTATACATAATAGTGGGGTTCATTAAGCCACACTCGTACATGCACATAACAGTTTGCTCAATCTAATTCCCCAGTACCTTCCCTTTCCCTCCTCTCCTCGCTCTGTTTTACTGTTTCTAAGAAGGTGATCCATGTGTGCTAAATCAGGTAATATGGTCAGCCCCGAGGCCCTCAAATGATGATGGTTCTAATGCTAATATTGAGTGGGTTGCCTGGCACTGCAAAAACGAAGCTGAGATAAAATCCTGGCAGACCTCTCCAGCAGGAAAAGCAAATGGGTTCTGAAGAAAGAGACAGAGAATCTGGATTTCACTAGGTGGCATTTATTTGGCTTGGACACATGCACATTTTACATGTCTCATTTAAATAGCCCATCAAACTCGAAAGGAAGAACTGGGATTTTAAAGATGTTTGAAAGAGGTGTGTCCCAAGAAACTTCCCCTCTCCGAGAGCGTGCAGGAAGCATCTTGAGGGAGGAGATCACCTCCACCCTAGGAGAGGACAGAAGACAGAAGGGTATTTGTTTCACAGAGCAGCTGACAGTACAAATTACTGTTTTCTTTGTTAAACAGATTTGTGAGACATGTTAGTACCCTGCCCGACTGTTGTCAGAAAGAATGGAGGGTAAAGGATAAAACTGTAAATTGCTAGTTAGTTATCCTATAATCCAGTCTGGACAAATCTGGAATTCATGCTTATGTTTTATTTAATTTCAAATTTAATGCTAAATCTGGATCATCTAACATCTTCTGACGATGATTTAAATGATAAATGAACTTGAAAATAAAATCAGAAAGATTAAGAGTTTTAAAAGAAAATCATGTCAGTTCATCAGCTCTCTCCCCTATGGTTCTCTTTTCTAAGTCAACTAAAAAAGTATTTCATCATGTGCCTTCAATTAAAGCTCTGTGTCCACAGAGAGGCACAGTAGAGTGTGTTTCACTTAGTCAAGAATGTCCAGTGGTTTGGTCACTAGAAAATTAATCTCCAACAGACACTTCTGTTCTGTTTCATGATGTGAAAAAACTGAACCTTAGTGATTAGGGAAATGGCCTTAAAACATTTCTCCTATTTCTTTCTTGTCCTTCCCTTCCCTTCCCTGTCTTTCCTTCCTCTCTACCTCCCTCCCTTCCTTACCTTCAGTTGTTTCTTTCTGTAATTCACTCTTTCTTTCTTTCTTTCTTTCTTTAGCATTTCATCTCATTCACTGTGGTTATTACCAGCATATTAACTTAGCCTGAGCATACTAAATATAATTATCTGGGTGGGACAAGCACACTGACATGCTAAGAAACACTGACTAATTTCACTAACTGCCCCCAACCAAACTGGAGATGTCATATGATAAGCATGGTGTGCAGAGGCTGCACTATAGGAAGGTGAGAGAAGAGGCCCTGTGCCAGCTGAGAAGGTGTAGTAGGGATGGCAACCAGGGCCTGCTGGGAACAACGTGTATAATCCACTTGAGGTAAACCAGGACCCTCTCATTCTTAGCTTTCTCTAGACCTTGAGTGGATGGCTCATAATATGTAGGTCTATCTGATGAGCCTTGCTGGTCTATACTTGGCAATCATGGTACTCACTGTAATGCAGGGCCCAGGCTCAGGAGCAAGACCATCTTTTTTTTTTTTTTTTTTTTTTTGGTACCAGGGATTAAACCCAGGGATGCTTAACCACTGAGCCACATCCCCAGCCTTTTTTATTTTTTCTTTTGAGAAGGGTCTTGCTAAGTTGCTTAGGTCCTCACTAAGATGCTGAGGCTGGCTTTGAACTTGCAATCCTCCTGCCTCAGCCTCATGGGATGCTGGGATTACAGGCATGTGCCACCCCCCCAACCCCCCCAACCAAGACCATCTTGGATCAGAGTGACTCTTGGGGAAGTGAGCTCACTGCCCCAGTTCTCAGCCTTCACATCTATAAAAGGGGGAAGATAATAGACTTTTGCTGATGCTGCCGTGAGGTCTAAGTGTGATAACATACCTAAAGCTCTTAGAATAGAACCTGGCATAAATGTTGGCTGACATTTGATTTTAAAAAACGCTTCGTTTCCAGATGGATTTTTCTGAGTTTAGCACTTTTTTCCTGGTCACCACCCCCAACTGTCTGGAGTGTCCATATGTGCCCTGGGGATATTTTGTGGCTTTTATTATCCCTTGGAAGTGTTTACATAGATATTCTGCATGGCTATTAGAACTCTAATTTTCAAGCTGTGAAAAAAAGTGAAATTCGTTCGGAAAAAAGCTCTAAGCTTTAAATACCTCTAATGTTCTTTGGTTTTAATCTTGTGGCTGCTGTTTAATGCCTCCATGTAGCAATAAATCAGAATCTTAAGATTAAGTATCAGGATCTGAAGGGAAGTATTAAAAATGCTGTTAGCTCCCACTGTTTTGTAAGTCATTAGGTCTTGCCTAGACCCTAACTCAAAAGTATTGTTATTATTATTTTTAAAATATTTATTTATTTGCTTTAGTTGTATACAATGTGGTTTTAGTTTTACGTGGTGCTGAGAATCGAACCCGGGCCGCGCATGTGTTAGGTGAGCGCTCTACCGCTGAGCCACAATCCCAGCCCCTCAAAAGAATTACTAATTCACTCATTCATTCTTTCACTCACAAGCTTTTATTGAGCACTTGCTATGTGTTAGTCACTGTGTAAGACAAATAGTGCGTAGCTCCTCCTTTTAAAGAGCTCAGAGGCTACAGAGATGACAGATGAACAAATGTGTTAGTTACCAAAGTAGAAATTGTCGTTACAAGGGCATAAACTAAATATTGTGGGAACTCAGAGAACCAAGCAACTAATTGTGCCTGAAGGAGTCAGCAAGTGACAATTGTGGGCCTTGAATGGAAAGTAGGATCTTTGTGTATGGTTGTGTGTGTTCATCTGTCCAAGGATTACAGCCAGGGGGAAGAGCAAAGGCCCCTGGGAAGGGAGCTGAGGTCTTCTGGTTAGCACAATCTCTACCTCTTAGAAATGAGAAGTTTATTTTTTAAGTGGGCAAGAGAGATATGGGGAATAGCCCCATCTAGTTTTACACCTTAGACATACTGAGGGTAAAGGGAAAATTTCTATATGATACTTAAAATGTTAAGTCTTTCTTCTTTTTCTTTTCTTTCTTTTTGTACTGGGATTAAACCCAGGATGCTCTATCACTGAGATATACCCACAGCCCTGTTTAATTTTTATTTTGAGACAAGGTCTCACTAAGTTGTGTAGTCTGGTTTTCTGCCTCAGCCTCCCAAATAGCTGGAATTACTGGCATGTGCCACTGTGCTTGGCTGTTACATCTTAAATTTAAAAGTGGATGTGTAATGCTTTTGAATCACATGTATCCCAAAATGTACGTAGTTTGGGATATCATCCACGGTTCCCAAAGAAGTGAGTTTTTTAAATGTGTGTGGGGGGGGGTACTGGGATTAAACTCAGGTGCACTCAACGACTGAGCCACATCCCCAGCCCTATTTTGTATTTTATTTAGAGACAGGGTTTCAATGAGTTGCTTAGTGCCTCGTTGTTGCTGAGGCTGACTTTGAAATTGTGATCCTCTTGTCTCAGCCTCCTGAGCCTCTGGGATTACAGGCATGTGCCATAGCACCCGGCCCAAAGAAGTGTTTTTAAAGGCAGATTTCTGAGAAGGTAAGGAGAATGGGTATCAAAATAAAAAAGATAAACTGATCCAATGATTTTAGAAGTTCATGAAATCAGTACAATGAATACTCATATCCTAATGTGGTTGGAATATGTCCTCCAAAGGCCCATGTGTTAAAGCTTGGTTCCCAGAGTAGTACTATTGGGAGGTAGTGGAACCTTTAAGAGCTGAGGCCTAGTGGGAGGTCATTAGGTCAATGGGAACATACCCTTGAAAGGGATGGTGGGACCCCAGCCCCTTCGTCTCTTGTTTGTCTCCTGGCCAGGAGGTGAACAGGTTTTGCTCTACCATGCATACCCACGATGTCCTGCCCCAACCAAGGTATGCAGCCTCACCACAGGCCCAAAGCAACAGCACCAACCGGTCATGGCCTGAGATCTCCAAAAGTGTGAGCCACTTTTTTTTTTTCTTTTTAAAAGTTAATTATCTCAGATATTTGTTATAGTAATGGAAAGCTAACACATTTATATACCATCTAGGTTCAACAATTGTTAACATTTTTCCATTTTAGCCTCTTGGATTTATAGTAAGTATGTGTGTGTATGTGTATTCTGAACTATTTTAAAGGAAGTTACCAATGTCATGATATTCATACTGAAATACTTCCATCTACATATCTAAAAATTAAAGGCATTCTCCTGTGCAATCAAAGCATGCCTAACACAGTAAAAAATAATTTCCTAATTTCTAATATTGAGTCCATATTTATATTTTCTTGGCAGTCTGTACATTATTTTAATAGCTTTTTTTTTTGACAAGGCAACTCTGTATTTTAATGGGTGGCATAAGTTTTTTGGACCTCTTGGACATGGGCCAGTCTAATTTCTACTCAAACAGTATTTTGCACCCTACCAGATTGATTTGAAGCCTGAAATAGCACTTAGGCTTGGATAAGTACACATAAATGCACAGTGAAATGGAATTGATCTGCTGAGAAAGGCTAAAGAAAAGAAGGGCTGGGATTTAAAAAGAGTAATAGTCTAAGACCCTTATCCTTTCAGGCCGAGTATCTCCAAAAGGTTGTTCTGTTTTTTTCTTTTTTTTTTTTTTCTGACAGCCTTGGAGAGATTAAAATGATCATAAAACAAAAATGCTAGCAGAAGACACTCGACTTTTCTTCTTGACACTTCACAATGGACTTGGGCATTTTAATCAGCTCACAGGGCATTTTTAAAAAACCAAGGCAAGAACATTCTGAATGCTTTTCAACATCACTTTCTCACACCTCTCCTCACCATCTCACACCACCTGAGATTCAATCAGCACTGTGACAACTCCTGCCAGACTCTGCTCCCCAGGCTCAGGTCATCTTCTGATTAAGGTGCCTGGCCTAAAGATGCGCTGACTCCTGACAAGATGAGAAATGCCCATTCTACCAGGAGAAATGAAGAAAGGAGAAGAATTAGAGCATAAGAAAAGGATTTGGGACCAAATGATATGCACTTAAAATTTTTCTTGAAATAATCTCCAATTTGTAGAAAAGTTATAAGTAGAAGAATTTTTTTCTAGAGCCCTGAGAATAATTAGCCAATCCAATGTTCCACAATCCCCTATATCCACAACACAACCATCAAAATAAGGGAATGAACATTGATAAATCACTATCATCAAATACTCAGATCCCATTGAAGTTTCACAACATTTTTTTTTCCATAGGAAAAAGTTTTAGTGCAATCACAAATGACCTTTGTTATGTCTCTTTAAACTGAAAGAACAGAGGCTGTCTCACCAGATGAGGCCCCAGGACCTTGAACTTCCAGAATTGTGAGCTAAATAAACCTCATTTCCTTATAACATAGCATATCTTGGGTATTTCATTATAGTAGTGAAAACCATATTGTATTAATTAATGTATTAGGCCTCTTCCTCCATTTTCAGTTAGCAGCATAACATCTTTGAATGAATATTTCTCTATCCACCCCCCTCCCCATTGTTTCTTTTGTCATACCTTTATCATATCACCTTCTCTGGCTCTGGCACTCCTGCCTCTTTCCTGTGAGGAGCCTGATGATTACATTGGGTTCACTTGGGTAATCTAGGATACTCTTCCCATCTCAAGATCCTTAATTTAATGACTCTTGCAAAGTCCCCTTTGCCATGTAAGGCAAAATATTCACAGGTTTTGGGGACAGGAATGTGGACATCTTTGAGGATCTATTATTCTGCCTTCCACATTGTGTATGTTTGTGTATACACGTATTTCAGTCCATTAACTGCAGGGTTCATTCTGGGCCTCTGTTTCAATATGTTCAACTCCCTTCTCTAAGAGTGAGAAACCTGCCTTTCATTATCCTTAGTGAGTTACTTGTTTGATTAATCTCCTTTATGTAGCCAGTCTTCTATTCCACTTCTGTCCTCTTACCCTTAGGAGGACATTCTCCCACTCTGCTTGGACTCTGATACTTTACATCTGGCTGCCCTTCCATGGGGACACCCTCCTCCCCCCACTCCAATTCTGCCACCCTAGGCCAAGCTGTCCCTGTTGGAACACTGTTGAGCCCTGCTCAGGCTCTGACACCCTACAATGAGCAGCCCTGCTGAGACTGCAGCACCCACTGTGGACATCCATGCTCTCACCAGTAGGCCAAAGTACCCTACTAGACCCAGGCACCTTGCTCTACCCCTAATGGTTTTAGGATCAAATCATTGAGAGAGGGAAGAGAAAAGAAAGTAAAGCCCAGTTACATATTTTTTGGAGGGAGAAAGAGCACTGAAAATTCGATCCAAACAAGAGTGGGAAATGTGGAATGCTGAGGTGGGGAGATGAGGTGGAATTGTCTACAATAGAAGACTTAAGGCTTGAAGAAATAGTGACTGTTGGAATTGGCCACTGTTCTTGGGCCTGTTTGCATTTTTGAGGAGTTGACTCATGTTTTTCTGGGCTGAGAATGCTGCCACTTGCCTGGATTCTCATCAAACCACTTTTTATTAAAAAACCACCCTTTGGCTCCCGATGTTTTTTATGCTGATTAAGAAAACTGATTTGGCTAAAAGGAACAAGGGGGCTGATTGTTGCTCTGTCTCTCAAAGCAGGAGAGGATTTTGATTTGAGTTGAATGGGAATTTATGTCTGAGGCACTTTAAAAAATGAAATTTGGAAATAAGCACATGAACTATGTTTGAACTATATTCCAAGCTTGCTGAACAGAAATGTTTCAGATCCTCTTAACCTGGAAAAGCCCATTGCAATTGCCTTTTTAATCCCTTCTTTTTCCTTAAAATCAAGCGCCTTCTCACATTGCTTATCATTAATCTGCCTACTGAGAAAGGCACTTCAAAAATAAACTGAAGTTTAATGATGTTTGAAGTTTTTACTTTCTGAGGGGATGGGAAACTCTCTTCACCAGGCTCCCAGGGAGAGGATCTTTCTGCATTGAGACCAGGGACGACCATTTCTAAGGGGGGTGGTTACACAGAAAGCAGAAGGGTGTGGGTTCTAATCTCAGTTCCTCCATGGCTTCCTTCCAAGTGACTTTAGGGGAGTCATTTAATTTCCACATGCTGGATTTTCACATTTGGTCTGCCCTTTCTGCCACATGGAGCTAACACTATTCCTCACCCACTTATCTCATAGGGATCTCATAAGGCTGATTAATGAATAGGGCGGTCAAACATTGCGTATATATGACGAGCTAAGAAAAGTGAGCCCACGAGTCTCTTCAAATTAGAGATGATCTTTTTCTTTAGGAATGAGCTATACTTACAGTGCTGGTATTTTTTGTTGTTGTTGTTATTTCTGTTTATCTTATTCATTTAACTCATGCCATTATTAATTATATCCTATAATAATATGCTTGGTTTAACATCGATGAAGTCATCCACTTCAATAATTTTCTTTTTTTTTAAATCTACTTTCTAGGTGCCCAACACTGTCTGTATTAGAATGGAAAACCCTAAGTAAAACCCAAATTATGGGAAGTCAGACAATGTGAAACATTTATGAGTAAATTCATGCTTATATTGCTACTACTCACTCTGATGATTTATTTGTTTGAATGAATATTTCTTTTCTTATCACAAAAATTACTGGAGGGAAGCTAAACTTTAGTTTCCTATTTGTGAAAGACACATCTTAGTTTTTTAGAGGAAGGGCTCTCTATTAGCCAACTTCTTATGACAGTTCTTTTAAAGGCCTGGTATTCCACTTAATGAATTTCCAGAGTTGTTCTTTGCTGAAAAGGATTTTAACAAAAACAAGGCTGCCCATTTGCAGTGCCAAGCACATAGTAAAATGAATACCATCAGTATATGTTCAATTTATGAGCCAGATTGTACATGGACTGAAAACTTAGCAAACAATGATTAGTTCATACTCCTGAAAATTTCTCATTTATTCATACGTGGAAAGAACTGCTTTGCACAGCATCCCCTTGTCCCTGCAGATGGCCACTGTCTTCAATGGCATTATGTCTGAACTCCCCAAAGCAGGAAATCTTCATGCTTTTGTATCAACCAGAGCTGACATCTAAGTTCAAAATGCCAAGGGAAGAATGAAAAACACAAAACAATATAATACAGAATGGGAAATAAGGGTTTGGCAACTTTGTTTCCAGTTGTTGGCTTTGGCTCTGAATAGGGCTTCTGGTTGGCTGCAGTAGGAAAACTTTTGGACTATTTTTGACAGATTTAACAGGCCACATGAAATTTCTATTATTACTTCAATCTTGGCTGCTTCTAGTGCATAGAACCAGCTGCTTTATGTCCCTGTCCTGCAGTGTGTCATTTTTGAATGTAGATCTGGTACTCAGGGGCTCTCCCAGGGCCTGTGTGAGGACCAATACCTTTTAGAGGTGAGACCACCACAGTAAGATCTTTATAATTTTATAGCTGTGTATGTTTCTGGAGGGCAATCAAGCCAACCTGTAATTTTTTTCTTTTTCTAAAACTGTGTCACGATTAACTGTCAACATCTGAGCTACCAGCAAGCCCTTAAATCAGAAACTAGATGAAACCCCATAGAATTACAACGTAGAGATCTGTACAAGCCCCAGTAAGCATGTTACCAGCTCTTCAGGTAGCACTCATATGCAGAGCTTGCTTTTGTTCCCCAAAACTTATTTTCTCCTCTGTTTAAGGAGGAAGAATGAGGCAGGTTAAAGAAACTTCTTGATTCCTTTAAATAGAATCCATGAAGCTTCAAGGGTTTAAGGTAATAATTTTAAAATATCTTTGTATGTTGTAATATTGGGCACTGAAAAAAACCCCAGGGGCCTGTGGTCTGACCCACTGATATTAGTGCTCCCTGACCTCCCAAGCAAGAGGGTGTACTTGTCCATCTCTTTAGACCTTGGATCATGACCTTGGATCTAGACCTTGGATCACTCTATGATATGCCAGAAGGTTGACATTGGCTAATTTCTCTTATCCTTAGAAATCCTGAGCTTTAGGAAATAGAAGTTATCCAGGGGACAACTTTTGAAATGGATTTTTCTTTCTTCTTGCTCAAATTGCATTGCCTTGAGAACCATTAAAAATGGAAGAGCGATGTTGCAGGTAAATGGATGAAGTTGGAGAATATAATGCTAAGTGAAGTTAGCCAATATTAAAAAAATGCTGAATGTCTTCTCTGATATAAGGAAGCTGATTCATAGTGGGGTAGGGAGGGGGAGCAAGGGAGGAATAGACGAACTCTAGATAGGGCAAAGGGGTGGGAGGGGAAGGGTGGGGGTAGGAGGTTAGGAATGATGGTGGAATGAGATGGACATCATTGTCCAAAGTACATGTATGAAGACATAAATGGGATGAATATACTTTGTACACAACCAGAGATATGAAAAATTGTGCCATATATGTGTAATATGAATTATAATGCATTCAACTGTCATATATAACAAATTAGAATAAAAAACCAGAAAACAAAATGGAAGAGTGAAGATAAAAAAGGAATGTCTTTATACAGATTTGTTGATAGAAAATTGAACCAAGAAAGATCCAGGATTCCAGAACGTTCTGACTTTGCCACTGATTCACTTGTTCAGTGACCTCAAGACAATTGTCTTCCGTGTTTTAGAACTCAATTTTACCATTTGTAACATTAGTTTTCTGACATGAATTACACAGCTAAAGTGGCAGGTGGGTTAACAGCCTGGGTTTTGGAAGCAGATTACCTGATTTAATTCTAGCTCTACCATTTATAAGTCGCACAACTTTGGGCAAGTTAAGCTCTACCATTTATAATCGTGCAACTTTGTGCAAGTTACTTATTTTATCTCCATGCCTCAGTTTCCTCATTTATCAAATGGGGATAATAATAGTACCTACTCCATAGGATTGTTGTGAGGAATACACAGGATGATATAGCTAAAATGCCTGACACACAGCACCTAATCAGCATTGGTAATACTGTTACATTACTTATCTGGAATTAATATTGGTATTATTATTATAATTAAGTAGAGATACTGAAGTCCAGAGAGGGAGAGAAATAAGCACGAAGAAATTTACCTTCACCACCCTAATTTTTTTTTTTTTTAGTAACCTGGCCACTTTATACAGGAGACATGATTTCAAGAACTTCCCCCGCAGATGTGGATTCACTGGAAACATTTCACAATTATCTCCTTGTGATGTCAGAAATGATGTTTAAGGAAGGAGCCAAGTGACGCAAGGTCAGGGAACAGACAGGGAGGTCCCTGCCTCTGTCACCAGTGGGGCTAAGCTGAGGTATCTGCAGGATCTTCAGCAACATCCTCATAACAATTATTTTAGTTGGCATTTGGATTTTATAAACATTAATTAGTTGGATAAGGTATGGGCTATGTCACTCCATGGGCTGGGTTAATTGAGTTGCAGATAAACAAATACTTAGAGATGACACATCCCAAGGTGATCACTTACAGAGAAGGGGAGACCCAAAGCACTCGAGATGAGGCAAGAAGTCAGTGGAAACTTGGGTTCCATCTTGGTCTTGTCATCCTGGGCTGCCCCTTCTTCATCTTTTCAGCTTCTTCTCTGCTTGTACTCCTCACGGCCTGTTCTCTCTCCAGCTCTGCCTCTCCAAGGATCCAGGGCTGTCCTGTGCTCAGGCTTTCACTCATGCTGCTCCCCTTGGGAAGCTTCCTTTTCTCATCCTGTTGTTAAATTTTACTCATTGTTTAAGGCCTTAAGCATAAACTTTGCTCCCCACGTATCTTGCTACACTGCTGCTCTCATGGTTTCTTCTCAGCATGTACAGGAATTATACACACAAAGACGCAACTTTCATTTCTTTGTTATAGTCAAAGCATCCTGTCCCAGCAAGTGGCAAATACAATTCTTTCTTTATGTCCTTTGTTCCACATGTTTTGAATGCCTACAATGTGGCACATCTGTGCTAGCAGCTAAATATAATGTGATATTATTCCCATTTCATAGATTTTTTTTAAAATGAGAATTTAAGATATAGTTACTTGTTCAATACCCCACAGTTATGACAGGATTGAGATTTAGATCTGAGTCTGTCCTTTCTTCCAACTTTCTGGAGAGTTTGTCTATTGAGTGTGAACAAGTCATGGTGAGTTGGTAGGAGGGGTGGGAAAGCCTTATGAGAGATCTGGAAAAGAGCATGACAGAGGAATTGGTTATCAGATTAACTGAGTGATTGGTGGGTGGGGTGGGCAGAGTGTTCAGAACTAAGGATGGGAAGGAGGCCAAATGGAATCCCAGGAGGGCCAGAAAGAGATAGGGCTTTGGAGGTGGCAATGGCCAAGTATCTCTGACCTCCTTTCCTGTGGGGAATCTTGACCAAACTGGGACTGAGTGCTGGCCAGGGGCCTAGTGCTGGGGTAAGATACATTCCAAACAGCCAAGTGAGGAGGTCTACGGGATGAATGCAAGCTCTGCTCTCAGGAGGGGAGAAGGCCAAACTGGACCAGTTCTTTAGTCTCTGAACCCAAGCTCTGGAAGTGAGGCAAGAACTGGAAGTTGAGGCTGACCATCAGGAACTGGGTGGACACTGGGATGGAGTGGAGAATCAAGAGTAAGTGTGGGAGTCAGGCACAGTGGCATATACTTGTAATCCCAGTGGCTCAGGAGGCTGAGGCAGGATTGTGAGTTCAAAGCCAGTCTCAACAACTTAGCAAGTCCCTAAGAAACTTGGCAAGACTCTAAAAAATTAAAAGTGCTGGACATGTGGCTCAGTGGTTAAGTGCTCCTGGGTTCAATCCCTGGTATGAAAAAAAAAAAAACAAAAAGTATGTGTGGGAACAGAGCTTGGGCCCAGGGTACATCTGGTGAATAGCTATTGCTTGACATAGCTTCAAAGGGCAAGGCTGGACTTGTGTGGCTTACAGGTACAAGGACTGGAAAGAAAAGAAAATGAAGGGCCTTATATCATCAACTTAAGGTGGTGATTTTAAAAAAGATCTCTCTTTTTTTTTTTTTTTCTGGTGAGAGAATAAGTTGGCTAAGGGAGGAGAGGGAAGGCAGGAAGCCGCTGGTGGCAGAATCAGCCTCTGTAGAGTTGATCCATTGGAAGCAGCAGACAGATGAGTAAAATTCCCAGTCTCAGAAAAATGCAATTTGTCTAGGAGGAGCTGTATTAGATTTTTCTGGAAGTTTCACGGTTGTTCATGGGAAGGCTTCTGCAGGCAGGCTGAGGATATTTTGGGGGTTGTGATTCCCTTCCACAAATATTCATCTATCCATTCATTGACTAATTATCTGTTTTGCATATATCCTTGTGCTCAGTATTGCTCTGGACACTGGAAACAGTGGGAACCAAGGCATCAATGTCTCTGAATGCATGGAGATTTGTTGTTATGGAGGGGACAAATAAATACAAATGAAGGTACAAATTTGGAAAGTGAGTGTTAGGAGAGAGAAGAGGGATATAATTTAGATTAGGGTGAGGAGGCCTTTCTGAACAAAGATATCTAAACCGAGAACTGATGAATGAGTCATCAGGGAAGACCCTTCCTAGTTGAAAGTATGGCATATGCAAAATCTTTGAGTTAGGAAACAATGTGTAATTTCAAGAGTGGTAGAACAGCATGTTGGAATTCAGTTAGCAAAGGAGATGTGGGCTGGAAAAACAGGCAGGGGCCTGGCTCTGTAGGGCATCAGAAATTTAACATTTTATCTCATATTCAAAGAGAAGCCAGTAGAGAGTGGTGATCAAGGTAAAGACACCAAGAAGGGATGTTTTAGCTTTGGAAACTACATGGAGAATGGATTGGAGGGGGAAAATGAGAAATCCAATGAAGAAGCTGCCGTAGAAGCTCAGGCAAGAGAAGACTATATCCAGAAGGAGTAGTGGCAATGAAGATAGAGAGGTGACAGAAATGGGTTGTACCATATTTTCAAGGTCAAGACAAGGTCCAGGGGACTTCATGATATATTATAACCTCTGAAAGTGAAACAACTTTTGAAAATTACATGGATTGTAGGGACAAAATTGTAAAATTTGTTTTAATGCCAAAATTTTAATAAAATGTTGAATTCTTTCCAACATCTACCAGGAAAGAAAATTATCTGTCTTCTTTTGATGATCCCAGCAAGTCAGCACATTGGGTTATGAGTAGACAACTCTGAAGTTGTACATTTTATAATTTTAAAGCTAATGTTCTCTTAGTTGCAACCATTAATCTTGTGTTTTCTCCAGTTATATTTGTATATATGAGACTGCAGTCTGGATGAATTTTACCAGATATGAGTCTCCTTGGTGAGAGGGTCACAAAGGGACAGTGAGGATGTTATGTGAGCTGAAATCAAGACAATGCACACAGCACAGGGCAGACAGCAGCTGTCCCCCTCTGGAATTGCTGGATGCTGTATGAATCTGTGTTTTAAGAGAGCACCTTCTTAGGAAAATATTCTTTCTGGCAAAGCAGTTTACTACAGATTTTACAAATAATAATAGAATAATACAAATACATAGATGGTCTTAGACTTCAAGGATTTTAAAAGTGAGGATATTTAAAAGACCTATAGAGAATTCCAATTTGTTAAATATGAACAGATAAGTCCCATGGATGAAATCTGTTCTAAATGTGTTGTGTTGGGGCTGTGTTTTTGAGAATGAGGAAAAAGTACAAAGCAACAAAACCCCCAATACTGCATTTCCCTCTTTCAGTCTCTTCTCTCCCACCCTAGATACAATCCAGAAAAACATTTCAAAAGCAAGAGCTGCAGAGCAGCCCTACCCTGGCTTTCTCCTCCTGATGCCTTCCCTTTCATTTGCTCTGCGTCTTCAAATGAAAAACCCGGAGGGGCAGTTCTGTGGAGTCTCTGATGGGACCCTCCTTGGATGTGCCATACGTGGTAACATTTGACATTTCCCTAATTCAGAGTGTTGGGATGGCAGCAGACTGCAAGTGAGAGGAATCCTAAAAGACTAAGAAAGATAAATATCCTTGCTTTGTCCTTTTGAGACTGCAGTTAAGCATCTGGAAGTAGGACACCATCGCAAACACAGCTGAATAATGAGCAGGGCCCCAGGGAATCTTTAATGTCCCTGCAAGATAGACAGGGCTTGGGTTTTGAGTTCCCCTTTCTGAAGACTCCAAATAGACAAGGAGATAAGGAGATGGAAGGAGGAGAATAGAAAGTGGAGCCAAGAGGAAGCAAGCAAGAGTAAGTCACAGCTGGCATTAATTCATTCTTCTGTCTTCATGGATCCTGATGGTTCTAACTACCTCAGGAAGGAGGTCATCTGGCCCCTCATTAAACAACTTTCCCACGGTTTTAACCAGAGCAAGAATCAAGGGACTGGTTGTCTTTACCAGCAAAAAATGGAAAACTTACTTGAACCAACATTAGAATAAAAATAAATTAAAAAAAAAAGATAAAGGAAAGGTAATTTTTTTTCAGCATATTAAGTCATTCTGTTTATACACGGTCCAACTACAACTAAAAAATAAATATTTAGAAAAACATAAATCAGTCTATGTGAACCATTTAGGGGTTTTTCATATCAATTTAAGAAAATAAATGGCCCTTTCTTGTTCAGTGTGCTGCAATAGAAGAAGAGAGTCTAGTCTTTCTAGGTGGAAAAGTCCTGGTTTCAGTTTATCAGCTGTGTGAACTTGAACAAGTCTTTCTTGAATTAAATTCCCTGAGGTTGGATGCACAGATAAACTGGCATATAGTAGGCACTCGGTGAGTACTTGTTAAATGGATGACGTCGTTTGTGTTTTCTGAGCCTTGATTTTTTTCATATTAAAGAGGGATATGTACCACCTCAAAGGGTTGTCATGAAGATGATGGATGTTGCATTATAAAATACCTGACCAGAAAAGACCGTCTGGTTAGAGAGAGCCTTGGAATAACTTCAGATGTCTTGTTGCCCCCAGGCATGGTTTGTTCTTGTCTCCCTTTCTCTCTTTCAAGTTTTATATTTTGGCGTGCTTTTACCAGTTTTCTTATGAACCTTTTATCTGGCCATCCTAGCACCACCTTCACAGGGACTTTGGCTCTCTTGAAGAAGGCAGGCAATTCTTCATTAAAGAATCAACCAGAAAGCAGAATCCTGCATGTGCTGCCATGGGTCAACCTCTTAATGACGTGCTAGAAGAATGTTTACATATAAATATAGTGTGTTGTTCTTTGGGAAATTTGATCTACCTACACAAATGATTCTGAACTAACAAGACCCTCAGTCATGTCTTTTATCTCCTATCGCCCTTTCTCCACCAGTTTCTGCTTTCTGGCCACAATAAACTGCTACAAGTTCTTGAATAAACTCTGTTCTTCCTGGATCTCTAGCATTCCTGTGTCTGTTTCCTGTGCCTAGACTTCCTGTCATCCTGCCCTGTCCTTTAGCTCTCATTTTATTTTATTTTTGCGGTGATGGGCATTGAACCCAGGGCTTCATACATGCTAGGCAAATGCTCTACCACTGAGCTATACCCCCACTCCTTAGATCTCATTATAGATTTCACATCCTCAAAGATGCATTTTCCAATTTTTCAGAGTAGCTCTGGTCTCTCATCGTATGACCCCATAATTCTCTGTGATTCCACTTTCGTCATCCTAACCACACCTATTATTATTCTGTGACTATCTTCCCCCTACACTATGAGTCTCCTGATGACAGAATCTGCTTTGTTCATCATCACATCCTCTGTTCCTGGCACAAAGTAAATGCCAAGCTTTTGTTGAATTGAAACTACGCAAACTAAAGGAGTGTCTCTAAAGGATTTCAGCATGGAAAGGTATCTCAAAGGTACAGTGATCATATTTTCTCAAACAAAAAGCAGAAATTATTGTCTGGGAAAGAATTTTGGTTTTATTTTTTCAATGGTTTACATGAAAATTCTAATAAAACTTTAAATTCAAACTCTCTAAGTGTATATTTAATAATTTGCCTTTATAAAAAATTAAAATTATTCCATATGACAATCAAGAAATATCTAACATGAATGCTTCTTACACTTAAAGTAATCTGAAGGTCAATAAAATTAAAAGCCTATGTAGTGGGTTGATTTTTTTTTTAAACATTAAACATTTTTCATTCTAGCAATTCCTAGTTCTACATTGCCTCAAAACCCTTGATTCTAGAGCCAGACAGCCAGACTCAGCCATTCTCTACCACTTAGCTCTGATTAATTTAAGCAAATTACTCAAACACTCTATGCCACATTTTCATTATTTGTAAACTGGGATAATCATGGTATCTACTTAATAAGATTATTTTGAAGATTTATTGAGTTAATACATTTATTGAGTTAATTATTAGAATGATGTTTAGCACATGGCTCTCAATCTATGCTCTTATCATTCCTACTACTGTTACTGTTGGAGAGAGAGAGAGAGAGAGAGAGAGAGAGAAACTGAAAATAGAAGTCATTGCTTAGTTTTGCATTTTAAAATGCTTTTAAAAGTCTGTAATAGAGTGCCATCAGCAAAAATGGTGGAATAATAAGGACCTATGAAAATTCTTTCCTCCTCGAAAGCACCAAGAAAACTGGAAACTTTCTCAGAATAAACTTTTTCGCAACTTTGGAAATTAAAAAAAAAAAAAAAAAAAGCTTGCAGCAATCGGGTATCCTTTATTCAAGAAACAGCTGAGTCTCAATAAGAATGAGCTTTGTGGCTTTTTAACTTGCTCTATTCCCATCTCCCACACTCCTGCTCCATGGCAGCCTGAGGACCAACAGCCAGAAATATGATCAACATAAGTGGTGTTGTAGCCATTCGGGTGAAGAGATCAGGGTTGTAGCTCCTTCAAAGTCTCATTCCCAGAGAAATGTCATTATCTGAACTGTCTAGTGTTTCTCTGGAAGATCTATTTACAAGACTGTCTTTATTTAATCTAACTTGGAGTTCACCCAGTACTACAGCAAAAGACCTTTTTCCCTGAGATGGGTGTTTGTTGAAAATATTTAGAGGTAATTGTCTAACTTTATGGCTGCCTGAGGTGGTAGATAACATTGGAGCAAACAACAGGCTAACTAGAAAGCGTAAAAAGAAAAACTGAGGAGTGATAAGTCTACGGGGACTTTGAAAAGTTCTGACATAGTCTTGGAAATGTATAAGGCCAAGTGCATATGTACAGTTCTGTGTGTGCCAAAGTATGTATACTCAGGAAAGACCAAAAAACCTTAACCTCTCATCTCTGACTGAACTTGAGGCTCTACATAAAGGGAAGGCTAAAGCAAAATTGTCACACATCTGGCTAAATATTGAAGGCATGCACCAACATGCACAAAGACTTTCACAGCAGAGACTAGGAAATCTCTGTCCAATTATTAGATGACCACTAAGCTAACTGAGTACCCAGGTTGCTGCAAGCTAAAGAAACTTCAGCAGTTACACATGAAAAAGAGTGCATATTTTTCTAAATTAGTTCAGAAGAGTCACTAAACAAACAATAACAAATAGCAGCAAGAAGACTTGAATAGTACAAACATACTTTGTATACAAACAGTGTTATATAAAAAGATGCTCTATATGTGTATTATGAATTGTAATACATGCAACTGTTATAAATACAACAACTTTGAATTAAAAAAAAACAAAGCCTGAGTTAGGGGAAGAATTTAATTTCCACAGTTGCCACATTTTTGTCTTCTATTTTGTTTGTATTTTAGTTATTTATTTATTTTCTGTAATCATCTTTGGAACATCAATTTTATTAAGATTTGTGAGAAGTAGAAATTTGTTAAGATCCATCTCTGCTATGGCAGAAACATGGGAAAAGGACAGAGGAGAACAGGGAAGGGAGAAGTGTTCTAGAAAGAATAACAAAGTTTATTAAGAATAGAAAAAGGGGAAAGGGAGACATTCTTTTTTTTTTGGTACTGGGATTGAACTCAGGGGCACTTGACCACTGGGCCACATCCCAGCCCTTTTTTGTATCTTATTAGAGACAGGGTCTCACTGAGTTGCTAAGTGCCTCGCCATTGCTGAGGCTGGCTTTGATCCTCCTGCCTCAGCCTCCCAAGTGTTGAGATTACAGGCGTGCGCCACCGCGCCCGGCTAAAAGGGAGACATTCTTGAGGGAGAGAGGGAGTCCCTCTCAGAGAGAAGGACCTTGTTTGTTTTTTATATGTCTGTTTTCAACAATAGTTTCTAGACTTTTCAAGGAAAGAAGAATGTATGGCTGCACACAAGGGAAAAAAAATCAACAGAAACTCTCCCTAAGGATACTCAGATGTTAGATTTATTAGACACAGTTATTTTAAAATCAGTTAATTTTAAATATGTTCAAAGAATTAAGGAAAAGTAGGAGAAGGATGTCTCATCACATAAGTATCAATAGAGATAATCATTTTTTAAAAGTACCTAATATATATTTTAGATTTAAAAATTTTTATTACTGATGAAAAATTTACTAGAGGAATTTAACAACAGATTTGAGTAGGTGGAAGAAAGAAGATAGATCAATTGAGATTATCCTGTTGGATGAACAGAATAAAAAAAAAAAATGAATGGAGAAAACTGAATATAGCTGTAGAGACCTGAGGAACAGGATCAAGCAATGTTGATATAAGCATAATGGGAATTCCAGAAGGAAAGGAGAAAGAGAAAAGAGCAGGAAAAATACTTGATGAAATAATTTCTGCAAATTCCCAAAATTTGACAAAGATTTTGTACTAGATACAACAGTCTGAAAGCCAAAGAGCTTTCAGTTTTCAAGAGCCAGGGTTGGGGGGAAGAACATTCCCCCTTCTCCTCTATGATTTAAGACATACCATTTACACTTGATATAAGGAAACATGCATAAGGATGTCAGATGCTCCTTGCCAGACAGGGAGGATTTAGGACTCTCCTTTGGACTAGCTAGAGGAGCTCAGAACATTTAAAAATGTGTGTGTGTGTGTGTGTGTGTGTGTGTGTGTGTGTGTGTATTTAGTTGTAGATGGACGCAATACCTATATTTTATTTTTATTTGGTGCTGGGGATCAAACCCAGTGCCTCACTCATGCTAGGCAAGTGCTCTACCACTGAAACACAACCCCGGCCCCAGCCAGAACATTTGAAGAAGAAATTTAGAGTTGAGATGTTAGGATGGTACTTTGTATCCTATGCCTCATCTCCCTCAAGATCAAAATTCTGGTTGAACATGACTAGAAAATTCAGAGAATTGTGGGAGTTCCTCAATCCATCTGGAGCTCTGGGCAGAGTTCCCTGAGCCAATTCAAGAGGTCACAATAGAAAAGAAAAGAAAGTACAATTGATTTAGGTGAAGGGGATATGACAAAGTTGACTTTCTCACCCTCTCCCACACACAGAGTATCCCTTAGTCCACAAGGCTAGAACAGATATGGGAATTATATTTTTATGTTTCAGTGGGCATAAAATAAGGCTTACAACTAAAAGAATGAGGTTTATAACTAAGAATGGGTGTTTCTGTCAGAGGGTCACTATGGTGGAGAGCAAGGGGACCCCAGGGTAGAGGTCTTGGAAGAACAGTCCAGAAAAGGACAGGATGAGAGATGTGGCTGAGTAGTGGAGGATCAGCAGTGCTATGGAGAGACAGGGCATGAGAGAGCACCAAGCCTCCAGGTAGACCTGGAGCATCAAAGCAGCTAACAGGATAGATTACCTAAGCCTGACTTCAGCCATCACCACAGTGGAGACAGGCTGCTGCTCGATATTTAGTGAAAAAAGCCTTAGGAAGACCGGTGAGGACAGATATGATACATGGAGCAATGTCCCTTGCTTGGATAATGTCCTTCCCTTGACACTAGAATGATATGTATCCCCCCTGAAATTTCAATTATTCTGGAAAGAAGAGAAAGAAAAGTAAAAGAATCTTATGAGACTACATCTTTAAGATGAAAGTGACTTGAGTCCCTAGAATTGGCACAACTAAATTTTCTATCAGAGGAAAAATGGGATCCTGAGAGCTAAATTTTTAATTTTAGTCATAGACAAAGAAAATTATATCCTTGCACATCTGGACTATTGCACTGTGAAAATGTATTCCCACTGTATCTATTTAGATTATTCCTCATTTAATTTAAAATGGCACTTATTCTGCATCAGATATGCATTTAATTGGGCAAATTAAATACCCTGCAAAAAGAAAGAGAAATATTCTTTGAAGAGTGTGGGAGAGTCCACCCACTATTCCACTCAATGAGCATATGTCCCTGAGTAAATGTGAGCTGAGACATGTGGATAAGCCATTCTCCAGCCCTGCTCGGTACCCAAAAACTTCTCATAGAGTGAAAATCTCACCAAACTGAGTGTGACTCTACTGATTAAGACACTTAATTTTTAACAAACCAAAATGCATGTCAGTTCTTCTATTTGGTGCTCAAATGAAGAGACAACAATCTATTTCAACAACAGAAGAAAAAAAAAATCCCTGTAGAATTTACTGAGGGAGTTCAATGCTGGCTGTCCAACATGAAGTCTTCCTAAGGGACCATCAAAAGCAACTTCCTTATATATTTTTCTCTGTGTGTTCTAGCATTGGAATTTAACCCCAAGGAAAGAGAAGACTTCATTGTATATTCACATTTTTGGCTGAATATCCAGAGAACAGCTATAGATACTGCCATTCAACAGCTGACACTGGCTTTATGTTTGTGGGTTTATTTTTCTTTAATAACTTCACAGATTGAATTAAATTAATGTTTATTTTCTCCACATGTTGGGATGATCGCCCTAAATTAAGTTCAAATGTGGTAGTTTAACATGTTCTTTTAACAAAGTACTAATGTTTGAGAAAAAAAACATTGCCTTGTGGATTTAGTTTCCTATATACTGGGGTCTCTCAAAGATGAACAAACATTTGGAGCCAACTGGAATCCAATGCTGAGTTAAAGCATTCAGCCAGCTCAGCACAGTTGCCAAGACCATGGGCAGTGATCCTGAAATGGGAGCCATAGCAGGTGGGGCCCCTTTTCTATATCCCAACAGACTCTAGAGAATATCTGGGCATTTTCTCCTCCTCTAATGTTCAAAAAGTCAAAAGAGGGAATTCAATATTGACATGCTTATTTATTTAGTTAGTTTTGGCTGTTTAGGATCTGTCTTTGTTTAAAAAGGAAGTTCTATCTTTTAGAAAGTAAATAATGTACACAGTTTTAAAAGTGCAATAATATTACCATGATCAATGTCTCCCTATCTCCTAATTTCTCTTTTCTGTGAAGTAAACACATTTGGACATTATGAAACACTTTCCAAAATAGCTAAAAGAAACAAGTAGTTTTCTGGTACCTTTTTATAGTTTTGAATAATATGTTGCAATTACGTTTTTCAGTTTTATACATTACCTATATACTTTCTACTATGGAAGATGAAGCCTTAGTTATTTTACCACTCACACCTTCCCAGTACATATATGGGGCCTATGGATAGCTCTAGTGTTGGCAAGGGATCACAGACAGAACTGTGATCATATGTCAAAGAACACAGCTGCTGCCAAAATGCCATCACCTGGTGTCAGGGGTGGGGGCTGTGGAGGCTCTGACTTGGATGGCTTGGTTTGTCCCTCATGAGTTTCTGGAGATTCTGTGGGTGCTACTCTTTAATATTAGAGAAATCTAGGGTAGGATCCAGAGGCTAAGATACTATCAGAATAAGACTGTATGCAGCAAGTCTAAACTTACAGGAATTCATGGCCAAAGCAGTGGCTAGAGTAAGAGATGGTGCCAAAAGCAAATAAAGTGTACACAAGAAATGTTCAAAACTTTTATATTTGATAACTCTAATCCAATATGAGTCAGATCAGAAATAATTGGGTGTGGAAGAACACTGAGCCCTGGAAGTTAGAATTTTTGCCCCAGAGAAGCAGTTCTAACATCTGATTAAAAACAGCTAATTGAATACATATATTTTCCTCCTCTCCTTGCCCAAATCCTACTAAATGAAAGTAAAAAAGTAAAAGGGATCTCAGGAACAAAGAAAACATAAGTAGACAAAAGGAATCAATACAAAATTTAGAAGCTAGAATGCAGACAGATAAGTAGCAACTGCTTTAGCACAGTGGAAAAACTAAACTTTCCAGAGAGGTAGAGAGGGAGTTAACAAGAAGTGTCTATGATAGCCTTAGCAATGAATGACCTAAGGAAATACTGAAGGCAAGCCAAAGGGGTGCTAAGAACAGGATCACTGTTCAAAGTTACTGTGCAATTGTTTCCCTCCTCCCTGTACAGCCAGAACCCATTCCTACACTACCCAGGCAAAAGATAGACATTTCTTTTCTGGAGAAGTTGAACCAGACAGACTCTGAGTGAAAATGATTGAGTAACCAAAGTGCTAAACATTGAAGAGAAATTTTCATTTCTGTCAACAAATTTCTGGATGAATTACTAATAGGTACTGTCAGATGAGGACTTGGAGAGAAAAGCATTTAGAAAAGGAAAGAAAAACTTCATCTGCAAAGATTATGAGGAAGTCACACCCAGAAAGGCCAGCTCACTAAACCAACAACACATATGTTTTGAAAGAAAAAGAAAACTCACAAAGGTACTAAACTACCAAGTTTACATTGTCAACATGTGAGGGAGTAAATCTTGAAGGTATTGGACATTAGGAGCAGAACATAGAAGACTTATGAACTTGGGAATTCAATGTTAGATGAAGGACATGTAAAATTATCTAAATATTCTGTTCAATACATCCTTGAACCAGAGTTGGATACAATGATAAACTAAAAAAGAAAGTGAGGTGAAGACACTGAACTACCTTGGCATAACACTGAAGACTGGCTGGGAAGTCAGGAAAACACCCTGAACATCCACTATCGGTTATGTTTCCCAGAGGGTCCTGAGAAGGCTCCCTTCATTAAGAAAACAAGAAATTCAGCCATGGCAGGATACCCATTTTTTAGTAACTCAGTGGTAGTGGTCCTCTGTTCATCATATTTCTATGGAATTGGTTCATATAACCAAAGGAGATGCTGGTATTCCAGAATGGTATTGCAGAGGTCAGATGTTGGCACTTAACTGTCAGAGAAAAAAAAGACACCCCACCAAGGGAAGGCAAGAACAAGGTGGCATACAGGGTGCCTTAATTTGCAGATAACTCTAAAGATAGCCTAATAGATCATGATATCCTTAGGAATGAGATAGTTAAGATGTCACTCACCTCAATACTACCAAAATAATATTTAAAAAAAGAATAAATGAGAACTGGCAAGTAGAAGGCTAACTTCAGACACTGCAAAATAAAATTTTAGTTTCTCACCCAGTCTAGATACAAGTCCAGATTAATTTTTTCTCAAGAGGAGAACAGGTCTTTTTGATGTTTAATAATGTATCTCCATTATATAGGTAAACATTTGCCCCCACATTTTGAGGGAACTGTAGACATTTTTGAGGAATGAGGAAAAATTCAAAGATGTTTAGATATGGGACTCAGGTTGACATTAATCTCAGGAAACAAAAAACTGTCAAGAACTTCAAGATAGAGTGGATGCTTTTGGAGGCCATGTGTTCATTGGAGTTCTGTCCTAAATCTATCTCACAGTGGGTTCAGTGGGTCTGTGAATCTTCTTGCTATTTACCAGTCCCTAAGGGTATACAGATATACCCAGCACTGGAAGAATCCTCACATTGGTTCCCTAACCAGCAGAATAAGGGCCATGAAGTAGCCAAGGCCAAGTGGAAGCTCCTGAAATGTGTCAACCTTCTGCTTTGCCTCCTCAGCCAAGATAATAACTCAGAAGCATACTGCATTCCAGGAGGAATTGCGGAGATTGGCACCCATATGGAAGACTATAAAGACACAGTTGTGGTTACCATCACTTTCCCTGTACAGTCCTGCAAAATGCAGATGGATCATGGCAGATTATAGAGTCCCACAGGCTTAATTAGGTATTAATCCCAATTACTCCTGCTGTTCTGTTGTGGTATCTTTACTGGTTCATATCAACAAAGGCTCTAGCTCTTGATAAGCAGCTACTGATCTGATAAATCTATATTGCTCAATCCCCATTCAAAGGGAAGATGAAAAGTAGTTCATTCACCTTCATATGAGAAGGACAGTCAGAGCAAATTCATGCTCTTGCCCCAGGACTATGTAAATGCTTTTGCTTTCTATCACTGCATCTCTAGTCAAGTCAAAAGTCATTAGATCATCACAAGGCATCTTGCTAAATGGACCTGGTAAACAGAAAGTGGCACATCCTGATTTGTCTTAGTAAAAGTATGTGTGTCAAAGATAAATTCAATGAAGATTCAGTGGCTTACCACCCTAGTGAATTTTTTAGGGATCCAGTGGTCTGATTCATGCTAAGACATTCCTTCTAAGATAAAAAATAAGAAGTTACACCTCATACCTCTTACCACTAAGAATGAAGCACAGTGTTTGTATTTCTAGCAGCTCCACCCTTTGGTGACAAGAGATGAGAGCTTGTTTAAATGTTATCTCAGTGGCCCCTGGCTTTCAAAGCAAGCTTTGAATTGGAAGTTAGTTGTCTTGAGTCTATATATTTTTTTCTTAGGCTTCCAGTTCTCTTAATAGCAGTAAGTCTGTTCCATGATTTTTAGTCATAATTGCTTCCATATTTTCCAAGCACCATAGCCATTGCATATCTCATTGTGTCCCTCACCTTCTAGCCTTACCTAATGTCAATTAAATTCACAGGAAAGGCTTAGTACTTGTGATATAATTGCATGCAAAAATTTTCACCCCATTTACTACCAGTGATGAGAACCCTATTGCTTTCAAATCAGTGAGTAACCTAGCATCAAAATCTCATCCTAAGGGTCTGCTCTCTAGGGCCACCCTTGGTACCAACTGTCTGTGTAACAGGCAGAATTCTAAGATGATGATCCCCAATGACTCTTACCTTTGCATGGTCCACTTTCTTTCTTTTTTTAAAAATTAATTTATTTATTTTAATTAGGTATATATGACAGCAGAATGCATTTTGATTCATTGTACACAATTGCAGTACAACTTTTCATTTCTCTGTACACGATGTAGCATCGCACCATATGTGCAGTCATATATGTACCTAGGGTAATAATGCCATCTCATTCTGCCAACTTTCCTGCCCCCATACCTCCTCCCCTTTTCTTCTTCCCCTTTG
The DNA here is from genome assembly GCA_025594165.1 of Tamias sibiricus. Lineage (NCBI taxonomy): Eukaryota > Metazoa > Chordata > Mammalia > Rodentia > Sciuridae > Tamias > Tamias sibiricus. The sequence continues at coordinate 74,350,355 of CM046666.1, forward strand.
CCCAATCAAAGTTCCTCCATTTTTCCTATGCTCATCCCCCATTATGGATCAGCATCCACTTATCAGAGAGAACATTTGGCCTTTGGTTTTTGGGGATTGGCTTACTTCACTTAGCATGATATTCTCCAGCTCCATCCACTTACCTGCAAATGCCATGATTTTATTCTCTTTTAATGCTGAGTAATATTCCATTGTGTATATGTACCACAGTTTCTTTGTCAGTTCCTCTATTGAAGGGCATGTAGGTTGCTTCCACAGTTTAGCTATTGTGATTTGAGCTGCTATAAACATTGATGTGGCTGCATTGCTATAGTAGGCTGATTTTAAGACCTTTGGGTATAGACCAAGGAGTGGGATAGCTGGGTCAAATGCTGGTTCCATTCCAAGTTTTCTAGGGAATCTCCATACTGCTTTCCAGAGTGGTTGCACTAATTTGCAGTCCCACCAGCAATGTATGAGTGTGCCTTTCCCCACATCCTCGCCAACACTTATTGTTTGTATTCTTGATAACTGCCATTCTGACTGGCATGAGATGAAAGAGTCATTTTGATTTGCATTTCTCTAATCACTAGAGATGTAGTTGATCTATTGTATACTTTTTTTGAGAAGTGTCTGTTCAGCTCTTTAACCCATTTATTGATTGGGTTGTTTGTTTTCTTGGTGTTACGTTTTTTGAGTTCTTTCTATATCCTGGAGATTAGTGCTCTATCTGACGTGCGTTGTGGCAAAAATTAGCTCCCAAAATGTAGGCTCTCTCTTCACCTCATTGATTGTTTCTTTTGCTGAGAAGAAGCTTTTTGGTTTGAATCCATCCCATTTATTAATTCTTGATTTTATTTCTTGCACTTTAGGAATCTTGTTTGGGCAGTTGGGGCCTAATCCGACATGATGAAGAGTTTGGCTTACTTTTTCTTCTATTAGGTGCAGGGTCTTTGGCTTAATTCCTAGGTCCTAGATCCACTTTGAGTTCAGTTTTGTACATGGTGAGAGATAGAGGTTTAGTTTCATTTTGTTGCATATGGATTTCCAGTTCTCCTGGCACCATTTGTTGGAGAGGCTATCTTTTCTCCAATGTATGTTTTTGGCACTTTTGTCTAGTATGAGATAACTATATTTATGCGGGTTTGTCTCTGTGTCTTCTATTCTGTACCATTGATCTACCTGTATATTTTGGTGTCAATACCATGCCATTTTTGTTACTATAGCTTTGTAGTATATTTTAGGTTCTGGTATTCTGATGCATCCTGCTTCACCCTTCTTGCTAAGGATTGCTTTGGCTATTCTGGGTCTCTTATTTTTCTAAATGAATTTCATGATTGCTTTTTCTATTTCTAGAAGGAACTACAGAACCCTAAAGAAAGAAATTGAAGAAGGGGCTGGGGATGTGGCTCAGCGGTAGAGCGCTCGCCTAGCACGTGCGTGGCCTGGGTTCTATCCTCAGCACCACGTAAAAAACGCATTGTGCACAACTAAAGCAAATAAATAAATATTAAAAAAAAAAAAAAGAAAAAGAAATTGAAGAAGACCTTAGAAGATGGAAAGATCTCCCATACTCTTGGATAGGCAAAATGAGTATTGTCAAAATGGCCATACTACCCAAATCACTTTACTTTGAGTGTGTGTAGAACTTGTTAATATGTTACATTATACAGCCAAAAAGATTTAGAAATGTAATTGAGATTCAAAATCAGTTGACCTTAAGATAAAGGGATTATCCAGGTAGGCCTGAGCTCATCATATGCGTCACTTAAAGCTGGCTCTAGAGATCAAAACCAGAGGTCAGAGAGATTGGAAGCACAAGAATGAGTCACAGTGCCATTGATGGCTACGAATTGAATGAGCCATGTGGGAAAGAATGTAGGTGGTCTCTAGGAGCTGACAACAGGCCCCAGATGACAGTCTGTGAGGAAATGGGAACATTGGTTCTACAATTGTGAGGAACTGAGTTCTGACACAACTAAGTGAACTTGGAAGAGAATTCTGTGCTCCTGATGAGATCACAACTCAGCCTGTTCCTTGACTTCAGTCTTGTGAGAGCCTGAACTATAACTGTAAGCACATTATGGTGGACTTCCCCCAACCCCCCACCCCCAGTACTGGAGATTGAGTTCAGGGCACTTTACCACCTAACTACAACCATAACCATTTCTATTTTTTATTTTGAGATAATGTCAATAAGTTGCTGAGACTTATGATCCTCCTGCTTCAGCTTCCTGAGTTACTGGGATCATAGGCATATGCCAACACACTCAGCTTAGGGTGGATTTCTGACCTATAAATTGTGACCTGAGAAATAGGTATTATTTTAAGTCACAGAATTTGTGTTTTCTTGAGCATCAAAAGAAAGCAAATGCATTCTGAACCCATGTTGCTTAGAAAGCAGAACCTGAGGCCTTCAACTTTTTTAGGAGTGTACTTCTCTAATAAGGAACAGGAATAAAGGAAAAGAGGAGTGGGAGAGATAAGGAGGGGAATGCAGAACTGTTTATTAAGAAATATATAAATAATTGTTTCTCAGGATAGTCTTCCCAGGTGAGAAAGGGAGAATTATTTGTTGGCTCCTGTCTCTCTTTGGAATTAATCCCCCTGCACTTCCTGAATATGCTCTGAGTGTGTCCTGGTGAGTCTACCTCCTCAGAATCAATAGGAAAGTCACAGGACAGGAGGTGAGAGGGATTCATGACAATCAGTATGCCCAAGTGTAGTTGGTTCGAATGTACACAGAGTTGGCTCCCATAGTGTTGGTTGAGCTGGTACACAAGGCCAAAGATCACAGAGAAAGGGAATACAGAAAGGGTCTCAAGTGGCACATAAGAGTGACTGAGACAGTCGGAATGGCCTCTTGGTGTTCCTTTCTGTATGAAGAAAGCTGAAGAAGTGGTTAAAGTTTTATCATATTTTGTTTTGACCTACTGCTTTCTTTTTGATGGAGATCACTAACTGCGGTTGCAAAATCCATCATAACATTTGCTGTAAACAGGATATGTAATCCTGCTGGAGCATCTCCATAAAGATTGTTCTGGGCCTCTCTGGGGAATATCAATGTCCCAGAGCAAACTCTTCACTGTCAACTCTTCTCATAGTGAACATGACAGTTTTTTCCTCAGAATTTTTATTTTTTCCAAACCTGGTTTCATGACTTCTTACTTCCTATAGTGTTTGATTTGGAGAGTGTCTGAAGAGTTAGAGATAGCCCTTTGATCTACAAGGCATTCTCTAAGAGTAAACATAGATCTGTAATATCAACCCTTTTGAAGTTCAAATTATGCTGACTTTTGCCTGTACTTGCTTTAAAGAGTCTTTGCTTCCTCCTAATCTCCATGCCCAGGGAATGGATAAGTTTTCTTCTTGTGATTATTATTATTATTATTATAACTCCAGAGAAAAGTTTTTCCAGAAGTCTCCCAGCAGATTTTCTCTTGGAAACCTTATGCCCTCTTGACCAGAGCACTACCACCGTTTCATCCCTAGCTGCAAGAGAGGCTGGGAAAGCCAGTCTGGCACTTTCACAGATAGGTCCAGATAACAGTGAAGAGGGGGAAAGGGTTAAGTGAAGAACTCAGCAATTATACTTTCTGTTTTCTTCATATCAATCAGTCCAGTCTCCTTGAGACTTTACCCTTTGATTAAGACAGAGACAAATGAATCTTCTCAGTCATACATTTACAGACCAGTTACAGTAGAGGTGATTTCTATACATGTTTCATGTCATCTGTGTGTATTGATTCTTACTAGGGTCACTTTCAGAGGGTGACCTTAAAGTTAAGTTCAGGGGAAACTTTGTTTCCCCCTTGTTGTGGTTTGGATGTGTAACGTCCACCAGAAGCCTCATGTGTTGAAAGCATGGTTGCTCATGCAGCAAAGTTCAAAGGTGGGGCTTTTAGGCGTGATCGAATCATAAAGGCTTTGAATTCATCAGTGGATTAATCCCTTTGATGGATTAATCTATTGGTAGCTTAACAGACTATTGGAAGGTGGGACCTAGCTGGAGTGCATCACTTGGAGCGTTCCCTGGAGAGGTTGATCTTTCCCCCAACTGCTTTCTCTCTGTTCCCCAGCTGCTATGAGCTGAATAGCTTTCCTCTGCTTGTCCTTCTGCCATGATGTTTCTGCCTCGGACTCAACTGACTATGGACTAAATCCTCTGAGACCATGAACCAAAATAAGTTTTTCCTCCTCTAAGTTGTTCTTGTCAGGTATTTTGAGTACAGTAAAGAAAAGCTAACACATTCTAGTTATTGATTATATTAGAGGTCACAACTTCGATCTATACCATTTTATTTTATTTACATGTTTGTTTGTTTATTTACTTATTTTGGTACTGGAAATTAAACCCAGGGATGCTTTACCACCGAGCTACATTCCCAGTTCTTTTTATTCTTTATTTTGGGACAGGATTTTGCCAAGTTGCTGAAGCTGGCCTTGAACTTGCAATCCTCTTACCTCACCCAATTTTAAAACAGTTTTTAGTTTTGGTTTTTATCATGTTTTGAGTTTGAATCTTTATAGCTGCTTTACATATTTTTACTTGTTTGACCCCAAAACCATTTGAGCTTGCAACTGTCAGGAAATAAATTAATTGCAAATTCATGGGGTAAAATGCATACAAGGGAATACAGATTACTTTTCCAGAACACAGAAATTTACTCTTTTTTTTAAAAAAAATAGACATAGTTCCTTTTATTTTTAAAAATAACTTATTCAGTGCCACAGATTGTATATTCTTCTTATTTAGAAGTCTCAAGCATCACTCTAAGTTTTTTTTTTTAATTGTAGCATTCTCTCTTTTTTTAAATTAGAGTTTTATGGTTATACATAATAGTTGGGTTCATCCTGACAAAATCATACATGCATGGAAATCAATTTTGGTTCATGATCCTCCCTGAGAAATGTACCCTTCAAAGCACCAAACATTTCTAATTTTAATTCTTTGGATACAAGAAAGAATAATTTTAATTCTTTCTATATAAGAAAGGTTTTCTATTCAAAAGAATTTATAATATATAAAAGAATTAATAACATGTTTGTAATTATGTGTATACATATATGTAAATCACAGAACACACTGAACATAATTTGAACTGTATCTCTCCAATTGCAACACGGCCGTCAGCTTAACTACCTTTTGTTTTCCCTGTATGTGGGGAGTTTTTCAGGAATATTGAAGTAAGAAAGATCCATTACAATACAATTTCTCATTTCTTACTGTTGTCCTTGCCTCTTCTTCTTTTTTTTTTTTTTTTTCTTTTGAGCTTTTCATCTTTAATGAAGTAAAAACCTCTGGTTGGGACAAAAGCCTTGGTGTGAACAAATTTCTTTTTTTTTTTTTCCCTTTCTTTTTTTATTTATACTAGTAGTATGTATTATAATTCTTGCCTCTTCTTTACATCTGCTTTGGTTTTAGAAAATGATCACTGAGCTTGGAAGAACTTTGTCTAAAATATAAGTAAGTAGTATCTGAATTGTGGATTCTTTTATTAGTTTCCACTGAAAGAGCTAAAAGAAGTTTAGCTCTTAGACTAAATGTCAAAGAGGAGAAGAGGCAAGAAAAGAAGATTGCTAGTGAAGAAGGATATCTTGGAGGAGTGGAGTTGAAGCATTTTGGTAGAGTAGCCCCAAGAAGAAAATACTTGCTTTTTGAAATAGGGTGGGATGAGAACATTCACCCCATTCTGTACGTGTCTACGCGGGAGAACTTGTGCTAGAGTTATATTCTCGGCATCTTCCCGTCTCTGGGAGGAAAAACTGAGCGTGCCCTATACAGCCTCTTTTTTTTCTGTCTTTTAAACATCCTCTTAGTGACTCAGTGCCCAAGGTGAGGGCCATCCAGGTGGGCATTGGACATCCAGGGTGGAGGGCCTTGAGGCTGGGATTTGGGGTCAGGAAGGTAGAGGGGACCCTCTTACCCTCTTGCCTATTCTGGTCTCTGTCATGTTCTAAGAGGTCTGCCTTTGGAGGCAGATGTCAGTGGAACTGTCAGTTGTGCTTGCCTAAGTTAGAGAGAAAGTCGCACAAACCTGCTGTAGTCATGCATTAAAGCCATATTCTCCTATCCATTCTTCAGTAGTGAGCAGTCCGATGTTCTGACCTTCATCAGTCTAACCTCTGTGTCTGTATCTCTCTTGTTGTGCAAGTTTGGAACCAACTTATAATCTTAAAAGCCTTTAAAATTTCTCAATACTCTGTACTGGCTGCCCTTATTTATTTATTTATTTATTTTGAGAAGCTCAGCTTTGATGAGGACCTCATGGTGGATGCCATCACAATGTGGGAGTGTGTTTGGTGAGTGACTCAGGGGTCAGGCCTTTTTTTTTTTTTTTGTACTGGGAATTGAACTCAGGGGCACTCGACCACTGGGCCACATCTCCAGCCCTTTTTTGTATTTTATTAGAGACAGGGTCTCACTGAGTTGCTAAGTGCCTCGCCATTGCTGAGGCTGGCTTTGAACACTTGATCCTCCTGCCTCAGCCTCCCAAGTGCTGGGATTACAGGCCTGCACCAATGCGCCCGGCTCAGGCTCTTTTTTATAACAACTCACTCTTGAGGAAACTAACTGAAGTCCCAGGAGAATGACATCACTCTGTTCTAAGGGCACTTGCACAGATACCTTGCACTAAGCTCCACCTCTTAACGGTGCCACCACCTCTCAACATAACTACACTGGGGACCAAACTTACCATAGCACTGTAATTTCATGCTTTAACATAGAATTACAGTTTTTATTACCTCTTGTTGAGAATATTCATGTCAGGGACCATGTTGAAAACTTTGCATATATTATGTTGTTGGTTCCTGTCAGCAATCCTAAGAAGGAGGAGCACCATTATCATCCCATTTTATGGGCAAAGAAACAATTTTAAAGGTGGTATTATTATTATTATTATTATTATTATTATTGGTTTTTGGTAGTAGTAGTACTGGGGATTGAACCCAGGTGCACTCTACCACTGAGCTATATCCTCTTCCCTTTTAAATTTTGAGGCAGAGTGTTCCTAAGTTGCTCAGACTGGCCTTGAACTTGCTATCCCCCTACCTTAGCTTCCTGAGTAGCTGGGATTACAGGAGTGCATCACCACGCCTGGCTTGGAACTAGTTTTTTTTTTTTTTTTTTTAAATTGTACTTGGACATAATGCCTTTATTTCATTTACTTATTTTTATGTGGTGCTGAGAATAGAACCCAGTGCCTCACACATGCTAGGCATGCACTCTACCACTGAGCTATATCCCCAGCTTGGAACTAGGTTTTGAGCCCACTTGTTTTTGACTCTTAGTCCTGCTCTCAGCTGCCAGCTTGTCTCCCATTACTGTTCATGTAAAGGCCTTTGAGAAGAAGGAGGAGAAAAAGAACATATTTTGGGAGAAATAGGAAATAAAGTCCTGAGAAAGGCAATGTCAGTTAATGTAGGGTACTCTCAGGCAAGAAAGGATGTCTAGAAGATACTCACCCAATTTAGTCCATTTGTATGAATTCACTATCTCCAATTATTTCAAGGGTGAATATTTCATGAGAAAAACTTTGGGCTTATTTTCACTAAGAGAGTTGTTTAGGTTCCAGGATGATTTATTTGTTCTTTTCCCGAGTTAGTCAGCTTTTCGTCACTGTTACCAAAATACCTGACAAGAACAACTTAGAGGAGAAAAAGTTTATTTTGGTCTCAGGGTTTCAGAGGTTCAGCTCATGGTTAATTTGACTCCATTGCTCTGGGCCCAAGGTGAGGCAGAACATCATGGTGAAGGACACAGCACAGGAGTGCAGCTCTACAATGGTGACTGGGAAGCAGAAAGGGTGGGGGGGGCAGTGCCTGCAGAGGAGAGCCACCCTTCCCAGGCATGCCCCAAGTGACCCGCCTCTTCTAGTCATGGCCTTACCTGCCTACACCACCCAGTTAGTCCATTCAAAATAGGATGGACTGATTAGGTTACAACTCTCCTAATCAGCTCACCTCTGACTTCCTGCATCAACACTTGAGCTTTGGGGGGACACCACATATCCAAACCATAATATGCCCCCCAAATCTCTCCCTGCCTCCCTGTTTTTGCTTTTTTTTTCTTTTTTCTAAACTTTTTTATTCCTCCATAGTCCTTGGTATGGTGTTGGAGCTCAATAAACAACACTGGCTAATTCAAAGGCACTGATAACTGCCTTTGGACACTTTTAAAAACCTTACTGTGGCAGAGTTTCTTCATTTGAAAATGTAGGAGGATTGGCAATACTGACTTCCTTATCTAGGTTTGGGTTAAAATTAATTAAATACATTTTGCAGTATACTTTGAAGATGTGTGATTAGGTGCTCTACTTTGTGTCTGTACAGATTTTGGTACTTCTATGCCCAATGGATATTTCAATTGAAGATGTATTTTTATATTTCTAATGGCTTCTTCAAAATATCTTAGAACCAATTGCATAATATTGAAAAATAGAATCTTCAAACTAATCTCAACTCTAATTTCCCTTTCCCACGATTGTAAAGTGTGGGACATTTGTAACGATCTTTGCTGAGTCAGTCTCCTTGCAGGAGGGATCAGTTTCATCATTTCAAAACATCCTAACAAAACTCCAGCTCATTCACATGTAGCAACTTGCAAAGTAGGGTCATTCCCAGGCAGCGGGGAGGGTGGCACAGGCACAGGCAGGAGAAGGGTGATAGCATTGGGAAATGCCAACTGGAGGCTGTCAAAGACAAGGAGGGAAATCTGTGCCAAAATTCACAGAACTTGACCAAACCCAGCAAACAAGAGGGAAGAACAGGAAGATTCCCCTCCGAAAATAAGATAAAGGATGAGTAGAAAAAAGGAGGGTAGAAGCAAGGCTGGGAGGATTTGTTTATAAAGCTTTGCATTCCTGCTTGGATTCTTGTTTTCCTACATACTGCTTTGTTCAATAAAGTATTTCAATAGTTGAGCCAAGCCCGGAGGATCACATGGGAGTGCAAATCAATAGTGAGGGAGGTGGAGTCAGGAGAAGTCACACTCTGCTGCTGGTTTTGATGGGCTACCTGCAGGTCTCTGTATGACTTGTTTAACAAGCCTCTGATTAGTGTAGAGAGGTCCAAGGGAAAGCAATGAATCACTCCTAGGTGCTGGGGAGAAGGTTGTCTTTGTGACAATGGGGAACCTGGGAAATGCAATACCCTGATCCTGCAAAATTCTCATTACAAGTCTGCCTTTCCCCACCCCTAAGCCTTTGTTTTTCTCTTGTGTTGCTCAGTATTCCAGGTAAGGCCACCAAACTATTAGCCTGGTCCTTTGTTAACCTTTATCCTAAACTTCAAGGTTGCTTTGGGTTCTGCTGAAGTAAAGCTTTATCTCAAGTCCAGAGGCAAGGACATGAAATTAATTTTGACTTCCCAAATACCTTTTAGCTTTTCTAAAACATTTGAGTGTGACCATGTACACACCCAGTAGCCTTTTACTAAAAACTTCCTGCATCAATTCCCATCTCCCCACTCTGCTACCCCTTCCCTACATGTCAGTTTAACTCTCTGGGTCAGAACTGATTTAGATTTATTTTCACAATGAAAGTAACAGCATTTAACTGGTAATTTGTTCCAGCTTTTAGAGCATCTGCTGATATGTGGTGGGAGACCTCAAATTCAATATACTCATTTTTAGTTAATGTCAAATAAGAATTAATCTGTCATTATTACATTATTATTTCTTCTCTAGTGGGATATCAATATGTTACATAAGTATTATTTCTCTCTTTCAAGAAAGTGAAACAGAACAGTATTTTTCTTGTTTTTTGTTTTTACATTCTCAATAAACTAGGAAATCTTGGGCTTTGGGTCCTTGGTTTCCCCTCAGATTTTTTTTTTACCATTACAACTTGTCCATTAAGTCTGAACGAGCTGCTCTTAAAAATTATATTTCATCATTAGAATGTAAGAAGGAACTAAATAATTAGTGAACAAGATATAGTTCAGAATAAAAGAGAAATAGCTGAATGTGCTGGTGGGATTGATGCACGGGCTAGGGCTTCCAATAGGAATGCAACGCAGGCCACAAAAAGAACTTCAGATTATCTAGTGGCCAATAGATGTAAATAGAAAGAGATAAAGTTGTTTAAATAATAGAGTTTGCTGGGGTGGGTGGTACCTGCCTGTAATCCCAGCGGCACGGAGGCTGAGGCAGGAGGATTGCAAGTTTAAAGCCAGCCTGAGCAAAGTGAGATGCTAAGCAATTCAGTAAGGCCCTGTCTCTAAATAAGAATACAAAATAGGGCTGGGGATATGGTTCAGTGGTTGATACTGAGTTTAATCCCTGGTACCCCACCCCCCAAATAGTTTATTTATGTTAAATATATCTACAAGAGATAAAGTTGATTTAAATAATAGAGTTTGCTGGGGTGTGTGGTGGTACCTGCCTGTAATCCCAGCGGCTCCGGAGGCTGAGGCAGGAGGATTGCAAGTTTAAAGCCAGCCTGAGCAAAAGTGAGATGCTAAGCAATTCAGTAAGACCCTGTCTCTAAATAAAATACAAAATAGGGCTGGGGATATGGTTCAGTGGTTGAGTACCCCTGAGTTTAATCCCTGGTACCCCACCCCCCAAATAGTTTATTTTAACTTAATATATCTACAATATTTCATTTTTATATAGAATCCATATAAAAACTTTTGAGATATTTTCCATTGTTTTGTGCTGTGTTTCAAAATTTGATGTGTTTTTTTCCACATTCAGCAATTCAGACTAGCAACATCTCAAGTCTCAACAAGATGATAGTGACCCTTACACTGAACTATCAGCTCCCCTTGGTGGGAATCTCACTGACTTTGCGTTGAAACACAGAGGCTAGGTCTTCCCGTGGAGAGCCAGGCTCTACTTTGTGTATTTCAGTAGTTGGTTTCCTTTTTGGCTTTAGACTTCATTTTCTCTTTGCCCAGCTTACTTGGAATAATATCCTAAAAACTGATACTGGGTGAAAGGGGCTAGGGGAAGCTGGATTGTGTTGAGGGATCAAAGCCAGGCTCCCTAAATGGAAGTCTCTTTATTTAGACCTGATGTTGCTTTCTCATGTGGGAGGTCCTCCAGCTGGTGTACTACAAAAAAAAAAAAAAAAAAAAAAAAAAAAAAAAAAAGTTTATACTTTTGATTTCTAGTCTGAGAAGAAGAATTCACTTTAGTTAGTTAATAAATAATATACTTTCACACTTCATTCTTTAAAAACCAGCATTCTTTTCCCACATAAAGTTGCACATTACTGGCAGCAACCATGGTGTAGAAGGTAGGCTCATTCCTTTGAGAGTTGAGAGTAGCCAACATCATAGAACAGGGAGTTAGACCACAGAATTTTTGCTGCACCCAGTTGTCCAGAGTTCAGGCAAGTTGGGAACCCCTAAATCCCCAAACTCTCCTGCTCCAGTTCTTTTTCTTAACTTTAAATTAGCCGGGAGCTTTAAGCCTTACTGCATTTACCCACCCTCCCAACAGGTGCAGGATACCTGCCCCAAAGACTTAGTTGCTCTTGGGCACTTCTTGTTCTTTGCCTAAAGTCTAATCACCGTGAAAGACAGCTGTGCTGCAGGTAAAACAGTCCTCTGCTTAAAGCTGGAAGGATTAGTGCTATTTCTTTACTAGGCAACTCTGCATAAGTCACTTGAACGTTCTAAGCTTTTGTTTCTGCATTTACAGAGTGGCAGTGTTGATGTTTTATATCACAGGGCTGCTGGAAAGATTAAATGAAGTAATGTGTGTGAAAGCACTTTGGAATTTGTGAAACTTTGTACACACTTCAGTTGTTAATAGTATTCTGGCGAGATTCCAAGGTATATTCCTGATGAATTCCCTGGCCATTTCAACCTCTTCTTGAAGTTTGTGGGGCTCTTAACTCCATCCTATCCTCATTCTCAGCTCTGCTGGACTTGTATACTTCTTTTCTAGCAGGCTCACAAGTCTGGCTAAGTGGAAAGTGGGTCACATGATCATACAGTAGTCACACTGAGGGCTAGGGGCAGACATCTAATCCAATCTGGGTGACATAGATTTTTTTTTTTTCTAGCTGGAAATGGAAATTGGAACCAAGGGAATTAATTAATTGTTTGAATTTGAATAGTTTAGAATATTAGTTCTTAAAATGTGGTTCCATGGACTCCTTGGAATCTCTGAGACTCTGTCATGGGATTCTGAAAATCAAAACCATTTTCATAATAATTCTAAGAGTATATTTGCCTTTTTAAAAAATTGTGCTTTTAAACTGATGGTATAGCAACAGTGATGGGTAATATTGCTGGCATATTAGGATGAATCAAGGCAGTTGCATGTATTATATAGTCCTTATATTTTTCATTATCATGCACTCACAGTGGGAAAAAAAATCCAGTTTCACTTAAGAATGTCCATGACGAAGCAGCAAAAATTATTAATTTTTATTAGATCTTGACCCTTGAGTACCTGTCTTCCTAATAATTTGTGTAATGATATTGGAAGAATTCATGCAGCACATCTGCTAAATACTGAAGGCAGTTGTCTGAGGTAAAACACGTGATTATCAGAGTTGTAAACTAAACCAAAGTTTACCATTATCACTTGAAAGAACAAATTATAGTTTCTCAGATCTAGCTTCTTGACAGGTATTTTCTTGAAAATGAGTAATTTATTCTGTCACTTCTGGGAAAACAACCAAGAGCACTTTTGCCAGTGAAAAAGTTTGCATTTCCACGTGAAAACTAGAATTTTTTTTGACAGTGCTGGGAATCAAATGCAGGGTGTCATGCTTGCCTGGCGAGCACTCTACCACTGAGCCACACCCAGCCCCGAAAACTAGAATTTTGTAAAGCTTGTATCTGCTACTGTGAGCTTGATAGCTTTGCAGTATTTAAAGACATTTCAGTAGTGATATTAACAAGTGTGATTTAAAAATATATTTATGTGAAATTTGCCAACACTAGGCAGATATGATGCATAATTCACAGAACCAATATTTTCCAAATGACAAATGCATGGGTAAAAGATCCATTTGAAATGTGAGATGCAGTAAGAAAAGTTCATTTATATGATTTCAGATGCCATTTTGCAATTAAGCTTTAAGAAAAGCTTAATTAACACCTGCGGCTCAGGAGGCTGAGCCAGGAAGAATGAAAGTTCAAAGCCAACCTCACCAACTTAGCAAGACTCTAAGCAACTCGGTGAGACTGTGTCTCTAAATAAAATACCAGGCCGGGCGCGGTGGCGCACGCCTGTAATCCCAGCACTTTGGGAGGCTGAGGCAGGAGGATCGCGAGTTCAAAGCCAGCCTCAGCAATGGCGAGGCACTTAGCAACTCAGTGAGACCCTGTCTCTAAATAAAATACAAAAAAGGGCTGGGGATGTGGCCCAGTGGTCGAGTGCCCCTGAGTTCAATCCCCGGTACCACAAAAAAAAACAAAAACAAAAACAAAAACAAAAACAAAACCAAAAAGGGCTGGGGATGTGACTCAGTGGCTAAATGTCCCTAAGTTCAATCCCCGGCACTTAAACAAAACAAAACTACCCCTTGTTGAGTTTTGGTATTATATCAAAGATTATCCACAATTATCTGAAAAGTCTATTAAAATAATGTGTTATTTTAAAGCTATATGTCTTTTTTTTTTTTTGGTACTGGGGATTGAATTCAGGGGCACTCGACCACTGGGCCACATCCCCAGCCCTTCTTTTGTATTTTATTAGAGACAGGGTCTCACAGTTGCTAAGTGCCTCGCTATTGCTGAGGCTGGCTTTGAACTCGCGATCCTCCTGTCTCAGCCTCCCAAGTGCTGGGATTACAGGCATGTGCCACCGCGCCTGGCCAAAGCTATATGTCTTTATGAGACTGAATTTTCTTCATATAGTTGAACCCAAACAAAAAAAAATTACAACATGTTGATTGCTGACGCAGATGTGGGAGTTCAACTGTCTTCTAGTAAGCCATTAAAAGGATTTGCAAAAATATAAAAAATACGTTGTCAGTGTAATTTTTTTTTTTGAAAAACAAAAGAAATAAAATTTGGGCAGCTATGTTTAGTTCATGTATATGCAAATGAGTAGAGAAAGATAATATTTGGAGAGGGAGAAACAAGAGACAGAAGTGCAGAGAGATGCAGAGATGAGAGACTATGGACGGAAAGAAGGAAGTGAGACAATGTCTTGGTTCCTGATGACTACTGTATCTTTCTGTACCCAATTCTTGTCTCTCTGGAGGCCTGGTAATGCTGCCCGATTTAGAGTTCTAGGAGATTTCTATGTATTCTTCCAATCATCCCTGCCTTTTCCATTTAGGCTTATTTAAAAGGGGCCTATTTCTTATGTGGTGTTCCTAAACCTCAGTCCTTTGACTCATGCTCAAGAGATAACTTCTTTTAACATTTTCTATAAATGAACATAATTTTGTCTTTGGACTTACATCCTGCTGGGTTAGTGAGTCTTTCTTGGGGGTTCCCTGATCATTTCCGTGTTGGGGGGCTCAGTCTGAGGAAGCTACTTCCATGAAGCCTCTGCCAGGTCAGAGACATACTTTGTCACGAGCAGCCTGGAGTGGCTTCTCCTGAGCCATGCCAATGAAGGGCAGGCTAGTGGCTTCTTCTCAGTCTTAACGAGGCTCGTTTTGATCATGTAAAGAAAACCAAGGGCACATTCAGATCAAAAATTTCCATTTGGGTTTCTTGAGATAATAATAGAAAGGCTGGAGTTTTTTTTTTTTTTTTTTGTAATTCTGATTCCACAGTAGTCAGAATAGGGAGAAAGAGCACAATAGCCTAGGGCCAAAGTGAGACATTGTATCCTCTCTCCTTACTGCCCACCACACCTTCCATGAGCAACAATTGATAGGGAGGGCTTCCTTTTTTGCCCAAGAAAGTTTGTGTTCCCCTAAGCCTTCCCTTCATTATGGCCCTGGCAGTGGCAATGGAAGAGTTCTCAAGAGTTTTGATGCTTCAGAGAAAGGGGGACACATGTTTGAGGACACCATTATGTGGTCTACATACTTCTTTATAGTTTGATCAATCCTTCCACATCTGCTTCTTCTTTCTTTATATTTTTTCAGCTATCCTCACCCCCCATGGCCCTCATCCTTGCATGCCTGGATCTGACTGGCCTCTTTCCCTCAGGAGTCATTCTGCATACAAATCCTCAGGTGAATCCTCCAGAGACCCGATGTTCAGCATGGTGTACCATTCCTTAAGCATTTAGCACATTTGGCTCCTTTTCAAAAGTCATCTTTTTTTTTTTTTTTTTTTTTTTTTTTTTTGGTACCGGGGATTGAACTCAGCGGCACTAGACCACTGGGCCACATCCCCAGCCCTTTTTTGTATTTTATTAGAGACAGGGTCTCACTGAGTTGCTAAGTGCCTCGCCATTGCTGAGGCTGGCTTTGAACTCGCGATCCTCCTGCCTCAGCCTCCCAAAGTGCTGGGATTACAGGCGTGCGCCACCATGCCCGGCTAAAAGTCATCTTTTTTAAGTGGATGGTTTCTCTTCCTTTGAAAGTACTATTTCCTATTTCTGTGTATCCCCTGTGTCTAGCATGACACACAGTATTTGCTGTCACTGCTACTTCAATGGGAACATCAAAGGGATTTGGGGTGGTTTAAATGTGATTCATTCGATAACTTTCCCTTAGTATTGCTGTTTGTCATGCTCTGCTGGGTGTTGGGGTC
Source organism: Tamias sibiricus (assembly GCA_025594165.1). Classification (NCBI taxonomy): domain Eukaryota; kingdom Metazoa; phylum Chordata; class Mammalia; order Rodentia; family Sciuridae; genus Tamias; species Tamias sibiricus. The sequence continues at coordinate 74,365,961 of CM046666.1, forward strand.
TCCGTGAGGAATCAGCTATATCCCCTGTGTGCTAATGATTATGCAGCATAGTAAGTGCTACAATAGCTCCACAGTTGCGGTCCTGTCTCTTCTGTCCAGCTGTCTCTGACACCTCAAGCTACTTTAGAATCCTTCCTTTCTTCTCTCCTAGTCCTCTCTGCATTTATCCATTAGTACACTTAGCAGGCAATGTATAGTTTCCAATTTTAGTACTTTATTGTGGAAATATCCAAACATACATAAAAATAGAGAGGACCATCCTCTTCATTTCAGTAATTATCAATATTGCCTTTCTGGTTTTGACTAGCTTCCCAATTATTTTTCCTGATGGAGAAATTTAAGGCAACCAGATATTATATCATTTCATTCACTAATACTTCAGTATGTAGCTCTAATTGGCAAGGATTTGTTGAATAACATAGTTGCAAAATTATTATCAAAATTATAATGAATAATAAAATTAATAATTCATAAATGTCATGTAATACCTGGTTCGAGTTCATTTTTATCCAGTTGTGCCCAAAATGTCTACTTATAGCTTTTCCTCTAAATTAGGCCCATAGTTGCATTTGGTTGATATGTTTCCAAGGCTTTATTTCTTTTTAATCAATTGACAGTTTCCCTTACCTATGTCCCTACCACCATATATTTATTGAAGAAGACAGCTTTATTGTTCTCTTTCCACAGTCTGGTTTTGCATGATTCCACCTCTGTGGCATTCATACCATGCTCCTCTAGCCCCCGTATTCCTGCAAGCTGACAGGTCTGGAGGCTTGATTAGTTAGGTTTTATTTTTCTGTCAAGAACGTGTCAAGATTGCATAGCTTCAATGCTTCCACACCAGGAGGCACCAAGTGTCCTATTTTGCTATCCTCTTCTGGTCTATTTTCTTGCCTTCCCTGTTTGACTTGTTTGAATCTCTTACCTTTGATGGTAGAAGTTCATTTCTGAGTCTCAGTGTATCTATAAAGCAATAATGACACTTACCTCAGAGTCTGTTTTGAGGACTGTCTACATTAAGCATCTAATGTGAACTGGTACATCTTATAGACTAATGCATGTTAATTCTCGGCCTTCTCTCCTACAAACATTTATTTATTTTATTTGTTTTTTATTTTGATTGTTGCAGCATGGGAGATTGAACTCAGGATCTTGAGGCTTGAACCTCTTACCCTTGGGTGTGTGTGTGGGGGTGTCTCTGGATGGTTCTAGACCCCATAGTGCCTTTTGCCGACTCAGTTCTCAGTAAGTGAGTAGCTCTACCTGAGGGGCTGGGGGAAGCCTCCTGAAGGAGTTGAGATGCACAGGCAAATGATGGGAAGACATCACGAGAAGCTGGCATGGGAGAGTTCAAGAATCTGCCTAACTCTCATGGGTGTGGCTATGCTTAGGGACAGAGAAGGTACCAGTAATGATGCAGTGGCATTCACTTAAGCCCTAGTGGTTATTTGGGCAGAAAGCATATCCCGTAAATGAATGCCAAGGCCATGCCTCTTTTGTCTTTGGCTGATTTCCAGCCCCTTTAGGGAATAGCCAATGAATTAGCCCCTGGAGCAGCAGGCAAGGGTTGCAGGGAAGCAGGGTTAGTAGCAACCAGGAGGCTGGGGTGACTCCTCTAAGAGGTATTGACAACTCCATTCATTTTCTCATTAATGGAAAAAAGAAGCACAGGGACTTTACAGAGGGACAGTTCTAGACTTAAGTACAGCTCTGATTCTGACTGCTCCATAACCTTGGGCAAGGCACCTAACATTTTTGAATGTTAGGTTTCTTTATCTGTAAAACAATAATTGGAACACCTCAGAGGCTGTTTTTGAGGTTTATATGCATTGAGTATCTAATATGGTAATTGGTACAGCTTAGAGACTAATGCATGCTAATACTCTGCCTTCTTTCCATTTATTTATATTTTGCAGTGTGGGGAATTGAATACTAAAGAATACTTGAATTGAATACCTTGTGAATACTAAAGAAGTGCTCTGCCAATGAGCTACACTCCCAGCTACAAATATTTGGAGGGGGTAGTGTCTACCAGGCATTATGCCAGACAGAAGGGGGAAATGGTGAATCCAACATACATGGACTGTGTCCTCTGGGAGCCTACAGCCCAGTAATGGAGGTTCTACAGTAAGTGCACAGATGGTTACAACATTAGATAAAGAGTGCAAGATGCCAAGAGAGAGGAGACCCAAAGGAGCAAAGGATGGAAAGGTCTGAGCTGTGTGTTTCTGTGTGGGATTGACCTTGCCCATGGTTGCTGGCATCCCTTCCCCAGATCAAAGCATGCTCTGCATGCAACTCCTGTTAAGGCATTTTGGAATTTCTAATATGGACTAAAAAAAAAAAAAAAAAAAAAAAAAAAAAAAGAACAGAAGGGACTCTGTTGTTTCTATGTGTAAGGGATTGTTCTATCAAAGTTACCCTTCATCCCCGCTGTCGCGAGGTGTGCACACTCCTCGCTCCCCCATCTTCACTGGAAAGTCAAATCCTCTCAGGGGCCAGCTGGGTCCAGGTTCGGAAGAACCGGCTTTCCGGATCAGCGATGTTGATTGGACTTGTTTCATCTGCGGTGTCACAGAGCTCGGCTGCAGGCTCGGAGAGAAAAGTGTAAACCAAAGACGGAGCCTGAGAATAATTGGGAAGAGCCCCCCTCCCCGCTCCCGTTGTCACGCTCTGGCAATCAGGGGAGCACATGCTTCCCTCGCAGGGTCAGCAATCAGGGGAGCCATGCTTCCCTCGCAGGGTCCCGAGGCTCCACACAGCACCTTCCCCATTGGAGGACTTGTCTCCAGGCGGCGTTACAGCCTCCTCTTCTGGCACCAGGGAGACTGTTACTTCCGTCAGGATTTCTGGCACCCTCATGGTGCCGGGGGTGAGACCAGCCACACTTCCCTCCCTGCGCAAGGTGGGCCTTCCCGGCAGCCCCCTTGGAGAGAATACGAACAACCGAGCGCCCTGGAGGGTGCTCAAGAAGTGAAGGGCGCCCTGCCAGAAGGCCAGATTTCTTTTTTGTGAAACATAACTCAATGCTCCATCTCTACTGCCTACATTATGCTCACACTTTGTCAATCTGACAGTCTGTGGGCTTGGGCTGTATTTGCAGCTTTATTAGGCATTGCAGCAACTGAGCAGACTTTTCTCTTCCTTTTCCTTTTTTTTTTTGGAAACCCCATTTTACCCTAGCTAGTATTAAAATTCTCAGGCTTTTCTTTAACATCCCCCCTCCCCACCACCACCACTTTAAGTTATGGATTGTGGTAGTGACTGGAAAGACTAGAGAATAAATGGACAAGAAAATGAAGGGAACAGCTAGTAACCATTACCCAAATCAAGAATAGACCATTTCTAGCTCCCAGAACATATTCCTCCCCCACATGCCCCTCCTGTACCACACCCCAACCTGCTCCCCATGTTAATGTGATAGCTTCCTTGCTTCTCTTATGCTTTTGCTACCTACCTTTTCATCTAGAAACACTAACATTTAGTCTTTCGTGTTTTGGAATTTATATACAGCAAGTATTATTTCACTGTTGGTTTCTGTCATTATTTTTTATTTTTTGGTACTGGGGATTGAATTCAGGGGCACTCGACAACTGGACCACATCTCCAGCCCTTTTTTTGGTATTTTATTAGAGACAGGGTCTCACTGAGTTGCTAAGTGCCTCGCCATGGCTGAGGCTGGCTTTGAACTCACAATCCTCCTGCCTCAGCCTCCCAAGTGCTGGGATTATAGGCGTGCGCCACCGCGCCCGGCTTCTCTCATTATTATGTGCATCAGATGCCTCATGTGGTTACATGGAGCTGTACCTTGTCTGTTTTCATGGCTATATAGTATTCCGTTGTTAGACCACCCAGCCATGTATTTATTCTGTTGTTGTGGGATATTTGAACTCTTTCTTTTGGCTCCTATTAACAATATTGTAGAATACTTTTAGTGCACTAGCTCTTTTCAAAAGGAAAGCTTTGGTCCCATTTTATGAAGTGGGGACCTGAGTCTTTTGGTGATGCTGAGAGTCAGGGAGTTAACTGCGTTCAGGATGGTGCTCCAGCCCATTTTCCGCTCGGCACTGGGTGGGCAGATACAGCTGGAGGTCACTTTGATTAGAATTCTCCCTAAAAACCAAGGCAGAAAGAAGTAAGAGCTTTCTGGGCAGGATAAAGGGAACAACTTGAAAGGGTGTTGAACTGGAGATCAAAGAGCCCTTCATGCTGCCAGCTTTGATGTTAGTGTAACCACACACCCTGCAGTAATTAATTAACTTATCTTCAGAACTTGCTGCATGTCTCCACCTACCACCTCCTAATCAGCAATGCTGCACTCAAGGCCGACACGGCACCGCCATCATTAACAAGTTCTGGGATGCGCAGTGAGGGTCTCTTCTGCCTCTGCAGGCACTCAGTGCTGCTGGGATAGCCCTGGGGAAAAGCTTTGAAGCCCACTTACAGAGGATGTAAAATCAGAGAAAGCTGGAACTGCAAGTCTTCTCAGAGATCATAGTAGGCAGACTTTGGGAGTTTATAGATTTGTTGGGGAAAGTGGAGTTTTAATGGAAAACAATAAATATTTGTTTGTCTTCATTTCATGTAGTTGGTAGCCAGGGAATGTTCAAGAAGGACCTTCATTCTTCTCCTATTTACACTTCCTTTTGACTTCCTAAGCCCCACGCCTCTAGTTTCAGAAACTAGTCTATTCTTCTAGCTTTGAGGAATAGGTATACAGATCCTTCCAATGAGCCTTTAACAAAGGTGCCCATTCAGCCCTCAAGGTAGCAAGAGGAGAACATAGGACTGAGAAGTAGGAAAACGGAACTGTGGAAAAAATGGGTGTCAGGACAGGTAAAACTGTAGGGATGGGTGAGAGGATTGGCATCAGATGGGAAGGGGCATGAGGAAATGTTTTAGGGGAGCCAGATGATTTTAAATCTTGATCTCAGTGGTGGTTACATGTGTAATTTCATCAAGCTGTGCACTTACATTGGTGCACTTTACTGAGTGTAAGTTATATATTTAAAAGAAGAAGAAAAAGGAGAAGAAGAAAAAGAAGAGGAAGAAGACGAAGACGAGGACGACGAAGAAGAAGCAGCATTAGCTGCTGCCGCCACCACCTATCTGGGAGTTTTTGTTGACACTGGCCATCTGTGCTTAGGGGTAACCTAACTTCCTTTTTTTTTTTTTTTTTTTTGTGGTACCAGGGATTGAACTTAGGGGCACTCGACCACTGGGCCACATCCCCAGCCCTTTTTTGTATTTTATTTAGAGACAGGGTCTCACTGAGCTGCTAAGTGCCTCGCCATTGCTGAGGCTGGCTTTAAACTCGTGATCCTCCTGCCTCAGCCTCCCAAAGTGCTAACTTCCTATTTTTACTACCAGTGTCACGCATTACATTTCCATGTGAGATCAACCCCTCAATATGACATTATACTTTTTATTTCAAAGAAGATAAGAGGAAAAAAAGATTGTTTCTTTTGTTTATCCACATATTTACCAGTTGTGAAGAGGCTCTTGGGAGATCCAAGTTTCCATCTGCTATCATTTCCCTTTAGCCCAAAAAACTTTCTTAAACATTTCTTGTAGAGCTGATGACAAATGTTCTTAGTTTTCATTTATATGAAAATGTCTTCATTCTGTCTTCAGGCTGGGAGGATATTTTCACTAGATATACAATCCTAGTTCTGAGTTTTTAAAGTTTTATTTCAGCACTTTATAAATATTGTTCCATTCCCTTCTGACCTTCCTTTTTTTTTTTCCCCTGATGAGAAGTCAGTTATCATCTGTAACTTTCTTGTTTTAAAATGTACATAGGTATAATTTTCTTTTTATTTATCCTGTTGAGGCATCATTAAGATGCCTGTATCTGTAAATATATGTCCTTTTCCAAATATCTTGGTTTTCTCCAAAAGATTTTTTTATGTCCCATTCTTTCTCTTTTCTCTCACTCTGGGACTATAATTGCATGTTTTTTTTTTTTTTCTCCATATATTTTTTTACAAGTTCCTTCAAGCTTATTTTTTCAAAAATAGTTTTCTCTTTGTCTTTAGATTGGATAATTTTCTTGACCTATGTTCATATTAACTGACTTTATGTCATTTCCAATTGTTTAAGCCCATGAGCAAATTTTTATTTCAGATATTATATCTTTTAATTCTAGTATTTCTGCTTGTTTTTTTTAAAAATACTTTCTATATTTTGAGTTTTTCTCTGTTCATTCATTACATTCCTTTAAATATTTGAACATAATTGAAAGAGCTGCTTCAAAACACATTTATTAATTTCAACATATGAGTCATCTTAGGGTTGGTCTCCACTGATTGTAATTTCTTCTGTTTCTCTTTACATATAATATTTTGGATTGAGTAAGGCATATTCTGAATGATACATTACAGAGACTCTGGATTCTGTTATGTTACTCTGAAGAGTATTGCTTATTTATTTATTTATTAAAGCAGGCTGAACTCAAATTCTGAACTCTCTTTCCCCTGTGATGGGTAGCAGTTGAAATCTCAGTTTATTTCTTGTAGTCTTAATTTTGCTTCTTGGTATTTGCCCAGCAAATGCTTAGCCAGAGATTTGGGCAAAGTTAATATGTAGAATTTGTGGCTCCCCTATGTTACTTTTTTCCTTTCTAGTATTTCTCCCTTCATTGCTGCTATTGCCCTGAATTTTGTCTTCTGATTCTTTAGTCAGTAAGATTTTTATTCAAGTCTTAGCCTCTTTGTTATGGCTTTGATAGTAACTGTTCTTAGGCAAAGGACATTAAAAAGTCAGCCATTATCCAGTGTCATATCCTTCTTCAAAATGCTGACCAGCTCCAGGTTTATACCTGTTTTTCATTACTTTCAAATGACTTCAGCTTTGTGTGTGTGTGTGTGTATGTATTTTTTTAGAGTTTATAGTTTTTACTTTGGGAGGATTGGTTTGATATGAGCTACCCTGCCATTATTAGAAGTAGAAACATGTCATCTAATCTTGCCTAATGATCTTGTGTTTTGATCTCTTATTTGTTTTGCTAAAATAACATAGGAGAGCGACTGATAAGCAATGTTTAATTCAACATCAGAATGCTTCCAATGTTCAAAAAATGTTAATAGTAATAATAAAAGCATGGTAATTTTAAAATACTGATTTTAATAAGTATGTTCTGGTTACAAAGATCTGAGGAAACTATTTCTTTGAAAATTGGACAGTTTCCACAGACATGCTTAGCATCACTGAAAATTTTCAAGAATCTTTTCCTAATTATTTTATTCTATTTCCACAGAAAAATGGAAACTATTTTTGCCTGCTTCTAAACTTCATCCTTCAGAATCCTCTTTATATTAATTTGTTCAAAGTGTGTACTGAAATAGATTTTAAAGAGTTTGTAGAAAACTGCGGTAAAAGAGTAGAGTTGGGTGGAAAAAATAGAGAATTTTCATTACTTCATGACACGATCTTGGAAGGATTCTCCTTGTCTTTATTTTTGGTATGGACCAGAAATAAATGCTTATGGATTTTTTAAAAAAAATCCATAGCTTTCTCCACATTATGTAACATCAGCTTCTAAAAACTATAGTGTTTCCTTTGGTCAGTTTATCATTTCATTTGACTGATGAGCCTTGGGTCCTCATGGGACACTACGGTTCCTATTATTATTGGGGTTCAGAGAAAGAAGATGTTGAAATTTCTCAAGGTTCGTTCTGCTCAGCAATGAATCTTGAGGTGTAAGGCTTTCTAACTTTTTTGTATTTTAAAAGATATAAAATGGGTAGTACTGTGGTGTTTTAGTTAAACTTCCATGGGTGATAAAGATTTGTGGGCAATATGAAACCCCTTGCTCTTGGGGATTGCACTTCCTGATAATCCTCCCTTCCAGATATCCTCTATTAATTGGAGGCTTTTTTAGTTATATTTTATAAAAGCTTGAATATTAATTCCAAAACATTTTGGATGACTAGCATTAAAAGTAACACAATAAATATTACAACATATAAGTGTATAATAAATATAATTTATTAAGAAAAAATAATATTTTTAAGAACTCAGATACATGTGTATTAGATTTCCATTACTGTGATAAAATACTAAGATAGATAGCTTATAAAGAGGATAGGACCACTCTGACTCAGTTTCAGAGGTTTCAGTCCATACTTGCTTGCCCCAATTACTCTGGGCCTGTGGCAAGGCAGAACATCATGGCTCCTCACCCCATAGTGGCCAGGAAGCAAAGCATAGAAAGGAGAGACCAATAGTCTCTTCAAAGGCATGCCCCTTGGCCTAACTTCCTTCTGTAAGGACCTACCTCTTAAAGCTTCCACCACCTCTCAATAGGCATCAGCTGGGGATCAAGCCTTCAATACATGAGCCTTTGAAGACATTTAAAATCCCAACCTGACAACATGTTATTTAATTCTCTTTACCAAATACCTATGTATATGCATTTTAAAAAATTAAAATGAAACAGCAGCTGGGTGTAGTAGCATATGTCTATAATCCAAACCTCTTGGGAATTTGAGGCAGAAGGATCACAAATTCAAGGCCAGCCTGGGCAACTCCAACCAGGGCAATTTCTCAAAATTTCAAAAAATTTAGAAAAAGAGTTGTGGTGTAGCTCAGTGGTAGAGCACCACAGGGTTCAATCCCCCACAGCGTGAAAGAAAAAAAAGAAAGAAAGAAAGAAAGAAAAGAAACATCACTGTATTTCCTTGAAAACAAATGTCTTTTATAAGAGGCAATACATTTGCATAAGTAAGAAAGACACTTCCTTAATGCAGCCACTAATAAGCTTTATCCAGTTCCTAATCTTACCATATCCTGCGAAAGCATTGACCCAGAAACAGCTGGAAGAAGTTATGTACTCTAAATTACGAGAAGCATCTAACAAAAATGTCAACTTTTTGGCTTTACAAAAGATATAAAAATTATAAATAAACATTTTATTATTTGGGCTAAACATGAAAATTTTAATTGGTTTATCAAGTGTCCCCTTTGTTAGGCTGCCAATTAATTTTTTAAAATGCTGTTCTGGTTTATGTAATTCTGGATTGATGTTTTGTTACATTCCTTCATAAAGTTAAGCCAAGAGTAGTGAATTTTAGTTGTTTGTTTTGGAGATGTTAGAGTGAAGAAGAAACTGTTTCCTGATGATGCTTATGGGAAAAGGTTTTAGATTAAAAAGTAACTAAACAAAAAAGGGTGTTCTTCAAATTAACTGATCATAACTTGCCAAGTTACCAAATTATTTCCTAGCTCTTTATTCTGGCATGTTAGGACCAGACCTGGGTCAAGGTTTGGCAGGCTATAGTGAGAGTAGGAAATGGATTAAACTTACTAGTGACCACACAAGGTAATGTCTTATCCATCTTCCTTTCTTCCTTGTGCAAACGTATTGCCTCTGGTAAAAGACATTTGTTTGTGGCCACCCAGCCCGTACTTCAAGGAAATACTTTTCTGTTTCATTTTTATAAGAAAATACTGGCATTGGATAGAGAAAATTAAATATTTTTTATCCTCAACCAACGATATTAAGTGTTTTGGATCCTCAATCAAAGATATAAAATGAAGGTCAAGAAAGTGAGTAGGTAAACCAGAGTGCAGTGGTTGTTTTCTTAACTTCTTATTTTATACGGGATTTGATGGGTTTGCAAGGTACACAAAAACAATTTTAACGTCTCTCTTCCTCTTTTTTGGTTGATTTGGATCAGAATGAAAGAATAAAGAAGGACATTTAGATAGAACATAAATGGATTTGCCAATAACCAGTCAGAAAATCAGTGTTGTTTGCTTGCTTGTTTTGGAACCAGAAGAGAAAGTTTACTTAATTTTTTTGTATCCAAAAACCAAATCTTTTGATAGAGGTAAAAGATAAAAGATTGGAAATAGATCCAGTATTAATATATTCAGGTCCAAATATATTTTAATTTCCTCAACCAGCCCCATTTGTAGGCATTCTCCAGAATATTTCAGTGAGATTGATCACTTTCTAAGCCAGCCACCTAGACAGAGGGTGACCTTGATTCCTCCTCAAATCACCCCTAGAACACTGTGTCCCCAATAACCATCTGAATGATGTAGTTACTTGGCATGTTTTCCTGTGGGGTAGGGACACCTAAGATATAAGACTCAAATTATCACGTGAAAGACTAATCCTTCAAGCATGAAGAGAGATTCATTTTTAATGGCTGTGAGCACAGACATACCAAGCAATGAAAAATAGTAAAGACAGAGAACATACTGAACCATCCCTATATGTCAGGGGTTATGGCAAGCACTTGACTATACTGTCTTATTCAGTCCTCGCCCCCAAGTAAGTTTCATTATTATGCCTAGTTAAAAATGGAAACAGTGAGGCTTAAAGGACTTGCCTAAAGAACATAAATGGATTTGCCAGTAACCAGTCAGAAAATTGTTGTTTTTGGGTTAACATGGCTAATTTGTAGATGACACAAGTTTTAATTCCAGTTCTGCTCATCTGCAAAGTTCTTTGGAGTAACTGCCACATCCTATTTATCACTCAAATTTATCAAATTCAATTGATCCATAGACTAACCAAATTAATTAAAATAGTATGATTAATGTAGTGAGCCAAACTAGTAGAGTCAGTTTCTATGGAGACAGAAAGAAGTTACTTCTATAAAATCAAGTTACTTTGTTTAATTTACATATCTGCTTACATGCAGGTGGCAGGTAATCCCCAGTGTAGCAGGTATCAGTGTGTGCTCTGGAGATTCTCTCCTGGAGGGAGAGTTTCTCAGGGGCCTATGTGGTCACACTAAGGCTGGGGCATTATTTGCTGCTTTTTTTTCTTCATTTCTTGAGAATGTACAGTGCAGTTTGGTCCATTTCATCACCATTGATTGAGAGCAGAAGGAGATATAATAGTATAATTGCAGTGTACAAAACTAGACATTTCAAAAGAGATTTATAAAAATAGGAAACAGTGTTGCTGTTCTCATTACATACTGTTTTATTTGTTTTGGAAAAACTAAAGGGAACTTATTTTTGTTTTAAAATGAATTAATAAATAAATATTTTAAACATTTCTTATTTTAATGTTTCCTAATAGCACATATCAATACATATAACCCATATAAATGAAATCTCATTTGGGTCATTAATATAATTTTTAAGAGTTGAAGCGGACTTGAGACCAAAACGTTTGAAAACCACTGCTCTATTGTTACTAAAAATTGAGGTTCAACTGTTAAATAATGCTTCTCGGAGGGGCAGGGTCCTGGCTGCCATGTTTACGTTATGGATACCAAGTCCCTGTGGCTGTTGGTTGGAGTAGGGTAAACTCAAGATGAGCCAGTTCGATTCTTATTCTTAGGAATTTGGTGCTGGAATTCAGTGATAGCCTATAACGCTTTCTTTATGGCTGGAACTGAGGAGGTGAAAACTCAAAGCAGTGAGAAAGCACTCAGAGAAAAATGGTTTGCACAGAGCAAAGGAAAGCACATAAGCTCAGAGAAGCAAGGTTTTTAGGTCTTGTTTTAGATCCATCTGAAGCTTGGTTGCCATCTTGCCCTGGGTTTTGTGAATTACCCCTGTAACCTTAGAATCATTTTCCTCTTTCAATTCAGCTAGTTCCAGTTGATTTCTGTTATTGTTAACCAAACATTTGATTACTCTAAAGTTAAAATTCTTGTGGAGGTCAGATTATGTTACTCTTATTTAAAGGTGCAACTGAAAGTATTTCAGAAAAAAATGAAAATAATGTGTTATAAGAGAATAACTAGGAACATCAGTAAGGGCACAGATCAGGTCGTCTCTCTTTGAAATTTTAGCAATGTTTATGGACATCACTGCCTTCAGAAGAACAAGTGAAACCCAGAAAAAGGGGAAATCCAGGAAACTGTCTTTATTGTCTTACCTAGTCACCTGGAGTCTACTGTGTTGAATCGGAGTGTGGGGGTGCAAGTGCAAAACATAGACAGTTCTTCTGGCCTACCCCTGATTCTAGAACCACCATTCCAGTTTTTGCTGAACTCTGTAAGGCCACATCATCATGTTCATCACTGTATCCCCAAGGACTTTGAACTGCATCTGGACACTCAGTGTGGACACTCAGTACATATTTCCTGAGTGAAAAAAATAGTCATTATTTTAGATAGTCACAGAGATGGTTCAGTAGATCAAATATTAAGAGTTAAAATCTTACTAAAATTTTATTTTGATTTTTAAAGTTCAAATTCAGACTAAACTTTTCACTGAGGTAAAACAAAATTCTTTCCTCTTATAAGAAGCTCTTTTCTAGAATCTTTTTTTCTCTCTATCATTCTTTCTCAGCATCCATTGTCTTGTTGCTAGAAGCAGCATCCATCACCCCCTTCCTTGTCTCTGATTGATCTTTACAGAGTTTTCTTCTTCTTCTTTTTCTTGGTACCGGGAATTGAACTCAGGGGCACTCGACCACTGGGCCACATCCCCAGCCCTTTTTTGTATTTTATTAGAGACAGGGTCTCACTGAGTTGCTAAGTGCCTCGCCATTGCTGAGGCTGGCTTTGAACTTGGGATCCTCCTGTCTCAGCCTCCCAAGTGCTGGGATTACAGGTGTGCGCCACCGCACCTGGCTAGAGTTTTCTTTTTTTTTTAAGCCCTGGGTTCTACGTAGTCTTCTAGCTTTAAAATGCTATCATTGTTTGCACGCACAGTAGCAGAATATTAAGACTAAAATCAAGAAAATCAAATTAAAACTCAAATTAGGCAACTAAGACCAGATTGTGGAGAGGTTTGAGGTCCTGGTTGAAGAGGATAGGCTTTATCTTGTGAACATTAGGATGTCCTAGAAGAATATTAAAAGGTCTTCCACTCCATGAGCTCTTACCTGAAGAAATAAAGCTTTTAGGGAAATTAATAAGGTCTCACTGTGCAGAACAGAATGAAAACCAAGAGCCAAAGGCCAGGAGGCCAGTAAGAATCTATAACTAAGGTCTGGATATGGAGTGATAAAGACATTGAATAGTTTCTTCTGACAATGACTGAAAGGTGGTTAGGGATTCTTCACATATCTTTAGAGCACAGATGGAGTATTATGCTTCTGGCTTCTCAAGACTTCTGTGCTCTGAACATTGCATAGACAGGAAATGTAAGTGGGATTTGGGAGTTGATATCATTATATAGTTTCTGGTTTTTAAGGGTTTTATGTCTCCCTGTCATTTTTGCTATTATTCCATCTAATTGGAAGGAACGCCATCATCTTTGTTCTCCCCCATGTGAAATCCCCCTCATCCGTTAGGTCCACTTTTTCTTTGTCACCTTCTCTAATTTGCTTGTCAGACCGAAGATCTTCCAGCTTTCTGTAGAAATAATTGGTTTCTCTACTAGGCATTTATTCCATTATGCCTTGTATAACGTCCATTTTCTACTAGAATGTGGGCTTCTAGAGGTAAGAACCGTGAGGACCCAATTTTGTATGCCCCACAGTGCCTGATTGATGGCTTTGCACTTGAATGAAGATGAATTTTGTGCAACATACTCTTAGGGGTATGTTTTTGAAATGAAGGCAGAGTTTTTCATATGCTTTTGGTAACTGAGAAGCCATTAAATGAGGTACTTTATGCACAGCGGTCACAACATTCAAAAATTGTAATTTATTTTAGTTAAAGGTGTGAAAATCATATATTCTGTGTTCACACCTACCGGTTTCCAACCTGCTGGGCAGCCTTGAATGACTTTTACGGCTATTCACTCTCTTCCCTGAATGTTAACTAAACACCAAGATTACAGGGTAAACTTTTAAGTGACTGCTTCAGAGCTGAATCCCACCTATTCAAGTTTCCTGCTTCTTTGGGAGATTAAATGACATGTAATTTAACTGTGTGGGACTAGCATGGCTTACAGTAAATGGTATGCATGATTTCAAAAGGTTCATTAGTCAGATCTAACCACTTGACTACACCCTTCAAAACATGACTGATTAGGACTCATTCAGTGAAATGAATTGGTACACAGGAGTGGGTTCATGACTCAGATGGTGTAAATGCCTTTTACAAGTTTCTAGCAGAGGAACAGGAGCTGGCAGAGGTAATGACTCTGGGCCTGGGTTTACATAGTCTTTCATCCAAGTATTGTGCCTTAAAGCACTTTGCTCCTCCAACACAATCACCTGCTGTTTAAATACAGCTCCTGCCCCTTCTGGGTGGAGTGGAAATGAATACAGACTCTCATGTGAGGTTGGGTACACAGTGGAGGCCCTGCTAGACTCATTTGCTTCTTGGGTTCAGAGATCCCAACTTTTCTGTATAAGATTGATGAAAATGACAGTGTATAACAATATTGAATTGTGTTCAAACGTATTTCTCAGAGCCTGTTAATCACGAAGTAGAAAGATTCTTAAGTTGCAAGGCCAACACCATGGGACACCCTGGTGATTGGAGGCAAAGATCACCTTCCTGGAGTTAAAAATTTCCTCCCACACCAAAGAAGGGAGGAACAGGGAAGTTCTACTTTTTTGTCTTCTGCCTCTGTGGGAGGCTTGGGCTTCACCCTTTTTCACAAGTCTGGGATGTTTCTGGAAGCAGGTTACATATGAGCACAGAAAATCCAATTGTGGATTGTGATTTTGGAAGCAGTTTATGTCTGGTGCTCTTAACTATCTCTTTATCATAAGTGGTATGGTTGTGCTCGGTTGGATCTTACGTGGAAACCCAGAGGAGGTCTAGGGAACAGGTGGCCCCTTTATCTCTGCAATTTGGCAAAGGCATGGATTCTACTAGTGAAGAGACCCTTATTATTCGTTTGGTTTTTCAGCCTAACCACTATTTTGTCCTCAGCTTTCAGCTAAATGAAACAGATGAATCAACTGCTGCTTCTTTTGAACTATTACTGGGAAGATCCTTATTGAAAATATACTAAAAATATTTTTCCAGCTTTACTGAGGTAAAATTTACAAAAATTGTATATGTTTTAAGATATGCAATGTGATGATTTGATATGCATCTGTATTGTGAAATGATTACCACTGTCAGTCAAGCTAAGATATTCATCACCTCACATAGTTACATTTATTTATTTTCATGTGGTGGGAACAACTAAGGTCTGTCCTCTTAGAAAATTTCAACTGGATAATACAGTACTATTTGATGTAGTCACATTGTTGTACATTAAACCCACAGAACTTATTCAACTTATAACTGAAAGTCTATACCTTTTGATATAATTAAATTATTTATTCCAGGATGAATTAAATTAATGGATGATATTAAAAATATAGTCATCTTTATCTTTTTCTTTTTTTTTGGATACTGGGAATTGAACTCAGGGGTACTTGCCCACTGAGCCACATACCCAGTCCTATTTTGTATTTTATTTAGAGACAGGGTCTCCCTGAATTGCTTAGTGCCTAGCTTTTGCTGAGGCTGGCTTTGAACTTGCGATCCTCCTGCCTCAGCCTCCCCAGCCACTGGGAATATGGGCTTGTGCCACCATGTCTGGTTTATAGTGTTTATCTTAATCTAAGTATTGTTAATGCATTCATTCATAAATGTATTCACTCAAGCACTATTTATTGAGGGCTTACTTATGTGTTCTACTAGGTGTTCTAGGTTATTAGATTACAGCAGAGAACACATGAAGATTTAACCCACAGGAACCCTGAAATGCACAGATTATGAACAAAAGCCTATGAATGAGAGTCTAGTTTAACTCCTTATTTTGCAAATAAGGTATATGAGACTGCTTGTCTTTGGGAATAAACTGTAGTTTTGCTCACATTTAGGTGGGCAACAAGTGGGGTGGAGTGTGGAACTCAGCCAGTGACAAAGGACAGGAATAAAATCGTGTTTGAAGAATCCCTTTAGACAGAGTCAAGTTTAGAACAAGGAGGTGGCAAATCCTCTTACCTGTAATGTAATGAAATCCCTTTTCCAAGCAGAAGTCGAAAACTGTATATAGATGCTAATATTCATGCTTAAATGACACTTCAATACATCTCTTAAGTGGTTACTAGAAATCTAGCTAAGTGCTTTGACCTATATTATCTTATTTAATCCACCAGCCATCCTATGGAATTATAATCACTTTACAGATGGTGCAATAGAGTCTAAGAGACTCTAAGTAATCTGTAGATAAGTCATAGAGCAGCGCCTCAGAGGCAGGTCACTTTGTGTGTTTGCACTTCATCATGTGGCACAGTACTCCTACCACGCAGGCATGCATTAATTCATTTACTTGACAATATTTGAGGGCCTATTATGGGCTTGGCACTGTGCTAGGCACTATGACAACACAGATTTAGAAAACAACAGAACTTGCCTTTCGATAAACTGAGAATTATAATGGCATAGGTATGCCTGTGGTGTATTCAGAGGAGGCAGTCAGAGAAAACACCCAGAAGAAAGCGGAGCCTGAAGTGGGCTTATTGCTGAGAAGAAAGTAGCCAGATAAAGAATGGTGAGTGCAGGGTGTCCTGGGCACATGAACCAGTGGGGCAGAGGCACAGGGTATTGAGTGAATACAGTGGTGTTGAGTAAGGCGTGGCAGGGAGCCCAGGTCACAGAGCAGATCCATGCAGATTCTATTTCCAGTGAATGAACTGCTGGAGACAGTGCTTTCAAATTAGTTTAATGTCCTGAAAGGTTTTATTTTCCTAAAAGATTTAATTTCATGGCAACATAGTTGCTTTCAACTCAGAGTTTGAGATGAACCATTTTCTGGTTCCTCTAATATGTCTCAGATTGTCTGATTGATAAAGTTCCCCAGGAAGATCAGACAACCTCATGCCAAAATCATCAACAATCAATTGTTTCCAGAGCCTTGGATCCCATCCTAGGGCTTCTCTGATCTTGTGGAAGGTTTTGCTTTAGAGTTGCAGGAAAGAAGACCAAACCCTCTATGAAGTGGCAGCCAGCTGATTTCTAAGGAGAAGTTGATGATCAAATGACTTATTGAAACATGTTTTGAAAACAACATTTGTTTGTTTGATGTTTTCTATTACTTACCAAGGCCAATTCCTTCAGGACTCACAGTATCCAAATGTGCTCTGAAATATGCACCTGTCAATGTACTCTGATGGCACAAGTCAAACCTTCCAGAGCTGCAGGGATGCTGAATCCTTGTATCCACCCAGGTGGAGAAGCTGGGCTGAAAGCTGACTTTACCTGCATCCAAAAAATACCTTGAGACTTAGTCAATCTCTTTTTTATTTTCACCAAATATTGGCATTATACTTCTAATACAGGTTGAAAATCTCTTCTCCAAGATATTTAGGATGAGAAGTGTGTGAGATTTTGTTTTTTTTTTCTTTTTCTGATTTTGGAATATTTGCATATATATAATGACATATCTTGGGGGATGAGACCCAAGCCTAAGTGTGAAATTCATTTGTGTTTCTTTGGAAGAAGCTAGGAAATATAATAGATAGAAGGGGAAGAAGGGTAGATAGGCAACTAATAAGGACAACAAGTAGATTGAAAGTTTATTCAGAGAATAAGAGCTCTTGACCATGTCTGTGGGCTGAGGGTGTGGGTTCAGAGGAGGAGAGCTTGAAATGCCGAGAGAAAAGCAGTGGTGTGATGTTTTCAGTGTGGAAGGGTGATATGTGGACATAGTAGGATGGGTCATGAACAGGAATAGGGCTGCCTCTTCCTCTGGAATAAGAAAGATGAGAATAGTTGGTAAAGGAGATGAAGATAACGTCAAGAACTGGCAAAGAATTTTGACAAATCTTTCCAAGTGATAATTTCTACCAAATATTTAAATGTAGAGTTTAGTGCTGTGAATTTTCAGCACTTATCACTGAGATATAAATGCAGACCCAAGTTTAGGCAGCTCAGTTTCTCAGTACAAGCTCCAGTCTTGAAGAGAGGATGATCTCCTTTCTTGAAGCTCTACAAATAGGAGATTTGTAAAAGAAGAGGCAAAGGACATTGCAGAATAAATTCCAGGGTGTAAGAAGTGGCAGAATCACAGCAAGAGGCATTTCTTTCTGTATCTCTCTCTCTCTCTCTCTCTCTCTCTCTCTTTTCCAGGAGGTGTCTTGGTTTATCAGACTGTAGCAGCTGGCCCCTAGAGAGTTTTGAGTGCCAGGGGGCTCACTGACCTTGAGTCTCCTTAAGAAGACACAGTAAGGAAAAAATTGGTGCCTTCACAGGAAGTAATCTCCACAATGGACTAAAGTTGTTAAATGGAACTTTTAAAATTTCTAGTGTGGATGGTAAAATCATTATTGGAGGCCATCAGAGAGCTCCATGACTCACTGTTTAATGATTTCCAGCAGGATTACAAAGGATTTAAAAGTAAGCTTGAAGCTATTGAGAACAAATAGTGTGCCAAGAATATCAGAGTGATTTGGGTTTTGGACTCTATGAAAACTGCATTGTTAATTTAGGGGGGGAAAAAGCCTACAAACTATATTTCTGAGGCTCTATAAATTTGTTGTTTTCCTAATGATATTTGTCTTGCTTCAGCAAGATATTTGACATTCAAAAAAAATGCTAAGCAGAGAGAGGTAGCTGTCTAAAATCTTGTTGAGCAGATCATCTAAGGAGAGTTTTGCAGAATCAAGAAGCCAATCCTTGTAATAGTTTAGGGTGAATTGTTGAGTAGATGGTGGGGTGGGGATGGGAAGCAGAGTAGGGTGTCAGGAAAGAAAAAGGAATGGTGGCTAATCCCCTCAAGCCCCAGAAGTGTTAGTTTTTTTTTTTTTTTTTTTTTTTTTTTTAAAAAGGGCAAAATTATATTCCTCCCTGAATCCATGACACTTTGCAATGTAACTTTGCAGCTATTCCCATGAAGAAATAATGTTTTTATTTTTTTTCCTGCCCCCTAAATTTGGTGGAAATTGTGATTTATTTTGGCCAACAGAATGCAAGGGAAGAGAATTAGGACAGATTTGAGCTTTGGCCTCAAGAGTCCTTGCTCACTTCTGCTCTTCCTCTTGGAACCTTGCTGAGCCACCTAAGTACACATCTAGGCTAACCCCCTTGGTGATGGCCCAGATATCCCTGTGGCTTCTGCTGACAGAAACAGAGCCACCTAGCTAAGAAGTAGCATGAGAGCACTCAAACAGAACAGAAAAATAACCCAGCTGAGCCTGGCCCAAACTGCTGCCCAGTCCACAGAACTGTGAACCAAATAAATGGCCATTGTTTTAGGTTACTAAATTTTGGAATGGTTGTTATACAGTGAAAGCTAATGGATATATACCTTTGAGCTCAGGAAGGAGCAAGGA
The DNA here is from genome assembly GCA_025594165.1 of Tamias sibiricus. Lineage (NCBI taxonomy): Eukaryota > Metazoa > Chordata > Mammalia > Rodentia > Sciuridae > Tamias > Tamias sibiricus. The sequence continues at coordinate 74,385,108 of CM046666.1, forward strand.
AGGAGTAAAGATGAGAGATGGAGATTGGGAAAACATGCCATAATTAATTGTGCTCTGATATAAACATGAAAGCAAGATTAAAATCAGCAGAAGAATTGAATAGCATTTTCCATAGCTGTCAGCCTTGATGCTTTCTAGTATCAGTACTCTGCTCTTCTCCAACACACAAGCTGAATACTGTTCAATCAATCTGACTTTTCAGGTGGGCTCCTGGTTATGTTTGTCTTAGAGTTACCTAGGACAAAAGAAAAAAAAAAGCTGCTGTCTTAAGCAATCTTTTCTCTGGATGGCTTTCTGAGATTTACAGTCAAATTATAACTCTGTAAGAGGCTGGTGGCTCAGTGGTCTAGGCAGTGGCAGCTGTTGTTCAACTATTCGTTGATATTTATTTGGGAAATTTCAGCTTTTCTCTGTCTCCTATCAGAGACCCAATTTATGTCACTGAAATCCTTCTGAGGCAATTCATGGTTCTTTCAAATAAACAGTCTTTCTCATTTCCCCTTTTTTTTTTCCAGCTCAGCATGTTTTATAAAAAGTCATTAAGATTTCTGCAAGTTTAACTTCCATTTTTCTTTGGTAACCAGGAGCTTTTATAAGAGACTGCTCTGTTGTGAAGTGTTTTCCTACTACTCCATCAGCCAAGGGTTCGGAAGGCTCCGCCCAAGAACAGGGCTCCCTGCTCATTTTGAAATCCTGATTAGTGGCTATTGTGGGAGATGGAAGCTCTTCAGGGCCTTTTATCCCAGGGCCTCAAAGTCCCAAGAAAAGTGCCTGGCATTCAAGAGCTGCACTGGCATTTTCAAAGCACTCTGCCACCATTAATTGGTTAAGCTATAACAGGGCTCTGGGAGTTAGAAAAGTTGTTGCCCCACTTTTTTTTTTTTTTCTTTTCATTTGAAGATGTTTGTTAAGAAAGATGAAGGGGAACATCTACTCAGAAAGAGCTACTGTGGCTAGAAGCGGCAAGGCATGGTGGGAAGAACATGAGCTGTAGAGTCAGGCAGCCTGGGTTGAGTCCTGGTCACCAGGTATGTAACTTACCCTCTCTGGCATTCAGAGTTTTGATGTGTAAGTGGGGATAATAATTAAGCTTCAGAGAGTTCTGTGAGATTTTTTAAAAAATGAGATTATGCACATGTGTAAAAAGTAATGGTATCTAATAAATACACACTAATGGCAATGTCTATCATTATGAGGAATGATAGAAGGCTCTTGGGTCATCCGTTAAGACACGATGCAATTTTCTATTGTTCTTAGGAGAGTTTTCTAGTTCTAGGGGAGTTCACATTGTACCCCCTTCAACTTCCTCAATCCTATTCACAACTCTGATTAATCATCCAATTTCCTCCTTCTCTGATTTTGTTTTGGAGATTCTTCTTTCTCTTCCTGGTCAAGGAACCCTCCCTTCATTGCTGATTCAGGCAATCCATTATCACAGTGTCCAGCGGTTCTCCTCATTTCTACTTCAACTATGACCAGGCCTGTGACTCTCTAAACTCAAATAGTGAAGAAACCTTTTTTCTCAGCCTGGAGGTCACTCTTACCATTATCAGCACCCAGTTTGTCCTCCCCCACATTGACAAGTTGTTCAGTGTTGCCCAAACTTTCCCATAGCACAGAGAAATGAAGATGTTTGTAGACAAACTGGGGTACAGATGAAGCTGCTTATGAATAGAGCCTTGTCCAGCTCCCCTGAACACTGAGCACTGTCCAGGGCATGTTTATAATAAGGGCTGGGAAGCTGTGTGTTGGTCATGTGGGTTACTTCACATAATAGATTTTTATTCATCACTGTGCAAGAATTAGTGATATAATAACGGACAGAACTCATTCCCTGCCTTCAGAGAGCTGTATTCCCTTAGCATATGAGTTGACACAGAAACAAATGCCTGGGAGGCAAAATAGAGTAGAAAGAAATTGGTCTTCCTGGAATGGGTTAAAATCTGGCTAACCCATTTGCTAGCTGATGTGAACTTGAGCAAGTTATGGAACTTCTCTGACTTCTAGTTTCTTATTTTGTAAAATGGAGGTCATAAATCTCCCTGAAGGCTTGCAGGTAGGGGAGAAGAGGAGATTAATGAGAAAATGTTACCTTTTATCCCTATTTATGAATAAGGACATTTATCTGCAAGTGGCCAGTTGGGTTCTTTCCAACATGCCTGAACACATTCTGAAGTCCTATTATAATTTTCATACTGACTCTGTTAGAATACAGAGAAATTTTGTGGTTACCAACCAACATCATAGATTGTTCTCCTTGTTCACTTATGAAATAATTACTACATCATCACTATGTGTCTAGATAAAAGTCTTCATTTTTTTTTTTTTTTTTTTTTTTTTGGTACCGGGGATTGAACTCAGGGGCACTTGACCACTGGGTCACATCCCCAGCCCTTTTTTGTATTTTATTTAGAGACAGGGTCTCACTGAGTTGCTAAGTGCCTCGCCATTGCTGAGGCTGGCTTTGAACTCGCGATCCTCCTGCCTCAGCCTCCCAAAGTGCTGGGATTACAGGCGTGCGCCACCGCGCCCGGCCAAAAGTCTTCATTTTTGACGATGCCTTGGTTTCAGAGACTCCATTAAGAAATGTTATGGGCTCATAGTAGAGACTCAGTGACCAGGTGGCCAGCTGAACAATCAAGATCTAGGACTCAGGAACTCCATTTTCTAGTGGAAAATTCCATTTTCTTCATGTGTTCCCAAATCTTGATGTGATGCTATATTTTATAGGAAATGTAAGAATTAATTAGATACAACCCTATATTTCTGTGACTTGAGAATCTGAATAAAGTAAGATAGTTAACCAATTTTACTTTGATGAATTAAGTCAATAGTACCAGCTTCTCTAGTACTAGAGGAGGTATGTTTTTGGGGTACACCTCAAGTTAAAACTAATGATATTATAAATGTAGAATTGTCCTAAATATTTCCTTGAATTTTTAAAGAAATGATCTGAATTACAGTTTCAATGAACAGATCTCTCTCCAAGGGCTTGGTATTCTTACTGTTCATCTGTTTCTCCATCTCTCTGCACACACAGACATAAACACAGATGCACTTGAGCCACTGGTAAAGGTCACGTAAAAAAGTATGCAGTGAGAAGAAAAATACATGTGTTTTGTTTTTTATCTACTATTTTGAAGGCCAGTTCTTTAAGAGAAGGCCACTGCTTTGTTTAAAGAATTCGAAAAGTTTTGTATTTTACTCAAGATCTGTGTTGAACAAATCCTCTTTCTATTTTGTTCAAGGCAGAGATTTTATTTATAGTAATGATTTGCCTGAACTCAGATAGGACTAGTACAAAAGTAAGCATTTAACTTACATGTTGTTCTTTCCTTATTACAAATATTAACTGGCATTTGCTCTTTATACATAAAAATTTAGGATTGCCTCTATATTTTCAAACTCCAATAAGCTGAATATATAGCTTCTTTAACAGAAAAAAAAAAGTGATTTTTGTTTTCTTATACTCCCAAATGAAGTACACTAACAAGAGGCCAGAAGCTATAGATCTATTCTTTTCTTAGGAAGTAAAGATTCAAGTGAGATAATTTCTAATTTATAGCAAGGGAACTGCAATTTACATAGGAAATCATATGTTGTTTTTCTTTTCTTAAAATGTAGACAAAATAATCAAATGAGTTAATATGTAAAACACTTCAAACAATATCTGACAGTAAATATTTAATTATTATTATTATTATTATTATGAGAAAGTATTTTTTTTTTTTTTTTTTTTTTTTTGGTACTGGGGATTGAACTCATGGGCACTTGACCACTGGGCCACATCCCCAGCCCTTTTTTGTATTTTATTAGAAGCAGGGTCTCACTGAGTTACTAAGTGCCTGGCCATTGCTGAGGCTGGCTTTGAACTCGCGATCCTCCTGCCTCAGCCTCCCAAAGTGCTGGGATTACAGGCGTGCGCCACCGCGCCCGGCTGAGAAAGTATTTTTATAAGTACAGATATCTTTATTTCTTGATCTATTTTGTGTTGCTATAACAGAAGTCCTTGGACTGGGCAGTTTATGAAAAACAGAGATTTATTTCTCACAGTTCTGGAGGCTGAAAAGCCCAACATGGAGGGGCAGCATCTGGTGAAGGCCTTCTTGTTATAACATGAGAGAAAGCAGAAGGACATATAAGAGTGTATGCATGCAAGCAAAAGTTCAGATCATAGCTCAAGTCCTTTATAATTAGCATTAATTTGCTCCCATGATCCAAACACCCCCATCAGGCCCCACCTTCCAACACTATTGCATTGGGGATTAAGTTTGCAGCACAAGAACTTTGGGGGGATACATTCAACTTACAGCATTATATAAATAAAAAGATACGATTCTACAGAAAAGTGCTATTGAAGAAAAAAGTCTTATACATTTTGTAATTTTTTTTTAATATTTATTTATTTGCTTTAGCTGTACACAATGGGTTTATTTATACGTGGTGCTGAGGATCGAACCGGGGCCGCGCACATGCCAGGCGAGCGCTCTACCAATGAGCCACAACCCCAGCCCACATTTTGTAATTTTTAAGTTACAAAATTTTCTTTGATTCCATAATGTGAAACTACAATCATTTTGATCACATTTGATGGTTTCTAAGGATCAATATCAAGTTTTTGAACAAATGACTAGAAATAATATAAGAAATATGTTTGAAAGAGTTGATAATATTCTAGATGGTGCTTCATATCAAAGAATTAAGTCTTCTTGTCCTACTGAGACTACTCTTGTTTTCATATTGTTTTAGTATGTCCTCCTGCATTAGCCAGAGGTCAAGTGTGTTAAGAGAAGCCATTTCTTTGGCCCATATTCAGGTTTGGGACCACAAGGAAAAAAATCTTGAGAAATTTCAACTATTTTTATTTTTAAGTGCATAAGATTCTCCCTGTATGTCATAAAGCACAATTCTTGGACTTAGAAAAATAATTCCAGAAGATTGAGGCAGTTTGTTGTTTTGTGTAGGGTATGTGTGTCTGTTTAATGGTGTGGTAGGTGGGTGAACTGAGGCTATGTAGAGGGATGGGACTCATGGATTTCAGACAATACATAACATTTGATAGACTGGTAAGTATTATTGTGCATAAATACATCTGATTAAGGCATTTGTGAAAAGGAAAATGTCACAATTCCAGCAAATGTGAGTATAAAATTATTATGAAAACTTTTAATTAACTTCAGAGAATCAAGAATTTCTTGATTGGGGAAAAAAAGAATTGGATAAACCAGGATCTGACCTAGTTGTTTAAAATAACTTGATTTTCAGGAATGGAAACCGAAATTGGTACAAAATTACTCTTTGCCATCATTGTGTCAATCATGTTATCACACCAAAGGCCAGGTTTTTCTCTTGACCATCTCTTCATTGCTCTCAGTCCCTTCCCTTATTTTTTCTTTCCTTTAGAGGACATATCTTTGGATGTTAATGTAGTCAACAAAAGCACAAGGAGAGGTCAGCAGAAAGGGAAGAGGAAGAGAAAAAAAATGAGCCAAATCGTTTCTATAACCTTAGGCTTTGGAGCATGATTCTGCCAGCCTTAGAGAAAGCTGAAAATAGAACAGGTGTTGTGATTACATGTGTTCCATTGAGATCTGAACTACCCTTAGACCCCATCATCGCCTCAGATGTGAACTTTGCATAGACATTATTAGTAGATTAAGCAAGGAGTCGTGAGTGCTCAAGGCTTGGTGTGAATAAAAGTGAAACTTTCTGGGGATTTCTGTAGTGCAGGGCAAGTGGAACTTAAAAGATCCCAAGGAGTTGCTTCACTCTAAGGTTCTATGAGTCTTGGGGTTTCAGCCCTGAGTCAGCATTTCCTGAATTCTGTTTCCCAAGCTGGGCATTTGAAGTGACTTCTAGTCCCGTGGGCCATGAAGCAGTCATGCTACCTTGGTAAGTTTCTCTGCTTTCTAACTGTAAAATGAGGATCTTAGATCGGGTTACTACTCTGCAAGTTCCCACATTCTGTGTGATTCCACGAAGATTGAGTTCTACCATCTTGCCTGATGGAGGGAGAGGCATGGAAATAGAAGACTCTTTTTTGATTCAAGGGCATTCTTGAAAGATGATCCCCCCTTAGCTCTGGTTGGACAGTACGTACTAAAAATAGAGAGTAGGTTTTCACTCTGCTAAGTGCACTTGGTCTCTGGTCCTTAGGACAATCTCATTAATCTCTTCCCTATATTTTAGAGCTTTGAGTGTTCTTCAACATATGTCACCAGCTCTCATTCTCATCTTTAATTGTGGTATTGTGTACTTTGTGAGAACAACAAATAGGGGAAATATGTACAGTGTATGGATAGGAAGTGGTTTCCTTAGCAACTGTTGCAGTAAAAAAAAAATATCAAAGGACGTGGGTTTTCCCCTTCTTTCATTACCCCTACATCTAGTTCCTAGCCTATACTTAATCTTCACTTTTTTATTGTAAGACAAAATATACAATCCATGCACTCCCTTGGGAATATAATTTGGAGGGTGGACCAGAATTCTATATATGCACATAACTCAAGGGGCCTTCACTGTTATTTAGGTGCTACATAGAAGCACAGGCATTTACCTGGCTTGTTTCTTCTTTGGAATTGTTCAGAAATCTGAACAACCTGTAAAAGCTGTTTTCCTTTGCCTTTTTTTGGACTTCCATACCCTCATGCCTATTTCTTTTTAATGTTGTTTTGAAAAGCAAACACTCCAAACCATAGAAATCACAGTGTGTAAATGTGGAGGGAAATCAGATGTTTACTAGAAGTCATAGGACCAGGAGAGGAAGCAAATCTTATTGTTATTCTGTAAAGTAATAGCTAACCCCTGGGCTGCCCTCTTTTATCTCTTTTTCAGGCAAAGCATTTGCCCTATGAGATAATCGTGGGAAGCCTCTTCTATCTTAACTTTTTATTTTCTGGGGCTGGGGAGAAGACTTAGATCAACTTGCCAGAGTTATCTGGTAAGTCTTAATAAAGATCCAATAACATAATGTTCTGGTATTACTTGGCATTGCCTAGGCTTGTAATCTTCTTAAAATTAATTTAGTAAGAAACCAGAAGAGTTCTCAAGAACTTCAATTCTGCTGATGAAGATTTGTATCTAATTGCTTCAGGAATGGGAGCAATGTAGACTGAGAAAAGCATATTTCTGGTCTATTCTAGCCAGTCGTCTACCAAATAATATGGATGTTTTTCTTCATTTCACCCATATGAACTGCATTAGAGATTAGTCATGAAATAACTTTAAAGGCATTTCCTCAGTCATTATTTTCTTTCCAGATGTCATTGCTAATGAACTGCACATGACCTCCTTCCTTCTGGAAGAGGGTGCTTCCTGTCACCATCCTTTGCTTCTGTGCAGAAGGGAGGCACCCTTGGCCTTCACTGATCATGTGTGTGTTTCTTTGGTCCAGGGAGGTAGGTGTTTGATCCCCTTCCCCACTCCTATTTAGAGTGCTCTATATTTTTAATAACAGTGAAACCACGGGTGGCCTCAAAGCAGCAAGAGAAACAAGTTGGAACATGAATGATATGACTCTGAGTTTCTGATGTGGAGGGAAAATGGGTCAGGTGATCTAGCAGTTCAATGTCAAACAGAAACCATGTAAAGAAGACTTCCCACCTTGGGTCCCAGGCACACCTACAGCTTGGGGCCCTGGTGAGAGGAAGCCAGGGTGGTGGAGGATGGTGTCCCATGATGAAGGCCATGAGTAGAAATGAGAAGTGTGATCTCAAGACTGGCTAGAGGGTCCTGGTTAATCTTTTCACCCAAAGTCACTGCCACTTGACCATGATATACTGATGTCTGACAGACTCTAAGTTCCATGGAATTTGTGCAAATGAGTATTTACAGTGAAGCCCAGTCTTCAACATCATTTCAATACTGAGGAATTAAATTTCATATATTGCAATGTGAGTTGAACAAAGACCCATCACAGGAGTGCAGAAGAGCAGAATCAACTGGCCTTTGTTTCTTCAGTATAACTCTAGATTCCACATTTTCAAAATGTGCCTATTCAAGCTTTTATAAATATCATCACATCAAGTAAAAGAAAAAAATGGTGCGGGTGGGGTGGGGGAGACCCAAAAGATTCTTCTTTGGTTCTGAGTTGAGTTCTCCCTGGGCATTCCCACAGACTAACAAGAGATGTGGTTGTGCAGAAACGAATCAATAAGGGAGACTGAAGTGTACATTTAAATAGCTATATGATGTTTGTTAGGCTCTCAGAAAATAAGCAGCTCTCCAGTCCACCTGTTCACATTCTAATTCCTGTCTTCTGTTTGATGTGTTACTCTCCCTGTTCCCCAATCATTGGCATATAGTCTGAAGAAGAAATGCTTTTCATAGTTATTCTGTCTTCTGTTACTTCTCAGAGACTGGCAGGTAGTTCAACTTTTATTTTGGGCTATGCCTAAAGGAAAAATATGTCCACTCCTGTTTCTTTCCTAAGGTATTTTTTTTCTCTATTTCTCATTCCCTCTTCCTTGCATCATCTTATGTTCTCAAGCTCAAATTTCCCCTTCCCTCTCAGCTTCCCTTTATCATCTAATCTGTGGGGAAAATGACTTGCTTGGTGAAATAGTATATAAATTGGTTTCTGACATCCAAGAATCTCTTTCCCTGTCCATTTTTATTTTAAAAGGGTTCAAATAAGATTATTTCAGATCAGATTTGAGTCTAATTTAACTATCTATCAACATAGACAACAGAGAACTTTCCCAGACTCTGCACCAATTGCTTGTTCTTTTCTGTCTTCGATATTTGTACTGAGAAGGAATTCTTTAGACCTCTGTTCTAAATTAGTGCAAGAACAAGAAAGGCTTCTGTCTCCATCCCTCCACTGAAAGTGTTCTTGTTTAGGTTGGCTGATGACCTCTCTTTTGCCAGATTCTGTGGTCACTTCTGTGTCCTCCTCTTTGTTGACTTCTCTCCAGTGTTGCCTCAACTGTCTTCTTTTTGCAGTTGGTCACTTCTACTCAATTTTCCTGACTGTGCTCTCTTCTTTATTTCAAATGCTTGTGCCCCAGGGTGAGGCCTCTGCACTTCTCCATCCAAGTTCTCTCCTTGAAGATCTCCTCTTTAAATATTGTTTGTATCCTGAAGACATCTAAGTATAAATGACTAGTCCTGATCGGTTTCCTAAGTTTTAGATTTTTAACAGGAAGAGATCAGTTGCTCAAACATCTCCACTAGACACAGAGTACCCAAATTCAACCAAGAGCAACCCAAATAGAGTTCTATTCCCACTGACACTTAACCTCCCCAACGGGCTTCTCTCCCAGCCTTTCTAGTTTCATGAAGTAGCATCACCTTCCATCCACTCAGCTGCTCATTCCAAACTCATCTTCACCTCTATTCCATTACCACTCAGCTGTACCTCTAAAACAAGCTGGAAAGTCATTCACTTTTTTTTTTTTTTTTTGACAACTCCACAGCTGTCACCCTTGTCCATGCAACTGTCTTTTATTATCTGCATGCTTGTAATCATTTCCAAAGAAGTTGCCCTGTTTCTACTCTTGTCCTTTTTGTGGTACTTTCCCTACACGCAGTACCCAGAATAATTTCCAAAAACGTAAATCAGATTACATCATTTTTTTCCTTAACAACCTTCACAATGTCCCCTCTGCCTACACCCCATGCTCAGAAAACCCTCTTTGCATTCTCCAGTACTTTACTTTTACTGTGGTCTTGGCATTCCCAAAAGCTTCAGCCTCTTTATGCTGTCTGGTTCCTTTCTCATGGGCAAATTAAGAACAACAACAAAAATTATTGATCTGCAAAGCCTTTAAAGCATTTATTATGTGTGGTTAGAAAGCTTCCTAGGTAATCCCCGCCCCTTTTTTTTAAACATCAAAGACTGAAACTTCAGGGGCCGGTGGTGTTGTTAAGTTTCCTATGATCTGATAAAAGCTAGTGAAGGTGGCTGGGAAAAATAGTATAGACTTGGGCAGAAAGAGATAGGTTAGTGGGAAAGCAAATCACAGTGGGAGGTAGATGATTAAAAAGAAGCACACAGAATAAATTTTCCCTTGCTTTCTAATTCATATTATAGTAAAATTTTATAAATTGAGTTGCTGTAGAAAAAGGAGTAATAAAATGATATCAATTAGCATCATATTAATAATTATACCATTTCTCCTTGAATTTATATAATCTTTCTGCAAAGAGCTAAAAATGGTTTAAAAAGCTGTAATGATATTATATTATTGGGCAATGTGTCTCTAATAGACATTAATTATATGGTATTAAACCAATCCATAGAGCTCTCTGAAGGTACAATAGGCTAATAAAACACCAGAAACCTAATTGCTACTCTAAGAGTTTAGAAATGAAATAGCTTAATGTTGGGAAATTTTTTCAATAGGAAAAAATATGTACAAAACATTTGCTGTAATGTAGTTTTTCAGAGTAAGGAAAATTAAAAAAATCAATAAAAACAAAAGAATTGCTCAGACCTTGTTACACAAATATCACTGGTAAATCTTCTCATTTTCTAGCACATCTTATTGTGTGGTTTTCAGAGCCTTTTATAAGTCAGCCACTAGAGAGCAAACTTCTTCTTTTTATCAGGCTGTAGTTTTATTTTTTATTATTTTTTAAAAATACACACCACATATATATCTGTACTCTCACAATGCCACATTATCTCAGACTGTAAAATCTGATAATATAGCTTCTAGGTGCCTGGGGCGGTGGGCATGGGGGATGGAAGTGGGGGCATTTTAAGGCTTTTTATATTAAAATTGTAAGAAAGAACAAGATAAGATGTTGTAATGTCGAACCACCTTCCTGGAGTGAAAATGAAACCTTCTGTTAATGGAGCATAAAGTCTTAAGTTTCATCCCATGTAATAAAATATGATAGGCATTGTTTGATCTGACAGGCATCTTGGGCCTTTTTCCAGGCTAGGGTCTCCAGAGAGCTCAAAGAATTGATACTGTTTCCAGGTGAAACGTGGGTAAATTATATTGTCAGCTACCTCTGCTGCCTTCAGAACCAGAGGCTCCAGCCTGGCAAAACAAAGCTGCCAGTTCAAGAACATTCTCATCTATTGGACTAACCCCCTCTGACACCCCTTCAGAAGGTCCATATGATACCCAAGACATCAATATGCAGGCAGATCAATCTGCTAATTGAAGCCAGGGAACAGAAGAGAAGATGCAAGGAACAGTGGGGATTTACTGAGCGTAGAAATCCCAATTTACCAGGCCCCAGAGTGTATTTCCTAGCCTGCCTTTCTGCCAAGATTGAGAAATATTCAACTGAGTCAAATCACTTTCTCTTCTGATGGTCTCTTAGTAATTGGCCCCATGCACACAACCCTAGGGACTGATGGCCGAACAAAGTTGTTGGAATCAAATTTTATTTTCATTGTCTGGGCTTTGGAATATTTGAAGCCTTATAATCTAGAATTTGGACTTTTTGAGTATTTTAAAAAAGAATACTTACCAGCTGTAGGTAGACAATAAAGGATATTCAAGAAGGAACATTTAAAATCTTCCAAGGGAACACTCACCAAGGCTTAATGGCTATTCTAGTAAGGTTATTTTTTCTTACGTTGGTTGAATTGACTCATGTGAAACAATTCCGCTTATAAAAAATGACCATTTCATGGGTTTAACCTAATATTTTATGCTGCAAGGTTTTCTGTAGAGTGGTGCCATATGGACGTTGTTTAGTATTTCCTAACCATTCAGCAATCATTATATGCCTGCTAAATGTTCATCACAATGCAAATGCACTTGACAAAGATATATACTGAATGTTTACTCCGTGCACAGTGCTTCAGTGAGCACTGTAGTAAACATTAAGATCAGCCAGATGAGGTCTTGTCTTTACAGAGCTTACGTTCTAGTGAGACAAGCTAAAATTAATTACTTGCTGTAAGAAGCAGACCATGTTATTCTCTTGAGTGAAAGTGCTGTGGGAATATGAAAGAGAATGAGACTCAGTCCTGACTGGGAGACCCCTGGAAAATTTATTAGCAGGGTGGCACTTGCATGGAGGGGCTGATACTTCTGTGGGAGAACTGGTAATGTAACTTAGGTAGGAACACTTATCCTAGAGCCAGACTGTTACTTAACTGAGCAACATATTCAACTTTTCTGCATAGCAGTGTCCTCATCTGTAAAATGTGGGTAAATAGCATCTTTCAATGTTTATTATGGAATTTGGATGTGACTGTCTGTGGGAGATTCCAACCAAATTCTTTACTGACACATTAAGGAGCCCTCAAGGAAAATACTTTAGTTAAATTTGTGGGAGCAAGGCTAGCAAATTCCGCCAGGGAATAAGAGGAGCTAAGGCAAACATCTGTTCCATGGGATGCTTTTCTTTGGCCCACTTCCTATACCCTGATTCCTGCAATGTGTGTGTGTTATAAGCAAGTCAAGAAACCCTGAAAGAGCTACTTTTACCTCGATATCTCTAAGACCTGAGGACCCTGGTAGAATTGCTTTCATAGCCCTTAAAAAAACATAACCCAGGACAGGGATCAGCAGTACTCTCACCCCCATGTCTCCCTAGGGCCACTGCATGGCAGAGGTATCTGGTGGAGACTCACCCATCAAAAACAGCAGCCTCTTCCACATCAGATAGGATTATTCCTGGGGCACATTGGAGACAGCTTTTGTGAATGCACAGAAATTCTGTGTGGATGGGAGATCTCTGCAGGAGAAGAGCAGGCAGGGTGAAAGCCAGCAAAAGAAATGCTGTGATCCAAGACAACCCAATTTGTATCCTTCAGGCTTCTGTAGCCTGGGATACATCAGTCACTTGTGAATCCTCATTGCAATTCAGCAACTTTCATTGTAATCGAAGTTCAGAAAAGTTCTTAAAAATTCTCTCTGTGCCTAGGCATATAATGTATCTTATACCAAATAGTTAAAAAAATTAACCTAAGTAATATACTATATTTTTTCTTGAGCTAATAATTGTTATTTTCACTTTTTAAAATTCTTTTGACATGTAAGTGTTTCTACTTCCTGACAATCTTGTAAAATGACTATACAATTTTCCACATGGTCAAATACAATTTAGATTAAATTGTCATTGGCTTGTCACACAATGATAACTATTTTTGATGTGTTTTATTATTTCCATCCAGATTTTAAACTAACAAAAGATAGACATCATTTGAATTTGCTAACTTTGGTAAATTTATTTAAATATGCATTTTTTACACTGTGTGTGTGTGTGTGTGTGTGTGTGTGTGTGTGTGTTTTCTGGGAATCAAATCCAAGGCCTGTGTATTATGAGCTATATTCCCAGACTTAAATAGCAATATTTGTTATAAATATTTTATCAACTTTTGTTCTCCATTTTCTTTCAACATTAAATTTTGAATATTTTCCTGTATCATTATTATTGAAAATATTATTTATTTATTTATTTATTTTTGGTACTAGGTATTGAACCCAGGGGTTCTTAACCACTGAGTCACATCCCTAGCTCTATTTTTATTTTTTTTTTAATTTTGAGATAGGGTCTCACTAAGTTGTTTAGGGCCTACCTAAGTTGCTGAGGCTGGGTTTGAAGAAAATATTATTTAATGTGCATATTTCCTTTACAGGTTGCTATAATTTAAAAGTTATTTTTGTTTTATTTAAAGGTATAGTATGAAAATATGTAAATATTATATAATGTGAAATAGTGCTAAATGGTACAAAATAGAACAATCCTTTCCTACTTACTCTCACCTGCTTTGTCCCTACACAAGAGGAACAATTTGCAATTCTTGTCTAGCACCTTCTTTGGATGCTTCATATTCTTTAATATTTAAAAATAATTTTAATATCTATTGTTTCCTCATTTACCAAGCTTAGTACCTATAGTGAGGACTTTGTCTACTTTAACCCTCCTTTTTCTTTTTCAATCTTGCTGATGTAATTTTTAAAAATCAATTTATTTTTTAAATTTTAGTTTGTTATATATGACAACAGAATGCAAATGTCAAGCTTATTTTTTTAATTGTTACCTAAATACCTGTTTAGCATTTTCATGCATTTAATTGTTTCCTAAATACCAATCTCTTGCAGCATTTTCATGATAACTACTATGTGAATATTGTTCACAGTTGACCTAGGTAATATACTAGGATTGTGTTTTATCTTTTTGTGTATTTTTTTCCCTTGGAGTTAATAATTGTCATTTTCATTTGTTAAAATTTCTTTGACACATAACTGATCTTTCTACCCTCTCACAGCTCTACAGAATGACTCTGTGTATCATTCTCCACATGGTCAAATCTGTCATATAATTTATCATTTCTATTTTATTCTGTAAAATTTCTTCTGAAGCTCTCTGATCTCCAACTCCATTCTGGATTGTTCTCCCTAAGCCAGATGTCTCTATATTTTTTGTTAGTTTTGTTGTTAGTGATGAGCTGCTGTCAATTACACACACACACACACACACACACACACACACACACACACACAAAATACAGCCATCCCAACATCTGTAGGTTCTGCATCTGCACATTCAACCAACTATGAGTCAAAAATATGTAAAAAACAAAACAAAACAAAACAAAAACAAAACTTGTGTCTATACTGGCCTATACAGACTTCCCCTCCATCAGTATTCCCTAAACAATACAGTGTAACAGCTACTTGCATACTATTTGTATTTTATCAGGTATTACAAGTAATGTAGAAATGATTTAAAGTACATGGGAGGATGTACATAGGTCACAGGCAAATTCTATGCCATTTTATAGGAGGCCTTTGAGCATCTGTAGATTTTGTTATCTGTGGGGGTGTTAAAACCAATCTCTTGCAGATATTGAAGGATGACGGTACCTCCAATATTTGTGTTATTTATGTTTGTAAAACATATCTTTGTCTTTAATAAACTAGAATTACTTTATGAGAAATGAAGAAAAATAAAAAATTTAAAAGACTCACCTAAAAATAAATGAGAAGAAGGTATCAGTTCCTTCTTGTGCCTCTGGTGGATAATGTTCTCTTACAGGTGCATGAGACCGCCACTCTAGATATATCCATAATGATCTCCTTGAGACTTTCTTTTGCTGCGAATCTAGGAGTTCCTTTTGTCAGTATCTTGCATTGAGCCTTGTTTCTTAGATTTCATGTTTTCTCCTTAGTTCTCTCCCTCATTTGGATGAAGCATATCTTTAAGTAGTTTCCTAAGAAAAGGTGCAAGGCAGGCAAATTCCTGATATTATTTTTCTATAATGTCTTTTTAATTTCAAAGGAATGAAAGTACAAATCACATCCTGGGAGGATCTACAAAACATATATCTGTATTAAATCACCTCTACAAAACACATATCTGATAAAAGACTTTACCCAAGATACACAAAAAAACTCTTAAAACTCAGCAATTAGAAAGCAAACGACCCAATTAAAAATAGGCAAAATATCTTACCAGCCATCTCACAAATGAAAGAAGATATACAGATGTCAAGTAAGCATAAAAAGCTCAACATTATATGTCATTAAAGAATTGCATATTTAACAACACCAAAATACTGCTACATACAGATTAGAACCTCTAAAATCCCAAACACTGATAACACCAAATGTTGTCAAGGAAGTGGAGCACCAGGAACCTTTATTCATTGCTGGTGGGAATGCAAACTAGCACAATCACTTTGGAAGACAGTGTAGCAGATTTTTATAAAACTAAACATAATCTGACCATATAATCCAGCACTCATGCTCCTTAATATTTATCAAAATGAAATAAAGATTTATATTCACATAAAAATGCGTATCTGAATATTTTCAGTAGCTTTACTCATAATTGCTGAAACATTAAAGCAATCAAGGTGTTTTTCAATAGGTGAATGGATAAATATACTGTGGAACATCCACAAAATAGAATATGGTAGTAATTAAAAAAAAGTGAGCTTTCTTTTGAAAAGACATGGGGAAACTTAAATGCATATTGTTAAGTTTCAAAAAAGGCTAGTTGAAAAATACTACATATTGTATGATTCCAACTGTATGATATTCTGGAAAATGTGAAACTATTTTTCAGAGACTAGAAAGATCAGTGGTTGTCAAGGGTTCCAGCACAGGGAGAGGGAAAGAAAGGTGACTAAGTAGAGGATAGGGGATTTTTAGGCAGAAAACTATTCTATATAATACACAATGGCATATACATGTGCATTTGCCAAAAACCCATAGAATAGTACAACACAAGAGTGAAACCTGTTGTAAATTATGAACTTCAGTTAATACTAATGTACAAGTATTCATCAATTGGAATGAATATATCAAACTACCATATGATATTAATAATTGTGTGTAGGGAGGTGGGAAATCTGAAGGCAAGGGTTATATGGGAGCTCTATGTAATTTCTGCTCATTTTTCCTGAAAATCTAAAACTGTTTTAAAAATCAATTCTATTAATTTTAAAAAAGTATTTTATCTTCACATCGGATGAAAATTTGATTGGGAAGAGAATTCCAGACTAAAAAGAATTGTTACTCAGAATTTTTTATTTTGCTCCATTGCCTTCTAAATTTCAGTGTTGCTAATGGAGATCTTGTGCCATTTTACATTACAATGGTAGAATCTGTTCTGTCTCTAGTCATTGATTACAAATTTTCAAAATCTATGTTTTCTTTACTTTATTTGTAGTACTCAGACCCAGGATCTCACATATGCTGGGCAAGTGCTCTATCACTGAGATATATCCCCAGCCCTTTTTAAACATTTTATTTTGAGACAGGGTTTTTCTGAGTTACCCTGTGGACTCATATTTGCTATTCTTCTACCTCAGCCTTCCAAGTAGCTGGGACTACAGTTGTGTGCTACCACACTGGGCCAGAAGTCTCTGTTTTCAATGTTTTGAAGGTGCATAATGATGAATGTCTTTCTTTCATTAATTTCATTTGCTCTTAAATTTGGAGACTCATGCTTAATAGTCAGAGGAAATTTCATTTTTTCTTTGATAACTTCTTCTATTGTTTTCTGTCTTCTCTCATTTTAATCGAGACCTCTGGATTGACTGTCTTTTTTAATGTCAATCTCTCTCTCTCTTCTTTTGTTGTTGAATTCCTTCTTCCTCAGAACTTATTTATTAATCTTCCTATTACATTTTTCATTTTTGCTATCATCTTTTCTTTTCTGAAACTATTAATTGTAGTATCTTTGAAATTATCTTCTGCTCTGTTCATTGTCTCTGTTTCCTATCAACCCATCCCCACCCCAACACATACACCATGCTCAGTTTTTATTTTGGTCTTTCATGTTGGAATTTTCTTCAAATTTCTGGTAATTCTTGTTTGTCCATTTATAGTGAAGAATCAAGTGCTAAAAAGCCCATTGGGAGCTCTGTGTGCATATGTTGGGCTGGTTGATGTGGAATAATTGGTGAGCACAGAGCTTTTTAATTGATATATTGGTATCACCTGGTTCATGGCTTCTAGAAAAGGACACTACCTTCTGCCTGGGGTGTAAGACTGGCTCAATGTGCTGTACAGTTGGTATGGAAAAGGCTGGAACTGCAACATCCAGGATGTAGATTTTCACCTGGTATCTCTGTTTTCAGCATAGTACTGCATCTATAGCCTCCTCTCTGCCTGATTCCTTATGTTTGTAGACTTTCTGGTTCAATTTCTCCAGATACTCAAGGGTAAAGGATGGCTAGTTTTCTTACCACACAGAGTTGGAATGAAAACTGCTCTTTGTACATATTTACCCATGAATCCTCATCTTCAGTTAACTGAAGCTTCCCTCACACACTTGTCCTTCAAGGTGCCTTTAATCCATTTTCTGAGTTCCTTCAAGAGTCTGTAGACCAAATCAGCATTTTATTAATGTCAGTTGTTTTAGTGTTGTTGTTACTTAGTGCCATATGCTCCACAGGTTTTTTGACTTGATCTTCTTTTCTCTCTATATCATTTACTATGTGCTCCCATTTTCATTTTTTCATCTAACAGGTTAAGACACAGTTATTGTGGTAGGTAGAAAAATGCCCCCAAATATTCATGTCCAATCCCTGGAATCTGTGAATGTTATCTTATTTGAAAAGAGGGTCTTTTTAAAGTGATTAAATAAAGGATTTTGAGATTAGGAGATTAACCTGGATTATCTGGGTGGACATTCCAGGTATCCTTGTAAGAGAGATACAAAGAAGACAGACAGGAAGAGGAGGAGCATTGTGACCACGGAGGTAGAGACTGGAATGGTGCCAATGAGCTAAGGTTTCCCTGAAGCCACAAGAAGCTGGAGAAGCAACGCCCGGATTCTCCCCTACAGTCCTGGGAGGGAGAATGGCACCACCAACCTTGATCTTGGGCTTCTGGCTTCCAGAATTGTGAGAGAATACATTCCTTTTGGTTTAAGTCACCTAGTGTGTTATATAATTTGTTACAGGGCACTAAGATGTGGATACAAATTATCTTTTGGTCTTAGCAAAGATGGGATTTGTGTTTCAGTTTTTTTACTCTCTTGGTTTTTATGAAAAGAGAGCATTTAATGTCTGTCTTGAAATTGGAAGCAATATGTCATAACTTAAATTTTCCCCCAATTTTTGAACATTTTGTTGCTTCTAGTCTTTACTGTGATGAGTCACAGTGAACATTCCAGTGACGCAGAACTTGAAAAAAATTTTCAAGTTATTTGTATTTATTATTCAATGATCTCCTGTTTATGTCCATTGAGTTTCTGATTAGTTATTTAACATGATTTATAGAAGGTAAATTATAAATTAGCAAATTAAAGGGCACTAATTTTGGATTTTGATGTCTACTGATAAAATGCTTGCATGAAAGTGTTTTTGAAAGCCTATTTATTTTTTCACAAGAGGTATGAGAGAATGCCAGTTTAAACCCAGTCTCACCAATGAGTATCGTTAAAATGATCACTAATATAATACATAAGAACATTTAATTTCAATTCACATTTCTTTAAGTGATACTAAGCATTTGCATATGTATTTGTCTTTGTATTTCTTTGTCCATGTATAGATTGCTTACATCCTTTGCCCATTATTTGATCAAGATTTTAATACATCTCTTGTCAATTTATAAATTAAGGGCATAAATAGTTTTGTCTATTAATCTGAAAACTTTTCTTTGTTTATTATTTACCTTTGAGACTTTTTAATGCCATAACAGCTTGCTGTTTCTGTAACAAAATACCTAAGAAAAGCAACTTAAAGGAGGAAAGATTTATTTTGGCTCACAGATTCAGAGATTTCAGTCCACAGTTGCTTGGCTCTGCTGCTATGAAGCTGTGGTAAGGCAGAAAGCATGGCAGGGCTGGGTGGAGGTTGGTGGGGTAAAGCAGCTTACCTCATGGCAGGTAGCCAGAGAGCAGAGAGAGGAGGAAGGGACCAGGAACAAGATATATGCTTCCAGGGCAAACCCTCAGTGGCTTACTTCTTCCAACTTAGTCCCACCTCCTGCAAACTTCCACCACCTCCCAATAGTTCATTCAATTATGAACCAATCAATGAATTAATCCACTGAAGAGATCAGAGCCTTTATGATACAACCACTTCCCTGAAGCCACACCTCTGAACATTGCTGTAATAGGGACCAAGTCTTCAACACATGAGCCTTTGGGGGACATTCCAGATCCAAACCATAACAATACTTTAGGATATACAGAAGTTCAGTATCTTTACCTCACCAGATCTATAGATAGTTCTCTTTATGACTTTCTTCCCTTGTTTTATCCTTAAATTGTTTCCTAAATAAGAATACATTTTTTTTTTGTACTGGGGATTGAACTCAGGGGTGCTTAACCACTAGACCACATCCCAGCCCTTTTTTTCTGTATTTTATTTAGAGGCAGGGTCTCACTGAATTGCTAAGTGCCTTGCTTTTGCTGAGGCTGGCATTGAACTGGTGATCCTCCTGCCTCAGCTTCCCAAGTCATTGGGATCACAGGCGTGCTCCACCACACCTGGCGATAGAATTTTTTAAAAAATGATGCAATGTTTATCTCTGGAGTTTATTTTAGTGTGAGATCTGAGATGGCACTTGAATTCCCGATTTTTCCAATTGTCACCAATTGTCTTAAACTACTTATGACGTCTTCCTTCCCTCACTAATTTATGTCACTGTTCCTGCCTTCAGTCCATTCTATATTTCACAACCAGATAGATACTCTTAAAATACTTCTTTGACAATTATTTCTCCATTAAAGAAATCATTGGCATTTTAAAGTTTTTACTTGTTCTTTTTAGATAGATATACATGACAGTAGTGTATATTTTGACATATCATAATACACAGAGTATAACTTACTCTAATTAGCATCCCATTCTTATGGTTGTACATGATGTGGAGTTTCTCTGGTTGTATATTCATATATGAACATAGGAAACTTATGTCCAATTCATTCTACTGTCTTTCCTATTCCTATTCCCCCTCTCTTCCCTTCATTCCTCTTTGTCTAAGCCAATGAACTTTTATTCTTCCCTCCCCCACCTTATTGTTTGTTAGCATTCATATATTAGAGACAAATTTGACCTTTGGTTTTTTTGGATTGACTTATTTCACTTAGTATGATAGTCTCTATATACATCCATTTACTGGAAATCATAATGTCATTATTTTTTTTAATGGCTGAGTAATACTCCATTGTGTATATATACCACATTTTCTTTATCTATTCATCTATTGAAAGGCACCTAGGTTGGTTCTATAGCTTAGCTATTGTGAATTGAACTGCTATAAACATTGATGTGACTGTGTCACTGTAGTATGCTGATTTTAAGTACCTTGGATACATACCTAGGAGTGGGATAACTGGGCCAAATAGTGGTTCCATTCCAGGTTTTCTGAGGACTCTACATACTGCTTTCCATAGTGGATGTGCCAATTTGCAGTCCCACTAGCAATGTATAAATGTACCTTTTCCCTCACATCCTCGCCAACACTTATTGTTGCTTGTATTCTTGATAATTGCCATTCTGACTAAAGTGAGATGGGATCTCAGTGTAGTTTTGATCTGCATTTTCCTAATTGCTAGAAATGTTGAATAATTTTTAATGTGCAAAAGATAAGATCTATAGTTCTTATCTGTTCAATCACCCCTACCTACTGCTTCAGATTTATAACTACTCTTCTGATTAATTTATGTAGATGTGTAGCTTTGATTACACTATCCTACAAGCAGAGTTTTCATATTTCCACCTTAATTCCTTTTATAAGCAATTTCATTCCCTAAAGTGTCATTTTTTTTCTTCTTTCTGCATGCAAATTGTATCAATTTTTAAGATGGTTGCAAAAACAGAATTAGATGGATCTACCACTCCATATTTGGTGCCCAGCTGGAGTTTGGTTTGGCTGTTGAAACTGATGCTGTTGCACACTCACCAAGAGGATATGAGAAGGTTTATTACTAGTATAATAAGGTTTTGTGTGGAGAGCAAGCCAGGCTCCCAAGCAGGTCCAAAAATGTCTTGAGAGAGCAGGGGCAGGAGACTGGTCAGCTTGTACTGCAATTAGGGAGTGTGGTTTGGTTTAGGATTTCCACATGAGTTGGAGCTTGTGTGGGTTGAATTTACTGCCAGCACCAAAGGAGAGGGCATGCATGTTTCTTTTTTGTTTGCCTAGATGTGGAGCAGAAAGGGCATGGGAGTGAGGAAGCTGAGAGTGACCAGCATTCCAACATCGAAGGTAGAGTCGGTCTATTTATTATAGACAATCCATCCAAGACCTCCTGACCTCCCTAATCCTCAGTTATCATTCTTTCTTCTGAATTCCCAGCTTTTAGCATTTACTATTTCATACTGCTATTTAACTTTTCCTACATTTGACTTATCAAAAGAAATTTAATTACTTTAGAGTCATGCCTCTGAGGGAAGAGCCAAGTTTTATAGGTTCCAAAGCTTATGAGTTGGGAGTATGAAGAACAATTAGGCCTTGCAAATGGCTGCACTCTTGAGGGGCTCTAAAGATTTAGTTTCATTAGCTTTATGGTAATTTTTTTTTCATTTTTCTTTTGCATTTAACACTTTTAAAAAAATTTACATTCAGTTAAGTTGACTTTTATTGCAGCTCAATGAATTTTTATACAAGCACATATAGATTCTTATAGCCATTGTGATAAACAGGGTCTAGAGCAAGTATACATGGTAAAAAATCCATTGTGTTGCCCCTGCGTGTCCAGACTCCCATGCTTTCTGGTATCTTTTGATGTTTCCACTAGATTTAATACCTTGAAAACAGCAGCTTTGCCCAGTATGGTGGCCCATGCCTGAGCTGAGGCAGGAGGATAACAAGTTTAAGGACACTCTGGGTAACTTAGTGAGACCCTGTTTCAAAATAAAAAATAAAAAGGGCTGAGAGCTCAGTGGTAGAGTGCCCCAGGACTACAAGAAAAAATCAGAAACTAAACAAGACAAAGGACAACAAAACCACAGTAGCTTTGTTCTACTCTTATTTTTTAAGCACAGTGCTCCATAGGTTATCTGGTAAGAGTCTGTTGTTGATACTAATAATATGGAGAAAGATGATGCTTTGTTTTATGATAAGAATGGAATTCCTAGTAATGAACAAAGATGTTCAGTATATTCTCTGATAAAGTTTAGATAGAAAGTCTTCCATTAAGATAAGTCATATGTCACAACATTTAAAAAATAACCACATTTTTTGTTTAAGACCCTCAGTGAAGTTTGTAGAATTCAACTAGTTTCCCACCCCTCACTTTGTTTGACATTTGATTTAATTGGCATGACATAATGCCTTGACCATGTTAAGACTTAATAAATTATTGGTCACTTAAATTAGTGGACTCACTGCCTGAACCACAAGTCATCATGGCCAAACTCCAAGCTATATTCTTCAGAAAATAAACCTTTTCAAGGGAAGCAAGTTGAGAAAAGAAAAAGTCTTTTGCTGAGATATCAGTTGAGGTACTAAACAACTCCTTTGTAATCACAATGCTCCAGGATCCAAAATAATTCTGTATGAGATCAGTTTTGAATAAGCTCATCTGCAGTGGATGTATATCTGAGTTACTGTTTTGACAGAATCACCACTACCAGACCCTAAATTTTCACTTAATCTAAAACTGAAAATGGTTTTCCAAACAAGGAAAGGAGGAAGCAGAATGCTCTTCTCACTTCCATAAAGCCTGATGATGAATTGTTTTCAAATATCACTGTGTACCTGACCTTCAGCAGGAAATAATTGTGCCTCTGCTTGTTCATTGCAGAGCAAGGGAAGGGTCACACGACTGGGCGTTCCAGATAAAAGTCCAATTAATCTCAAAATACTTCTTCACAGAGTAAAGAGAAGAAGCTAAGAAGGCATAAACTTTAGCTCCCAAGTGCATCTTCTTTTCCTGTGATTAATTGTATTCACTGAACAGTGTTAATTCAGCCTGAGGGGAAAGGGGGGGGAGTTCTGTTCCCCTCTGTCTTCCTGCCACTCACCTGAATGTCTGACCATCAGAGTCTCACCAACAACCAGGTGGTTTGCTTGTTTAGCAGGATGACAAACAGAAGTGCTGGTGAGATGTTTAAGAAAAATCAGTCTTAGCAGCAGCTGGCAACCAGCCAGTGTGGAGTTCTCTGGAGAATCAAAGACATTTTTATCCCCCGCTATAGGCTGGGGGATTTGAAACAGTGCGATCATTCCCGGAAGAGCAGCACAGGTTTACAAAATGCCATCTTTCGTAATAGTGCCGTGTAATGTCTTTTAAAGCTGGCTAACAGTTGCTGTATTCACCTTTATGTGACAGATTTATCTGCATAGACCAGATTTTTGGCTGTGGATTATTTCTCATTGTGTCTAAAATGATAAGACTGGTTATTTCTTGTGTTCAACCTTATGGGGAATTAGGTGGCTGCTCTTTTGCCTCTTTGGTTTCATTCCCTTTAATTCCCAGGCATTTACAATCATCCAAATTGGGTTTGATTAACATAAGCTAGATTTCCCACAAGACTCTCCTAATACATTTCTTCTGCAATCAAGTCCCACTTGGACATAGTAAGCCCCTGTGTTCATTCAGTATGTCATTCAAATAGATGCCAAAAAGAGATGCAGAGATCATTGGCATTGGTGGTGACAAAGGAGTGAGGTTGAGTATGAGGTTCAGAAACCAGGGCAGTGACAATGAAGGCCATGCCAAGTAGAAGCAACGCAGCTCTTGCTATTGCTGTCCTTATGATCCACACCATCAGCCCCTGTTGAGGGCCAAAAACTGATCACAAGGGAGTTGTGATTTTATATATATATATGTATATATATATATATGTGATTGTATATATTATATATAATAATATATTGTATATATTGTGATTGTATATATTGTATATATATATGTGATTGTATATATTATATATGTGTATATATATACATACACACACATATATATATATATATTTCAAAGAACAAAATCTCCAAACTTTATCAAATAAAGATTTTATTGCAGCATGAAAATGAATCTTATGGTTTTGCAAGGACAGGAACTGCAGAGCAAAAGAGATGCTCTTTCAAGAACCACATGGCTTTTTTCTCTTACGGTATCTTTTTGTGTGTGTGCTTTGTGATTTTTGCCTGAGAGCTACTTTTTTTTTTCTTTTTTGAAGTTTTTCTGTGGGAATCCCTTGAGATCTAGTTTGAAGTCAGAACTACCAACCCGGGCACTCTAGGAACCACACTGGGCACGTGAAGGTTTTTAGACTACACAGAGAGCATTTGCACTGTGGGCCGTGAGGACTGGCCTGTGGTTATGAGTCCTTAAGGGAGAGTGCTCAATATCAGTGTCGAGATCAAGAGAGACATGATTCCTTGCTGTGCCACCTTCTGTAGAACGGGTTCCATTTCTCTACCACTAATACACTGGGGATGTAGCCCCCTGGGGTTCTAACATTTCTGTGGGTGGGTCCCCATAGACTGTAGCCCTCACAGCAGAAGCTCAGCTCCTCTGGGTTTCACAGAAACACAGGATGAAAACCAGCTTTGGTGTTCACTTCCCCTCCAGGGTCTTGCTCTTATTATATTTTTGGGAACTATAGAAACCTTCATTTTATGCCTGCTTATTGATGCATTTAAAGAATTTTTAAAAATGTTAACCAACATTTTACTTGTTTCAATTGGGTGTTTAGAAGATCAGGAATGTTCCTACTTCTTTATGAACATCTCTCTGTGATCCTATCTCTATGAGGTCAGCTTATTCTGTTTAGGCAAAGTTCTAGCTTCCTTTGGCTTTTTCATAACTCTTCAGCCTCTTTGGTTCTACCTCAGTTTCTCCCCTCAGTACTGTTTCCCCTGTCACTCCAATTACCAATGAGAAATATTAAGAGAGGAATCAAAATCAAATCAAGCCATTTGGGTTCATACATCTTTGGTCCCTGCTGTTGTGAGAGTGTCAGCCCTGGGTTCAGGTATAGTCAGTGGGTATGTGTGTTGACAAGGAATTGTAGAGCAAACGACACAATATATGGCCCCCAGTCCTTAGCAGGGCTGTGGGCAGGCTGTTTCCCATAGAAGAGGGCATGGGATGGAGCCATAAAACATTTCTAATACAAAAACTTTAAGTATAACACTCTCCCTCCTTTAAAAACAAACATACCAAAAATGGTTGAATGAAATGCAAGGCAGAGATGGTTTCTATCACTTCCCTAAACAGAGATGGGTAGTTATTGGGTGGTGATAACATGATATCCAAAGGAGAATCCTGAATGAACTTAGCATCCATGACCATGTTTCTTAAAATTCAGCTCTCTCGTGTATATCCTTTTAAAGACCATGAACACAAAGAAAAGGGAGGGGAAGGGAGGGAGCAAGGGGGGAGGGGAGGAAAAGAAAAAGAAAAGGTGGTTGAATGAGATGGACATCATTATCCTAAATGCATGATTGAAGACCTGAATGGTACAAATATACTTTGTATACAAACAGTTGTATGTAAAAAGATGCTATATATGTGCATTATGAATTGTAATACATACTAATATTATAAATAAAAAATAAATAAAAAAAGAAAAAAATAAAGACCATGAACATACTGTAGCTACTACATCAAAATAAAAATAGACTCACCAAAACCATTTTAGGAACTGCATTAGCAACTATTATTAAAAAGCCATTTTTAAGAATTATCAAATATTCAGGAATTTATTTTATTATTATTATTTAAATATTTATTTATTTGCTTTAGTTGTACACAATGTGTTTATTTTTACGTGGTGCTGAGGATCAAACCCGGGCTGCGCACGTGCTAGGCAAGCGCTCTACCGCTGAGCCACAATCCCAGCCCAGGAATTTATTTTAAATATACATTTGCATTGCCATGTTAGTGCAATAATTAAGTAAAATAAAGTTCAGCGTTAACCTCTCCTCTTCTTCAACTCCTGCTGGAGCATTACAACTAACTTGTTGAAGAGTTGTCTATAGGCACTGCCCTGACTTTTCTACCTCCTGTTTTCTCCTCAATCCACTCTACTTTGCAACCCTTAGCTCTACACAGAAACTCACAGGAACAAAGACCTTGTCTTTTGATCACTATGGTGGCTCCATCAATAAGGACAGAGCTTAGCTCCTAATAGGTTCTTAGTAAATATTTTTTTAAGGAAATGAATAAGTGCAATGGAGTATTAGCCATCCATAAATGATGATACTTAGGAAGAGTTTTTAATAATATAGGAAAATGCTTATGATGAAATGCTAAAAAGGAAAAGAATAGAAAATTACATATTTCATATGACCTCAATCTTAAAATTCATGGAAAAAAAAGACTGGAAGAAAATATGCTATGTTAGCAGCCGTTTCTAGAGTGGGATTAGAAATGACAATGCTTTTTTTTGTGTATTTTTTACTATTCTGCCAAACATTAATATAGGTAGCTTTTATGATTAATAAAAATTATATCCAAGCAAACATAAAGGACATGTCACACTATGTCAATATATTTTACTTTTATGCTCAAATAGCAAACATCTTTATAGTACTTATTGAAGATACTATAGTGGGTGAAATCACATTTGATAAATGCAGATTCAAATGATATTCATTGTTCAAATGATAGCTTTTCTTTTCTTTCTTCCTTTCTTTTCTTTCTTTCTTTCTTTCTTTTCTTTTTTTTTTTTTGGTGCTGGAGATTGAACCCAGGGCCTTATGAATGCAAAGCAAGCACTCTACAAACTGAGCTATATCCCCAGCCCCAAATAATAGATTTTCTGTTACCTGTCTTTGCAATTACAGCCTCATCTCTCCAACTAGATAATAACCACCTTGCAGTAAGACAATAGCCCAAACAAGAAGTACTTAGTAGGTGGTGACTCTGTGGCACATACATTATCTCACTGAGCCATCATACCAACCCTCTGAGGGAAGTACTAACTGTTGTTACCAAATTTCCCATTAGAAAACTGAGACACAGTGTGTTTGGGACTTTATTAGGGTCATGCTGGGATCACAGCCAGTGGTCGAGATCAAGTGCAGTTCATGGGGCCTTTGGAACCATGGCTTTCATTGATTAACATCCTCCAGAGTAGTTTATCCAATGCACAGATGCACAATGCTAGAAACCAAGTTTACAAACTGTACCTGAGAACTGGCCATTGCAGGAATTATCAGGGACTGCTACACACTTTGTTGCAGGTGTGTTGTTTTTCCACTGTGGTTGGCAGAACTAAAAAAGAGCTCATGGTTAGTTTGGATCAGGGCGAGTATTAGCCTAAACTGAGAAGAATTTAAAATAATTTGGAAATTTTTTGTTATTGCTGAGAAATGTATAAAATCAAAGTATGTTTTAGTCTAAAAATATGCTTAAAAATCTGGGCTTCACACACAGAACTGCTTCCACATGAGCAGAAGTGGGCCCTGACACTCGGTGGCTGCTGCTAGGAGGTGCAGGTGAGTAGGTGAGGGCAGGTATCACAGAAGCAGTAGCAAAGGCCCCTTGTCTCAAGGACGTCAGGGTGTGCCATTAGGAAAGAAATGAAAATTACATGCATATGGTAACAAAAATGTACAAAAGGGAATAGAGTGAAAAGTCAACCTCCACCCTCAACCCTCATTTTCTGTTCCTAATGGCAACCATTGTTACCAATTTCTGGAGTGTTCTTCCAGAAACATTTTATGCATAAAGTATATATTCAGTATTTGTGTGTATGCTCTTTGAAACACACACATGTTATCCAATTACAACCACCTCCCTTTTCTCCCTTAATGTCTCCACAGT
This sequence comes from Tamias sibiricus, assembly GCA_025594165.1. NCBI lineage: Eukaryota > Metazoa > Chordata > Mammalia > Rodentia > Sciuridae > Tamias > Tamias sibiricus. Next base: position 74,413,212 of record CM046666.1, read on the forward strand.
TGCCACAGATGGTTATGTATAAGGCACTTGGCTGAGGGGAGTGGAAGTAGAAAATCAGTCAACCAATCTCTGTTGGGTTCTGGGCCTCTCTGGAAGGGGGCTCATTTTCCTCATTTGCACAAAGATACCATCTTGGACCCTGGAGTTTGTCTACATCAGCACATAGGGATCCGCTTCACTCTTTCTCCTGTTGCAGAATATTTTTGTGTTAGTGGAAAATAACATTTTAACTAGTTTCCTATTGGTGGACAGTCAGGTTCTTTCTAATCTTTTGCTCTTAGAAGAAATGCCACAACAAATTTCCTTGTCTAAACATTTTTGTGCACCTGTGTGAGCACATCCAAGGAGTAAATTTGGGGATGCCAGTTTTGAGGTTCTGAAACATTTGGTTTTAAACAGGAAACAAAACATGTTGATTTAAAAAGACCTGAACTTCAGAGGTATTTCTTCTTTAATTTTTGTAAACAATATTCCAAAATCTCATCCGTTTTCAGCCTTGATAATTGACTTCCAGCTGCTACAGGAAACGTTTGCTTTCTTCTCGTGGGCCCTAATCATCCACACCAGGTGCCTCTCCTCTCCAAGTGTTCCTTGCCACTCTGCCAGCAGGACCCTGGACTCAGCAGAGCACTTGCTTGTTATGGGGGAGATCGTTACTCACTGATGTTCAGAAGATGCAAAATTCCCCAACTGATTTCCATGGGAGGGTGTTGTTCATTCTCAGATCTCTGAAGGCCTTTTTGCTATTTAATGTCAATAAATCTTCTGACTACCAAAGCGTGGAGACAATATGAGCCCAAAATAAAGGGAATTCCATGGAAGAAATTTTATTCTTAAAGGCAGTGTGGTATAATAAAGGGGCCAAGGCCTTGAGAATTAACAGATGAAAGACCAGCATGCTCCATTTGCCATACTCAATAATGGAGGTGTGAAGAACAATTTGCACATAGCAGGTGATGATGATGATGGTGGTGGTGGTGATGGTGACATTGGCAGTAAGGAACTGCATATAAAGGAATAAGGAATAAGGAAACAGAAAACAGATATGACCTGGGAACTGTGCTAGACGTTCTACGAATGTCAACTGATGTTCACCCTGTGGTAAGCAGTATACCTGCATTTAAAAACAAGGCCAGGGAAATGAAACAATTTGTTCCAGAATTTGTAGCTACTGAGGGTCAGGACTAGTGTACAAACCATGTTCCTTCACATGTGACTTGATCTTCCTTCCCTACATAAATATTAAGTATGATAAAACTTCCTTTTTTCCTTTTTCTTTTTTCGTAGTGTTGGGAATTGAACTCAGGACCTCACTCATGCTAGGTAAGTACGTTACCTCTGAGCTATATTCCCAGCTCCACAAAGCTAATTGTTTAATTTTTTTTTATGGTGTTTTGAGCACTGAGTTGTATAGGCTTATTCTTTCTACTTTCTGCAGTCCATTTCCTTTCAACCAATTTGCATATAGCATTTGAATTTTAAGAATAGCTATGCTCAATAACAATATAAAAGATGTTTTGTTAAGATGACAGATAGAGTACTGAGGAGATTTGAGTATCTGAAGAATTAATAAAGAATTCTTTGTGAAGAAACTTTGATCTGCGATTCTGTAAAAATGCATTGTCACAATGAAGAAGTGCCTTGCTGATCTTCTCTGTAGCCTTGAATATTTTGCTGTGTTTTTGTGTTTTTCTCAGTGTGCACTTCAGCCCTAAAGAAACTTTTCTATATTCTTTATCCTCTGTATTCATCTTTCCACCTGCGAAACATATCAGGTTCTTAAGTCCTTTCTCTATTGCTAAGCTAGAATCTCGACAGCTTATTTCTCTTATCTCGATTCAACTCCATGGTGGTAGATTTTCCCATTACTTATCTCTCTCTCTCTCTCTCTCTCTCTCTCTCTCTTTTTGAGAAATATAACTTGAAGAATATATTTTGGGGTAGGAGGAGAGAATATAAGGAAGACTCAGGAAAATGAGGCCATGAAGCATTGCCTGATTAGAAAGCTACATGTGTAGGCAGTGGCATGTGTCCGTGGCCCGCCCTCTGAACTGGATCATTGCTTTTCTATGTCTCTATAATGTTGTAAAGGAATCGCTTAAAAATGCTGGTATTCTAAATGGGCAAACATTCTCATTTACTCTTTCTGAGTAGCATCTTCCTTCTTTTAAGATGGACCTACTCATGCTGATCAGGCTAACAGATAAACATTTTGGGGCTTTCTTTCTATCCTGCAAGTTTAACTTTCGTGCAACTCGATGCCATTTAAACACTGCATAGATGCTATTGGTGTACATCCAACATGCACATTTATGGGGTGCCCACTGTGTACCAAGCAAGTCATAAAGTGGGTATTGCAGATAAAGTAATGGTCCTGGTCTTTGTGGACAGGATTGCCAGATAAAATACAGGACAAAATCTGAATTTCAGAGAAACAGTGAATAGTATTTAAAAGTAAAGGTATGTCACATGTACTATTCAGAACTTCTCATACTAAAATGTTACTCATTATTTATGTGAAATTTAAATTTAACTGGCATCTATGTTTTAATTTGCTAATTCTGGCAGTTTCAATTTTGGGAGACTGTCATATAAATAAATAATCATTGGAAAGTGTGATCAATGCCATGATGGGTACCACAAAGCATTCAAGCAGTTCTTTCTGTGTTTTTATAGAGAAATAACTGGTAGAGGATGAAAGAGCAGACTGACTAAAGGGTATGTCTACAAGCTGATGGGCCAGAAAGGTGGGCTAGTCCTAGGGCCCTGCTCCTTGATCCATGGAGAGAATTGAGCAGAGGTTTTGTGAACATTCTATATTATCTTATATGCAGAATCACTAAAATTCTTCCTGCTGCAGCTCCCACTCCAAAGACAACCACCCTCAAGAAAACCACTCGTATTGACAGTTTAGTGTTTACTGGATCATGTGTTTAGGCATTTCAGTTGCTATGTCCTTTGTCTATAGCTATCAAAGAAAAGGCAAACAAATAATTATTCATTCAATAACTTTAGTGACAAAAATATAGTAGGAAAGACAGGGGACAAGTCAAGGCATAAGTGGTACAAACTACTCAGCTTCTTGATCATCCTGTTTGTGTGTGTGTGTGTGTGTGTGTGTGTGTGTGTATGCATGTATGTGTGGTGGGGGGGAGGTAGGGGCAGAAATATGGGTTGGGGCTGGGAGAAACAAGAACCAGATACTCACACAGGTCATGTTATTTCAAGCAATGCTAAAAAGAATCAGTGTTCATTATCACCATTGGTGGTAGAATTTGTTTTCTCTGGATTTGACCTTGGTGCTTGAATGTTAAGGGAGTGGACTGGGTTTCATCCAGCAGATGCCTCGAAAGGCTAAGTTTGAGTTCAGTCTTAAAGGTCTGGAATTTGAGTGGGTGTAGAGGAGGGAAAAGGATGCTACTCATAGGGAGACTAACTTAGTTAAGGGTACATTTTAGATACTGTGAGTATGTGTGTTGAAGGGTCCATGGTTGGCATGAAGGTGACAGGATGAGGACATTCGAGAAGATTTAGACTTGGAAGTGGAAAGGTTATTTGTTTACTCATTAGATTTTAGATCCGGGGAGAAAACTAAAGAAATTCTTTTCACCAAACAGGAAAACCAGTACAGGGAAATTTCTGGGGCATGTCTGTGAAAATAGGGCAAAGCAATGGTTTGAGATAACATCTTGGATAACTCAAGGGCTGTCCCACTTTTGACTGAATTTCTCAGGAATACAGAAAATTGCTTCATAGAAGTTACATTTTTGTAATCATATTCTGCCAGAGGCTTCCAGCAGGTGGTATATTAGGGAAAATATTTACATAAAAGAAGATAAAAGAGTCATTTTATTTTCCTCCTAATCCATGTTATACCTTAATTACCTTATGGAAAAAATCCTTTTTGCTTGGCCCTCTTTCTTGCACAGAAATATAGATCATGACCACTGAAAAATATAGCTTCAATCTTCTGTTGCAACAGGAAAATGTGTTTTTGTTGGCTTGGGTGTTTCATTAAAGGTTTCTGCAGAGGCTAAATATGTTTATCTAAAATTCACAGAAATGCCTCAGGCCAAGACCCTAAATGAAAGGAGAATTATTTACCTGAAATCTCCTTGGCTCACTTTTAGTTGCTCCTTTTCTTTCTCTTCTTATCTTGCTGATTATTTTATGGCTCTGTATTGCCATGATATTTTCTACCAACATTTTAATGCCTTTTAATTCAATACCAGAAGGAGAAATTGTTTGATTCCTTTCTTCTTTGTAGAGTCAGGGTAGGAGATTTATACCTGTCTATTCATTTTTCCTGAATTAAGAAGGAACAACAGTCCTGAACTCTCAAGAGAGGATGATGTGGAGAATCTGGATTAGACAGATATTCTGTGGAGGGGCTTTCTCCTCATGTTGATTTCCCTTCTTGTAAGTTATCTCCTTATTGCAGAACCGTGGACCTCAAAAGGGTCTCCAGAGACTTGGAGGGACAGCTCACTGCCTCAGGGCAGGCACAATCCAAAGTTAGATTCTAGAAGTTCTCCATAATCCTTTGTTGATGATAAATAAATAAAGTTCTCAAAGATGTTCTACTAAGCTTTATGGTTATTGTTTACATAGTCAGTTAATTAAATCACCCCTAACAGCTAGTTCTAGATCCATTCCTAAAGGTATGTGTCAGCCAACAAGTGGTTGTCTTAAATCATATTCCATTTGCATACTTGCCACATGTAAAAATAAATATCTGTGCTTCCAAAGGTTTTCATCTCTTTTAGAGTTAAAATTGCTTATGCATTTCCCTCTGGTTTTCTTTTTACTCTTAGTGTTGAATAGTAAACTTGAATTTACACAGGCACAGCACCCATGGAGTTGTAACCACTGTCTAGTAATTGAAGTCTAAAGCGCTTCACTTGGCATAAATAATTGAGGAGAAATGATTTTGGGGGAACTTGTATTACCCAGGTAATTTCTTTAAATTTTCTTTTGCACAAGGGAATAGTTCCCTTTGTTTTTGATCTTATTATAGAAAAAAATGATGACACTGGTCTCCAACATCCATAGTTCTTTCCTCTTGCCAGGCTCTTGAAACCATCTTTTCTACTTTTAAGTGGCCACTACCATAGAAACCTCTGTATTCCAGTTCTCAAATTAGGGCTCCTGGCAGCAGTCACATAATAGTGTGAATAAAATGAAATTCAAAGAGCTGTTTTAAAAGGCTGTTGCCACTTCAAGCCTTCCTGGTTATGGAAGGTATTCAGGCATTTCTGGTGTCTGAGCACGTGAGAGAAGTGCTTTGGGTGCTGGGGACTCCCAGAATCCCATCCCACAATTGGCTTTGCTTCCCCTTTCTTTATCTCTGCTCTAAGCCTGGAAGGGAAAACTATTTGTTGAGTCCCATATGCTAGATCTAGGAATATTAAAATTATTTCTTGTTCTATAATAGTAGTCTCTCTGTGGGTATTGCTTACATATGTAAAGGCACACTTCAGTGTTAACTTAGTTGACTCACAAGAATCCCATGGGGGATAATTACTATCAACCAGCAAACTGATGAGGAAACCAGGTCATACAAATGTTAACCAACTTTCCCAAAGACAGGTGGGTGGAGCTGCAAGGGTGTGAAGCCAGATTTAACCTGGCAGTCTGCACTGCTCCTAAGCACTTGGCATAGCTGCCTGTCTGGTAGCTAACCACTTGGATACCTATAGGTTTTGCTCACAAGTGTTATTTTTGTAGGATTTCATGGTTTTCATAATTTGCTAAAGTATTTTTTTTCCCCCAGGCTAAATCCTTTATTGAATGTATGGTCTGGGATGACCAAAGCATTAGTTCTCATCCCTGTACTACAAGACATTGTTAAAGCCCAAGATCACTGATCGAATTTTTTCTCATAGAAAACTCTAAGTTCTATTAACCAGGAATATATGACATATTTAATCTTAATTTTTCAAAAAAGATATTTCAGCTTCCATTAATATTCAGTTTGTGACCCTATGACCTTTTCTGCCCATTTTGCTTTTTTTTTTTGCTGAATCTCAGTTTGGCATTTGGACATTGCTTTAATGGAAGAGTGTGTGTGTGTGTGTGTGTGTGTCCCCAAGTAGGTATTTTTTTGTTTTTGTTTTTTCCCATGACTTTATTTCATCTATTTTATTGTTATTTTTTTATTCAAAGTTGTTGTATTTGTAATAGTAGAATGCATGCCAATTCAAAATACACATATAGAGCCTCTTTTTACATAACACTATTTGTATACAAAGTATATTCGGACTATTCAAGTCTTCAATCAGGCATTTAGGATAATGATATCCATCTTACTACACCACCTTTTCCCCCTCCATCCTCCCCTTGCTCCCTCCCTTCTCCTCCCTCCCCTTTGACCATTCTAGTGTTCCTCTAAACCTCCTATGTACCCGACACCCAACACCACTGTGAATCTGCCCCAAGTAGGTATTTTTTATTTTACCAACACACAGATTTGAGTTTTGACAACTGCAAGGCTGGTGTGGAGAAGCAGGCATGCAGCAAGCCCCTGTCCTGTCCTTGCACTGCATCCCTATGGAGCTTTATATTTCTCTACTGTGGTATTTGAAATTTTGGGGACTTGGGGAAGTCTTAGCACCCATTCCTTGATAATATTACAAGACATTATGCTGAAAACATGATGTTCAAGTGTATTCTGTTTTTTTTTCCCCCCCGGGAGGGCGGGTAACCAGGGATTGAACTCAGGAACACTCAACCACTAAGCCACATCCCCAGCCCTATTTTGTATTTTATTTAGAGACAGGATTTCACTGAGTTGCTTAGCGCCTTGCCATTGCTAAGGCTGGCTTTGAACTCGTGATCCTCCTGTCTCAGCCTCCAGAGCCACAGGGATTACAGGCATTCGCCACCATACCTGGTTTGTATTCTGTTTTTGATGGAGTATATTTTAAATGGTTTAGGATTGTTTTTGGTTTTGCTGTGTTGTTGTAAGTAAATTTTTTTCGTGTGTGTGTGGTACCGGGGATTGAACTCAGGGGCACTCGACCACTGGGTCACATCCCCAGCCCTTTTTTGTATTTTATTTAGAGACAGGGTCTCACTGAGTTGCTAAGTGCCCCTCGCCATTGCTGAGGCTGGCTTTGAACTCGCGATTCTCCTGCCTCAGCCTCCCAAAATGCTGGGATTACAGGTGTGCGCCACCACGCCCGGCTGTAAGTAAATTTTTTAATCAAAGTATAGTGCATTAGTTTGATTAGGATGCTATATACAAAGTAACATAGACCATGTGACTTAATCAACAGGTATTTATTTCTCATAGTTCTGGAGGTTGAGAAGTCCAGAATCAAGGTGCTGACTGGTTTAGCTCCTAATGAAGGTCCTTTCCTGACTTAGAGACTGCTCCCTTCTTGCTGTGTCCTCATATGGCAAAGAGAGGGAGAGGGAGAGGGAGAAGGAGAGGGAGAGGGAGAAAGAGAGGAAGAGGGAGAGGGAAAGGGAGAGGGAGAAGGAGAAGGAGAGGAAGAGGGAGAGGGAGAAGGATGACAGAACTAGCTCTATGGTGACCCTTTTTACAAGGGCACAAATCCCATCATGCGGACCCCATCCTCATGACTTCTCCCATCTCTAAATACCATCACATTGGGATTAGGACTTTGACATAGGAGTGTTTTGGGGGAACAAAATCTAGTCCAAAGCATATAGCATACATTACTATTAAAAGTACCCAGCTCAATATATTTTCATAAATTGAACATGCCTATATAACCAATGTCTAGATCAATAAATGGAATATCAAATGCACCCAAAAGCCTTCCCTCCTCTCCTCAACAGTGCCAGCATCCTCATTTCTAGTATCATTGATTAGTTTTGCCTGCTTCTAAATTTTCAATGTTCTGTGAAGAATATTCATAGAAATACTCTTCATAAATGCCTGAAAGTCAAAACAATTTGGTGAACATGTGTAATCATTTCTGTTGGGTACTTTGAAGTGGAATAATGGGATTAGAATGTGTGTTTCAGCTTTCTAGATACAGCCAAATGGTTTTCCAAACTAGTTGGATCAATTTACACCCTCATGAGTTTGAAAGTTCTTAGAGCTCCACAGCTTCACCAGTACTTTGAATTGTCAGTCTTTTTCATTTTAGCCATTCTGGTGGCATGTGATGATATCACTTTTTTTTTTTTTTGTTTGTGTGTGTGTGTGTGTGTGTGTGTGTGTGTGTAGTACCGGGGATTGAACTCAGGGGCACTCGACCATTGGGTCACATCCCCAGCCCTTTTTTGTATTTTATTTAGAGACAGGGTCTCACTAAGTTGCTAAGAGCCTGGCCATTGCTGAGGCTGGCTTTGAACTCGTGATCCTCCTGCCTCAGCCTCCCAAAGTGCTGGGATTACAGGCGTGCACCACCACACCTGGCATGAACAAATTTTTAAAATGTTTTTAAATATTTATTTAAATATTTAAATATTCATTTATTTGCTTTAGTTGTACACAATGCAATGCATTTATGTTTACGTGGTGCTGAGGATCGAACCTGGGCTGCGCACGTGCTAGGCGAGCGCTTTACCACTGAGCCACAACCCCAGCCCCTCACATGTGGTTTTAATTTGTGCGTTCTTGATGATTAATAAGTTGAATTTACTTTCCTCCTTTTTTTCCTTTTATTTTTGTTATCGATCCCCTTAACTAGGATCACATGGCTTTTAAATAGCTCCACTAGACTTTGCATCATCTGAAGAACTGAGGTGTAAAATTTTAATCTAAGCCTTCAATTCCATGATATCCTGTGGTGACTGGACTGATATAAAGCCCCTGATAATAGTACTTTGGTCTAGTTTTTTGACCAAAATATGGTGTTATGTAATTGATAAGAATATCATGTATTTTAGAATTGAATCTCTTGAGGAAATTAGCTCTAATTATGCCTTCTTTCTTTATACAATATGTAGTTCAACCCTGTGGTGGGAGGAGAACTATATGGATCCTCCCAGGCTGGTTCTGCATGGAACCATGAAGGTTATTTGAACCTTGTACTTCTTTGTGTTCCATCAAATAGATAATTTGATGATTTTTTTCCTTGTGTCTTTTAGGAATTAATGTTTAAAAGATGATTACAATTGTTGTGTCTCTCCCTAAAAATTTCAGGACAATGGGACTATATTCTGATAGAATTCTGGAGAATTAATTTATTTTAGCATTGTCATTTCCAGGGTCTTTCTCTCAAATAGTCCTCCTCTTCCTCCTTCTTTTTTTAGTATGTGTTTGAATATATCAATCTTTGCTGTGGTACATCAACAGAGTTGATTATGAAATTCAAATTCAAAGCAAGGATCTGCAGCTGTGGCAGAGGTATCTCTATGGTAATCCCATGTAATGATGTATTAAAACTTCTTGCCAAAAACAAGCTGCTCTGATAGCACATTGTCCAGAGAACTTTGAGTTCTTTTTGAAATGACACACTAGAACTGCTGTGGACTTGGAAACTGTATGCTTTGGAAACTATCCATAGAATTGACCCTTTCCTTAAAAAATATGTCATTTGCAATGCTTTGTGGTTGGTGCAGCTTTTCCTAAACGTATTTTTGTAACTTGTAGGCTTAAACTTCTCTTTGAGTATTGTCTTTAGATTTGCCATCACATTGTCCTTGTTTTTAACTTGGAGGAGAAAACAACATTGAGTGACCCAATCTTTTCCTGCCAGGTAGTTTTTTGGACACCTGGGACTTGAAAAGGTGCTTCACTTTGATTAGAAGTGTGTCCTGTCATTCTCTATTAGCCAAGCACCAGATAATTATTAGGAATATCTTCTAGGGGTGGGTGAGCCTTTCAGGGGTGGCTGATTCATTTTGGGTACCTGCTGAGATGGTCATTAAGAAATGTCAGCCAGTGAGGAAATGGGTGCTTGCTCCTCTTGGCATAGAATCAAGACCACTTTATTTCTCTTGGGCCAAAAAAAAAAAAAAAAAAAAAAAATCAAACACAAAATCTTCCTCAACCCCTTGCAAAGGCCAATAACCATGGGGAGAAAAGTTTGCCCATCAAGCAGTCTAGGCTTGGACAACCTGCTGCTCAGTAAACACCATTCCCCAGGAAGCTGGTTCCACCCACCTCTCATTCTCTTGTCCCCATTGTGGTTCCCTGTTAGACGACAGGTCAGGTTGTATTGGATCTCTGTTTGATCTACTGTCATTCACTTACACCTGTGGTTAATTTTGATTGTCCTGCTGGTTGAGGTACTGGCACTCAGCTGTGGCTGTCACATGCTTGTCAGAAGTATGGAAAAACACAGCATTTAGTGGTGTTTTGTCACTGTGTACTCAGAGATCTGAGACTTTTTAGGTAAATAACTCTTAAGACAACAGTCAACTTTTGTGAGATGAATAAACATGGCAATTTAGATGTTTTTGAGCTACTGTAAATCTTTTCTGCATGGTGCTTTGAAAAGATGTTTTTCAATTTTTCCCCCCTCCCTTAGCTCCTAAATGCTTGGAAATAATTGATTTTAGATTATCAAACATAGCTTCTCTGACTTATTTATTTAAAGAGTGTCATCTCAAATGACATTTTTCAATTTTAAAGAAATGAAACAAAATTTACATTTTGAATTCATTTGTCATTAGCTAAGACAATAATCTGCTTGGATTTCTTTTTTTCTCTCCTTCCACAGATAAAAATTGGGAATTTCCATTTGGAATTTCATATATCGTTTTCTCTCAGAGGAAGCAGGTAAGAAGACAAGCCAGCTTGCCTTGAGAGTTTTTCTCAGTTACTATAGGGAAGAAAGGGAGTGGGCTGGCTTGCCCATGGCCTCTTGATAGTCATTCTTTTTTTTTAAATATATCTTTATTTTATTTACTTATTTTTGTGGTGCTGAGGATCGAACCCAGGGCCTAGCACTTGCTAGGCGAGTGTGCTCTACTAATGAGCCACAATCCAGCCCATCTTGATAGTCATTCTTAAACTTCAGTGTGTATCAGAGGGGCCTGGGAATCTTGTCATAAAACACAATCAGTTCTCAGATCCCACCTCCAGAGATTCTGAATCAATAGGTTTGGTGTGAACCTTGGGGAGTCTATATTTTTTAGTAAGACCATAATAGCTCCAAACGGCACCATCCAGAACCACATACGTGAAATACTGATCTAGGGCCTCTTATTATATATACCATACCATAAGGATCCTGAAGTAGGTATGGAGACTGGCCATTGTGAACTATGTTAATGTAGTAAATGAGGGAAAGGATGTCTCTTTCATTCTGAGGTTCTAAACTATCTGTCTTAACTGGGTTCTCCAGAAACAGAGCCTCAGATGGGCATTTGGGTTTGGGTGCAACTTATGTTTTTGAAGTGATTTCAAGAGAAAGAGTAAGAGAAGTAGGACAAGGCAAGGCAAAGAGCAAAATAGGCAGTGATCCCAGCTGGTGGCCAGCTTTGGCCTGATACCACTGGGAGCACGGGGAAATGGATTGCACCACATAGCTGGTCTTATCTTGAAGAAAGAAGGCCAAGTTTTTTCTCTTCTTCTTTTCGTTAGCATTGCGAAGGGGGGGGTCTGTCAATTTTGTTTATTTTTTCAAAGAACCAACTTTTAGTTTTGTCAATTCTTTGAATGGTTTCCTTAGTCTCAATTTCATTAATTTCTGCTCTGATTTTGATTATTTCCTGTCTTCTACTGCTCTTGGTGTTGGTCTGTTCTTCTTTTTCTAATGCTTTGAGGTGTGATGTTAAGTCATTTATTTGTTGGTTTTTTTTTCCTCTTAAGGAATGAACTCAGTGCAATGGAATTTTCCTCTTACTACTGCCTCATAGTGTCCCAGAGATTTCTATATGATGTATCTGTGTTCTCATTTACCTCTAGGAATTTTTTGATCTCCTCTTTGATGTCTTCTTCAACCCCCCCCCTTGTTTCATTCAGTAGCATGTTTGTTTAGCTTCCAGTTGATGGAGTAGTTTTTCTTATTCCTTGTTTTGTCGTTGATTTCCAATTTATTAACCCTTTATGGTCCGCTTGAAGAAAGAAGGCCAGACTTTTGTAGTCCATTTCAGTTGGTCTCTGGTTCTGAGCTTCCCTGGGGTGGATGGGTGATGTAACCCCCTGGATAAGGTAACTCTAATTCCATAAGGCGATTCCCTTGGGAGAAAGCCTTGGAACTTCCAGCAACCAACACTCATGGCAGGAGAGGGATGAGTGCACCATCTAGGTGAGGGGAATGCAGGAGGGATACTATCAGCATCTAATGACAGATAGAGTCCCACCAGAGGCTTCTCACTACACTGCTCCTGTTCTTGGTCACTCTGACCACTCTTGCTGTAGTACTTGACTTAATTAATAAGCTTGCTAATCTTATGATGCTTTTTATAATTGTAAGGGTAAATATGGACAGTATCTATATGTTTTGTTTTAAAATATTTTCCTTCCTTTGCTTCAGTAGGACTTGTCATCCTGCAGCAAAGTATAGAAAATATGGCATTCTCCTTTGTCAATTCTGTTTCCTGTCCTCGATAAGAGGAACAATGATTTCAAATATTGAATTATGAATCCTCATGCTGCAGTGAAATCTTAATGTGTTTTACTCAAAACTTCATTTGCAGATGATTCTGTTTCCTGCTTCTTATAATGATATTGTTTGTGGGGGGAAGTTCCCTTGTTTAGGGCTTTCAATGAGAAATACAATGTTCTGGAAACTATCAAGCTGGTTGTCATTGGTTACTTGGCTTTATTAAATAAAACAGCCTCTTGTAAACTGTGGAACACTACTGTTCTTTGAACTGTGTTCTACAAAAAGCAAGTTCTGTGTTCAGATAATTTTGGTGGCAGTCTACTTATGATAGTCCCCTCTTGGAGATGCACAGAGCACTTTGGCCTATTAAAGTCTCTAAATATTCCACAGGAAAGAAAACTGCTAATCTTTGGTGCACTGATAATTTCCCAAACCTATATGCTCATGGAAGAGCCTATTGTGGATATTTCCTATTTTTCATGGCATGTTATATTACAGAGCTAATGTTCCATAGGACACAGTTTGGGGAATACTGAAATAAAACTTTATTCCTTGTAATGTATTATCAGTACCCTGGTAAGCAGCAAACAACTAGTTCCACTCTTTTACTTTATAGAACCAGCCCCACAATCTTATCTACAATGCAAGGTAATCGAGAGACAGATCTGGGAATGTGGCAGTCTCTGGGGGATAAGGATGGGTTATTTGTTTTTTATGCTGAAGAGACCATAAAAACAGAAACATATTTGATGAGGCCTCACCATGGATATATTAGCCTCCATCAAACATTTTATTCAGCCTAACCTACAATTACTTAATGGACAGCAAGCTTCACAAACTGCTAGTCCCCAGCCTCAAATGTTTATTAAGCGTCTGTTCTTTTTGGAGTGACTCTGCCAAGTAGAGTCATGTAAGATTAAAAAGATAGAATATTAAAAATTCAGCCAAGACACACTAGGGCTGCCCTGGTGATAACAACTGCAGTGCAATGTTTCTGGATTCATATGGATTCCCATGTTCTCAGGAAAATATACCCTGCCATTTCCCAACATTCTCTTATTAAAAAATTCTTCGGATTGTCATGGGTATGTGGTGTTTCCTTTTTTGCATAAGACAGAACCTCTGTTAGTTGTGTTCTTCTGAGGAATTTTGAATTGTAAAAGATAGCAGAGGATGAATATTTATTTAGAAGAAAAACAGTCTTTACATTTTTGTATAGCACTCTGCCCCTCTATTCTCAATTCTGTACCTACAGAAATCCCTGTGAGAATGGCAGCATTATAAACACCACAGAAGTGGCCAAGGACTCTTGGAGGGCTGGTCAGAGCAGCCTTATAGACCCTGGAAGCCTTGTTATTCACTATGACCTTTATTCTCTCTCTCTCTCTCTCTCTCTCTCTCTCTCACTCTCTCTCTTTTTTTTTTTTTTTTTTTGGTAGTACTAGGGATTACCACATGTTAGGCAAAGTGCTGTACCACTGATCTGAGCCCCAGCCCTCACTTTGACCTTTGTTCTAAGAGATAAGGTCGCTAGTTTTTTTTTTGTTTGTTTTGTTTTTTTACCATAAGTAAATTCTAGAAGGAAATCATAAGATTTTCTTCCTCTATCTTACTTCCTTTATGCTTATTTATTTTCTGCTGGTTTATCATTCAGACCTATCACAGCTTCCTGATTCCTGAACGATTGCTTAGCAATAGTCACTTTGGATCATGGAAGGGTGGTAAGACTCTTGTGTGCATGTGTGTGCATGCACGATATGGACTTTCTCTATTGGGAAGCCAGAAGAACCTAGGACCTTGGATGCCTTGGACAGGGAGGCAGAGATTCCGATAATGCAAATGCTAGAGAGTAAGCTGTTAAATTAATATTGGAAGCAGATGATGAGGATCTGGAAAGTGGCTATGTCAGAGGCAGTGGAGAGAATAGGCTGTATTTGAATAAGACTCCTGAGGTAAATTTGATTGGTCTGGGTAGGAAAGTATTGGTCAAATTGGGTTCAGATGAAGCCCCCTCCATCTTGTACCACATAACATGTTTTCCTGCTCTTAACCCTATTATCTGTTTCTCGGATGGTTTCTAGTTTAGGTGGACTCCAATGTCATTAGAGAAGAGAACAGGGGGAGAGAATCGCGTTGGTAAAGTAGGGTGGAAGAGAGTCTGTCAAAAAGAAGTCAATTTAGCACATGACAAATTTGAATTGAAATATTTAGAAAGCGGTTTGAAATATCAGCCTGAATTTCAGAGAAAGAGAACTGAGATTGAGATCTGGAACTAAGTAGTATAAAAAGACCTGGGAATGAACAAGAACATTCAAGCTAGAATGAATCAGCCCACACAACAACTCAAATGTGTTAGCTATCATAGGTTTTTACACCTATAAGTCAATCTAAGTTTATATTGAGCACCCTTCCTTTTAATCTGAGAGAAATGTAATGTCATTTATTTGACTTTACCCTCCTCTTATGCAGCGCCAAGGCATCAGGGTGCAGATTGGTGATCTGGTCCTTGGTCGTCCATCCTGTAGCTTACTTCCAAGGCTGCGGTTCTTTTCCTCTGCCACAACCACGCCATGTGATGCTGCCCATGGCTTTGTCTGCCTAGCTTGAAGCTACACCAGGCCTTATGCTTGGGCTTTTGCTATCAACACTGTGAAGGAGGTGGCTACTCTGGGTCCTTGACCTTTCTCCTCCCTTTCCTTTTTCCCCTGGGAAGGGTTAGAAAGGAAAAGAAGGATGAAGCCCACACTATATTGCGTCTCCCATTTTCTCCCATTTTTCTCTCCTAGCCACCAAGTTCTCTTAAGGGCTTAAACATGTTTTCAGGGAGTTAAAAAAAAAAATGGTGATATGGACTTGCTGGCTATTTCTGGTTTTGGCCATGATGCATGCCTCCCTGAGGTTATGAAGTTTCAAGACTGGCACCAGCTTGAATTAGGGGAAAGAAAAACACAGGGAGAAAGAAAAAGACTAATATCTCAAAATACTTTCTAATCACATTGTTAGAGGAAGAAGAGAAAACAAGCAGGCCTGTGGGCTACAGAGTGTGGAGCCAAGAGAGAACAGAACGATGGCATCCAGGGAAGAAGCCAGTAAGTTGTCAGAGGATACATATTAAAACAAACAAACTAACAAACAAAAAAAACCCCACCACTCAGAGGATGCCAGGACACAAGGTAGGTAGGGCCCCAGTTGTGATGCAACAAGATGGTGAGGTGACAGCATGTGCAAGATGAGGGCAAATGGGTTCCAAGCCCAGTGTCTTATAGTGTGTTCACAGCCCAGCCTGTGGTTAGGAGGAAGCATTGGGCAGATTGGGTTCTGGTGGAGCCACCTTTACCTCGTTCAAGACTATGTTGTACTACTTCAAGTGTTTTTGTTCTCCTCTTACCTGTTTCTCTGAGTGTCTCCTTGTGGGCGGAATAGTGCATTTTACATTCTTATGACCTCAGCCCCTAGCACAATGTCTGACACAGAGTGGATTTGTAACTTAGACTTAATTGATGATTAAGAGCCAAGCTTTTTCAAGAGGATCAGCATTTTATCTGCCCAGGAGTGGGGCAGAAATTATTCGAGATCTCTGAGGAATTCCCCTCTCATGCCTGGTACAGTGGGCTACAGCAAAAGTGCTGGGACCTCTGTTCTTAGGTCGAGTTACTTTGGTTTCTTGGCCCCAATTCTAAGTGTGGTTAGCAGCATGGGTTTGGACATTTGCTCTCCTCCCCATCATTTGCACCCTGATGCAGACATAGGGTCATAATACATTCTGGAAATATTTTAACTCAAGGACACATTTCATAAGTAAATCAATTCTTCACAGATCTATATATTATCAGCATAAGGCACCATGAGAAAAACTGGTGTATAAAGAGAAGAGGCACGAATATACAAGTCTTATTTTTAAATACTTCCAGTCTAGGAGAGGAGGCTAACAAGTCGAGAAATAGTTATAATTCATGGAAAAATAAAAGTGCAAGTGTTTAAAAAAAATTAAGGAATGGAAGGGAGGCAGGATTTCTATTTAACTAAAAGATTATGCAAATTTTCCCACTTCTTAAACATTCCAATTAAAAATTGTTTTACTGAATCTTGCAAAGTAGAAAGACTTTTTATACTATACTTACACTTGGCAAAAAAAAAAAAAATCTTCAAAGCAAAAATAATACAATTTAGGGTGGGGTCTATGTTATTTTGATGATTTATTTCCCAACAACAAAGAAAGGTTTAAAGAGGGGAAAGAAGAGTTTTGAAGAAGAACTAGGATTCACTGTTTCCATTTATGGAGAAGTGTATGATTTTTTGCCAAGGAATTACACACAGCAGACTGAATCCTTTTTTAGCTTCTAAATCAAAGTTGGAGAGATACATGGCTTGGCACCATCTCAGCTATGTTTGAAGTTGCTCAGGGACCCTTAGGTGAAAGGTGGGGTGTAAATCCAAATAAATATTCTTGTTGTTTCATTATTCTTGCAGTGAGTTAGGTTGTCAGGAACACAAGCTGCTGGATGGAATCAGATTGGGAGCAGGAAGGGGAATCCGCAGTCACCTGAAGATTGTATTTCACAGCTGTAAACATCCAAAAGAACTTCTGGCAGAGAATTGTCAGCTGTAAATTTACACCCCGCACAGGCAGCCAAGCTTTGTTGGGGGGAAAAAAGCACACAAAAAACCTCTTGAAAATGTTATTCTTAATGTTTGGTTTCTAAGAGAATCTTATGTATGTATTTTTAGTAAGAATGGAGGTAGAGAAGGGGTTGAAAAGGAAGAGGAACATGTCAAAAACACTTTGAAGAACCTGTAGATTTTTTTTTTTTTTTTGCTTTGTTTTCTCCTCCTAACATGATATTTTCCAGCCTCTTTATAAAACAAACAATTTGGGTGAAGTCATATTTATTCAGTGCTGTGTGTTGGGCTACGGTTAGTGCTTTGGGTACTGCAGAATAGATGTTTAGGGCTTGGTCCTTGACATTTTGGAATGTCTATAAAAATAATAGGGGACTTTCCTTAGAGGTGGATTGATCATTAAATGTTGGAACATGTGGGCTAGAGGGGAGGGCAGGGCAGGTGCAACAATGAGGGCTTTCAGAGGGTCCCTGCTGTTTTAGAAAAAGAAATGTTCCTTAGGAGAAAATCCCCCTTTGTCCTTTGAAACAACAGAACCACCAGAGGGAAGAAGAGGCTCAGAAGTTCTGCTCTGCCCCCTGGAAAGTGATGGGAGTTTCCTCCTCGGTACCCAGGCACGAGGAGCACACCTTGGCTTTGGCTGCTCCAGGTGAGGATGTGCCCAGAGCACCCAAATGGAGAGAAGCAGGCACCAAAGCTGAGAACTCACTTTATAAGGGTCCTGGATTCTTTTCAAACTGTGAAACTCAGGCCATGTTCCTGCAGCTGATGGCCGTGATTTTGCCCTCTGCTGACAGTGTCTTTTTCAGACCTGGTGGAGCTGTCTCAGGTGGGGGTGGAAGTCACAGGTGGTGCCTCGGAGTTTCTGGAAGGCCTGGGCAGTTGCTCAGCATTCTGTCCTCTCTGTCCTCCAGATGCAGAGGGTCTTGAGGATTCCTCCAGCAGAGGCTGCCCTTGCAAGAGCACCCTGAGCTGGCCAGGTGAGCCTCTGTCTGAACTAGGTACCTGAATTGGCAAACGGGAGCCCCCATAGGGAGTTCTGCTTCTGCAGATTCCTGGCCCTTAAAGACAATGAGGACATATAAGCAAAAAGACCCAGAACTTGCCTGTTTCACTCCATCTCCTTGCACAGGCTATTAGGTGACTATAAAATGCCCCATGGGGATTTGGGTGTCCCCGAGAGATGGCTAATGTGCTCATAAGCAAGTTTAGTCAGCAATCATATCATTCAGTTTATCCTCATAGACTCCTGCCCTGCTCTGAGCAGTCTCTGAAGGCTTGTCCACTTCTAGTACCTCAGTCTCCCTCTGGGCGCTTGTTCTAGTGGAATCCTCAAGGTGCCCAGCTGACAATGGGAAACATCTCTCCACTTCTGGGCACACTCTGCTGGAGGGATTCCCAAACATGGCTGTCTTAGGGTTGAGCTCTCCTGCAGAGTCCTGAGTGAATTAACTCTTGTGATTTTTGCTGGTTACCTCTACTTTCATAGCCCTCAGGCTGGAGTCCATAGAGAAGTTGGGGTGAGAACAGTTCTGGGAAACAGCCTGTGTGCTGCACAAAGTGAACTCTGTTTATTTTTGGAGGACTAAGGCTCTGCCATTGGGTCAAATGAACTGTATTTGGCTCCCACTTGGTTAGGATGCCTTGACTAGAGGATTCCTTACCCCTGCGTATATTTTGGTCACATGTTAGCTCTGCTGAGAAAGATGCATCTGGGAAACCCCCTCCCCCCCCCCCCACCACCTTTTTTTGAAAGAGAGACCAAACTATTATTTTTGAAAATTATTTAAAAATTAATATTTCAATCAAAAAATACATTAAAGCTTATAATGAAAAATTATATTAACCTGTCCCATACTGTCCAACCCTAAATCCTAACCTTAGAGTCAACCATTTTCAAATCTAGCTTTTTCTTCTGGTATTTTAAAGTCATATTTCTATGACTTTATAGTTTTGATTATGACTATAGTTCTGATTTGTTGGTTGGGGCATGATCTTTTGGTTTCTTGTTGCAGTAAATGAAGACTTGCATAAACATCTTGACTTCCTAGTCCCCAGGTCCCCCAAATAGTAATATCACAAATTTTGTTTATGTCATTCTTCAATGCTTAGAGTATTATGACTGTGAAAATATTGTTCACTGTACAGTAATACATCACACCCCGTGCCTTTTATCTTACACAGTCCTTTCAGAGTTCATACTTCTCTTGTTTTTCATTTGTTTCTTTTCTGTGTATCATCATTTTTCTCCCAATGCTTCTATGTTCCTTTCTTACATTCTCATCAATGTTTTCTATATCTTCCAACAAATCAATCCCACTTTTTCTCTTTTTCTCAAGTGTTCCTCCTGGAGCTCTTTGTCCTACTTCTCTAGTCTGTATGTATCTAGTTTTGGACTCTACTTACAGCTGTTAGGGGATAGATTGTCTGCCTTCTTTTGTGAAGGTTTTTTTTCTAGGGACTTCCCTTCTTCATTTGCTAGAGTGTGCCTTCCGCAGCCCCCTGATAAGTGGTGGGAAGAAAGTATAATATCTGAGATCTGAACATCTGAAAATGTCTTTATTTTGTGCTCAAACTTCATGATAGTTTGGGACTAGGCTTCCATTTTGAATTATGAAGTCACTGCTACAGTTTCTTCTACTTTACAAAATTGCTATTGAGAAGTCTGGTTCATAATTATTTGTGAGTGACCTGTTTTTTTCTCTCAAAAGCTTAATTTTTTTCCCTTTATATCTGATGTTTTAACATTTCACAACAAAGGTGTGATACCTTTCCTCACCCTTCATAGGGATCAAGGCCACCAGTTCTATAGCAAAAGAGAGGATAACAAAAAAGAAAGCATAGAAAATTTATTTAATCAAGTTTTTCAATATTTTTAAATTGGTGCACTATAATTATGTGTAATAGTGGCTTCACTGTTACCTGTCATATATTTGCTCAGGTTTCACGTGACATGGGAGCCTTCAGACATGAAGACCCTTAGGTTTGATGAAGAATGGACAGTTGTGGAGAAATGTGATTAGACAAGTAAGTATGATGTGATGGCAACAGACCAAGTGGGGAAAACCCAGCATGGCCTGTTTGTTCAGATGCTTCTTGGTTTCTTTGTATAGCATTTCTCTCCCCTGGCCTACAGTAGGAACTCTCTGAAATGAGGGGTAAGGAGACAGTGACCTTTCTAGGTTTTATGCTTTCTTTGGGTGAGAGGAATTCTGGTTTCTATGAGTCACTTTGGGCAAGGAAGAAGGGTGGGAGATGGGAGGGCAGAGGAAGACCAGAGAGACCTTGCTCTGAGTCTCTCCAAAGTCGTTTGGTTCTAAGTGAGAGCAGGAACCAGAGATGTGCTACACAGTTAGGGTGGGGACCTCAATAATAACAATTCAATGTTTCATATCCCAAGATGCCCCACTGTATGTATAAATTATCTGATAAGCCAGACAGCATATGATCAAGCAGATGATCAGCACATGATCAATATTCTGATTGGACAGTTTCTGACTCTGATTGGATGTAGCAACTCCCCTTGAAGTTATTAGCCAGTAGCTTTAAAGCTCACCCACAGCAACTCCATATAAACTCCTAGACAGTAGCAACCTATGGGCAACAGTTTCTTAGGACCCCGCCCTTGTGGGAGCTCCGCTTCCTTTCTGTTTCAAAAATAAATTCTGTTACTTTGCTCTCATCCTCCGTTATCTTTGGATCAGTAAAATAAATAACCTACACCTCACTGCATCTTAAATGTACTCAGATATTTTGGGGTATCACATTCTGAGTCCCAACAATGCCTTGATGTAGGTCTTTTCTCATTTGTTGAGATTGACCATTTTAGTTCAGAGACATATTTTTTAGTTCTGGAGAGCTTTGTTATGGGAAAATTAAATCTTTCATAATCTCCTCCCCACTTTTATTTTGTTCTCTCTTTCTAGAGCTCCTGGTAAACACAAGGTCCTTGGATTATCTTCTAACTTTTCTCACCCTTGTTCTCCATTTCTCTATCTCTTTATCTATTTGTTCTCCATCCCTCCTCCATTTCTTCACTTTATTTACCAACTCTTTCATTTTGCTATGATTTGGGGGAACGGGGTGAGGAGGAACAGTATTTTATTTTTCCCCCACACTTTTATTGGTGCATTATAGTTATACATACTGATAGGATTTGTTGTTACCTATCAGCGCATGCACAGAGTACACAATATGACAACATAATTTGGCCAATGTCACTCCACAGGATGTTTTTAATTTCTAATAATTTCTATGTATTATTCTAATTCTCCACCATGCCCCCTACCCTAACAAACACTTTAATTTTTTTTCTGCAGTAGCAAAAATTGAAGGTTTTTTCTCATCTTTCTGAGGATATTATTTATAGTTTCTATGTGTATTGTTATTGTATTCTCTTTGCCTGTTTTTGTCCCTCTCATATTGAAGGCCTGCCTCCAATGTCAGGTCATCCTAGATTGTCCATTCAGATTTAGAGCAACACACTTAAGAGACTGAGATCTCTGTGTATGTTGGGGTGAGAGAGTGTGTGTGTGTGTGTGTGTGTGTCGGGGGGAGGCTTATGGGCTTGTAGGATACCTGTGTAGGATGGTCAGATGGAAAGTCAGCTTTAACCTGGAAACCTGAGTTTCCCCTTCTACCCTTTACCAATATCAAGGGACACTTTTTGTTTTTATTGCTTTTATTGATGCTGTTTTTTGTTTTAGCTATTCAATTTCTTTAGAGAAGAATCCTTGCCTTCTCCACCTGAGAAGTTAAGACTCTCTGCTGTTTTTTTTGACCCAGAGTCAGGAAAAGAGACTAAGAAGTCCCACAATACAGACTGTCACTTAATCTCATTATTTTTACTTCCTTTCTACCCTCTTCCACTGCCACATAATATGGTAGCCACTGAGACTTGGGATCAATTTCTCCCGAAAAGAATCCTGTGGTCCAAGTGTGTGGAGCAGAGGTAGTGGAGCAGGGAAAACTGCGTATGGATTTGTTGCCATGCCTCGTGGACTGCTCTGAGCTGCTTCCTGCCTTCTCTGCCCACTTGTGCTCTCAGGTCATGGATTGACTGTGATTCTGTGTACCAATGGGCCTCATTTCTTTTCAGTATTCCCCTCTTTGCAGTAGATTACCTGTGCCTTCCTCCTTCATGCTGTATCAGAACCATACTTCCATCCCTTTACCATTGTTTAAACATTTGTTGAAACCTCTGGTCTGCTGATATCTCCATAACAAGTCATTTGAAATCTTTTAAATTCCTTTCCTGTCATTTGATGGAGTTTAGGATGCAGTCCTGCGGAGGCATTACTCTGCCATGTTCAACCGGCTATACCACATTTTGAAGATTTATGTTCCATTAAAGTCCAAAGTTCTGCTCACTTACAAACTAACTGTGTGACCTTAAGTGAAGTACTTAAACTCTCTGGGCTTCAGTTTATCCCTTGTAAAGGCAGCAATAAAAACCTGTAAATAGAAAAGCAAGTACCTGTCTTATCAATTTCATGTTATTCTCTGGTCAAAATGGTACTGGGTATATGTAAATGCTCTGGGGGAAAAAAGTAGATAGAAGACATCATAAGTAAAACATCACGAGTAAACAAAAAGAATCTTATTTTACAAATGGAGGAGAGCACTTTCTCTCTGATAGCCTGGCTTCCCCTATGTTGATGTGACCAGCATAGGGATAGAGGTGTCTGGTAATAACCTTTTACTGGTTTTGATCCAAATTCCCTTTTTCTCATTTCCTCACAGCATGACTTTTGGGTTCATCCCCAACTTCACTCTTGGATACCTTTAGGAAAGTATAGGATGTCTCTAGTGTGTTTTGTCTCAGTTTGAGACCTCTCTTAAAATTTTTTCTATTTAATTGCAAATTTATGTTCTCACATTGTAAATCCACATCCTCCTGCATTGTCTGTTGGGCTATATTACTTGTATAAATCTGGAACAACAGTAGAAAAATGAAACAAAATGCTAAGCACAGTCATAATTTTGTAACATAAATTGCAACTTGCTGGAATCTGTGCCATTATAAGGCTACACACATAAATTATTACTGTGAGGGCGAAATATGGCCCCTTCCCACCACCCCCTCTCTGTCTGCTTTCTGACCGTATTGGGAGGGGAACAGCTTCTCTCCATCCTTCTGTCATGATGTGCTGCCTCATCTTGGACCCAGAGCACTGTAATGGGCCATCTATGAGGAAGAGCTTTGTTAACCATAAAAAGGAATTGCTGTCATTTTTGTCCATCTCCCCAGGTCTTTTTTGCTCATTTTTGAAATGAGCTGTTGAGAATTTTGGTTTTGCTACAGCAGCCTAAGTTCACCATAGCCTGTCCCTCCCACTAATTACCACAAAAACCTCAGGATAAAATTAAAAACAAAACCCCCAACAAGCTACCTAGGGACACTGAAAAGCCTTATATGTCATTGAATTTGGCAACCAACCACATGGGGTGTCTGAGGGAGCCCAAATGCTCTACAGCTCTACTGCCCTGGTCTACATGTATTCTGTCCAGTGCCTGAAAATCTGACATGGAGGTGAACCTCCAGATGAGAGCAATAAATATAAAAAAACAAAATTCAAATACTCCCCAGAATGTTAACACCCTTGAAGGCTTTATTAATATTTCATTACAAATTAGTTTAACAGAGGGGACTGAATCCTGTGAACAAGGCTAGTATTATGGTTTGATATGAGGTGTTTCCCCCAAAGCTCCTGTTAATGTAGGAATATTCAGAGAGAAATGATTAGATTGTAAGAGCTGATCAGTTCATCCTAGTTTGAATGGACTGACTGGGTGGTAACTGTAGGCAGGTGGGGGCATGACTGGAGGAGGTGGGTCATTGGGGTTTGCTCTTCCTGTGGCCCCTTCCTTCTCTCCCCCTCTCTTTGTATCTCTGCTCTCTGACTGTGCCATGAGGGGAACAGCTTCCTCCTGTTTTCCCCCCATGATATGTGGCCTCACTTGGGCCCAGAGCAATGGAATCAGCCATCTATGAACTGAGACCTCTGAAACCATGAGCCCCAAGGCAACTTTTCCTCCTCTAAGTTGTTCTTTTTTTTAAGTTGTAGATGGACACAATACCTTTATTTTTATGTGGTGCTGAGGATCGAACCCAGTGCCTCACACATGCTAGGTAGGTGCTCTACTACTGAGCTATACCCCCAGCCCACCTAAGTTGTTCTTGTCAGGTATTTTGGTCCCAGCAACAAAAAGCTAACTAAAATATTCAGAAATGGGGTTCGTTTTATCTGTCTTATTGAGCAAACACCAAGTACTATCCTGTTTATACTTCTGAGAAATGCAGTAAGATTTTTAAAATCTTAGAAATACTAGTCTTAAATTACAAATTGGTGATGTAGTTTCATCAAAGTGGATCATTTCCTGTTAAAAATAAATAAATAAACAAAACTTTTTTGTGGTTTTAAAAAATAAAAATATTATTTTATACCTTTGATATTCTAGTACAGGAAGTAAGGGATTTTCTCCATGAAAAGAAAATTTAAAGAACCCCAGAGCTTTCATACTTTAAGTAAGAATTAAAATATTCTTTATAGTAGGACCTGGAAGTATTCTTTTTTGTCCTTGTAAGTCAAATGATTTTATGCCCTCTCACATTAAAACAACATTGGTAAACTTTTCCAATCTTCTCTCATATGTCAGAAAATATTGAGGTGGCTTTTCTTACCTGTTGTACTAATTGAATATAGTTTTGCTTCCCTATTCATGTTTTAAAAAGCAAATGAGGGCTAGTCCAACATTAAAAAAATCCAAGTATTTCACATCAACAAACTCAAAAGGAGAAAACATATGATCATATCAAGTGACACAGAAAGAGCATTTGACAAAATTCAACACCCATTCAGGATAAAAACAAAACAAACAAAAAACTTTTAGCAAATTAGGAATAGAGGAGAAATTCCTCACTTTGATAAAGCATCTTCTGGAAGTCTACAACAGGGGATGGTATGCTCGGAAGGGCAGCGCACTTCCACAGGAGAATAGTGTATTGGCATGTGGTGATGGGTGGTAGGAAAAACACCAAATATTACTAGGAGGGAGACACTGAAAATGAAAATAGAGCATTGAGATGGTGATTGTGAGTGAGTGGAAAAATTCACACCAGGTTCACAATTTTGCCTGGAGTCACCTGGATGCAGTATGGTTGTGGTTTCGGTGTTATCCTCTCATCTGCAGCCTTGGCTATGCTTCTGTCATGTGGAAAGGCCATTTAGTCTCCTAGTCTATCCAAACTGGCTTTTCAGGATTGATTTAACTTCAGAATTCTGCTGGTATTGTCAGCAATTTTAGGCACTCCCTTAAAGCTACTAGAGATCTCATATTTATTATGTATCACTAATATCAGTAGAGATCGGCCTAATGGTGTTTGATTGTGACATGTCTGGCACAGTTAAAGCCCTTCCCCCTTTACCTTTCCACTACAGAAGCTGTTGCATGGTTTCTCTGGATTTTGCCAGATATCTCTTGTGGTCTACCCTTCCAAAATCTCATCCTCACTGTTTCAGAAGTATGTTTCCAACCTAGAAGCTCCACTTATTTGGAACCACATCTTACATGAGAATAAAACTTCAAATCTTATTTCCCTTCTTTGGTGTGGCTCATATACTGGCTTCAATATACAACTCTGTGATGATTTACATCAAAGGAGGCTTTACATAAATCAATTAGAATATGTTTTATAGAATGGTAATCTCCTTTAATGTACCTTGTTTGTGGTATTTCTTTAAGGCACATGTAGGGTGTTGACATTACTAGAATTTTAGGAGATCTGTCAAAACCATATGTGGAGCACAGTTTCTTGTTCTGGAAATCAATTATGCTTCAAGAATAAAGAATAAATTACTTTTTCCTGCCTCTTTCTAATCCAAGAAAACAATTTCAATTCTACATACTCCTTGGGAATTTTCAACAAGCCAAATTTCAGGCATTTGGTTTTATTTGTGCTCCATAAGTCACTATAAGATTTTGTTCTCTGTATCTTTGAGAGTGAGAATCAGCTGTAATAGTTAGAGCTGGGGTCTGGCTGCTTGTATTCTCAAAATGGCAAGAAAATTTGTTTTTTCTTTTTCCTTATTTTGCTGTTATATTTTACTTATGGCAACCTTTAAAACTATATGTTAGTCTTACTTTAGCCTTCAAAAAGATAGGTACATAAACCAGAAAATAATTTTGCTACCAAATGGCCTACTTAACCAGAAGGGACATGGAAACTGCTGATTTAAATATGATACTGTCTCACAAACACACCAGATGTTTTATATGCCAAATCATCCCTTGGTGCTGAAATCTAGATCTTACTGACATCCAAATATTGCTATTGCAAAGTGTTGAAATACTCCCAAGTTTAACATGTGTAAAGAAACCAGACCTTTTCTCCAGATAAAACTATGTAATCTTGAACTATCCAAAGAGCTATGGTTTATTTCAGGGATGGCAAATGTGTGGTAAGGCATTAAAAAAACACCATATGACATAAGGTGTTTAGGTTATACTTAGAATGTTTGCTTTCAGAGGTTTAAATACTAGTAGTTCATGACAGGTGTGGGGTCTATGATTTAAAATAATTGTATTTCAAGCCATTCATAGCACTGCTTAAGGCACGACTTCATTTTTCCCAGTTACCATATGTCTTAACCATGCAAATGAGAAGGAAAAGAACATCTGGTCGACCATTGTTGTCTTGCCTGTCATACAGGACATGTGGTATTGCAAGTGCCTCTCATCAGGTTCCATCGGGATAGCAGCAGGGTGGATGGTTTCATATTTTACACAGCTGGTGCTTTTAGGACATAGCATCAATCTTAGCTCAGTGGCATCCTTACACCTTTGGGTTTTTATTGGGTCTTTGGTGATGAATTCCATTTTTGGATTATGCAAACATTTCTCCTGGAGCTTCAAGTGAGAGTAGCATATTTGTGTAACAGCATTTCTATAGAAATTGACAGTTTATGGTTAGAAATATGGCCTACGGAGAGACAGTTCTCTGAAAACCCTGAGTGAGGGTTTTTATATTTTACTGCTAATACTGACTTCATTTTAGCCTTGGAAAAAATTCACTAAGGTCTTTCTGTCTTTATTTAATACCTTGTAAAATGTAACATGGCCATCAAATAATCATCCTGCCATGTGATCATCATCCAATGAGGCTCTAATAACCATGCAGGACATTATTTACTAAGCAAGTCACCCTCTTCTAAGGTATGTGTTTCAGTGACAACTTATTTTAAAATGCATGATTGGAGAATTGCCTCATAAAGCTGGTTAGTCATTCATTTACCCTGATACCTCCCATTTGGCAAATTTGACCATAATGCCCAGAACTCTGACAGCAAATTGGGGCATCATGAGAAGGTTACATTTTCTTGTGATCAGTGACCCACTCTTTGCTACTAAGTCCATCTGTGAAGCAGTGTTTATTCAGGTGGAAGAGGCCATGATCACCAGGGCACAATCAACATCCCTGGGCTTGCTTGTTTTTTATTCTTCTGAACTAAGCACCATTTTATACCTCTCTCTCTCTCTTTTCTTCCTAATTCTGGGTGTTTCTTAAACAATGCCCAAGTGAAATCACTTTTCCAATGTGAGGAATAACTGAAGTGGGAGCTTTCATTTCAGATGCTGGTAGAAACGTGGATCCACATAAATATATGTAAGCCAGGAATTCAATTTAAAGTGAGCAACAATTCGAACCTTTAGTGCATGTTAATGACTCATAAATACAGATGCAGTTTCGGTTATCTTTTTCCCACTAGTATTTACATAATGGAACAAAAAAGGGAATTTTCTTTTTTTTCTCCCTACATAATCAATTCTTTAAGAAGCTGTGAGAGTGGATTGTATTTTCTTTGGCCTCTGAATGCCACCCGGCACACTGGGGACAGTTAAATAATAAATAATAACAAATACTGAGTTTATTGACTCTTGAGCCCTTGAATCAATCAATTAATCATGATATTATGGCAAGATCAAAGGGATAAAATTCTAAAACTGACTGCAAGATGCAAATGGATAAATCTCCCAGCAGGAATAATTGCAAACCATTTTGATCAAATAAAAAAATGATTATTGCTTGGGCTCTTTAGGGTCCAATAACTTAGGTTTATTTTAATGTTATAAAGCACATCCTCCAGGATCTAATGATTTCTGAAACATCACTTATTTGGATAAAGCATTGTAGTCCAATTACCCTAAAGACTGATGCCACAGATTTAGAGTGGTGAGTATTGTCTATGCTTTAAAGGATAATTTCCCTTTAGGATGCCTCTTTATGACATACTATTTGGATTTACCTTATAATTGGGCCAGTTTCTCCCATTTACACTGAAATCAACTTCCTTTTCCCAGCCCCTATTTGGTCAAGTACTAAAGTGAGAGATTTCATGTGACATTTTGATCAATCTACAAGAAACAGTGTCGTTGGTACTAAGAAAAAGAGTGAGTCACTGGATGGAGAAAGAAACCTCAGGTCAGAGCTTGTAATATACAGCAATAACACTCAGACATCATAGTGAGTACAAAGGTCTCCCCCACAGCCACAGAGTAATCACTGTGGAGGCTGATGCTGGCTGTTATGGATTTGTTTTCTGGGTTCACTTGCTCATCCCTTGAGAAGTGTACCAGATATAGTCAGCACCCAGGGAGGCTTCCCCAGGTCCTGGGAACCAAGGTGCAGAAAACCCTTATGAGTTTTTTCCAGGGTATATGGTCTAATAGGCTGCCTAGGACATAAGCAGCAACCACAGAGTTTCTGTTGGATAATAGAGATGCTGCCTTCACAAAATCTATTGTCTCTATGATTGTGAGGTTGTCAGCTGTAAATCAGGACATGTGGAAGTCTAATTTTCAGGGCCTCAAGAAGTCAGTATTCAGAGTTGAGATCTGGATTCATTCATTCAACAAATCCTATCTACTACAGATTTAAAAAGTGATAGGATTTGATCATTATATCTAGGATTCATAGAACCATCTCTTAGAATTGAGTGGTAGTCTTACATCTCTATCTCCTTTAATCAATTGAGCCCCCTCGTAAAGAATGCATCATATTTTAAGATAAAGACAGTGCAGCTCAGAGAGATGGAGTGGTTTTCCTAAGATCCTTGAATTAGTATGAGAACATGAACTTAAAAAAAGAGTTGTCCTGCCCCTTGGTTTGATTTTCTTTTTTCCTAAATCATAGCATATATGCCCCCTCTGGGTCTTGATTTCCTCTTCTGTTAATTGTGGTGGAGAGACCACTTGGTCAAATTCTTTCCCCTCTCTGAACAGTCTACATTTTATGCGTAACTAGAATTTGGATACAAAGAATTAGATAGGACTTTCATTTCAATGACTCATCAGTCCCACTCAAACACCTTGGGACTTAGGTAAGACAGTTGGCACAATGCTTTTCCAAGGGGTCTCTCAGTTCCACTGGCATAGGTTCACAGAATGAATGGTTAATTGACTGAGTTTGCTGGTAGTCTCCTGCCCCTTTTCTTCCTGAGCTCTCTTTCTGGTGAGTCTTTCACAAACAGAACCAAGATGCTGGGAGAATAACATGTCTTGGGATGGATACCCTTTAACTCCTTGTAATGGATTGAAACATGTCCCCTCAGAGCTTCGTATTTTGAAGTTTTAACACCAAGTACCTTAGAAGGTGACCTTATTTGGAAAGAGGATTGTTACAATTACAATTGGTTAAGTTAGGATAAAGTCACGCTGGAATAGTGTGAGCCTTTAATCCAATATGACTAGTGTCCTTATAAAAAGGGGAGATGTAGACACATACTTGATCCTGGAGAAAGCTATGTGGAGATTTAGGCAGAGATCCTGGTGAGGCAGCAGAAGGCAACGAGTGCCAAAGTGTGTTAGCAAACCACCAGAAGCTAAAAGAGAGGTGTGCGATAGATTATCCCCCAGAGCTTCAGAAGAAACCCAACCTGCTAACATCTTGATTTTGGACTTCTAGCACCTGGCATTGTGAGATAATAAATTTCTGTTGGTTAAGCCATCCTGTTATTTAACGGTAGCCATAGCAAACAAATATACCACCTGTACAATAGAACTGGTTTGGAGAGAAGGGCACCCCTTTTAGCTCAAGATAACCTCCCCTTAATTCTCACCTGTAATAGAAGAATGCCCACTCATATCTTTCTCCATGGGGCTATGAATCTTCCTCAAGTCACCAAAGTTCCACTGGTTACCCAAAAACTTGTGCAAATGACTTGGACATTTGCCATCACTTTCTCTCATGTTTTTTAAGGACATGTACATAATGTTCACTAGGGCCTTTCTGATATATTTTTTGACCCTATCTATATATTTGACTATCTGAGTTTCTAATGGTGATTGTGTAATTCTCAGTGTCCTTCCTTTATAGGAGAAAAAAGAATGACATGCTTTGATTTGTAAAGCCTGTTGGTATTTGAGATGTTACATTCCTCCCTACTGAAAAACACCAGTGAATGTCCTTCAATCTCCCTTCCAGACTGAGTCCAGGGCTCCCTTTCTCCAGGCCAGCTCATTCATTCATTTATTCACTAAACTTTAATAGAAGATCAATTACATGTTGTTAGCAGAAAGAAGTAAATTGTTGGCCTGTCCCTGAATAGCTCAGTCTAGAGGGAGAGACTCTCGAAGCCTACTGAAAGAGTCAGACCTGGAAGGAATTGTTTTGTAACAAGTCCATGGGAGAGTGTTATCTGCAGCAGAGCCAAGATAACATGTCCTTGAGAGAAATGTTTTGGACATCTCACTAAAGAGAAAGGATCCTTGATGACAAGTGGAAGGCTCTGTGCCTTGTTATGGGTTGAATTGTATGCTCTCAAATCTTCATATTTGAGAAAACCTGCCTCTGTCTAGAGTGAATAAAATGATGCATGTAAGGGTTTGGCAGGATACAGGGTTTCAAAGGGAGGTTGGGAATTGATAATGGATTATTTTCTATACTTTAAGTGGACCTTGTGGTAATAGGAAGCCACCAAATTTATTTACATTTTGGAGTGATGTGACAGATTGGTTTTTAAAAATGATTCCTCCAGTGGTACGTAGAGTAACACATGATTTAGGACAATGACCCAAGGCCAGATGCCAGTGGGGAGGCTCTATTTCTTAACTCAAAAATGAGAACATGGTTCAACAAGTGCTAATGTGGTTATGGAAACAATAGGACAGAGTATTTAAATTGGGGTAATTTGAAAACATTTGTGGACTCTGTACCAAGGGTCTATGGCAGAAAGAGAAAGTGAAAAGTGTACACCAGGACATTGCTGATTGGAATGAAAGAAAGAGGGAGGCATTTATGAATTAAAAAGATAAAATAGATGATAACATGTTTAATGTGAAGTGAAGAAGAAACAGGAATCAAAGGTGGCTTCTAGATATTTTATTTGTACATAAAGATAATAGCAGGTATTCACCTGTGAAGGTAAGGGGAAAAAGTAATCAATTTCCTGAAAATGCTAAAGAGTTTGTTTTGTTTTCAGTGATTTTGATGTATTCATAAAGGATACCTAGGGAGAGAGAACTATGGGTAGTTGAAAATATTGGGCAGAAGCTCAGAAGGGATATTTAGAAATTATAATTATAACAATAACAACAAAATAATATCAATTTATTGAATTCTTATGCTGTGCCAGACATGGTCTCTTGTGTGCATTATTTCATTTAGTTCTTTCAACAATCATGTGAAGCAAGACTTATGTTTATTTTATAGATGCAAAACCAAGCAGTCACATAGCTGGTAGGTGAGTTGGGACCCTGGTTGGGTCTGTCTGCCTTGCAGCCTGTGTTTTCGACCCCTCCCTTTTGCTACCACTGCCTGCATGGTTGGGAAGCTTCAGCTGGGGGAGGCCAGGCAGTGCCCCATGGAAGGCATCGGAACGTATCTTCTAAATAGCAGAATAAGGCTTTGGGTAACACATAGGTTAGCTAGCAGGGAGAAAGGGGTTGCATGTTGATTGAAAGATGACATAAATAATAGGTACCACAAATGTGGGCACAGGATATATCCTAAAGCGCCGTTCAGTTGTTACTACTGTAGGAGACACAGCAGCCTTCTTCCTGTTGGAGGGACATGTTTCCCTGGCCCTTGGTCCCACAGAGGCCCCACTGAAGATGGTTCCACCTAACTGAGGTGGGATTCCTTTGAACATCAAGTTCCCCAAGGCTCTCATTGTGATTCTCATAAGCTGGCACGTACTCGCTTGCCCCTCCCCATTGGCCAGCCTTCTAGAAGATCAGCTACAAGCCTGGCTGCCCCAGGGAAAACAATGGTTAATAACTCTACCACGTTTTAGGGAGAATGGGGAAATTGAAACTTGATTTTCCACATTGGTTTTCCTGGTGTACAGAATGAAGGCTCAAGCTGTAGACCTGCCTGACATCTCTTTCTGCATTCCCTAACCTACCTTCTGGGTCAATAAAATTAACACACAACACCAAGTCTCTGAGGAGTGGTGGGGGGGGGGGGAGGAGGGCCTGCTTGTTGGGGATGCAGTGAGGGGAAAAAGCACTAACTTTTGCCACTCCCTTAATAGCATACCAGTGATATGAAAGTGCAACAAATTTATTTGGTGTGTTTTTGATCCTAAGTGTGATGCCGTAATAAGCATGATGGCAAATTCTCCCATTGCTTGTTCAAAGGAAGAGTAAAAGTAGGCAGGTCAGTCTTCAGTGTTACCCAAATAGGATGATTAGATGCACATTGTAGCAATGAAACCAGAGTTTTGAGATGAAACTCAAGCTCAATTCTCTGCTTTTGCTAGTGGGTGAGACTAGAGTTTTTCTGCTTCTGTTGGCAGATGAGGTCTGCATAAGGTGCAGGTCTCTGCAGCCAAGAAGTGTTGCAGCTCTCAGTGGTGGGCTATGCCTGTCAGCATTGCAGCAGACTCCAGAAGCTCATCTTCAATTTCTTCTTCTTTCTGGGTTCTTGTCTCCTGGATTAGAAGAATGAAATCCACAGAGCAGAATGAGTATAACCCTAGGATTTATTGAAGAACAGGAACAGAACTTTTGCAGTGCAAGAAGGGACCTGATGCCCAGTCCTGCATGGATAATGGAAATGGGGTTCTCTTCTGGTGGAATAGGCTGGCTAAGAAATAAAAGCTAGGAAAAATAGAATGGTGAAATAACCACACAACACAATAGTTTCAAAGCGGGGGCAGGACAGGCAAGCTGACCAGACGGGTCCAGCTTCTAACAAAGAAGCCCTGGTTTGCTTTATTTATATCAGAGAACATCAAAGGCTTTCATGGAAAGTTCTTTACCAAAATAGGATAAAGGTAGGGGCAGGTAGGTTCTCAGTTCCTAATGGTTCCACCCATCTCCAGTGCTGCTGTGGAGGGCCTTTCTAGCAGAGCAGAGGGCAAGGTCACGTGCATTGGGCTGTCTATTTCAGTGGGAGTGCCACAGAAAGTTCCCAGTGCCAGACCTATTCCTTCCCTGGCTGCCGTGAGGAGAAAAAAGGTCCTCACGCATTTCACAGATGGCTTCCCACAAGGACCCATGCCAAGTTTTTCTCCATATGAGTGTGCTAGTCTAGGGGTTTACGTAGCACTTTGTTCACTGCTATGGGTCCAAATTTATGCTAATTAGGGCTAGGAAATGTACTAATGCTATCGGTTAATTTAAAAACAAATATTTATTTTTTAATTGTAGTTGGAAACTATACCTTAATTTTATTTATTTATTTTCATGTGGTACTGAGGATGGAACCCAAGGTCCTCGCAAGTGCTAGGCAAGAGCTCTACCACTGAGCCATAACCCCAGCCCTGTTGGTCAGTTTTTGAGTCCCAACTGTCATTCATGTCTGCCCCACTTCCATTTTCTCCCACAGGTCAGGAAGTGAGAGGTTGGGGTTGTCCGATGGGGCTGCAGTGTTACATGTTTCTGCAGTGGGCATCCCCACTGTGTGCAGGCAGTGCTGACTTGGCTGGCCTCAGGACTGGCTGCTACACCTCAGGCCTCTCTGGCTTCGGAACCGCAAGGCAGGCTCCATGCATCCCATCTCTCCAACCCACTCGGGCTGCTGTTCCTCTGCAGCTCCTTGGCAGGGACCAGTAGGCCTGCTGCGTGGCTTGCCTGCCAGGGAGCCGTATCAGCAACTCTCTTCAGACTCAACTTTCTGATGACTTTTCCTCTGACTCCTAGTTTCAGAAATGGACCCTGGAAGTCACTCTATCAGAAAAGAGGATTTTCCCCTTTCAAACTTATTTACTTTCAAGGCCCATGTATTAGAAGAGCACATGCATATTCTTCTTATTTGGTTTGCTTATATAACCTAGAGGTCTGTTTGCTCACAGTGGGGCCTCCTAGGAGCTTGTTAGAAATGTAGAATTTGGGGATCTGCCTTAGACATACCAAATCTGAATCTATATTTTAAAAAGATTTTGGCTTAGTATGCACATTAAAATTTGACAAGCACAGGTTCAGAGGATCCCAGTTCAGTAATATGAGAAATTAGAACATTCTGGCAACCAGGAGTGACCAACATAAGTTCTTAACTTTTCATCACTAGATGAAACACATTAATATATTTTCTCCTCCCAGATAAGCACAACCAGAACTTTCTGGAACCCTCTTCACTAGCAAATAACTACAAATTATGTTTGCACTTTTAGGGTGTGAATTGGATCCAGATTTGTGGTTTCCCCCTCAAATCTGTGTTTCAAAAATTCTACTGAGGTAACCAGGTCCTTCTTAAAGACCTAGGGTAATTCTTTCTGGAAAGTAAATTAACACGTTTTATGTTAAGCAATTAAATCAATGGGATGATTGAAGACAAATCAGCAAGATCCTTTTGGTTCCAGATACATTTAGAGGATTTGAAGTGTGGATCATCAACAGTTGAGAGGCCAAGATCAACCATCACAATAGCAGTGAATAAGCAAGGAAAACAAGTGGACATCAGGCTGAGTGCAGCCATAATAGTAAGGAAGGAAGAACATCAATACTATGAGATGCAAATGTCAATCAGACATTGAATGGATCCACAAGAAAAGTGGGTTCCATGTATGTGCTGCTGGAAAAATCAGAGGCTAAGATCCTTGTATGATCTTTCTACCCAGACAACAAAGAAAAGGGGGACTAAAATTTAAAAGAAACTGGAAGCAGGAATAAGAATTTTAAAGTTGAGCTGGGTGTGGTGGTGCACGCCTGTAATCCCAGCACTTTGGGAGGCTGAGGCAGGAGGATTGCGAGTTCAAAGCCAGCCTCAGCAATGGCGAGGCACTTAGCAACTCAGTGAGACCCTGTCTCTAAATAAAAAATACAAAAAAGGGCTGGGGATGTGACCCAGTGGTCGAGTGCCCCTGAGTTCAATCCCCGGTACCACAAAAAAGAAAAAAAAAAATTAAAGTTACCCTTTTCATAGCATTGATTAAGGTTTACACACCAGAAAGACCAGAAGAAGTCAGAGTTTCAGTCCCACACTGAGACTTACAAGGACCCAGGTTTTCTGAGTAAGTTGCTGTGGTTCTACCAATAGAACACCCTCACTTTTTAGTCATTTGTCTCAGAGTAATGTCAAGACTAAACACACTCTAATAAATGTCAGTGTGGTCAAGAACACATCTTAAGGGGCTGGGGTTGTAACTCAGTGGCACAGTGCTTACCTATCACGTGTGAGGCAGTGAGTTTGATCCTCAACACCACATAAAAATAAACAAGTGAAATAAAGGTATGCTGTCTGTATACAACAACAAAAATTAAAAAAAAAAAACACATATTAAAAGATATAAATACCTTTGTGATTTTTGTGTTTTGATGAATCTGTTGTTTAAAATGTTCCTTAAAGAATATCAGATTTTTCAAGATTCTGTATAAAAAATTATTTTTACCATTAATTTACTTTTAGGGGAGAAGAATTCCTAAGAGGACATGTGAAACTTTAGGTTCATATAATTAAAGTTAGTTTGGAAACAAAAGCTAAAGTTCTGAAACTTTGTGACCTATAGCTTTGATGTACAATTACTACTTTCTTTTCTAATCTTTCCATTTTAACCGCCTAATCTTTTCTAAGAAATATATTCAGAGAAGAAGTAGAAACTTCAACAATGGTTGGCAACTTTGATTGAATAGATGTTTTTATTTTAATTCAATAAGCAAATTAAGATTGGGTTTCCAACTGTGAGCAGTATTTATCTCACAACAATATGGTACAGCATGATGTGTGAGATCTTGTGTTTCTGGTTAAAAAGGATATTTCTTTTATAAATCAGCTATTAAAATATATTTTATTTTCCTGACCTTTATACTCAATTTATGATTAAAATAGAATTCTTTAACTGAATAATTATAACACTGTTCAAACAACGTTGAACTATAATTATGAATATTATCTCTTCCACAGATGATTAATCTTGCTTTGAATGATGGTTACCTGGGTTATTCCCTCCCCCAAATCTGTATTTTATAGGCTTCACAATCAGAAAAGCACCATCACTTTATACAAATCACATATATAGCCATAATCACATAGTACACATCATGTGATTATATGTCAGAAATTCCCTGAGAAATAGTTACTTGAGCATGTAAATTTTTAGTATTTATGATTCTTAATCTTTTAAGAAGAGAGATTTATATGGCTATTGGAGTCATTCACTTACTTTTGGTGAAAAAAAGAAACAAAAATCCTTGGAAACTCTGAGTAGTAATTTTGTGATCTAGGGCATTTCTTCAAATTTCAGTATATGCATCAACCAGGACCCAGTTTGGAAACAGAGCCAACATAGTAATTAGAATAGAGAAAGTAATGGGGCCTAACTACTAAAGAGTAGAAAGACTTCTAAAGAAAACAACCCATAGAGGCAGAGGATGTAGGGAATGAATAAACTTGGAGGAAGATTCTCCTTCCCAAACGTCATCAGGGCTGACAGCAGACTTCTTTGGAGAGGATTTAACTGAGGTCCCTTCGATGGCAGAGATGCTCTCTGAGGTGCCACAGACAAATAAATGGGTGAGCATTCCATGCAAGAGCATCTGCAATGACCTCGAGGTGGCTTAAATCTTACAGCCATATAAATTTTAGAATATTCACACTGCTTCACTAAGTTCTAGTTTTGCGGGGGAACTTTTATAGATACCAAAATAATAGGGAAAATGTCTTATATTTGTGTTAAACTTTACACAGAATGTTTTGTTTTCTTATTGAAAACTCACAAAACTATATACTTGATAAGTTCTCTCCTACCATTTCCTAAGGATGAAGGCTAAATTTCTCAGAATGACTTTTATACTATCACGATATGAACTCAGATATTTCTCTAGACTCATTTCTCATCCATACTCATGGTCCAATTCCTAAAAGCAATAAGAGATTCTCTTTCCATTAATCTCCATTTAGCCTCCTGATTGAATTCACAATATTCCCCATGCTTTCTGTAAAAAATACTATCTATTGTCTAGTCTTCAAAACATACTCAGCCAGCAGGACATTCCAGTATGCTCTAAACTTCTGCTTCTACCAATTGCATGCTTACAAATAATCAGTCATGTGTTTTTATAAATTTTCAAGTCTATTTATTTCAATTAAACTTATTATAATTGCATAATTTAATTGAAGGAAATTTAAAGCATTGAGATATTAGTGCAACTAGAGAGTTGTATGTAAGAAATTAAATTGAGAATTTCTGGTACCAGCAGTCTGGCAAACAATCTGGAAATCTTTCTGAGAACTTGTATACATGGTAGATAAAATGTAATGAAAATTCTTAGAAATATATAACTATGAGGAAATGGAAATATCCAGTTCCCAGGGATAAAGAAGGAACCATAAATCAAAGAAGTATGAATCTTAGCTGATGTTAAGTCTTCCCTGGAGGTTATAGCAGACGATTTTAATGACTATAAGGGAGAGGAAATAAAGGTTGGTCTTGTACAGGCAGAGAGATTGAAAGAAAACTCTCCTATAAAGTCTGGAATTTGAAAACCTGTACCTTCCATGAGAAGATGAACTAAAACAGTTATCTACACACCAACATAGGGGGATGGTGACAAAGTTCATGTGTGTGAGTGAAAAAAGAAAGAAAAATCTGTCAGGCTTTGAAATCATAATAGCCACATTGTCTGGGCTTACTACAGTCACTGACTGCAGTTAAAATTCCTGTGAGCTGATGAGCTGCACAGAAGCAAATGTAAAACCATTTTGGAGGAACAGACCTTCACCTCTTTGACAGAGGACTTCAATAGGACAAAACTTGTTGAAGAGGAGCTCACAAGCCAAGATTGCAAAACAGACGAGAAAACAACAAACTGTAAATGAGAGTCACCTGGCAGAATGAATAGGCGAATTAATTACCCAGACTTTCAGATAATATAAAACTCAGTGGAAATGATAAAACAAGTACATCTAATCCCTGGCACCACATAAGAATAAAAAACAAATAAAATAAATGTATAAAAAATTCTGGATCTGTAATTTTAAAAAACTTTGCATACAACCAGAGATATGTAAAAATGTGCTCTATAAATATAATATGAAATGTAATGCATTCTGCTGTCATTTGTAACGACTTAGAATAAAAAATAAATAAATTTAAAAAATCAACAAATACAAAAAAAGTAAAGGAAAGCATAAAATAATGATAAAAAATTAGATACAATGAAAAGACCAAACACGTTTGCAGATGAGTTAAATAGAATTCCTGAAAATGGCTACTATATTCATAGGAGTAGGGGAGATATGAGTTGTGAGGGGAATGCTTTATGCTGTTTAGTGTATTTGAACTTGAGTTGTGCACCAGTATAGCAGTGTTGGCTAATGAGCTCTAAGGTGGCATCAGCCTTTTTTCTGCTATTTCATGTTCTTCATGCTACAAATACAAAGATTATTCTTAATACAATATGCTCTTGAAGTTCTAAAAGATTTGTTTCATAGTGTTTAGAAATGGGGACTTCCAAGAAACTGAGGCAGTGCAAAGACCCCCCTTCAAACCTGGATTTTTTGCAATCAAGTTAGAAAGATTTCAGTCATGTCACTCAGAGTAACAGGAGTGATACAATGAAAAGATCAAATGTGCTTGCAGATGAATCAAATAGAATTGAGTTTATTAGAAGGGATAGAGAAATGGAAAGGGGACACTCTCAAGTGAGAGAGTAGGTATGCTCAGAGAAGAGAGGGACAATGTGTCTTTCCTGCACTCCAGTTTTATTGGGGATCCCAGAGGAGTTTCCAGACAGTCCCACTCAGGTCCATCTGTTGACTTTTGACTGACAGCAGGATGACATCAGACTTTCAAGTCCTCACTGCCATAATGACTCTATGTTACCTTGGCGCATGCTGACCGGTTCTAATTGGATTCTTAATCATTTGTACAGGTTTTATGGTTAGAAGGATTTATCTTATCTTCTGGAATCTTGTCTGTGAAAAAGGGTCACAAAAGTCTCTCCCTTCAAAGTAACTTGGGTTCCTATTATCAAAGGTTATTTCCTGCATGCATTTCCTTACAGATAACAGGTAGTTTGCTGAGGAATGTGACATATCCTGTCTACTTAGATGGGGCAGGGCTGTAGGTAAATTGCTTTTCGGCAAAGAAAGCATGTAGGGGTCAGCACAGTGGGCCCATTTATAGAGTTATTCTCTTAACCTTTTGTTCCCACCAACTTCAACTGTCTGTTCCCTAACTATAGTTCTTGGGACCCAGACATCACAGAATGTATCCTTGTTGTGGAAGAGAGAATTTCTTCCCAGAATTCATGGTGTCTAGCAGTATTGACAAATTTGTAGAAAGTCATGCTCACATAGTTTTTTTTTTTTTTTTTTTTTTTTTTTTTTTTAACCATGACTGGCATCACTGTGATGCTAAGACAATTGCTATGCAATTTGGAGAAGATATTGAAGCTGCCAGTGCTACATCTCATTTCTTTGAAGTAT
Source organism: Tamias sibiricus (assembly GCA_025594165.1). Lineage (NCBI taxonomy): Eukaryota > Metazoa > Chordata > Mammalia > Rodentia > Sciuridae > Tamias > Tamias sibiricus. The sequence continues at coordinate 74,453,178 of CM046666.1, forward strand.
AGTTGTTTGAAGAAGTTTTTGAGAAAGGACTCAAGCTATTTCCTATGGACACTTCAGGGATCCTTGTGCAATGCAATATTCAAGCAAGTGGCTTTTCGTCAAAGTGTACACAGAGTTTCTTTTTGAAAAATTTACTATAAATCAATAGCACTGAATGAAGCACCAAATATTTGTCATTCTCAAAGAACATTGCTGAGAAACTGAATGCAAGCAATATAGCTTTACTACCAAGGCAAGAAATTTCTAATAGAAAATATAGAAGAAAAATTTAGAAATACTGAGGATGAAATGAGAAGTTTCAACATAGGTATAATAAGATTTCAGAAAGAAGAATGAGGCAGAACAGTGAAGAGATAATACTTGAAGATGTAATGGCTGAGAATTTCCCAACATTGATGTAAGAATATGATTTTGATGTATAATGAATACAAGACAAAATTAATAGAATAAAAATAAGGCCACAAGCAGACACATTATCATGAAACTAATCAACAAAGAAAACGAAGAGATTTTACAAGAAACCAAGAAGAACAGTCGGATTATAAGAAGAATAGATCATTAAAAAGACAGCAGATTTTTAATATTAACAAGTGAAGCTTGAATTCAGGAGACTGCTATAAAAAACACTGAAGGAAAAGTAATTGTTATCTAGAACTACCCAGGCTAAACTATCATTTTCAGAAAAATAAGGTAGAATGAGCTTCACTACAAGAACTTATGAAGAGTAACTTCAGCCAGAAAGAACTTAAATCCAAAGGTAGGAAGAGAAACAAAAAGAAATGGTGACATAAGAAATTGGTAAGACATGAATAAATATAAATATTGACTATTAAAACAACAATAATAATATTGAAAATAACTTAAGTGTGGTGGTTTAAAAGTTTTGTAATGCACATAAGGATATGTGCACCGCACATAAACATTTAGAACTCTTAAAAGTTAATAAGAAAAAGTCGAGAAGTAATTGAGAAACATGGAGAAAAGATGTAAAAATGTACTTATAGAGAGTGAAACCTGACTGGCCAATAAATATATAAGAAATGTCCTGCTTCACTAGTTGTCTGAGAAAATTTAAATGAAAACCACAATGATTACCATTATGGTACCATGAGATGAGCAAAGATTAAAGGTTACCTAATAGCTCCAAGCCTTAGCGAGACTGTAGGAGCTTTGCCAATGGGATAAATAAAACGACTATTGTGAAAAACTGTTTGGCAGTATCAAGTTGGAGATGCACAAACTCTATGACCTAACAAATCCACTCTGAGGTATGTTCTAGGACCAGTATACTGCACGTACCCTAGAGCTGTGCACTGCATGATCTTTCAAATCCTAGGAAAATGCTCACAAATAAACATAGAAATTATTCTAGAAAATCTGGGGGGGGGGAACCCCTAGGGATTTGGGGCTCATGTTAATTAGAAATTGTCTTTCTGGTCCCCCTGCAGCTTTAAGAAATTGAAACTGAAAATTATAGACATATTTATGCAAGAAGTACATGTGACTCCTATCAGAAGACACATACTGAAGAAAAAATACAGGTCTTTTGCTCTATATCAAAATATTAAAGAATAAACATCATTGATATGTTTATGTAAGAATGCTAAATTCTAAACAAAACAAAATGCAATTTTCCCTTATTTTATAAGATAATTGCATTCCTGGAAAACTTGAAAATATTCCTGGATATTAGAATTGTGTCAAAAGAAAACAGAACATATCCTTTGTGGTTTGTATATGAAGCTGAATTATCCTCTAGGCTCAGATAATAATAAACAGGTTTTTTCTTTCCTAAATGCCTGGCACGACATTCAACATTTCTAAGTCCTGGGAAAAGCAGAACAGTTCTTTGTGTGGGGAACTGACCCTGGATGTGGATGGTTAGCTTCCCTGACCTCTGCTCACAAAATGCCAGTTTGGGCAGCCATCACTGAGACAATTGTAAAGTCCCCCTCCGGGACTGTTCAATGTAGACACAGCTCAACTGCTTTCTCCTTCCTGAAGAGCTCTCTATTATTAGTCATTTTTTGTACCCTTAAAATGCATGTGACCATGTGTTAACATTTACCCCATTGTATAGCAATGAGCCTTTTACATATTTTTTCTTTCCTTGCCGCTTTAGTTTCCTAGAGGACTAGCAGCACATGTTATTTTATACACCCAGAGCCTAGAAGTCCTCAATAAATGTTTGTGCATGAAAAATAATTTAATCAAATCTCGCCTTTTAGATTTGAGTTTCTAGCATGTCACTGGACTGCTTTCTGCTTGGGTCCCTGCCCCCCTTCCCATTGAAAGCTTCTATCTATAAAAGGCTAAAAAAAGGAAAGCCCTTTAGCAGAAATCATCTTCCGTTTTTAAAAAGTCTACTGTGTACAGCTGGCGCCACGGGTCAGTTTCTATTAACTGAATGTCTTCATCTACAGAGAAATTAGGGTAAAGAGGGTCACAGCTCTTCTAAGGGAAATATGTAAATGTAGCCTGCCAACATTTAAGAAATACTGGAAGGCCTGATTTGCATGCATTTTTCATTCCTCTGTAGGGTAGGCACTTGATTTTTGCTCCCTTTCTTTTGGCTATATCTTTGTCAATCAACAGTTTTGACCAGTTCGCATTAGACAATTATCATAAGATGCACCCTGTGGACAGATGAGATTTCACATGTTAAGGTACGTGGATTGGTGGAATGGCCTTACAAACTGAAATAAGACTTTTCACAATCTGTAATCATACATGGTATTAATGGAACCCAAAAAGAAATCAAGGGGATTCATGAACAGATTTATAAATTTTCTTCTTTCTGCATTTTAATTATACTGGCATTTTAATTGCATTGTAATTGCACTTTAATTGCATGTATTTGTATAAATTAAAAAATAATTAGAGCTCTGGAGCACTATGGGAAACTAATTTATGCATATAGACCTTTAAAGAAAATGATCTTATAGTTCTCGCCATGTTAGGCACTTAAAAATTGTAAGCTACCCTCAATTAAAAAGGTATCTTATCTGAGTGATGTGCCATCCTGACTGAGAAAGGAAGACAGAGTTGGAACTTGAATGGAGAGTATTGCTTGGTGTGCGTGGGACTCCTAGCTTGGAAAGGCCTTTAAATTTTAAATAAATAAATAAATAAATACATATTTTCTAGCTTAGCCCTGGGAAGTTTCTGGGCTCTGATTGCATGTGGGTGGGAAGGACAGAGGATGAATCACTAAATTAGGGTGACAGAACCAATGAATTTTTAACAGTGTTTCTGGCACAGGTTATCATGGCAAAGCGTATGCACAACGTAGGGGCCATTCATTTAGCAAGCATTTACTGAACGCCTACTGGGTGTCTGGCACCTCTGAGATGTGTGTCCACCCTGATTCACAGCTCATTTGCGCAAAAGCTATTTGAATTTTCTAGCCTTCACTTCTATCTCCTTGGCCATTTGTGGCTTGGACTCCCCTGTATCATGGTCTTTTGCTGTTTTAGAATATGCCCCTTCCTTCATCTACTCAATGTCCCAGACAGTGCTTAGTGGCAGGTTTATTGCTTAAAAATTGCATTTTTATCTTTTTGGAAAGGAAAAAGCCAAGAAGCTTAGTAATTAAGAGTGAAATATTCCCTTGCCTTGAGATTACACCACTAAATGCTTCTGCAAGCAAGAGGATCCAGTATAAGTAAACTTCTGTGCTCTCCTGTCTCAGGGCCTGTACTGGAGCTATTCTGTCTGCCTGCTCTTCTGGAGACTCCTCATTCCACACACATGGCATTCATTCTATCCCTCCCAAATATTCTGGAATTAACCCTTTCCTTTCCTTTGTTCCTGTAACACACTGGGAATCCTTCTGTTTTATACCACTTAGGTAATAGTTATATTCTTTCAGTTCCTGGAGGCTGAGGACCCTCTTTTATTTATTTATGAACTCTCTATAGGACCCAAATGCAGGACCTTGCCTCATAGATATAATCTGAGTCTGGAATTCAAAAGACAAATATCTCAAAAGGTGTGTGTGTGTGTGTGTGTGTGTGTGTGTGTGTGTGTGTGTGTGTGAAAAGGTGTGTGTGTGTGTGTGTGTGTGTGTGTGTGTGAATTACAAGCCCCCCCTATTAAAATCCTCAGTGTTTTTTTTTTTTTTTTAATTGCATGAAAACACACATCAGTCAACATTCTCAGGGGGAATTTGTAGGCTCTGCTTTGGGCATGGCTGGATCCCCTGGCCTTGTTATTTTGTGGGATGCTTTTTGTAAAAGGAAACTCATCACATTTTAAGTTGTTTAGCATCCAGGTGGTGTTCCAGGCTTTGGAAGCATGGCCTTCTCTAAGGGCATATATGATGGTGAACAAAATGGAGGGGAGTTATTTCTTCCCTGGGCATTGTTCTGGGGTGTGTCTTGGAGAGAAAAAAAAAATTAAACAGGAATACATCCCTTTTAAGTCAGGTAAGACTTATCACAAAAATGTTCTGTCCCTTGTAAACATCTAAGTCAGAGTAGGATAGCTCCAGGTTTCTGCTAATCATACTTTGGACTAAGCTTTATTCAAGCTTTATCTAAGCACAGTTCCATCCTTAGCTCCAGAAATCACAGTGTGTAACTTGGCCTAGACCAATACCTGAATTGGGGTAATGCTAGCAGCTGTCACAAATACAGCCCACAAGGTCTAATATCTCAAACACAATAGAAGTTTATTCTTGCTCAGTTAGCCACTCAGGGAGAGGCTCCCGGTTGGTGGATGTCTCTTTTGTGGAATGATTCCTGCCCAGGCTTCTTCTATCCTGTGGTTTCTGTTCACCCCTAGAGTTTGACATCTTCTGTATCTAGCCAGTGGAATGGGAAAGAGGGAGCCATGGCACAATAATTACTTAAAAGCCTTGATCCAGAACAGCTACACATAATTTCTATTCTAAATATATGGGTTCCTGAGAGCAGACATTTATAGCAGTGTTTTCACCAGAGAAAGGACTGGGAGTAGACTTTGGTTGGGAGGTACTTTCCAGAAACAGCCCACAACTCTGTACATAAAAGGGGGATTCTGCATTTAGGGTGTAGTTAGCCACCAGGGTTGCTTTGTGGCTTTTTTGGGGAATGTCATTGGTCATCTGATTGCCCAGCTGTCCATCATGTATCAAATGGTTATCTCCTGCTCCCTGGACATCACTCATCTGGTGGTTACTGAGCCTCTGAAGCAACTCCTGCTTCCCATCTGATGACTGGTAAGTGTCCAGGTGTTCCCCCTTGCTCTGTCTCCACCTGTCCTGGGTAGGCAGGAGAGGAGAGCTGACCTCTCCAATGGGTCTTACCAGCAGGGTCTGGAAAGGCCTGGCTGTGGAGCTGGTGGTGCTGCTCTGACCCTTACACTGTACCCCGATCATCCTGCCCTTCATCACAAGGGGCCCAGCACACACACAGGCCCTTAGGTCTCTCCTGTCTTGAATGGTGGTAGGGACCCTTTCTAATGAGTTCCAGGAAGTTTATGGTGCCTTGTTTAAAATCGTTGCCTTGGCAGAAGGCCTCTGCTTGTCTCTCTAATTGCAACTTGAAGCTATAGGCCTCTTGATCCTAGAGTGTTCTTAAACGGACTTCCTTAGCCTTGGGCAAGTGTGAAAATGGTCCTGGGGTTCCTGGTCCTTATTCTTCTCACATATCCTCTTTAATGACTGTTGTACCTCACAACTTATGCCTACCTTTGAGTTAAAAAAGATGTTCCAAATGATTAGATTTCAGTTTATTTTTTAAGGGGAAGTATTATATGTTGTATAAAAACATTTCATAAGAATTTTACTGAGCAAGTATCGTGTGCTATGTACCATGAAAGGGGCTTTGACTTGTAACCCCAGGGGCTTAGAAGGCTGAGGTAGAAGGATCACAAGTTCAAAGCCAGACTGAGTAACTTAGGCCCTAAGCAATTGAGCAAGACTCTGTCTCTAAATAAAGTATTAAAAGGACTGGTGATGTGGCTGAATGGTTAAGTGTCCCTGGGTTCAATTCCCAGAACCAAAAAAAAAAAAAAAAAAAAAAAAAAAAAAAAAAGACTCTGAGAAATACAAAGGAACATAGAAATTATGGTGTGTGCTTATGGGGACTCTTGTAAGTTAGTTAACAAGAAATGCTAATCATCCAGGAAACAAACAAACAACAACAACAAAATACTATAGTGAGAGATTTGGTTTGAGTGTTTCCCCCCAAATTTTCACCTTGCTAGAAGCTTGGTCCCCAGTGTGGTGCATTGAAGTGGTTGAACCTTTTGAGTTGGGACCTAGCGGAAGCTAATTGGATTATGGGGACTTTTTTCTTGGAAGGGTTAATTTTGGTCATAGAGTGGATTCGTTCCTGTCAGAGTAGTTTGTTATAACTTATGGCACATCCCTTGAACCTCTTGTTTCTTGTCTTACTAGTGACCTCTCTCTGCTTCTTGCACATGTTCTCACCAGCATACCATCTGCCATGAGGCCCTCACCAGAGTTGAGAAAATGTCAGCACCATACTCTTGAATCTTAAGAACTGTGAGCTAAATGAACCCCTTTCCTTTATAGAGTACTGTGCCTCAGGTATTTTGTTCTAACAACATAAAATGGACTAAGAGACTGAGTAAGGTGCTAATTCTAGGATATCAACCAGGCATAAGCTGAATTGATTAAGTTTTCTTCCTGGCAGTCCTCTTTGTGATGCCTTATTTCATAAGATAAAAATAAGGCTGTATTTTGCTTAATTTTTTCAAGTCTCATTATTTGATAAATATTTTTATTTTAAAAGGAGAAATTTAAATGACTGTTATTCACTTATTCTTTCACTTTAAAAAGAATGTTTGATTTTTACAGCTCTGAAAATTGTACCAATATGTAATTTGCACTTTTTCTTTCAACTTTTAGGATTAGAAATATATATGTAATTCTTCCTCATAATAAAAAATGCAGCCAGCATTAAAGAATTTCTGAAAAGTTTCTTTTCTACCTTGAACTTCAGACCTCCTTGGACACAACCACTGTTACCAACAACCTTCCTTTCGGAAAGATATTTTGTGAGTATGGTGGGTATTTCAATTCTTCATTTCATCCCAACTTTTTCCTCTCTATTTGTTAGACCAGTAGTTCTCAATTTTTATTTTGCAAAAGAAATATGAGGAGGACTTAGAAACACTGATTGTCTAGTCCTTTCTCCCGAGATTCGGATTCAGAGGGTCGGGGTGAGTTCAAGGAATCTGTATTTGTAACCAGGTGATTCTGAAGCAGGTGGTGTGTGCCCCATACTTTGAAATACTGTTTTAGAAAATAATTAGGGTCTCACTGTACGGGGGATTAATCTCGTTGAGTTATAGGAATCTATCGTAATGCCATATCTACTCTCCCAGTCTTTGACCTTTATTGGGGACACCTTTCCTTTGGTCTCCATGGTGATGCACAGAGGTCTTCCACATTCAATTAGTCCGAGGAGCTGGCTTTGTTCCCTTGCCTCTCACAAACTGCCCCACTGCTGAGCTGCAGAGTGTCATTAGCTACACCGAGAAAACTCAATTTGTTTTCTTTCTTCTTCCATTGTATGATGACAGTTGACATTAGGTTTTCTTATATTTTTGAAGAATAGATAATAGTCAAGAAGCGATAAACTTTTGAGAGATGATAGTAACTTAGACACTGGTTAAGCCAATATGTAGGTGGGAAAACTGAGATCCAGAAAGATTCAGAAACTTGCCTAAGTTCACAAAATCAAGCAGTAGCACAGCTGATTAGAAACCTGGTTTACTGGGGCTATGGCTCAGCGGTAGAGCGCTTGTTGTGAGGCCCTGGGTTCAATCCTCAGCACCACATAAATAAAATAAAGGTGTTGTGTCCACCTACAACTAATAAAATATTAAAAAAAAATGAAAGAAAGAAACCTGGTTTACTAATCCTACCTTTGTTAAAATCTCAGGGTCCCTGAAAATTATTAAAACAGTTCTTGTCCCCCAGTCTACTTTTGACCTTAAATATGTCCTTCTGGGCTTGTCTTTCTCCACCTCCCATGGATCACAGTTGCCCTGGTTGGTTGTCTGCTCAGTGTAGTGATAGTGTGAATTATTTCTGAATTCTTGAACATGGCAATATCGTATCTACTTGAATCTCAGGTCACCAAATATAAAGCAATTTCTGAATTGAAGGGGTTGTGGTTATTTTAGGTCTCTGTGGAAACACAGGGGTTCATGATTCTTATTCTTAGCTTCCTCAAACAAAAGCCCAAGGAACAGTCTAGTCCTTATTACTTTTCTGGGGCTGGGGGAGGGATGAGGTCATGCAAAGGTTGCTTGGATTGCAATCTCATCCTGTCTCCCTCCTCCTATTGACAAGTCATCAGGATAGTTTATAGATTGCCACCTCATTTTAAGGACTATTTGCTGATGTTGTGAGACATTTATCCAATCTCAAGAAACTCAAGGGACCCGATTTCAACTCTGAATTATATATTATCCATATTTGGGGTGGAATGGGCAATTTTAATGGGAAAACCCTATCAATCAGGCCAGGGAATAGGAAAGACTTTGATTTATATACTATGTTGAACTCATCTATACTGATTCAAAATACTTATAGTTCTATGAATTTAATATTTTAACCTGAATATGATTCCTTTTTTTAAAAAATTATTTTTTAGCTGTAGTTGGACACAATACCTTTATCTTATTTATTTTTATGTGGTGCTGAGAATAGAATCCAAGGCCTCGCATGTGTTAGGTGAGTGCGCTACCACTGAGCCACAAACCCAGCCCCTGAATACGATTCTTAACAACCTTCTTCCCAAACTTTTATTCTCTCATTTTAAACTTTTGGTGAAATATTAACTTACTGTACTTTGCATTTGATAATGCCTCCAGAGTTTAGCCAGGAGAAATATCAGAATGTCCTTGGATAGCTTATCTGTCCTGATGAGAACAAGAATTCCAGGAAAAAGACTCAGTTCCTGAAATAATTATAGTAACTTGAGAAAGGAAATTAAGTACCTGATAAAAGATTCACTTACCAGGACAGTGACTTTTCCAACATTTTTAGCATTCAAATACTGTATTTAGGAAGGGCATTCACTAGAGTTTTTGGATAAAAATGATGAGAACTGTGAGTTGGTGTTTAGAAGCCTGTAGGTGCACATAGCTCTGTACTTATGTAATTAGCTCTGTGGTGAATCACAGTCATGTCACCACTGACTTAGCCAGAGTCTTTCAAACAGGTATCTATGTTAAGCCTGATGATAGATACAGGCATGAAACCAGGGAGTTCTTTTTAACCTCTTGTAACATTTAACTGGTCAGTCAACTTCCCTCTAAATGTAGAATATGAAATGATGCTATTTTGTTTATGTGCATTATTCTTGAAAATCTGCATTCCTGAAAAAAGCAGTCAGAGGTCACATTAGCTGGGTAGTGAGGAAGAGACAGCACATCCAGCCACATACTCCAGATAAAACTCTACTGCATTTGTGTGCTCTCATGACCCTAGGCACCCATGCTTTTAATCATTAAGGACCCAAACTAGGCCTTGCTATTTTTATTCTACTTACTTTCTTTTGAGGATGACCGTCATTTCTCTGATATTTGATTTCATAAATACTGTTTCTCTACATCCCAGTCAAAACAGATGTTAGTTTTCCATCCATTCGTTTTCATATCTGCCACACAATTGGGCAGGGCTTATTTACATTTGGTTGTCTTGGGAGAGTTAATGATTTTATTTCCAAAAGGTCAATTGCTGACATATAACCAATAAAATAGTTTGCTACCCAAGATTCTTTTCACTCATCTCTCAAATACTCAGTTCAGTTTTGGTCTCTTTAATTCACTACTGAAAATCAGTTGCCTCTAGGAATTTCAATATTGCATTACAGTATAACAAACTATCCAATATCACTAATGGCCTATTTAGGAATGAAATGCTTCTTTTCTGGTTTTAAGCAATTTCTACTTTTGACGGAGATCAGGCACCATCTATAAGGATGGAGTTAATAGCTCCCTGAAGGGACACATCACTAGCCAGGTCGTAAAAATCATGCATGGTTTGGTCTTTTTGCCACAAGGCAAGAGGGAAACAAATACATCTATTTTCCCTCAGCATAACATTTATGGTCTGAAGATGCTTGAAAGATTAGTTCTTCTTATTATTATTACAGCATTTCTGAAATCTGGATGTTTATTTATTCTTATTTATTTACTTATATTCTACTTATCATTTTCCTAAAATTTTACTAAGGTATCTTCTTTCAAAATTATGCTGGGATGAATACGATGTTCCATTTGAAAAATTCCCATGTAATGCTATTGTCTGGAAAATTCAGGCAAAAGAGTCAGTTTGTGAGGGACAAAATCTCTCAGAATATTTGTTTTGGTTGCTCACATGGATCAGATTTTGGGATACTAGATTCAATTCCTGGTGATAAAACTCGCCAGTCCTTCCCCTTTTCTGTATTGTAAATGCACCCCTGTTTGACCAAGACAAAATCAATCTAATGCAAATGTGTTCGCTTTGTTGCTATAAATCTCAAGCTACTCAGGAATGGATGGGAGACTACAGCAGTAGAAGACAGAAGAGGAATAAGTGGGCTAAGGGCAGGCAGGGTTTGTGATCCCACTGCAAACCGCATAATCAAAAGAAACTGGAAAAACATCCCAGCGTCATAGAAAAGAAGTCAGACAGTGAGTGAGACACAGAAGACTTGACAGAACTGGATTGAAGGTGAGGAGGGGGAGAGGGCTGACAGTGTTCTAGACCCTTTCCCTATGGGGTTGCGGGCAGAGGGAGGCATGCATATTATTAGGTGGCTACAGGGAAGCTCCTTGGATTTAGATCCAAAGTCTTCACCTGAAATCTAAGCATATTCAGAAAGAAGTTCCCTTTTCTCAAGGGGAAAGGAGATAATGTTTGTTGAGCTCTTACTAATAGGCCAGCTCTTTCATAGATGTTATTTTATTTAATTCTGCACAGCATCCCTATGGATAAAATTACCATAATCATAGCTGACATCTTTCCCTTGCATAGTATGTGCCCAGTACAGTGCTGAATGCTCGGTTTGCATTTCTTTTTCATAACAGCTCAACAGTAATTGAGGAAACCAACTCAGATATGGGGCAGTTTACTCAAGGAGTTTAAATCCGAATATGTTTGGATCCAGTTGCTGAAATTTAAATCCAAATATGTTTGGATCCAGTTGCTGAAGTTTAAATCCAAATATGTTTGATCCAAAGCCCAGAATTTCTGGTACTGTGATGCTTCCTCTGTGTTGAAAACACCAATTGAGATGGATGGAGAACCAGCTGCAAGTGTTAATTTGTGACAAGTTGTATATGATGGGTAAAGGGAACACCTGCCATTTACTCAGGCCAGGTCCTTCCCTCAATTCCTCACAACAAAGTCAAGGTAACAGGCAAAGGAAGTTCATGAGGATATCCATGATATTATGGAGGAGCAAGGGCAAAAGGGGAAATATTTGGCTAGGCGCTCGTCCCTAGGTTACCACCTACTGATAAAAAATCAAACATGCAGAAACAAAAGACTCCACTAAACCTTTAACTCTTTGAGCAATTTCTTTCCAAGAAATCTTAGAAGATATGGGGAGCCTTCGTTGGATAGTACTTAAGAAACTTATTTCATTTGCATCCCCTCTGGGCTTTATACCACCATATTACAATGAGTCTAATTCTGCTTCCTCATGGGGCCTCCAGAGAGGAGATCTTTCTGGAGAAGTCCTTTTTATTGGGCTCACAGATGGACTGACTCTTCACATGACCTTCCTTGCCTCCTGTGGCTGAATTTGGAGGTGTGGTCTAATGGGAGGAAAGGTCAAAAAAGCCAAAAACCAAGGGATCAATTGCTATAGCAACATGGCCTTCCTCTCTCCCACCACAGATTCTTGTGGGATTAAGAAAAACTTTCATCACTGGGTTCCTTGTCTTGTGATGATCCAGGATGTGGTTGTGGGTACCCTGGTGTGATTATTTTGAAATTTGTGTTTTAACCTAACTACCACCAAGAATTCTCAGTGGGTGGCATTGCCTGGACTCTTTGAGACTTAAATGGTAAAAGAAGTGGGCTTGGAAAGAAGCTTTAATCTCTAAAATTCAGTATTTTTGTAAGTTGTAATTTTTATAAATGAGCCATAGACAGTATCATTGAGCCACATTATTAAGGGTATTCAGCTAGAATTTTGCAATAAAAAAAGAACATCAACATATATCATCAGGTCTATAAAATGAACTTACCAAATTCTAAAAGCTCCAAATAACTTTTTCCTTTTCAAAATGCCACAAACTTCATGCTATCCTTTTATTTTATGATAAAGAATTTATTTTCTGATATATTGGAAAGACGAGAGAGGGCCATATAAGTTAAGACTTCCACTTACCTGAGCTTTAATTCTGGTTAATTTCCTACACTTTGCACTATACCTAGTGCCCTGTTTGCCACATGAAGCAGAAAATTACAGTTGTCCTCCAAACGATTATTTAAATGTAAGGAGCCTCAATAACTCCCTAGGAGAGAGCATGAGATGAACACATAAAAAATACCCCCATTTCAAAGTAGATTTTGAAAATCCAAATACCCTAAAATATAACCTGAAATCAGCAAGGAAATAAAGTGTAACTGCAGAAAAAAATTAGGATTGAAACTCATATGTCCTGGTTAGCAGAGGAGGAGAATAAACTGCTGTCCTGCTTGGGAGATGTTTATGCAGATGTGACGCCCTAGTCCTGTGGCAGTAAGACAGGGCCAGACTCTCAGTCACCACCACAGACTATCTGCTCTGACATAATTTTTTGAATAGAGTTCAAAATGGATCAAAATTCATTTCAGAAGACTAAAGAAAAGCCAGCCTCTAGAATTGTCTGTGTGATAAAAAGCCAGGTGCTGTGGCTTTGATAATAATAGGGATTTTCAGTTCTGCCACTTTCTGAGTTAATTTTCTTCTTCGCTTGAAATCAGGAGGAATTACAGAAACCCTTTATATCAGATTTGCAAATACCAATAAGTTACCCACCCCCATTTTTTCTTTATCAGCTTGCCCTTTTGAAAAGCAACACGCAGTAAAATGAATAAATTCAGCATATTTTCCTGTTCACCAAGCATAAATTATTACTAATCGTGGTGAGAGGCTATTTGAAAAGCTGTTTTATTTTATGAAGGAGGCTTCTTTTATCTATAAAAGATTCTGTTTGAAATCAAAGTAGATATTGTCTTATCTCTGTGACCTCAGGAAACTGAACCGTGATGACATATTTCCATTCTAAAGAGGGCAATGAGAGGATCTAGGCACAAGCTGAGTAAACTGGACTAATCTATTCCTGTTCTTGGCTCAGATTCCCAGTCTTTGAAATATGAGGAGAATTACCATAGCATTAGTATGTGATAGGACACCATTGCAGATTATCTGATGAGTGTGTTGTAACTGGCAGCCTTCAGCTTTGGGTGGGGGGAATGGACTTGGAGGTGATCTCAGAGATCCTTTCCAGGGGAAATGCATTGCATGTCTCTCAGACCATGGCCTGTTAGTCAGTGAAGGGCTGTTGCCCTGTAATTTTTGCTGCTCTTTCAGCTCTTGTGCATTAAGTCATAACTTCCCTCAAAGAAGCTCTGTGCTTCTCACAGCTGAACGGGTTGTAGCAATTTGATGAAGTATCAGTTTGAAGTAGCACTAACAAAATGTGTATCTATCAAATGATTATAGCTTTTAGTCAGTGACAAACAGCATGAAAGTTTATAAATAATTTTCATGCAGTAGCACATTTATTCAATCCTCATTTCATCTGACGCCTGTCTTCTACCTAGTGCTTTTATCATAATAAATTGGGCATTGAACCACGAAGTTGGCATTTAGCATTCACATGTTATATTGTACCACTTGCCATTTTGCTATTTTTCTTTCTTTTTTAAAAAAATATTTATTTATTTACTTTAGTTGTACACAATGCAATGCATTTTATGTTTACGTGGTGCTGAGGATCGAACCCCGGCCGCGCACGTGCGAGGCGAGCGCTCTGCTGCTGAGCCACAACCCCAGCCCCGCTATTTTTCCTGGATGAATTTTTCTTCCTTTCTTTTTGTTTATTTATTTATTTATTTATTTATTTATTTCAGTTCGGAGGAGTGCAACCATTTCAGGATCAATGATTTCTGAAAATGAATGTTTTTAATAAAGCAGCTCTGGACTATGACTTCTAGCTACCTGGGCATTGGCACTAAAGAAAAGAGGTTGGACGTTTTGAACCCTGTGGTAAGGCAGAAAATAACACTGAATAACAGTCCTGTTGGCTTTGAGCAGTGCTGACTCATAACCTTGGCTCTCCCATCCAGAAGGAAGCAGGACTCAGAGGAGACTGAGTCACTTGCCCAGGCAGCACGTGCGTGCATGAGGTTGAACAGTGAAACCAACTGCTCCACAAGCCGTGGTGGTTGTTGTCCCAGTGAAGTGAAAAGCATGAGAAAATTATTCATCCTTATATGTTAGGCCTTAAAATAGTCTGTGCTGTTGATCCGTTTATAAGAAACATGCAACCAGTTTTCTTAGCCCACCTGGGTGAAAGTTCAAATGAAAACTCTTTATGGTAGAAACACATACGAAATATGAAAATTTGGGATCAACTTTAATTACTTTCCATTTCCTGTCAGAAGTAATCTCTTTAGTCACATGGTTTTGGCCCCTGAAATACCTCCTGTAGAAGCCACCCCATGACCCTTATAACCTCTCACCTATATTGTCACCATAGCCTTTAAAGGGCACGAAGGGGTTGAAGTTCCTCAGTTGCAAGCAACAGAAACCAATTCTGAGTATTACAAAGGAATTACTGGAAGGACACATTGAATCAACAGAAGGATGGACAATTGTGCTTGCAAATAGTGGGCATCTCTGGAAGAACAGGAAACAGGGAATAGAGCACCTGCTTCACAGCAGATTGAATCTGGCCCCAAGGTCAGGACAAGTGTGGCCATGAATGATGTCTAGTCATGCCTTCTGACCTGGCACTGCTGGTTTAAAGAGTGTCCAAATTAGACTTTTGGTCTGTAAATGTGTCTGGAGAAGAAGAAGGAAAATCTTATTCCATGGCTTCCTAGATCCCATCTCTTTAAGAACATACATGGTGAGTGAAATAATTACCAAAAAGGAACGTGGAGAGCCCTAAGGAAGTGGGAAAGGATGCTGGGTGACAAATGTCCATGATGAGGCCCGTTTCCTCCTCAATACCTCAGCTCAGTTCAACAGATATGAATTATCAACTCAGACACCGTTTTAGGTGTGGGGGGATGCAGGGGGAAAGGTACTTTTACACTTTGCTGCCAGTTGTGTTACAATTAGTGGCTTTTATTGAGGAGTGGAGATGAAGTATCGCCTCCCCTGGCCTGCATTCCAACATTGCCTTCCAGTTATTTGAAGCCAGTAGTAAAGCTATGAACCACGTACAACCTTTGACCCCTTCTGCGTTTCCCGTCTTCGCCTCTCTCCAGTGTTCTTTCACCCTGTAGGGTTCACTGCTCTCCCTGCCTCCTCCTTGTGCCTTATACTTCCAGCTACCTGTCAAACATTAAGATGTCAGGTAAGAATAAGCATGAGGGATCTCACGGGGGTGCTGAAAGTTCTAAATCTGAATTGTGGTAGTGGTTGCACAACTCTGTAAATTGATTGAACCCCAGCACATTCTACATTGAAAACAAGTAAAGTTTTGGCATGAAAACTATACCTCAACTAAGTTGTTTAGGAAGAAAAAAAAAAAGATGTTGGTAATACTTAAGGTGCTTCTCATTTGGTTGGAAAAGTCTTCCAGAAGTGGAGTATTGTGGTTTGGATACAAGGTGTCCCACAAAAGCTCCTGCATCAATGCAGGAGGTGAAATGATTAGATTATGAGAGTTGTTGGGGTGTGACTGGAGGAAGTAGGTCACTGGCAGTGTGCCCTTGGGGATTATATATCTTGTTCCCCTAACTTCTCCTTCTCTCTCTCCTTCTGGGCCAGAATGAGTTGAGCAAGCTATCTTCTGCCATGATGTTCTACCTCACCTTCAGCCCAAAGTGATGGAGTTGGCCAACCAATGACTGAGACCTCTGAAACTGTGGACTCAAAATATCCTCTAAGTTGTTCTTGTTGGATATTTTGGTCACAACGATGAAATCCTAACTAACAGAAGAAGTAAATTGAAAGTGGTAGAATGATGGAGGGAGTGTCATCAGTCAACCAAGGATACATATGGTGCTCGGGTTGAAGAAAAGCCCACACGTGATTGGGGAGCAGCCCAACTGGCAACTGCTTGATCACCTGTCATCACTCTGCTTCAGAAAACTCGGAGCCTAGCGGATATTCCCCAGGGGTACCCAGATGCTGATCTGTGAGTTGAATCTGGGTACATAAAACTCTAGGGCTTCCCTGAGTTGAGGTAGAGAGGAAGAAGTATGGACTACTTCCTGTGGGGGAGGAATGCTATTTTGTGTCCTTTCTTTCCTTGTAATCCCACCTCTCCTTTATCCTTGGAAGTTCACTTGAAAAGAAGCAGATAAATGGAGATATGTGATGCTTCCCATCCTCACCCAAAGGTTTGCAGCTTCTGAAATATACCAGAAGAGAAGGAATGATAAAATGCCTTGTAGAATTAGAAGGTTTCACTAAGAACTCTAAACCCCAGAGAACACACCTTTCCCTAACTTAGCATCCTATTCTTCAAATGTTGTTTCTTGGCACAGGACCATTCTTTGTGTGTGTGTGTGTGTGTGTGTGTGTGTGTGTGGTACCGGGGATTGAACTCAGGGGCACTCGATCACTGGGTCACATCCCCAGCCCTATTTTTTGTATTTTATTTAGAGACAGGGTCTCACTAAGTTGCTAAGTGCCTCGCCCTTGCTGAGGCTGTTTTTGAACTCATGATCCTCCTGCCTCAGCCTCCCAAAGTGCTGGGATTACAGGCGTGCGCCACCGCGCCTGGCTTCTTTTTTATTTTTCCAAATTTATTTCTTTTTTATTCTAAGTTGTTAGAAATGACAGCAGAATATATTACTTATCATATTATACTCGTAGAGCACATTTTTATGTATCTCTCGTTGTATACAAAATATATTCACACCATTTGTGACTTCATACATGCACTTAGGGTAATGATATCCATCTCATCCTACCATCTTTATTTCTTCTTCACCCTTTTTCCCCCTCCCTTCTACTCCCTCCCCATTTTCCATTCTAGTGTTCCTCTATTCCTCCTGTGCTCCCCATTCCAACCCCACTGTTAATCAGCCTCCTTATATAAGAGAAAACATTTGGCATTTGGCTTTTTGGGATTGGCTAACTTCACTTAGCATTATATTCTCTAACTTCATCCATTTACCTGTGAATGCCATGATTTTATTCTCTCTTATTGCTGAGTAAATATTCCATTGTGTATATATACCACAGTTTCTTTATCCATTCATCTACTGAAGGGCATCTAGTTTGGTTCCACAGTTTAGCTATTGTGAATTGTGCTGCTATAAACATTGATGTGGCTGTGTTCCTGTAGTATGCTGTTTTTAAGTCCTTTATTTTAGGTATAGACTAAGGAGTGGGATAGCTGGGTCATAAGGTGGTTCCATTCCAAGTTTTCCAAGGAATCTCCATACTGCTTTCCATATTGGCTGCACCATTTTTCAGTCCCACCAACAATGTATGAGCGTGCCTTTTTCTCTACAGCCTCGCCAACATTTATTGTTGTTTGTGTTCTTAATAGCTGCCATTCTGACTGGTGTGAGATAAAATCTTGGAGTGGTTTTTGATTTGCATTTCTCTAACTGCCAGAGATGTTGAACATTTTTTCAAGCATTTGTTGATTGATTGTGTATCTTCTTCTGAAAAGTGTCTGTTCAGTTCCTTGGCCTATTTATTGATTGGGTTATTTGTGTTTTTGGTGTTAAGACTTTTTAAAAAAATATTTATTTATTTACTTTAGTTGTACACAATGCAACGCATTTATGTTTATGTGGTGCTGAGGATCAAACCCGGGCTGCGCATGTGCAAGGCGAGTGCTCTGCCGCTGAGCCACAACCCCAGCCCTGGTGTTAAGATTTTTGAGTTCTTTATATATTCTAGAGATTAGTGCTCTGTCTGACATGCATGTGGTAAAAATTTGTTCCCAATTAGTAGGCTCTCTATTCACCTCACTGATTGTTTCTTTTGCTGAGAAGAAGCTTTGTAATTTGAATCCATCCCTTTTATCGATTCTTGATATTAATTCTTGTGCTACAGAAGTCTTATTAAGGAACTTGGCACCTAATCCAACATGTTGGAGATTAGAGCTTACATTTTCTTCTATTAGGTGCAGTGTCTCTGGACAGGACCATTCCTTGGTGGGATTGTTTGTTTCTGCAGACATCCTTGTGCTAGAACATCTACCATAATCTTAAATGCTTATCACATTCCATCCTCAATGATTCCTCCTGGCTTTTGAGTCCCCTACAACTGTCTCTATTACTAACTCTGTGCTCTTTCACAGTACTCTGAATATTGGCCTCTCTACTCTATGCTGAAGCCTCATTTATTCCTCTTCTGCTGTCTGCTGCACTCATTGTTATACTGTTCCTTGTTTGTACAGTTTTCCCCTTTCTTCCTGCTCATGGTGGCTTAAGTGTCACTTCCTCTGAAGAACTTTCCTTTATTCTTCCATTCTTCATTCTTCCATTTCTCTGAACCCAACAACAAGTATAATCTGTATCATACAATTGGAACTTGATTATTCTATTATCCTGTATGTACAAAAGTGTTTTTCTTGTTAATATTTATGTGTCCTAATCTACAAAGGTAGAAACTTCTTCATTTCTGTGGCATTTCCCATAGCATCTACATCATGTTAGAACCTTAAAAATTCCTGTTGTTCTTTGCTGGTCCCTCCAGATTTCACTGAGCTGTGATTTGTGGTAGGGAAATATTTATTGACCCCTCTGCCATGTTTTAATAGAAAATGGAACTTCTGCTCTCTTCCTAAATAAGTGTATTTTGGAGTCAACTCTTCCCAACACTTTCTCCATCTTCCCACACACTTCTCCCCTTGGGTGAATGAATGACTAATGCAAATGGTCAAGCTTCAAAATCTTGTTGGCAAATTGTAAAAGAATGGGTTATAGCCCTCAAAGAATATATGTCTTGGGCTGGGGATGTGGCTCAATGGTAAAATGCTTGCCCAGCATTCGTGAGGCCCTGGGTTCAATCCCCAGCACCAAAAAAATAAAAGGCTATATGTCTTGCATGTGCACACACACACACACACACACACACACACACACAGATGTACTCCATCTTCTTTACCTTATTGATCAGTGAGAAGGTTACCTCCTCCTTGCTTTCTTCCTATGTTGGAAGGATCTTCATTTGTATATACATATGAATGAAGTTCTGGGAATAGAACCCAAGGCTTCATGCATGCTAGGCTAGAGCACTATCACCGAACTATACCCCAGCTCTAGATCTTCCTATATTGATGATGAGGAGGAGGGAAGACAGACATTTTTACTTCCTATGCCAGCTTTTCTACCTACAACTAGATTTAATGAAGTCTCCCTTTTCCTGTCAGTGTATCTGTCCTCAGTTTGGAAAAGAAGATGTGAAGCCAATCCACATTTTCCAATCCAGCTATTTCCAAGAAGACTAACCCTCAGGCAGGGGTGTTTAGGTAGTTGCTTAATCTATTGATAAAGCCAGTATTCAGATTCTTATTCAGATGTCAGCTTTGGTACATCTGCTTTAGTGACCACAGCAATGGAGAGGAAGATGAATGACTCCAAACACTACCTTAAACCCCTAATGTAAGTCTGAATATTGGGTAAACCAGATGGTTGTATAATTTTAGTCAAGCTTGTCCTGTAATTTTCAGTAGTAATACGGGTCTTGGTGTGTGCATATACATATGGGTGTGTGGTAGAGGTTCTCTTCTTCATGGCTACACAGAGTAGCATTTGGGCAAGATGTTCAAATCAGTCATCAAAACTGCCTACATTGATGCCGATGGGAACCTGTCAATTTGTGCAAGACGTGCAAAGATGTTTTGGGGTTTGTGGTCATCTACATTATTTAGCTCCCTTCAAACCCTCTTGGCCAATCTCAAGTAGTATTAAACTCCCATCTACCTTGTGGAAAAGGCCACTTGTGCAACATCTTCCACATCCTGGCTTTCCCCAGAAACACCTGATATGACATATTAGCAGCATGGCGCTGGGAGGAATTAGATCCAGAGTTAGTTCCCATCAGTTTTAGAGGTGAAGGATGCATTTTGGCACACAGCTCCTTTCAGCATATGCCTGCAACACAGATATTTATCAAAGCTAGCATTATCCCCAACCTCCCCCTGATCCTTCAAAATAGGGCAAGTACCTCTCTGGCTTGGTGGGTTTCTGTCTCTTGCTATTTATTTCCTATGCTGGAGACTTTTCCATCTTCCTCCCTTCCTAGTGGCAGGCATAACTCATGACTTGGCTTGTTCAGGATTCTGGTGAGGCCCTCCTGAACTCTGTGCTTACTCCCCAGCCCAGATGGTTCTATGTGTAAGAGAGATAAAGACTGTGGGACAGAGATTGGACTCCTGTGTGTCTTTTAAAGTAAGATATGCATTAGTGGGTACATCTCTCTAAATGATGAGAGACGCGTTTAATGTTTTGAATAAAACTCCACATTCATAAGCAAAAGTATAGCACAAACAACAATAATACTTTGTCTGATTGCCTTGTCTTAAGAAAGCCCCAGTTCAGCTGCCTTCTGTTTTCCTGATATCCAGTGGCAAAATGCACTCTTTCCCCTTTGCCCCTTCTCCCACAGTGGTGAATGAGCTCTGAAATCCCTTTGATTCTGAATGAGCAGCAGAATGAAAGGGCCTTCATTTAAAATGGGGAGGCTGGGCCAGCTTGCTTTCTCTCCAGCTCCCTCAGTGAGCTCAGCAGCCGACCTTTTGGCTCAGCAACTGGCCTGCTAGTTAAATGCAACCACTGAACAATCACTTTACAGGATTTCCTGCTTATTAAAAATGGAGTGTGGCCACCAGGGATTTGAACATAAAGGTAATAAAAGAGCACCTAATAAAAACTTTAAATGTGTGCACACACATTTCCAAGACTGGTAGGTAGAGTGATCTTTAACCTCTACTAACCCCTTAAGACTAGGATTTGAAAACCAGGGATAAAGAAATAAAACTAGAGCTATATAATCAGAATTAAAGGACACTTTTAACCCCTGAGGGTTTTTTTTTCCTTCAAAATTGTTTCCTAAATGATGAAATGGTAATGCTGAATATATTGCTTATGCCTAATTTATATTTTCTATAGTCAAGATATAAGCCCTAGTTGTAGAAATCAGTTTTTAAAAAAAGTAAGCACATGCACTTTTAGTGACACAACCATGTTTTCTGATTTAAATGATGAATTAAGAGTTCATGTGGGAAACAGCTTTTATAACCTGGATGGCATATATTTTACAATACAGCACAACCTATCATTATTCTCATCTGCTAATGGATAAAAATATTAAAAGTACAAGTTCTAGAAACCTCCTGACATTGTCTTCTTGTTGTTTCTCTGTGGTTTATTCCTAGGTAACTTTAAAATGGATCTGGTTTTCAATTTAAGGATCCAATTGTGTAGCTGTTCCCCAAGTTTTGTTATCTAAGTGTTTTCTTGTAGACTTATCATTTGGCTCTTTGTAATTTTCAATTTTTCTTCTAGATTCTGTTCCTGAATGTGAGTAGATTAGAAAGCAGTCAACATGGAGGATACGGAATTCCCCTCACGTCGATGGGTGGTGACTGGCAGCTGTGGAAGAACAGCTAGGAGCGGGCTTTTCTTTATAAGGTTGCAGGACATGGTGGAGACAGCTTAGGACTGGCAAACAGTAGACCCAGCTGGCTCTACCTCTTTTGCTAATAGGTGTTTCATTTTATATTACATTTTTGTCTCTCAGGCTTTTCATCTGTGAAATGGGTGGGTATGTGCGTGTGTGGGGGGTGGGTAGGTGAGATAACCTCTGAGCTCCCAGTTATCACACTCTGATTATTTGATTATAGAATCGGAACAATTTGAAAACCCTTTTCAGGGACAGCTATTTCCTTACCTTTTGTTATAGCAATATTTTCCTTTTCCTTTTTCTTTCTTTCTTTTTTATTACTAAAAGCACTTGGGATAAAAGGCAACCTGGTCCAAATCATTGATAAAAATGACACCTTATTTGATGAATTCTTTCTGTGTATTTTTAAAAAAATTTTTAGTACTAGGGATTGAACCCAAGGGTTCTTAAACACTAAGCCACATCCTCTTCCATTTTTAATTTTTATTTTGAGACCAGTTTCGCCAAGTTGCTTAGGGTCTTGCTGAGGTGCCTCAAACTTGTGATCCTCCTGCTTCAGCCTCTTGAGCTGCTGGGATTACAAGAGTGTACCACCACACCTGGCTTCTATGTGGGCTTTTTTTGCGGGGTGTTTGGGGGATACCAGGGATTGAACTCAGGGGCACTCAACCACTGAGCCACATCCCCAGCCCTATTTTGTATTTTATTTAGAAACCGGATCTCACTGAGTAGCTTAGCCCCTCACTGTTGCTGAGGCTGGCTTTGAACTCACAATCCTCCCACCTCAATCAACCTCCCAAGCTGCTGCGATTATAGGCATGTGCCACTGTGCCCAGCTCTACACGGGCTTTTAAGAAAGATTACTGGAAGAAAGATCTTTATCATTTTCTACCTAGAGGATGGGAAAGAGGGTTCATCTTGCTAAAAAATATTAGACCATACTCCTTCCTATAAGTCATAAAAGTAAGGGGCTGTGTGGGGTTTGTTCACCTAAAATAATATAAAACAATGTGCCTATAGGCAGTGGATATATAAATGTCTTTCAAATGAATGAATGAGCAGATGAAACATTCAGAGGGCTTCGTGTGGCTAAGGATTTTTAAGAGAGCTGGCATCCTAATGGAGCCATTTCTGTAGAGTGCAACACAATTTGTGTGTATGTGGGTGGGTAAGGGCTAGGAAAGGAAGGACAGAGGGAAAAAAAATAACTGCTCTGAGTACTAAAATGGGTCTGTCTTAATTGCGAGTTGAAACTGAGTTAGGAAAATATTTCTCTTCTTTGCCATTGGCTTAGAGTATTAGAATTTCGGAGAGTGCTGGACAATAGGGACAGGTGTATCTTCAGCTCACTTGGCGTCCAGGAGCCCATACCCATGCTGTATTCTGCTGCAGGGCTTCAGTGTCAAAGCCAGTGTACCCTTGGCCACTGTGATCTCTTATTCTAGTGCACACCAAAGGCCACTGTGATCTCTTATTCTAGGGGCCCATCCCATGGGTCTTATTCCAGACTAAGTATCTCAAAGTAATTGGTACACTGCAGAGGAAATAGATCCTGTGAGTAGTCAGAGGGATTTATCAAAAGTGGTCAGAGGGGAGTGTGGGTTGAAGGAAGCTATTCTTAAAGACACAGGACATGGAACAAAGTTAGAATCTGGGATTTCTGAGATGGCTTCCATGAAAAGTTTAATTTCTTGGATAACTTTCTTTTTTATTATTTAATTATTTATTTACTTATTCATAATGCACAAGTATAGCATCTTTTTACATACACTTGCTTATATACAAAGTATATAAGTACCATTCAGATCTTCAATCATGCATTTAGGATAATGATATCCATCTCATTCCACCACCAATTTTTTTCCCTTCCCCCCTTCCTCCCCCCTCTCTCCCTTCCTTCCCCTCCCTTTCCTTTGACCATTCTAGTGTTCCTCTAATCCTCCTATGTACCCCCATCCAACAACACTGTGAACTAGCCTCCTTATATCTGAGAAAACATTTGGTATTTGGATTTTTGAGATTGACTAATTTCACTTAGCATTATATTCTCCAACTTCATCCATTTACCGGCAAATGCCATTATTTTATTCTCTCTTATTGCTGAGTAAAATTCCATTTTGTATATATACCACATTTTCTTTATCCCCTCATCTACTGAGGGACATCTAGGTTGGTTCCACAACCTAGCTATTGTGAATTGTGCTGCTATAAACATTGAAGTGGCTGTGTCACTGTAATATGCTGTTTTTAAGTCCTTTGGGAATAGACCCAGGAGTGGGATGGCTGGGTCATAGGGTGGTTCCATTCCCATTTTCCCAAGAAATCTTGGATAACTTTCTTTAAAAAAATTTTTTTTTAGTTACACATGGACACAATATCTTTATTTTATTTATTTATTTTTATGTGATGCTAAGGATCGAACCCAGTGCCTCACATGTGCGAGGCAAGCACTCTGCCACTGAGCCACAACCCCAGCCCCTCTTGGATAATTTTCTTTTTGAATATAAGAAAACTTAGAGCAAGGCTTAAAAACTTTCTTTCTTTTCTGTTGAAATGTCCCTTAATTATTCTAACCTTTCAGGAGATTCTGATATTCCCTGCTATTTCAGGAGCTTAAAAGATTAGGAAAGAATACTAAAGGGCATTTTATTAGAGGGACTTAGCATGTTTGCTTTTTTTTTTTTTTTTTTTGAGCACCAATGTTTCATCGTGTAATTAATAGCATAATTAATAGTATAATTCTCTGGAGAAAGCAGCGAATGTGATGAAAGCAGCTATGTGTCTTTCAAGGACCATGTTAGCTCAATAGTTTCTTACTATAGGACCATTATCATCCCAGATAATCCTGAGTGCCTCTGTGGCCATAATTATTTATTCAATGGGATGAGAATTCTCAGCAACAAATGCAATATAGGAATATAAAGATCAAACGTTTATTCTCATTTTAAAAGTAAGTATTTTGGAAGATAGATAGAAAGGTTTTCTGGTGTGTCTTTCTCTTCCAGCCTGTAGTCATGAACTCTGTGATTGCTGTTGGTGACCCTGGATCCTGGCAATTTGGAAAGAAGAAGCTGCCAGTCTAGAAAAGCTTGTTCTCCTCTGGGACCACAGGATGTCAGAAGCTTTAAAGTGCCACTCAGGCAGGAAAACAGGAGTTAAGTCAGGCTTGGACGTTGAAAGCTGCTTTTTCAATCTGCAAATCCATTCTTCTATAATTACTGAAGCCAGAAGTTGTTTAAATTGGAAAAAAAATACCTGGTTTGAGTTTTTTTTTTAATTTTTTTTTTACTGCTAAGATTGCTTTTTATTCTTTTAGAACACATTACAGCCACATCTCAACAGCTTAATTTGAATTAATTTTTTTAAAAAAATGAATAACACTACATTTTGCTTGTAATTATAAGGATCAGTGGCTGCCCCAGGCTCTTGTAAAGCCAGAGGTCCAATCACTGAGGAACAGAAAACTAAGCTGATTTGCCTGGAGGACTCCTACCCACAGGCTACTGGTTTGAGCAAGGTTTTTCTCTCTCTAATGAGCACAATATTAAAATTAGGTAGGTTTAAGAGGTTTGTATTTTTTCATTATTTGAACTAAATATATATATTACACACACACACACACACACACACACACAGGGAGAGACATACATACATCTGCAAATGCCAATCATATGACTTATGTGGGCACAATGAATTGTTTGTGCTCTCACATATGCCGACAGCATTTGCTTTATGCACCTGCTTCTTCTCCAGTTCCAGTTTGCTTCGATCTTTTGATTTTGTTTTAATGTGCAGGCGTTTGCTGAAGTGTAACCACTTAGAGAGCATCTGGACTCACATGGGTTTTAAAACTCAATCCACATTTTAACAGTTTCTCACTTCTCGGTCTGGATTAGAAAAAAAGGAATATATCATAGTAACCAATATTAATAGTTCTTCCACATTCCCAAGTGCTTACATTTGCTTCTTGGTTACATTCCTCTATTTGAAGTTTGGCTCTCTGCTTTGTTTCAGATTCCCACTGGTCTTATAGTATCGCTTATCATTTACACAGCACTTTTAAAGCCCTTTTCAATAGTTAATTAATTAATTCATAGATGTCTTTTCACCATCCCTCTTTAATATATAAATTAGCAAACTGGGTTTAATGAGTATACAGGACCCTATGGACATTTGGCTAAAGTCTTCATTCATTTTTTGAATTTCCAGGAAGGAAGACACATTTTTTAAATTCCAGTGTTTACTAAAGTCGGCAATTTTGATACCACAATACAGGGTCAGTTAATGAATTTGGGCAATTTGGGGAAATGA
Source organism: Tamias sibiricus (assembly GCA_025594165.1). Classification (NCBI taxonomy): domain Eukaryota; kingdom Metazoa; phylum Chordata; class Mammalia; order Rodentia; family Sciuridae; genus Tamias; species Tamias sibiricus. Next base: position 74,479,262 of record CM046666.1, read on the forward strand.
TTGTTCTTTGTGAGGTGTTAGGCTTTTAAGTAGAGAGGAGAATGCTGTGACTTCAGGTCATGATACCTTCCATTATCTCCAGCTCAGACCAAGCCTTAGCCTAGGGGAGAGGTCTCCAATCTTTTCTCAGGAAAACATACTTTAAATGTTTTCTGAAATCTAAGAATTATTGCCCTGGAACATAATATTTGCCCTGGATAGTGCAAATGGAAAACATAGGATGGAAAGACTTTGGGTCATGGTCTTCTTGCAAGGAGACTTTTCCAAAAAAGGGAAAATTAGGGTGGCAACTGGTTTGCAGATCTTTCAGGTAGATAATGGTACAAATATACTTTGCATACAAACAGTTGTATGTAAAAGGATGCTACATATGTGCATTATGGATTGTAATACATACTAATATTATAAATAAAAAATAAATAAAATATTTTTAAAAAACACATGTATTTTACTTATTCCAGAGCAGGTTGATGAAGCAAAGAAAAGGTAAGCAGGCTAGGAAGTCTTTCTCAATATCTTACCAAATGGCTAAGAAATTTTTTTTTAATGCTTTTAGTCACACTTTCATCTGCAAGTTACCTGTAGCATCCAATATACCACAGGACTTTAATAAAGACCTGCTTTATTGACAGTTACCCTGAGCTTAGAATAGCATCTGACTTGGGGAAGAAAATGTGCTGCTATAGACAAAGAACAAAGAAATAGTAGAAAACAGGCCAGTTTGAGGAGGTGTCTGCTCTAGGGGAAATAGACTGGAGAGAAAGAGCAAGCCCCCAGAGAGAAATAATTACTCCAGAATGGTCACTAGGCTTCCTTTACCCAAATGACCTGTCAGCAAATGACATGTTGTCATAGTGTCCTGGGGCTACTATAAAAAATTACCGCAAAATTGGTGGCTTCAAACAACAGAAATGTATTCTTTTGCTGTTCTACAAACAAGAAATCCAAAATCAGTCTGTAAACAGGGTTGATTCCCTCTGGAAGATCAGAGGAAGAATCCATTCCATGTCCTTCTTTAAACATCTGATGGCTGCCCTCAGCCACTAGCATTGCTTTGCAGTTACTTATCTCTGCATCTATCTTCTTGTGGCCACCTTTTCTCTGGGTGTCTGTGTCTGTGTGTCTCAAATTTCCCCCTTCTTTCTCTTTCAAGGGCACCAGACTTTGCATTTAGTGATTTTTAGAAATGATCTCATCTCTCTTAACCTTAATTAGATCATGTAAAGACTATATTCCTAAACACGGTCTTATTCACAGGTGCTGAGGATTGGAAGTTGGTCTCTTTTTCGGAGACCCGATCTCACCCCTTGCAGGTGTCATCCCTCAAATCATAGGTCTGCAAAGAAGCTATTTCAATCTCTGGACACTGTACACCTTAGTCTCCCTTGTGAATTTAGGTAGACTGATGACAAGTGTTTCTGAAGGCAGAGCTGAAACACACTTCCTTTTGCTTCTCTCTGATATTATCCTATGCATCTAGCTGTATGCTCAAGTAGAGGGAGGAATAGCTTGGCAGCCCCCCAAATCCCCCACTGCATCTGGTATCGACAGGAAAAGGAACGGCTCTTTGGAAGACAGGGAGGACAGCATTTATGCCATGTATACCAGCAGGTAGACATGTCCTGACCCTGACAATTGTTCCTTAGGGGCCAAGGAGGAAGGGTAGGTCCATAGTCTTCCCAGCTACCCAAATTAGTGACCTGATGCATCATCCTGGGATTTTCCTTCTCTTTCCATTACTTATATCTAAAAATTTCCTGGGTCATGTTGATTCCCCAACTTTATATTTCCTAATCAATCTTTTCCACCTTCCTTAGCCCTGTTTTCAGCCAGGCTACCACCAGTACCTCATGGTAACACTAGTGGCTTATCTGGTTTGCCTTCCTTCAGTTAAGCCTTCTTTCCAATTCATCTGCTACTCTACTGTGATATTGATGCGCCTATAGTGTGTTAGGTACTATATTGCTTTAAATCCTCCTCTGACCTCCTTGGCTGCATCAATGCCCAAACTCTTCAGCAGGCCCCAAACCTCTTTATGATATGATCCCTGGTAGATTCCACTGGGCTGCCAAGCTGGCTGTCAGTGGTGCAGACACAGCCTCTGCTAAAATGATCTCTGGTGCCATGATTCCAAGGTAGGTGCTCCAGTACCTAGCAGAAGACACCTCCACCCAACCAGTATCCAACTCACATGTTCAGATGCTGCCAACCAATCATCCATACTCAAGAGACTTGATGTTCAAAGCACGGGGCATGTATATTTTGTGGTCTGTTAGCTTTGGAAAAATGAAAAACTTATTTTATTTCCCTGAAATCTCATCTCCCAGAGTCTAGACTCTGTGCTGGATTGGGTTTCCTGCTTGACAGTAAAATTTTTTTTCCCATGGAGTGTTCAATCATTGGTACATTAATATTTACTTTAAAAAAATTCTTATTTATCCAAACTCTCATATTTCCTTCTTTTCCCTTGAAGCTTCCTGGTGTTCTACCCATTCCAAACTTTTTAGAGTTCCCTTACCATCCCTGCTTTCATTCCTCCATTTATTTGTCATACCCTTTTCCAGGAACATCAAATGCCCTGAGCAGACATGACTATCCTTAGAGCTTAAGTGTTGGGAGTTTTTTATTTGGCATTCCCATAGTAGTCTAATAAATGTTGATAATAGAACTTGGCACACCTGTCCAACCCTGGAGTGGAGTTTTTAAAAGTGTGAGTCAATATCCTATTAGTGGGTGGTGAAGTCATTTTTAAAAATAAAACAGAAGAAAAATATTACAGTATGTTGCATATGATATGGGCCTGATACTTTTGGTGCTGGTGGACTTTTGCTGCTGGTGTTTCTGCTTCTGGGTGTGTATGTGTGTGGGTATGTGTGTTTGTGTACTCTGTCTAAGGAGTATTTGTTGCTGTGGGTGATGAGCACTAGACTGTGAACTACTTGAGTGCCAGGGTCTTGCTGTGATCATCTTTGTAGCCTGAGACCCAGCCCAGGTTTGGCATAGAGCTGGCAGGCAGCAAATGTTGAGTGAATGAAAGAATCAGTGCAAATTTGAGAATCCTTCAAAAGATCCTCAACATATTCTCAGGAGGCCAAGAAGAGTCATGGCAAAATCACTGAGGATTGCAAAACCCACCTGCAAATCTCCCCATGTTTACAAATGGTTGAAGCCAGAGGTAAGAAGTAAGCCATGCCATGTCTTCAAGAGGCACAGACACCATTCAGCTAATATTTAGTTAGCATCTACCCCTTTGCCACATGCTATTTCATTTAGTCTTACAAAATACAGCATTCATGTTATTTCTTTTTAGTTTGTGAAACTGCGACACAGAGTTAAGATGCTGCTTCAAGTGGTACCACAAACCCTCAGCAAGGACTGCACTTGAATTTGCATCTTTGGTTGCTTAGGTGAGTGTTTATTCTTTTTTTTTTTTTTTCTTTTTTACAGGGAGAGGTACAATTCAGGAGCCTGGCAGGTTCTAGAAGACTTTGCAGGAGCATTAGGTCACTTGCTCAGTTTTAGAACTGAGGATACAGATACATGGAGAAGAAAAGCATTCCCACACTTCTGTGACAAAGACTTGTAAGGGCTGTGAAGAAGTGCTTTGAGTAGACGCGTCAAAGTCCATTAACCAAAAAGCAAGGGACACAGCTCTCTCTGTGACGGGAAGTATTTGTCATACAGTTGTGCTGTCACGGATGGGTGCCATCAGCAGCTGTTGTGCACTGTTTGCACATTAACCACACAATAGTGGAGATTGATTTGGAAGCCTGCTCCTTGGACCCCTCCCATGTCTTCACCTGCCTGCTCCCTCCTCCCTCACCCCTGCCTCCACTGTCTGCTCACCCCAACCCGCCTCCTACTTCCATCTGGATGCCTCGGAGCAGATGTGGACAGAGCCATATGTTCCATCGCTCTGACTAATGCTGCTGTGCTTCTGGATTAGCTCAGGTTGGGCTGTGATTAGTGTTTATTGCTATCATCACTGAGTCAGCTAATGGTGATGGCTATTGATTTGCTCAGTACGAACCTCTCTGTTTATTAGGAGCCTTGCATACAATGAAAGGAACACATTGAAAGACAAATAAATATCACTTGTCTTTATTTATCTAAAATGGGCAAGTTCAGGACTGTGTTCTTGGCTCTTTCCTGTGGGATACTTTTATCAGGGATTTAGATCAAGACATAAAAGACCTGCTGATCAAATTTGAAGTTGGCACCAAGCCGGGCAGATTGGTTAATAGGCTAGATAAAAAGAGCAGATTTTTAAAAAGATCTTGACAAGTAGAACAAAAAGCCAAAACCAACAGGAAAAATGTAATAAGAAACTTGAGGTCATGCATTTGAGGTAAATAAAAATTGGCTTCAAATATATCTATAGGGTGGGAGGAAGAGACATGTCTTTGTAGCAGTTCTGAAGGAAGCAACTAAGGCCTTTTGGTGGATGAGGGCTTCAATGTGAATTGACCAAAACGGGGTGCTAATTAGGCTGCATGAATAGAGGCACAGTGTCCATCCCCTTGAACTCTACACAGATCCAATCCCTTCCACTGGACTTTGAGCGTCTGTCACACTTAAAATAAAAATGAAAGCATATGTCACTTACTGAAGAATGGATTGATTGATTGAAAAATTATCCATTTCTCTTAAAAATTAACAGAGTAACAAGGGTTAACTGCAGCTAATGAAATATTGTAGGCTTATTTAAAAAAAAATCAATATTAACAGCCAGGCATGCAAGCTTCCACACTGTTAATCCTGTCCACACAAATACATCCAAACAAATACATGCATTTAAGGTTTTTGTTGGACTTGTTTTGTTTTTTATCAAGTGGATTCTGCAAAACCTTACTCTTCAACTTACTTTTTTCACTTAATAATGTGTCATTGATGCCTCTCTGAGTTAATATACAGAGATCTAAAGTATTTTATAAATGTTCAATATCCCCTAGTATGGATGTGCTATCATTTCATTTATTAATAAGTCACAGTTAAGGGGGAAGTGGGGGAGGGGATGACTTCCCAAGGCAGGATGGTGGAGGATGGAGCCAGGGAAATGATGGGAGGAAATGATGGAAGCAACCAGAGATGTCTACCTGGAAGACTGGGAGGTGGGTAGGAGAAAGGGAGGGCTGGGTTCATGTTGGAGATCTATTTCAAGTGGGGCTCAATAAGTTAGTGATTCTGTGTTTTAGTGTTCCTTTTCAAGACAGGGCTGCAGAGGAGGAGCAGGGGACTCTGCTTCCTTCCGGTGTTGGAGTGATGTACAAAACAACAGCCTCTGGGGTTAACAAGTGTGGCCCCCCCTGTCCCCAGAGAGCTGGAGGCTCAGAGCAACCTCCATGGTAAGCACATTATAAAAGCATTAGGCAAAATAATAAAAATAATGACATTAAAAAGAAAAATTGTTGTAGAAACCAAACAAACCCAGCCCTATAGCTGAGGCAGGCACTAGCCGGGATGTTGTTGGCATGCTTAGGAGAAATTTGATTTCGATGAATTTCATTGTCAGTGTAACCCGGGCATGAATCACCCTCCTCCGCCCTGTCTCATCATTCTAATACCACAGATTTAGGGAACATGGCATTAGAGAGATAAAGAGGCTCACAAACAGCATCAGCCAGGAGCCCCTGGGCTCCAAGGCAGCACCAAGCTCAGCCAGGAGGCAGTTTTCTGTTGTAATGGGCCCATAAATCTGAAGACAGTTGAACCCCTGCGGGATCTGAAGCTGTCAACTCTGAGACCAGAGCTGTTGCCTTTTCTGCTCTTGACCTCTCCCTCTCCCCACTGACCACCTGACTGAGGGCTGAGAAATGAATTTTCACCATCATTCTGGGGGTAGCAAGGGCCTGGAAGAGCCCGTGCTGGAGAAAGACAGTGCTCAGTTGGCCTCCAGAGTTATTTACCTATCCTGAGGTGAATAGGAAAAGCCACCTGAGACACACAGGATGCAGTGCCAGTGTAGGGTCTGGGGCAGCACTGGGGGAGACGCTTACACTAGAGATCAGAGCATCCTGGATGGCCCTGAAACCAGGCCCTCATTTTTATTGTTTGATGTCATGTCAAACATATTTTTGATCCTTTACCAGGTGCCAGGCACAGTGCCAAGCATGCCACCTGAGGAGGTAAGGCTTGGGGAGATGAAGATACCCAGCCAGTTCACACGGCTGACCAGGAGTGGAGCCAGGGCTCAAACTTTGGTTTGCCCCTCTGCAATGTTTGTCCCCTTCTGTTAAGGCTGGTGATGTCACACAGTCATGAGACAGGTCTATGGGGAAAGTGGGTCTTCCTAAAGCCCTTGCTTTCTGTCTTCTGATCATAAATCCAACCAATTTCATATGGTCCAATTCAAAATGCTCAGCCTACCCTCATTTATTTAGAGTTCATCCCAGCCCTCAAGATTGCTTAGGGGATGGGGGACCTGTTTTATTAATACCAGTGCTTCAGGCTATTACCACCCACACTGGTAACGGAAATAGGAACTGGAAATTAGAATTTAAAAATCCACAAAGCACTGAGGTTGACTGTTTCCTGGTGTACTTTTCAACTAACAGATTACACACACACACACACACACACACACACACACACACACACACATATATATGTATATAGGTGTATATATATACATATATATATACATACACATATAAACAAATGTATATACAAATATGCATATTTGTATATATATTTGTTTTTGGTTTTCTCATCATGGAGAGGAAATAAAGAATGGTGGTTAGGAATATAGCCATTAAACATTCATGGATCCTGGGGTTGAATGATTTAGGCTCAAGTCTGCCTGTGACTTTGGGCAAGTTACTTAACCTTTATGAAATAGACATAATAAGAGTAAATGGGATTTTGTATGTGGAGTTGTCAACTCAGTGACTTGCACAAAATAGATGGGCAGTAAATAAATACTATCTGATGAGGAGGTCATGTTGACCTTGAGTATGAAGGTAGCACTACAGAGGCACCATCGTTAAGTCATGTACATGGAGTTGTTTTTCCTATAGCAGAAACATGTTTTAGTCAATCATCTCTGATCATAAATCTGACATCTTTGGGGGAATCATTTGGAAAATTCAGAGCCCAGGTAGAGAGAGAGGCATTTTATGGAGGAAATAATCCCAGGCTCCAAGGTCAAGCACAGCTGATTCCCAGTACTGGTTACCAACTGGTTCCTTTGAGCAAGTTACTCCATCCCTCCGAGGCTGAAATAAAGGATCACGAGAGTCACCTTGCCTAGTCAGTGTCCATCTGAGGTGAGGTCATAAATATAAAGCACCTGGTGCCCAAATCATGCATGGTGTTCATTAGTCCCCTCTTGCCATGGCCTAACACATCACCTCCACAGACCAGACAACTGTCCACGTCCTTGACAAAGACATGGCATCTCAAGGTATTCAGATAATCCGCTGGCCAAAACTGAGTTCAATGACAGCAAAGCCTGGTCATTAGAAGGGAATTCAATCAGTAAGCAATACTAAAACTAGGTAGAAGAGATCCTTTCATTAAGTGTTTTTGAAAAGATAGAGGAGGACTACTTATAATTTACTTCTTATTTCAAATATACACTTGTGTTTTTTTTTTTTTGGTACTGGGGATTGAACTCAGGGGCACTCAACCACTGAGCCACATCCCAAGCCCTATTTTGAATTGTATTTAGAGACAGGGTCTCACTGAGTTGCTTAGCATTTCACTGTTGCTGAGGCTGGCTTTGAACTCACGATCCTCCTGTCTCAGCCTCCCAAGCTGCTGGGATTATAGGCATGCACCATGATAGTGCGCAGCTTGGTTCCTTTTCCTGACTGCTTCTTATGAACTTTGGGGGCTGAAACTTGGAGTCCATGTAGAGGGGACTAACACAATGAGGACCTTCTCACTGGCCCATCTTGCCACTAATGAGTGTGTACCTTCTGGCAGATGAGCACTTGTAAACCAGGACCTCAAATTCTTCATCTGAAAATGGAAAATCTGGGGTATGTGTTCTTGAAGTCCCCTCTCCCTCCCTTTAAAAAATTTTAGTTGTAGATGGACACAATATCTTTATTTTATTTATTTTTATGTGGTGCTAAGGATGGAACCCAGTGTCTCACACATGCTAGACAAGCACTCTACCACTGAACTACAATCTCAGCCCCTTGAAGTCCTTTTTGGATAACCAGGATTTTGTGGTTCATTTTCCTCCTTGCTGAAATCTCCCCTAAGATGCTGCTCATTTTGAGAACATCTCTGACACCCACTCCCAACAGAGTTTTCCATTCCTCTCCAGGAGCACCCACTGTATTTGATATGCACTTCTTTCCAACCTCTGCGAAACTTAACTAAACCTGTTAGTTTGACTTTATGGTCTCTCTCTGGCCTGTGAAAACCTGAAAATAGGAATTACATGCCTATTTAGTTCTGAGTTCCCAGCATCCAGCTTATCAGTCAGCACATAGTTGTTGTTTACTTATGTTGAAGGAATGTACGGTGAAGAAACAAGAACCAAGGTGCTTCAATCCATTGGAGTTCATTTATCCTCACCATGACATGGGGATAATAATATCTACCTCATAGGGTTTTATGAGAACTAAATGAGAGATAACCCATTGTGCGTGTTTAGCAAATAGTCATCACTCAGTAAACATTAATCATCGTTATATAATGTCATCAACATACCAACTCCAGTATTTGTGTCCCCGTTTAAGCCCAGAGAAACCAAGATACTGAGGAAATTGGTTTGCCCTTGGGATAACCTAGAAGGCCAAGTACAGTGCCAAGGGGGGAAAAAAAAAAACCCTGAAATCTTCATTTCCTGTTCAGATTTTAAAATTCAGTACTTATGGGGCTTCTGCCAGAGGGCTGTGGTTTTAGACTTTACTCAGACCCATGTTTAAGCAGGTGGAATTTGATGGTTGCTCAGGCAGGGGGAGGATGGGGAGGAATTTCTTCTTCAGTAGATCCTCTGTCCTTTGAGGAAGAAATGAACAGTAGTCTTTTATCATTTTTTGACATGGCTTCCATGTACAAATCTTAGAGCCTGAGGCTGAGGAAAGAGAGCAGGGGAAAATATTCAGGAGGGAGATTATTTTACATAAAAATGTTTGGCAGATATCAGCATGCAAGAAATAAATACTTCTTCAAACAGAAGGCAAAGCACATGTCTCTGGAAATTTAGAAATGCTCGTAAGAATGATCAAGATGAAGAATACATGGGAGGAGATGTGAGAATTCTCTGAACAGAATCATTCATGCTGAATGTTGGCACAGGAGCCCGATGAGCTGAGGTCATAATCTACACTCAGGAGACCCCTGAGGAAGCTGCTGGACCATAGCCACGGCAGTCTCTAGATATTTACCTTGTATCTTGGTGATTGCACCTATTTTTTCATAAGCTTGTAATTAATAATTTTAATGGCTTATTATTTTCAAATATAATTTCAGAAAGGCTAGTTTAAGAAAAAAAAATCCTGAATATTTTTAGCTAGAAAATGTTTAGGAATAATTAAATACATACTAAGTGATTTTCTTTTTTGGTGAATGCTTGTTTTTCTTTTTCTTTTTCTTTCTCTTCCTCCCTCCCTCCTCTCTTTATTTCAGACAGACTGGCATAGGTTTACAAAATACACTCAAATAATCTTTCTTTATCTGAGCCATTCATCCTATACATGTATTTATTGTGATACGAATATAGATTTTTTTCTTGCTTTCTCTCTTTTAAGCAGCATTTTGTGGATATCTTGCGGGACAAAGAATTTTTAAGCACAGATTATGGGTTTGGGGAGACCTCTTCCCCCAATGCCTTGTGTTCCTCATCTCCACTACTGACATGCAATAAGAGTGAGCTAATTTGACACCCCAGACAAGATTCCTGGGTCACTTGGTGCTCTGCTGTGAAAAGGTTCTTCTTTCTCTTTCCTCAGTTACAACATGGCACTCCAGAGGCACTTGGGGAGCAGTGATGAGGGAGACCAGCAGGTGGCACATGGGAACCAGAATACACATGCCTTGGCCCAGGACAAGGAGAGGGAGCAGAATTTAGTGCAGGTTCAGTTGGCTGGCTTCTGCGGTGTTGGTGCATTGGGTGCTGCCCATGAAGACACAGAGGCCTGCATGGACTGCAGGGGCTCAGTGATGAAAAGGCAGGGAGTCAGGGAGGAGGGTAAGACCAGGGAAGGACTAAAGGATGAGGATATTAGTCATTCTTTAACCTCTTCTAGTCCTATCTCTTAACTCAGTGACCTCATATGGAGGTTGTAAGCTGAAGGACATAGTGTCAGTAAGGCAACAAGCCTAGTGGGAAGAGCTCAACCTGGGTAGCTATTAATTATCTGGTTGGGTTGAACACAATCCAGTGGTGGTACATAGACATCTCTAATTAATCTAGTGATTGTATTTGGGTGTGTCAGATTCATTGATCTGTGCATTAATTTTTTAAACCAATAATATATATGGGGTACTTACTCTTTATATATTATGAAGTTTAGTGACATGGAAGTAAGAGGCAGTTTCAGCTTTCCAGAAAAACAAAATCAATAGGATAATAGGAGGTGAACTTCATAGAGAAACCAATGATTTATCCTGATAATAATACACTGGACAGAGTAAGTTGGTGTCGAGATGATGGTTTGGATGGTGGGGAAGTTAGGACAGGAACTTGAAGAAAATAAAGGACCACAGGTGGTTTATAAACCAGAATCATTTCTAATGTTAAAGTAATTGCTATCTTCACACATGCTATACAATTCTCCTTCCTTAGTGGGATCTACTGTGGAACTCTAGCTAATAGAAAGTAATTTTTTGAGGGTGATCTAGCTACTTTAAAAAAAGTCTATGTACAACACATGAAGGGTTATTTTTACAGAGAATAATGCTCAATTCTTCTGTGTTCCCATGGTATAGGAGAAGAGGAGCTTTAATGAGAGTAAGGAAGTATAAAGGATTTTTGGTACTAAGAATACTTAATCCCTGGTATGTTTCCCCTAGAAAATGGTGGGACTGTTTATATTGAAGATCTTTCAGAAAGCAGAGATTTCCATCTATCAGGACTAGGTTAGATGTGGATCTCTGAGGGAACAGGTATAGATAAGAATGATGTTTAAGGGCCCCGTATGAACTTATGATTAACAGGATCTGTATCAGATATACTAGAGAGAAGACAGGGAATGACTTTATTACTGGTTTCTAAACAAATGAAAGCTTATAAACTCCAAAGAAACTGTTAAAATAAAGGAAATAAAGTAAGATCTATGCTAGGAGAGAAGACAATTTGTCTAAATATTGTGGAATGCTCTTGGGGTAAATACTGAGAAACTGTAGAATCTCCTTAGTTTGAGGGACAGAAGTGTTGAACACAATTTCATTATGTGCCTACAGGGCTGCAATTTAAGGTAATTAATAATAATGTTAGTTCCATTTTATTTTTAATTTCCATAATCAGCCACTAAAATATTTTTTCTCATCATGAAATATTTTAGTGATTCATGAGATACATATATTGAGATGTGTTTTGTATTCCCAGCCATTTTTATTTTTGGTATTTACCTTGACATGGTTTCTCCTCTGATCGTTTTTTCCCTTTAGTGTAATAACTCCCTCTGTTGATTTTCATCATTGTTTTTCTTTTCCTCTTCATGGAATATTTTGCCGAGGATGTTCTGTAGTGCTGGCTTTCTACTTGTAAATTCTTTTAACTTTTGTTTATCATGGAAGGTTTTTATTTCGTCCTCAAATCTAAAGCTTAATTTTGCTGGGTATAAGATTCTTGGTTGGCATCCCTTTTCCTTCAGAGCTTGAAATATGTTGTTCCATGATCTCCTAGCTTTGAGTGTCTGAACTGCAAAATCTGCTGTGATATGAATTGGTCTCCCCTTATATGTGATCTGATTCCTCTCTTTTGAGCCTTTAAAATTCTATCCTTGTTCTGTATGCTAGGCATTTTCATTATAATGTGTCTTGGTGTAGATCTGTTGTAATTTTGTACAATTGGTGTCCTATAAGCCTCTTGTATTTGGTTTTCCAATTCATTCTTCATGCTTGAGAAATTTTCTGATATTATCTCATTAAAGAGGTTGTGCATTCCTTTGGTTTGAAACTCTGTGCCTTCCTCTATCCCAATTATTCTTAGATTTGGTCTTTTGATGCTGTCCCATACTTCTTGAATGTTCTGTTCATGGTTTCTTACTATCTTCATTGTGTGGTCAACTTTATTTTCAAGAATATATACTTTGTCTTCATTGTCTGAGGTTCTTTCTTCCAGTTGATCTAGTCTATTGGTGATGCCTTCAATTGTGTTTTTTATTTGGTTAATTGTTTCCTTCATTTCAAGGATTTCTGACTGTTTTTTTTTTTTTTCAGAGTTTCAATCTCTTTTTTGAAGTAATCTTTTGCTACCTGTATTTGCTCTCTTATATCTTTGTTGTAGTGGTCAATTTTTGCCTGTATTTGCTCATTTAGGTCATTCTTTGATTCACAGATCATTTTAATTATGAGCCTTCTAAACTCCTTCTCTGACATTTCTTCAACTTCACTGAGCATACGTTCTGTTATTGTAGAATCCTGGTTTGTTTGGGGTATTTTCCTCCCCTGCTTTTTCATGATGTCTATTTGCTTTACTTTTTGCAGTGTAGATCTGAGTTATTACAGATTCTTCCCTATATTTTTTAATACCCTTGCAGGTTGTCTGTGCCTCCCCTTCCCACCGGACTATCAAAACCAGCCACTGACCCTCAAAGTATGCTACCTGAAGCTGGTTTCACACTGGTTGGCGTGGGCCGAACTGGTTGAGTCTGAGCTCCTGTGGTGGTCTGGGGCTAACTCCACTGAGGTGAAGGTCAGTGGGACTGCCCTGGGCCCGCCTGGGCTATGGCAGAGTTGGCAGGTCTGTCCTTGCTGTCTCCTGCTCTGGGGCAGAGGTCGGTGGAACTGGATGGAGACTGGGCCTGGCGGCACTCTGATGCAGGACCCGGGGACTGCCCCGGGCCCGCCTGCTCTCTAAGCAGAGTTGGCAGGTCTCTCATGAGATGCATATAATTCAAACATATTAAATATCAAATGGTCATGTTCCCCAAGATAATTTTTTTCCAAGTTTCAAATTTGAAATTTGAAGGAGCCTATAATCAAGGAGATAGCTAAAGATTGCGGTTAGCTGAGAGCCATAAAAGATGTTCTAGTTTCCACCTGATGTTGATACATTATTCAAAGAATCTTTGTATGCCCATGAACACTGCGTGACGCACCTGTAAGCTCGAGCTGTAAGCACGTGTCCTTGTTAAAGCTATATGTATATAACTGGGTGAGGTTCGTTAGTGTGTGTGGGAAGAAGAAGGTGGTGGTTGGAGTTAGAGCATTTGGAGTGATTGCTGGAGCTGGAGAGAGGAGAAGAATAAAAGACCTTTTTTCATTTTCATCCTGCCTCCGAATTTTCCTGTGGCGTTCGCTGCTCCAAGCGACTTCCGCTTCAGGCAGCGACAGAAATTTCTCCAAAATTCTGCTGTTTTCTTCAGATTATTTGTTTACTTAAAAAACATGCATTTGCAAATCCTGTTGATGCTCTCCAAATATCCCCTGTATGGTAGTATGTATAGATGTTGGTAACTCCCAACTACCAGGGATACATCAAGAGGAATTCCTGAGTTGAATGGAGTGTAGACAAGATTGCCTCTGAGACGTGGCTGCTTTGGAAGCTTCTCAGTGGTGGGCTAAACCTGAATTTGCAGTTGACAAAGACTCCTAAGTGAAGTCTTTGGCATAAACCAGATTCTTCCAGTCTCAGCACTGGCTAAAAACAAAATTTCCACAAATTGTTCGGGAATCCTGCATTTAGCCATAGGTGATGTTCTTAAATGAAATAGTCCGTCTTTGCAAGCTGAGACCTAAAGAGGTAGAAAATAGCTCTGAGTTTTCATAATGTACAGTACGGATTTGACTTTGAGTGCATAAAAAAATTGCACAGGATTTAAGGATCACAATGTAATTTTTAGTAAATATTCAACCACTTTGGGAGCATTCTAATGAAGATTCAAGGTATAAAATTGATGTCTGAATCCTAAGACTCACCCCCTCTTTCAGTGAAAATTATATCTACAAAGATCAGTAGCCAAATGGGAAATACTAACCAGATTTATTAATATCAGAACAAGTTCCCAAATGCAACATTACCATTCCATCTGCCTCTTGCAAGGTGTCTTTGGTTAAATTGAATTGGAACACGTGGCTTAGGCTTATGGCCACAGGGGAAACAAGAGGCTTCTTCCTAATAGGGAAGGTTCCAATTGTCCTGATTCCCATATAAAAGTTTGGAAGAGCAAGAATAGGACAAGGAGCCCAGGCCTGCCCTTGCAAACTGGCTTCCCCAGTTAGCTACAGCAAGTGTAAATCACGGTGATGGCAGCCACCCATCAGTTTTCAGTGCAGTGGCTTTCTTTGCCCAGTGAAGGTCAAGCTCTTCGGGCACCAGAGTAGCACCTCTTCCCCTGGGTAAATGAGCAGGCAACAAGGTGTAGAAACAGGGGCTGTGTGTATAAGTCAACATGGAAATGGGGATGAAAAAGTCCTTCCAAATGAATGACTCCTTTGACATTTCTATTGCTACTTATCTAACTCAGAGCACTGTCCATCTGACTAATCTGAACATTAACCAAGAATAGCTTCATTTTAGCAGCTTTAAATGAAAATGGACGCCAGGTGAAGAATTAGTAACACTTATCCCCAATTTTCTTAGTTGAGCTTTAAAATTCTTAAGTTGGATCCAATTTCAGATAAGCACTGATGTTGAGAATAGGTTCAGAAGTAATAATGTTCTCTTCCCATTTCAATTCAGGGCCATTTCCTTCCCAAGCATGGCTCAGAAAAGTTTCATGCTGAAGTACTTATGGGAAATATAGCAACTTTAATGGCCAGTAGTGGTGGTAAAGTACAGGGCCAAGAATTCTCTCTCAATATTATATAGATACACAATGATTGCAAAAATAAGTTTTAGGAAATGCAAGTAAGGTTTGGGTCACAATCAACTAAACCATCAAACATTTGTCTTGCCTATGATCATGATTTTCAATCATCAAAGGGGAGTTTAATCTGACAAAAGATTGACAAGAAAAATAAGGCAAAGCACTCCAGGGACATGTAATGTGTCTTTACGAAAAGCGTGTCTTCCTCTCACTGGGTCATGTTGCCCTTTCTTAGGTCTCAATATCAGAAGCCACTGTAGTAGGTGCTGGACCAGAGCCACCTCCACCATTATCATCATTAGCACTCTCAATGCTCTGAACATCAGACCACAATGGGTTAAGTGCACTTACTTGGGTTGACAGTAACAGAAAAAAAAAAAAAAAATGCCAGTCCATCAGTAAATGAAGCTACCTGCAAGAAAACCACAGCTGGAGACTTGGTGTGACTGATGCACCCTCTCTGAATCTTCTGGACCAATGTGCAGGCTAATGTGTGATAGCACCAACCAGGATCTTGAGGGCTGCCTTCCTCTAGGGCAGTCACACATGTGTTAGCTCTCTTCCTGTCCCCTGTGTGTACTGTGTGGCCACATCCATGGCCCAGCTGGTCCTCTTGGCCTCCCTGTCCTGCCTGTCTCTCTGCTTCTTGTCTGAACTGCCTGATCACGCACACTGGCCTCACCTAACACTTTGGCCCCAGCAGGCATTGTAGCATTGTAATTGTTGTCATCAGCTCTCCCTCTACCTCTCCACTGGGCTTTGAGTTTTTTTCTTCTAGAATAAGTTCCTTACAGCAGTGTTTGTGTGGACTTGTTAGAATTACAGTTTTCTGAACTACTCAGAATATCTGGCAGTTGGCATACATCGTTGGTGGGACTGCAAAATGGTGCAGCCAATATGAAAAGCAGTATGGAGAGTCCTTGGAAAACTTGGAATGGAACCACCTTATGACCCAGCTATCCCACTCCTTGGTCTATACCCAAAGGACTTAAAAACAGCATACTACAGGGACACAGCCACATCAATGTTTACAGCAGCACAGTTTACAATAGAACAATAGGACCAACCTAGATGCCTTTCAGTAGATGAATGGATAAGGAAAATGTGGTATATATACACAATGGAGTATTAATCAGCAGTAAAAGAGAATAAAATCATGACATTCACAGGTAAATGGATGAAATTGGAGAATATAAGGCTAAGTGAAGCTAGCCAATCCCAAAAAGCCAAATGCCAAGTGTTTTTTCTGATATAAGGAGGCTGATTCACAGTGGGGTTGGGATGGGGAGCATAGGAGGATTAGAGGAACACTAGAATGGCCAATGGGGAGGGAGGGGATGGGAGGGGGCAAAAGGGTGCAGAAAAAAAAAAAACTACGGTAGAATGAGATGGGTATCATTACTTTAAGTGCATATATGAAGTCACGAATGGTGTGAATATACTTTGCATACCACCAGAGATATGTAAAAATGTGCTCTATGAGTATGATATGAAATGTAATACATTCTACTGTCATTTCTAACAACTTAGAATAAAAAATGAATTTGGAAAAAAAAAAGAATATCTGGCAGTTGGGCCTGGGAATGAGCACTTCACCAAGTTCTCCAGGTGATCCAGGTGCACACAGAAATGGAGAAACCTGGCCTTGGGGAAGAGCTGTGGTTCCCCCTAAGAGTTCCACACTCCATGGTTCAGTCTGCATCCCCAGGGCCTGCGGAGCACCTCGCCTGTGTGTTCTGGAGCTGAAGGGCTATCCCAACCATGAGCCTGTTGTAAACTTCTCCAGCTCAGGAGAGAGACTGTTTACAGACAGAAATATTTTTTTGTGGCTTGTCTATCCTTCCTCTCCATGGTATTAGCTCTGAGTGTGTCTCTCATCCCAAATACACTTGTCTTAACCCTATTTAGTATTTATGGAACACTTGGGATGTGCCAGGCAATGCATTAAAGGCCTCCCATTTATCAATTTATCTATCCCTATTACAAATCCATGAAATAAGTATTGATAGGTACTATAAACATGCCCACTTTACAGATGAAAGAATGAGCTTGGAAAGATTACAAACTTGCTCAAGGTAATATAGTCACCAGATTATGGAGGTAGGGTTTGAACCCAAGTTAGCTTAACTCTAAATTCTTTGCAATATTCTAGTCCATCACCTAATAGATGTGGATCATACATACTCAATAAATGGAGTCAAGGAGTCCTATTATTCTAAAAGTGGCTTTAAACCTTTTCACTATTAAAGATTCTTTATATTTCTCTTTACTACCATCCATTAATGCATATTTTGATAAGCTAATAATCTGAAAAATGGCATGAAATGCATATTCACCAATGACTTTTTGAAATATTGAAAGTAATTAATGAACTTCTTTATTTCCTTTGAGCTCCCAGGATTTGGAAACCTAACTACCACCCTCATTTTACTAATGAGGAAGCAGAAATCCAGGGAGGACAGTGGCTTGCTAGTTATGGAACCAGAACAGATCTCAGGTTTGTTCCTTCCTGTTCAAATGATTGGTATTCAACATCATGCTGAATCAATCATTCAAATTATTTCTGAACACCTACTATATGTCTGATAGGCCAGATTATGTGGAGGGTTTAGAAACATTGCCTCTGTAACTCTGGACTCCATAAATATAGTCTATTTGAGGGAAACAAGGCTTAGACACAAAAGACATTACCTAAAACCACAAGATGATATCCTCCTAAAGCCGTGTTTCTCATCCTTGGCTGAACATCAGAATTGCCCAAGGAGCTTCCATGGCTGCAGAAGTTTCCAGAATAAAGATCTTCAGAAGTGGAGGCCTGAGCATGTGTCATTTTAAAAATACCCAAGCCAGGGTTGAGAAGTATAGTTGCAAAGTAACACACTTCATAGTAGGGCCTTTGTTCCAGTGATAATGGCAAAATCAGGGTGGACTGGCATAGTCAGGGGCCTCTGAAAACTGTGGCTGGATGGAAGGGGCTCAGACATGTGGGGGTGGACATGGAGGAAAACCACATGAGGAAATCCAGGAAGGAGTCAGGGTCTTGAGAACAGAGTCAGGAGCCTGTGGAGTTGGTGAGTGTGGTTCCTACAGGGGGTTCTGGGAGGTCAGGTAAGAGAAGGATACAATCAGGTACAGGGTCTCTAAGGTTAGCCAAGGGAGCTTATTTCTGGAAATTAGAACTGCTTGAAGATTCTTTTATTAAAGACCTCATGTAACTGATGTACAGTGCTCACTGTTGAGGGAAACATTTCCTTTCTACTGTCCAGGGTATCTGGATGAACTTGCAGAAGCCTTTACTCTCTGGAAAAAGGAAGCACTGGATTCTCAGATGAGAAGAGTCAAGTCAGTAGACTAAACATAGGAGAAAATAGGAAGCAGGGGCCACTGATCCACCTGGCACCTAGAGTCTGCAGAGTCCCAGGCTGTGTTCCAGAGGAAAGAAATTGGGTGTGGCAAAAGTTCTAGACATGGGGGACACCCACAGGTGGCACCCTCAGGCTATATAGGATAGTGTGGTGGTGAGTGACCAGGAGGCACCCATGAAAGCATTCAGTACTTGGTAGCTTGGAGTGTGCTTCCTAGGCCTTCCTGTGGGCAGGGTTGTCACTTCTTGTAATGCTATGGGGGGACTCCACCAGACCATGGCTTGCTTGGAGGTAGCAGTGACAGCAATGACAGTGGCGGCAGCAGCAGGTGTGGATTCTCTGAGACACATGAACATTTTTGTGGGGTTCCAGGGCAGTGCTTGCAACTGAGGGGCTAGAGGCTATGAAGCAACAAGAGAGATGCCCTGGAGTTGTCCCATCTTGTGAACCACAAGGAGAAATTTACAGGGGTTGGACTTACTGCTTTTCACCCTGACCATATCTCTTAGCTGGTGGTTGAGGAAGACTTATAGAGTACAGGCTTCTACAGGATAACTTCTGGTGGCAGGGTATATCCTGGGATGAGGGTGGTGAGGCAAATTTGTCTTCTATGAAGTGATGAGAGCCATGTGAAACAGAGGCAGTGATAATGGAGAAGAACCAAGAGAACTTAAGCCACTGTCCTTTCACATGAAAAGAGTCACAGAACTCATCAAGAGGCATGTGGGGTGCCCAAGCCCAATTTAAGTATACACGTGTTTACTAATGCTCTGTATATTTGTTCAGAACTTCTGAACCCCATTGGCTTATGGGTCCCTGAAAAGAGATGGAGACCAGGATTAATGGTTCCCTCTGGGATGGCTCAGAATAAGGGTGGGACAAGAGGGGGCACTGGGTCAGCTCTGCAAGGCCACTCCCAGGACAGGCATGGTACTCTGCACCCAGGTTTGGGAAGACTGATACTGGCAGCAGGGAAACTGGATGCAGAGGGGAGGAACACAGGGCACCATCAGAGGAGGTTTACCAGGAAGCTAATAAAGCTCCAAATTTAGGCCCTTTCCTTTGAACAGGTCTTCTCCAAGGGCTTGTTATGTATATATACATAAAATTCACACACACACACTCTAATTAGTTATACATGACAGTAGAATACATTTTGACCCATCATATATAAATGGAATATAATTTCTCATTCGTCTGGTTGTATATGATGTAGAGTTACACAGGTCTTGTAATCATATATGCACATAGGGTAATAATGTCTGATTCATTCTACAATTCCTACTTCTATGCCCCCTCCCCTTCCTTTACTCATCTCTGTCTGGTCCAAATTACCTCTATCCTCCCCTGACCCCTTATTGTGAATTAGCACCTGCATATCAGAGAAAGCGTTAGGCCTTTGGTTCTTTGGGATTGGCTTATTTAGCTTAGCATGATATTCTCCAGCTCCATCCATTTACTGGAAAATGCCATAATTTCATTCTTCTTTAAGGCTGAGTAATATTTCATTGTGAATATATACCGCAGTTTCTTTATCCATTCATTTACTGAAGGGCACCTAGGTTGGTTCCATAGTTTAGCTATTGTGAATTGAGCTGCTATAAACACTGATGTGGCTGTATCGCTGTACTATGCTGATTTTAAGTTCTTTGGGTATAAACCTAGGAGTGGGATGACTGGGTCAAATGGTGGTTCCATTCCAAGTTTCCTTAGGAATCTCTGTATTGCTTTCCATAGTGGTTGCACCAATTTGCAGTCCCACCAGCAATGTATGAGTGTACCTTTTTCTCCACGTCCTCGTCAACATTTGTTGTTGCTCGTATTCTTGATGATTGCCATTCTGACTGGAGTGAGATGGAATCTCAGTGTAGTTTTTGATTTGCATTTCTCTAATTGCTAGAGATGTTAAACATTTTTTCATATATTTGTTAATCAATTCTATTTCTTCTTCCACGGAATATTGTTCTTAATTTTCTCCATGTTTTTATTTGTCTTCATAAAAGAGTTTTCAAACTATGGAAACTCATGGCCTCCCTAAACCCTAGACTGGACCCCAAGTCACCCATATAGCAACTTTCCCTGCTGCTTTCATCCCTCAAAACAGGTTTTTAATCATCTCACTACTTTTGGCATCCTTTATTGCTATTGAGAAATCAGCTACCCATTTAAGAGGAGTTTCTAACTTTTCAATTACAGGGGACCCCTGTTTACATTTTCCTCTAAGTAATTGGGAGTTTCTAAAGTTTCTGCAATATCTGTGTGTCATTCCTTTAAATTTTTTTTTTTTTTTTGTCTTTGATATTCTTCAGTTTTGTGATGGGTATCTAGGTGTGAGTTTCTCTTTATTCTGGGACTTACTGGGCTTTGTCAATCAGCAAATCAATATGTCCCATCAATTCTGGGAAATTCTTAGGCATATATTCAAATATTACTTCTTCCTCATTCTCTCTCCACTTTCTTTCAGTAACTCTGATTTTGGACCTTCTATTTCTATCTTCTTTGTTTCTTAATTTCTGCTTCTTCTTGTATACGTTTCTATTTTCTGTGCTTCGTGTTAGAACAAGGTTGGAAAACATGTCATCCCCCAATTTAGTGGTTCTCAGCTGGGTATATTTGGGGATTTCTGTATTGTGTTAAAAATAGTATGTTTTTAAAGATCTAGAATGAGTTGAGGAAATCTCCCATTTAAAATATTCCACAGATGATTCTAGTATGTTCCTTCAATGAAAGGCATACTTATTGTCAATCTTGTCCCTCTTAAATGCACTTTCTATTCTCCATTAGGCAATCCATCTAATATGCAAATCTGACTACCCCACTCTCCTATGAAAACCACACAGTGGCTCTCTATTACCAATAAAATAAAATCCAAGCTCTTTAGCATGGTTCACAAGGCCCGCCTTCCTGTGTCTCGCACTCCATGCTTTAGTGGCTCTCAATTTTGTGCATCACTTCCTCGCATGCCATCTTGCTTCCCACACTTGGTTTTGTTCAGGTTATTCTCTGTGCGTACTCTCTTTTCATTCTTTACTGGCTTTCTGTAACTTGTCTTCTAAGACCCAGCTCAGCTCCAGGAAACTTCTCCAGACGGAAGAGTTCCTCTTCCCTGTTCTGCTTCATCAATTATGTAAGCGACTCCGTGTATAGAAAGCATATCCTTCCGCCAGACTGTGGGCTCCTCAAGGGCCTTAAGTTACTCGCCTTTGTGAGCCTTGTGCCGTGCTCAGAGTGCGTAAGCGTGTAAGAAGTATTTATTGCCCAAAACATACTACAGACTTATTATATATTTATTGTACTGAATTGAACTGTCTAGGTTTGCCCTTTAAAATCAGGTGCCGTTAAGTCTTTGCAAACATGGCAATAACACCTCTGGGGCTCTTTAAATTCACAAGATTTGTGATCATATTCTCCAACTAAATTCAGTTGTTTCCGGTTATACTAGGGAAGAGAAATATAACTTGGAGGTTAAAAACCAAATCCCAGTTGAAATAGAAAACAGAGTGATTTTCAAATGGAGAGAGAGAATTGAAACTACCAAGAACCCAGCCCCTGCAACCCCATGGACAGGTGCTGGGCAAACTCTGTCTTCATGTTGAATGCTTAAATGAGGGAGGTTTGTTCTTTCTGTGGAAGTTGGAGTCTTTTTTCCATCCCTCAGTCCTGCCTGATACCTTGTCCAAGCCTCCAAGGGAGATATGAACATCATATCTCCCCGCTGAGAGGGCAGTGCTGTAGAAACAAGCAGGAATGACAGGCTTATATGAAGGACCCTAGAAAGCAGAAAAAGTGGAAGATTGTTAAAGATCCTTGCTTACTAGGATAGAGAAGCTGTGAAACCCTCTCTGGTATGAATCTGGGCATCATTTAAGTTTTTTGACCTCCTTTAGTCCCTACCCTCTGTAGCAACCTGTGGCATCAATCTAGCCTTCCCCTCACAAATAACAAAGAGTCAAGTCTTCCTGAATTTTACTGGTGGGACCAGGAGGATCTGGACTGGCAATACCCTAGTTGGCTGCTAAGTTCTTCTCAGAGGCCTCTGGTTCAGAAGTTGGGACTGCTACCTCATTCTGGTCCCCAGAATTCATGTCACCTGGATTTCCTCCTTGGTTGATCACATTCTTATACTTTTAACACAGATCAATGTCAGATCCACAGTCCTTGGGACAGAATAGAATTCAAAGTCTGTTTGAGATCATGCATTAGTAAGTATTCAATAAATACTAATTGATAAGGTTAATAATCATGAAAGGGATAAAAATATGTTTTGTCACTGACCCCAGGAGATATCATCAGCCCCCTCTGCAATAGTCATAATCTAAGGATTCCCAGAGAGCAAACAAAGACCTGGTAGTGAGAACTGAAGAAGCTGCAAAGTGGAAGGATCCGAGTGAGGAAAGCTGCTGTGGAATCCCATCCCTTCCATGAGCCCTGCTCTTGGACATCGACAGGCAAACCAAGGCAGCCTCAGTTTCCAGTGGAAGGGCCAGAAAGGAAAGGGGAGAGAGAAAGTGCATCTTTGGCAACACACCATCAGGTACACAAGCAGAGGCTTCGTGTACAGAGCTGCTCTTCCACACAGATTCTCTTCTGTCCTGGAAACTGCAGACACCTAATGGAAAGAAGTCTGTCTGCTAACATGACCCATCACTTTAAATCCATCTACTCTGTGGTACTAGTCCATTACCATAAAATAGTGGAGGAAGGGCATGATAACAAAACACCTAGCTTCAAGTGTGTATCCTGTTTCTTTCTGGCTGTGTGATCTTAGCAAGACACTTAACCTCTTGGAGTTAAATTTACTTGTGGATGAAATTTAGATATAATAGGTACACACACACACACACACACACACACACACACACACCAGTTATGAGAATTAATTGAGCTAACGTATGTGAGCATGTATTTTGCTTCCAGATGATCATGTGGTTTAGGACATTCTGTCTTAGAATGGGTTGAGGAGGAAAATAAAGTGCAGATAATGCTGCTAATGAATAAATTGCTTCCAAACCCCATCCCCCTCTGCAAGAACACACTAATGAATCCAGATTTATGCAGACTTGTGTCAGGGTCTGCATTCATTAGCCAATTTAAATAATTTTATATCTTAAAATAATTATGGCATTTGCAGTACTGTTTTCCAACACATATGAGGTCTAGAGCAAAATGCCCCAAAGACAACCACATGCAATCATTGCATTTGTTTTACATTTTTAATGAACCTCCTGGTTCCCAGAGCTCTGTTGCCATTCCTGGCAGCCTGGGTTCTGTTCAGTGTTCCTTCACAGATACAGAGAGCAGCCTGCCTGTTTCTTGTCTGCACATGCATTTGAACTTCATTAGAAGATAGAGGATTTGGAAAAGTTTTCTTCTCTCAAATGGTTTTTATTTGTTCCCCAAATTACCACCCACAAGCATCTTGTAAAAGATTGTAAATAAAATAAAATAGGCATATGAAGTTTGTCTCTCAACTGAAGCAAGCAGTGCTCTTAAAGTTCTCAAAGTCCCTGAAGATCTGCTTTTATTGTAAACCCAAGTGATTTTGATCTATACCTACTTTTGCCCTGATACTTCTTGTAATGCATTTAGGGACTTGACATTCCTTCCCCGAATCCATGGTTTCTGTCCTGTTCTTCATAATCAGAAAACAGTGCTAAAAAGAAAACAAGGGGTCTAATGTTCCTGCCTTCATCTAGATTGAATAATCACTTAGCTCAAAGCAGTCCCTGGGTGAAAGTGATTTAATGAAGATTGCATATAAACATTGGTAAAAGGATTTGGCAACAAATAGGGAACATACAACACATAGGACCTAGGACTGCACTACATAATCTTTGTTTAGGCTGGAAATATTTGAAGACTTTACCACTTGAGCCTTTCAATAAATGCTGTCAGGCCAGGAAGGTGAGTATTATTCCTAACAGTGGCCCATGAGGCCCACAGGTTCTGGCCACTGGCATCTTCTATCCACTCTTCACTTTGCCCACTCTGCTTTCTAGGTTTTATCTGTACTGATCTTTTTCTGTGTTTTTGAACATATCACTCTGTTTCTACCCCAGGACCTTTGCATTGGCTATTCCTCTGTGGAATAGTCTTCTCTGGGTCTTTTTAAAAAATTTTATTTATTTACTCTAATTTGTTATACATGACAGCAGAATACTTTTCAATTCATAGTACATGCATAGACCACAATTTTTCATGTTTCTGGTTGTTCACAAAGTAGAGTCACATCATCTGTGTCTACAGACATGTACTTAGGGTAATTATGTCCATCTCATTCCACCATCTTTCCTACTCCCATGGTCCCTCCCTTACCCTCCCTCCCCTTTGCCCTATCTAAAGTTCCTCCATTCCTTCCATGCTCCCCATCCCCATCCCCATTAAGGATCAGTATCCACATATCAGAGAAAATATTTGGCCTTTGGTTTTTTGGGGATTGGCTCACTTCACTTAGCATAATATTCTCTAACTCCATTCATTTACCTGCAAATGCCACGATTTCATCCTCTTTTAATGCTGAATAATATTCCATTGTGTAAATATACCACAGTTTCTTTATCCATTCATCTACTGAAGGGCATCTAGGTTGGTTTCACAGTTTAGCTATTGTGAATTGTGCTGCTATAAACATTGATGTGGCTGTGTCCCTGTAGTATGCTGTTTTTAAGTTCTTTGGGTATAGACTGAGGAGTGGGATAGCTGGGTCAAATGGTGGTTCCACTCCCAGTTTTCCAAGGATTCTCCATACTGCTTTCCAGATTGGATGCACCAATTTGCAAGTCCCACCAGGATCATATGAGTGCGCCTTTTCCTCCACATCCTCACCAACACTTAATGTTGTTTGTATTGTTAATAGCTATTTGGCTATTCTGGGCCATTCTGACTGGAGTGAGATGGAATTTTAGAGTAGTTTTGATTTGCATTTCTCTAATTGCTAGAGATGTTGAACATTTTTTTTCATATATTTGTTCATTGGTTGTATAACTTCTTTTGAGAAGTGTCTGTTCAGCTCCTTAACCCATTTATTGATTGGGTTGTTTGTTTTTTTGGTGTTACATTTTTTGAGTTCTTTGTATATCCTGGAGGTGCTCTGTCTGACGTGTGTGTGGCAAAAATTTGCTCCCAAAATGTAGGCTCTCTATTCACCTCATTGATTGTTTCTTTCTTTCTTTCTTTCTTTTTTTTTTTTTTTTTGTGTGTGTGTGTGTGTGGTACTGGGGATTGAACTCAGGGGCACTCGTCCACTGGGTCACATCCCCAGCCCTTTTTTGTATTTTATTTAGAGACAGGGTCTCACTGAGTTGCTAAGTGCCTCGCCATTGCTGAGGCTGGCTTTGAACTCGCGATCCTCCTGCCTCAGCCTCCCAAAGTGCTGGGATTACAGGCGTGCGCCACCGCGCCCGGCTGATTGTTTCTTTTGCTGAGAAGAAGCTTTTTAGTTTAAATCCATCCCATTTATTAATTCTTGATTTTATTTCTTGCACTTTAAAGGAGTCTTGTTAAGGAAGACTTGGACCTAATTTTTCCTCTATTAGGTGCAAGCTCTCTGGTCTAATTTATAGGTCTTTGATCCACTTTGAGTCGAGTTTTGTGCATGGTGAGAGATAGGGGATTAATTTCATTTGTCTGCATATGGATTTCCAGTTTTCCCAGCACTATTTGTTGAAGAGGCTATCTTTCTTCCAATATATGTTTTTGGTGCCTTTGTCTAAAATGACCTCTATTCTGTACTATTGGTCTACAAGTAATTTTGGTGCCAATACTACTATTGCTCTGTAGTATAGTTTAAGGTCTGGTATTGTGATGCCACCTGCTTCACTCTTCTTGCTAAGGATTGCTTTGGCTATTCTGGGCCTCTTATTTTTCCAAATGAATTTCAGGACTGCTTTTTATATTTCTATGAGGAATATCATTGGGATTTTGATTGGGATTGCATTAAATCTGTGTACTGCTTTTGGTAGTATGGTCATTTTGACAATATTAATTCTGCCTACCCAAGAATAAGGAAAATCTTTCCATCTTCTAAGGTCTTTTAATTTCTTTCTTTAGTGTTCTGTAATTTTCATTGTAGAGGAATTTCACCTCTTTTGTTAAGTTGATTCCCAAGTTTTTTGTTTGTTTGTTTTTTTTTTGAGGGTATTGTAAATGGGGTGGTTTTCCTAATTTCTCTTTCAGAGGATTTGTCACTGATGTATAGAAATGCCTTTGATTTATGGGTGTTGATTTTACATCCTGCTACTTTGCTGAATTAATTTATTAGTTATAGAAGTATTCTGGTGTAATTTTTTGGATCCTCTAGGCATAAAATCATGTCGTTGGCCAATAGTGATAGTTTGAGTTCTTCTTTTCCTGCCCATATCCCTTTAATTTTTTTCATCTGTCTTAATTGCTCTGGCTAGAGTTTCAAGAACTATTTTAAATAGAAGTAGTGAAAGAGGGTATCCCTGTCTTGTTCCACTGTTTAGAGGGAATGCTTTCAATAGATCGCGTTTGCAATGTTGAGATATGTTCCTGTTATCCCTAGTTTTTCTAGTTTTTTTGAACATGAAAGGGTGCTGTATTTTGTCAAATGCTTTTTCTGCATCTATTGAGATGATCATTACATTTATTGATTTACATATGTTGAACCAAACTTGCATCCCTGAGATAAGCCCACTTGATCATGGTGCACTTTTTGTGGTATGTTTTTGTATTTGATTTGCCGGAATTTTATTGAGAATTTTTGTATCTATGTTCATTAGAGATATTGTTCTGAAGTTTTCTTTCTTTGATGTGTCTTTGTCTGGTTTTGGAATTAGGAATATATTGGCCTCATAGATAGAGGTTGGAAGTGTTCCTTCTTTTTCTATTTCATGAAATAATTTGAGGGTGTTGGTATTAGTTGTTCTTTGTAGAACTCAGCTGTGTATCCGTCTAGTCCTGGGCTAGGCTTCTGATGGTATCTTCTATTTCATTGCATGAAAATGATCTGTTTAACTTGTGTATATCATCCTAATTCAGTTTGGGCAAATCATATGACTCTAGAAATTTGTTGATGTCTTTAATATTTTCTATTTTATTGGTGTAAAAATTTTCAAAATAGTTTCTAATTATCTTCTGAATATCTGTAGTGTCTGTCGTGATATTTCCTTTTTCATCGCAGATATTGGTAATTTGAGTTTTTTTTCTCTCCTTTTCTTAGTTAGCATAGCTAATGGTTCATCAATTTTATATATATTTTTTTAAAGAACCAATTTTTTGTTTTGTCAATTTTTTCAATTGTTTCCTTTGTTTCAATTTCATTGATTTCAGCTCTGATTTTAATTATTTCCTCTCTTTTATTGCTTTTGGTGTTGATTTGTTCTTCTTTTTCTAGGGCTTTGAGATGTAATGTTAGTTAGTTTATTTGTTGACTTTTTCTTCTTTTAAGGAATGAACTCCATACAATGAACTTTCCTCTTAGTACTGCCTTCATAGTGTCCCAGAGATTTCAATATGTTGTATCAGTGTTCTCATTTACCTTTCAGAATTTTTAAATCCCTCTTTGATGTCTTTTGCTACCTATTTTTCATTCAATAGCATATTATTTAGTCTCCAGGTGTTTTAGTAGCTTCTATTTTTTTTTTATCATTGATTTCTAATTTCATTCCATTATGGTCTGATAGAATGCAGGGTAGTATCTCTATTTTTTTGGTATTTGCTAAGAGTTGCTTTGTGGCATAATATATGGTCTATTTTGGAGAAGGATCCATGTGCTGCTGAGGAGATAGTGTATTTGCTCGTTGATGAATGAAATATTCTATATATGTCTGTAAAGTCTAAGTCTTTGATTGTATTATTGAATTCTATAGTCTATAGTTTTTCTTTGTTTAGCTTTTGTTTGGAAGATCTATCCAGTGGAGAAAGAGGTGTGTTAAAGTCACCCAGAATTATTGTTTTGTGGTCTATTTGACTCTTAAACTTGAGAAGAGTTTGTTTGATGAACATAGATGCTCCATTGTTTGGGGCATATATATTTATAACTATGTCTTGTTGATGTATGGTTCCCTTGAGCAGTATAAAATGTACTTCTTTATCTCTTTTGATTAACTTTAGCTGGAAGTCTACTTTATTTGATATGAGGTGGGAAACCCCTGCTTGTTTCCACAGTCTATGTGAGTGGTATTTTTTTTTCCCCAACCTTTCACCTTCAGTCTGTGGATGACTTTTCCTATGAGATGAGTCTTTTGAAGGCAGCATATTGCTGGGTCTTTTTTAAAAATCCAATCTGCCAGTCTATATCTTTTGATTGGTGAGTTTAGGGCATTAATATTCAGGGTTATTATTGAGACATGATTTGTATTTCTCTTCATTTTTGTTATTTAACTTGACTTGGTTTCTCAATTGATTGGTTTTTCCTTTAGTGTAATACCTCCCTTTGCTGATTTTCATTGTTGTTTTTCATTTCCTCCTCATGGAATATTTTGCCAAGGATGTTCTGTAGTGTAGGGTCTGCCTGTTGGCAGTGTGGTCCTGGGCTAGGGTCCCCTGGGCCTTTTACAGACTAACTCTCCACCATACAGCTCTCAAGTGATAGGCCTTCTACTCAAAGAAACCTTTTTGGGCCACTCTAAAGAAACACTATTCTCATTCACCCCATTCCAGTACCTGCTTCTCTATTACCTTCCCTTGTTAACTGTCTTTGAGGGCCTTATTATTCCCTGGAAACATTGCCTTTATTTGTTCATTGCCTCTATTCTCCCTTAGAATATATAAGAGCCCTGGGGGAAGAGGCTTTGTTTTAGTAGTTCACTTCTATGTTTCTGGCATCTAGAACATTGTATAGTAGCTGCTAAAAATCTATTTACTGAATTCATTCCTTTTGACCAAGGAGGAGACCAAGATCACAAAAATTAGGAGATTTGCAGTGATCCAGTTAGGGCAAAACTAGGACATCTCTTAACTTGTAGACTTGTGCTTTTCATCTAGAGGCAAGGAAGCTAGCTCATTCATTGCTTGCTTGTTGGAAAACCCAGAATTGACATGCTATCCTTTGGCACAACATAGGAAATTGAGATTTCTCATCTTCAGAGACAGGTAACATATGTAAGATTAAGCCAGAGGTAGGCATGGACAGTTACCCTATTGAGATGTGCTTGTATAAGAACTTACCCCAGGGATCAATGGTGCTGTTCCATTTTATTTTCCTTGAATTTAGGGGTTTGGGTCCCATCGGGAGTGCACTAATTTTAGGAAGCAATGTGGGCAGATAGAAACTGCCTGTCCATCCTGGCTTGGTCCTGATCAGGCCATTTTCTGTTAGGTAATCTTGCACGAGTCTATTGGTATCTCTTTGAAATAAAAAGAACAAGCTTTCACAAGGCCTTTCTGAGCCAAATGAGCCCAACACACAGAACACACCCAACCCAGGGCCAGGGGTACAAGACCAAATTACTGAATGTTTTGATATTTTTACTGATCCAATTTTTGGTGTAAGCCTCTTCCTTTAGGATGTGAGCTTTTTTGCTTTGTCTCTGTCTTCTGCTTCCCCCTCTCTTAAGTCCTCCAAGTACAATAATGTGCTGTATTATAAACACAGGTGGCTGATTGATATCCGGTGATTAACTAATGATGACAGAAGGATGGAGGTGAGTGTCCTTCTGACTAAAATGTTTATACCAGGCATTCATCATGCTGCAGTCAGGTTGGAGATATGACATTGGGGAAAAAAGAAACTAAAAAATACAGTTGCCTTGGTGCAAGTCTTGGGGAAACAGAGCTCTACATGTTAACAACATGGACCTCCTGGTTCTCAGTGCAGAGGCTTTTAGTCAGGATGGTCCAGGGACTCCATCATCAGGCCCTGATGAGAGGGGAAAGGGTTAAAGCATACTTAAGAGACCAAGGAAGGGACATCCAGGAAGAGAGTTTAAATCCCTGATGCTCCAAGTCAATTTTCACAGAAAAAAGTTTTCCTTTAGTGCCCCTCACATACCCTGGAGCTTTTAAATATAGCATATTTAGAATATTTATCACAGGAGAGTGCTGGTATTTCAGGTGGGGGGAAGAAAATGGAAGCATTTAAGAAAATAATGATGTTCTGTCTCTATGAAAAATCTCCATGATGCTAACGTGGAGCAAAGCCAGAGAGGTGAACTCCACCCATGAGCTTCTAACTAGCTGTGAGAATAACACCTGCTTTCTCATGGTGCTACAGAGAGAAGTGTTATGAATACCAAGCTTTTTTTTTTTTTTTTTTTTTTGGTACCAGGGATTGAACTCAGGGGCACTCGACCACTGGGCCACATCCCCAGCCCCCCCCCCTTTTTTTTTTTGTATTTTATTAGAGACAGGCTCTCACTGAGTTGCTAAATGCCTCGCCATTGCTGAGGCTGGCTTTGAACTTGGGATCCTCCTGTCTCAGCCTCCCAAGTGCTGGGATTACAGGTGTGTGCCACAGCGCCCGGCCCAAGCATTTTTATAATGATGATTTGGTTGTGGGGAGGGGTGGTGCAGGGAAGGTGTCAGAACTACACGGGCAGCTCCTCAAATGCTTGGTCCTGTGTTGGCTTCCTGCTCTCGGAGCTCAGTTACTTACTCAGCTGTAAATAACCTGAGATGCAGCAGCTCAGCTCCATTCCCACCCAGCTCCTCTGCCCTCCCTGCAAATATCAACAAGGGATTGGGTGGAAACAAACCATGCAGTAAAAATGTGCTGAAGGGAAAAGAGGCTTGTTGTACAGTTAGAAATTGCCTCTAAGCAGTACTTCTTGGAGGTAAAGCAGTTAGAAAACATCTGTGGAGAAAATACACAGAATCAAATAGCAGAAAAGCAATGCTACTGAGCATTAACATAGGCCCCAACAAACATGGTCTATGATGAAAGCATTTATCTGACTAGATGGAATTCAGGGCCGAGGCATAAAACCTGCTCGGTTAACTGAAGCATGGCAGCAAGCCTTTGTAATCTGCCTCAAACAGTGTCCCCCATGGAAGCACGGAGATGTACAAAAATAAAGATCAACAGAAGAGTGTGAGTGTGATGTATAGATTCAAATCTCGTGAGAGAAAATCTGGACCATTTTAGAAGAGATGATGATAATGGCTCCAGATGCCACCTCTTTGCCTCAGTCCACATGTCCCACGTCTCGATGACTTCATTGGCCATGTCAGACCTCTACATGCCAGGCATGTTTCCTCTTCATCTCCTGCCCTTGGGCTTAACTCTTTGGCACATATTCTTAGTCTCTTTACTAACAGACAGTGAGTGATATTACATCATCCAGTTCTCTGTAATTCCTCTCCCACGATGAGATCTATTTGAGCAAATTCTGCAGGGACTTGTTTTTCAACTCCATGATCCCTGGCAAAGTGAGGCAAAGAGAATGCCATGCAAAATACTGAAATTTGATTGGACTGCAGCCCAGACAGCATGGTTACAGAAACAGTCCTACCCTGCTTCACGTGAGCTGCCGGCTGTAAGACATCCATATGCTGTTACTTGTGCTTCCACCCAAGACGAACAGAGAATGAATGAGGAGGAAAAGAAGTTAACAAATTAATTAGAATTGTCAGTTGATTTAAAGGTTCTGATGTGGCTTCCTTGTCTTTAATGGATCATGCAACCATCAACATGTGAGTTCATTATCTAGAGGGCAGTGCTTGGGGAAGAAAAAGAAAGAATATCACAGTACAGCAGGCTTTGCAGTCTTGGCACTTGGTAGATTTGGGGCTGGATAATTAGGTTGTGGGGGACTGTCAATGGCATTGTAAGGCATCTAGCAGTATCCCTGACCTCTGCCGACTAAATGCCAGTTGCTCCTTCCTCCTGAGGTGTGACAGCCAAAAATGACTCCAGATATATCTCCTACTAAACTGCAGTACAATAAGTAATAAGTAATCTATGACTTCTTATGTTCAACACCCTCCCTTTCCCAGTGACCTGCTTGACAGGAGCTTGTTGTAGAGCTATCAGGGCCTGATATTTGGATGTGAAGCTGAAGGGGGCAGGTGGTTTAAACACACACACAGCGTGACATTCTTCACATCTTCATGACTTGCCCGGTTTCACTGAACTCAGGGACATCTCCCCTGGCTCTGAACATCCAAGAGAAGAAAGAGAACTTGCTAAAAGCAGCCACTGCTTCCTATGGAGGGATTTTCAGCTGTTTCTTAAGAAAAACTGACCTTTAAAAATAATTTCTCTTCCAAGATTTTTTTTTTCTTCTTGAATTCGTCCTCTCTACCTCGCTGTTCACTGCAGCATAATGGCACTTAATGGATCTCTGAAATTTAATATAGGACAATATTGCAAGATTTTCTGAAGTTTAATAATAGTCCTTTGAAAAGATTTGGCTATAGGAGTTGAGAGGAGAGAGGGTTTTATTTTTGTTTGTTTAGAACATTTTCTTTGCTGTTATAGTGGATGAACAATTTGACAGGATCCCTCCACCCTGCATTTAGATCCCCTTATTCTTAGTAAAGGACACTGAATAATGTCACAGAACTTTGTACACACTTAGTAATTTATTAGTTGTAACTAACTAATCTACAGGCAGGAGGAGGAAGGTGGTTATTGGGTCTGTGAAAATGACTCCCAGATATTCCAGTTTTTCTTCTGTAAATAGATGAACTCTTCCTGGTGCACTTACCCTCTCAAGGTACCCTTCTTGAGAAAAGTCCTTTAGAGTACTGTGATAACTTGTTCCTTGTACCTAAGCAGACTCCCAGAAATCCTTACTAACCTGCAATATTTACACTGGTCCTGTTTTCTTCTCTTAAGAGTAAGCTAGGGCTGGGCTCAGGGTAGACACCTAAAAATTGTTTACTGAAGGGAACTAAGCATAACACAAGCAGCTACTCTGACCACCACCCCCTTTATTCTTACAGAGGACTTTATATTCATTTTCCTTACAACAATCTTGAGCTACAGAAAACAGAAAGGAATGTTTCTACCTCATTGTACAAATGAAGAATCTGCTACTCTGGGAGGCAGTATCATTTACCTTTATTCATAAGCAAGTAAATATTGAAGTTGGAATTTATTAGACCTTAAACATCACTGTTGAAAGAGAGATACCAGGTCTTTTCTGTTGTGGGAATAGCTTATCACCTTTTTTCTACCCTGAATATATTCCTTAACACCGTTTTATTCTCTTTCCTCTGATTTACTAGCCAGCAAGGAAGCTTATACTTATTAATTTAACTAGATTCAAACTTCCAAGAGAGCACAAATCATTCCTATCTCGTTTGCTAGCACAGAACCTGGCACATAGAAGGCACTTGATAAAAACTTGTTGAATAAATTTGAGCATTTAATGACCCTAAGAACTTTGATATTAAGATGGAGGTAGCCTGGAGAGCAAATATAAATATTCTAGGCCCTGAAGGCATATTTCTCACTTTATATAAATATGAATGAATATATTGACCTGGCTTATGCATC
Organism: Tamias sibiricus; assembly: GCA_025594165.1. Taxonomy (NCBI): domain Eukaryota; kingdom Metazoa; phylum Chordata; class Mammalia; order Rodentia; family Sciuridae; genus Tamias; species Tamias sibiricus. The sequence continues at coordinate 74,512,963 of CM046666.1, forward strand.
TGTCTCTGGTGAGTGTAATTAGTTTAAGTTGGTCTTCCTGAATTGGATCCACTCCAGGAAGCACTGAAAACTGTATTTTTTCTGTCTGTAAAGATGAGGACAGATTGTGGGCCTTGATATCTTTCTGAGGCTCTGAGAAACCAAAGCATCATTAATGTTTTTCCTCTTTTAAATTCAGCAGGCTCACCTTAAGATGCAGATGTAAATTGCAGTTGTTTGTGGTTCTCTCTCCTCATCCCTGCCACTTCACCTCTGCCTTGGAGCCAAGTAGCTGGAAACTCTTAGCATTCCTGGGAGGGAAACATAATCTCCAGTGCGGGAAGAACATCCTGAGGTTGACACCCTTCTCCTCTCTCCCTCCTTCCTTTTGTGAGTGGGTAGCAGAAGTCAGTACCTCCTCCCCAAGGAAGACTGTCTCCACTCAGTCACAGTGATCACAGCCCTCTGTGTTGCAATCATGCCAGGAGAAAAGGGAGAAGACCTCTGACTACTTCATAATGGAGGCACCCACCATACCCCGAGGTTTGGGCTAGGCAGTAAAGGTAGTACCCATCCTCTGGGGATCTTTTTCCTTGTCCAGAACCTGGGGAGCAGCATCTCTTGTGGGTACAGAGTTCCATGCTCCCAGTTTTGCCCAGATGGCCAGGAACCCAAGTATGTAGCCTGTATTTATAGATATTCAGTTATGTGCTTATTCAAAAACGGGTATTTTTTAGTCTGTAGGCAACTTTGCCCTCAAGGAGATATTTTGCAATTCCTGGAGACATCTTTGTTTATCACAATTGGGGCAAGGGCTATGCTACCAGTGTTAATGGGTAAAAACCAAGAACGCTGCTACATGTCCCCCAGTGTGGAAGATGCCTCCCTATGAAATGAAAAGAACAGCATAAAGACAGGCCCATGTGAGTACAGTTTGTTCAGGTTTGCTGGGTGGAGCTTAGTGTTAGGAAGGTCAAACAGCTTCCATCTGGAGGCCTGTGGTTTTACCGAGTCCACAGTCTGGGGAAGGGTAGGGTATTTGTAGCTTGTTCACTATGGTTCAGCCAGTGTCTGTAGCACTATGCCTGGCATGTAGAATGCTTCATAAATATTTGTTGAATTAAGTGGTGTTATTGGGGACTATAGTATCTATATTAGGAAACTGACTCAGTTCATTACCTGGTAAGCAGGGCCCGAGGAAAAATGATGTTGAGAAGCTAAAGTGTAGGGCAGAGCCAGAAGGTCAGTGGGGCTGCAGACTTGATGGGACTGGCTGTCCAGAGAGTAGCCTAATACCTAGACGTTTGAGGACTGCCTCAATCCCCTGTGGCAGCTCTCATCAATGTGGTAGAGGCTCTGAAGCCTGAAGAACTGGTTTTGGTGCTTGTCCTTCCCTTCTAAGAGCTTTTAGGACTAAAGGTTCAGAACTGTCAGTGGCTTGGGGGAGGCAGCTCAGCAATGCTTCAGGAGCCAAGATCTCAAGTTCAAAGCCTGGCTTTTGTCTGGATCTTTTTGCTATTCTGGTCCTTCTTCCTCTTTAAACCTATCACTGTTTCCAGGTTAGTTTTCCTAAGATTAGTTCTGACACATCAACTCCTTCAGCAACTTCCAATGGCTTAGCAAATTAAGTTAAAACTCTTTGCTCACACAGGTGTACAAAGCTCTTTCTATTCTGGCCCCACTCTCCCTTGCCTGGGTTTTCTCTCCTGTGGTCCTCTCATCCTTCCATTCTTCAGATCGCACTGCTTCTTCACATCCCCAAACCAGACTGTCTGCTCATCCAGGAAGGAGCCCAGGCATTCTCTCCTAGTACTGTGACTCTGGGGTAGACAAATGGTTGTCCAGTGAGCTACCCCATCACCCCAGTGGTGGCCAATCTTGGTCTTATGCATTCCTCCTTTCACTGTGTTCATTTTCAGGGGTCAGTCTGCTCACGTAAGTATGCAAATCATTCAACACTAATAGAGTCAGAATCTCAGAATAAATACCTACTCCCTGTCTACTGCTAGCATAGGGGATGGATGTGAATTAAAGAGATAATGCTGCCTGCGAAATGCTTTCATCTTACCAGAATGAGCCACATTCCTTCAAAGCATTATTCAGATTTCACGTCGCTTCCACATGTGCTTAGCATAACAAGGAAGTCCCAGCCTGCTGAAAGCAGGGGCCTCAGTGCTCCGCCGAGCCATGGTTAAGAGCTAAGACAGACAGTTTAGGTGCTGCAAATGCTCTTGAGTTTATTATTTAGCTTAGATTTAGGTTTACAACTTAACTGCTGCTACTATCCTATGGAAGACACTCTTACCTTCAGGTGATGGAGACATTGAAGGTGCTAATGAAGCCCCAATTTTATAAGGGCTTTGCTTGGATATAGCACCACCATCATCCACCATGGATATAAAACTTTTCTTGAAGACGAAGAAAATAAATAAAGATACTTTAATTCTCAAAGAGAAAACGTGATGCGTATAGAAGATGGGAAAGTTTGTAATACGAGCCAGAGTTTGGGTGGCCTTGTTTATCAAATCTGAGAACCAGAGAAATGCAAGAATACTCCTTGAATGCTCTCTCCATTTTGCTTCCCACAAATGACTTTTGCTGTGTGGCTATACAACCTAGATTTTTAAAAAGGAGGAGGAGAGGGAGAGGCTTCCAGAACAACAATAACAGCAGTGTCCTTCCTCTAGTGCCTACTAGGGAATATGGGATTTTCATAACATTTTTGAGGCTCCCTTTTACAATCCCCCTTCTAATTTTGAGGGTTGGGGGAGGTATCTCGTATACACTTATGGGTCAGATGCTTTCAGTTACCACCTTGTGTCCTCTATGACCCCAATGATGGTGGTGGGGCTGCTAATGCCTGCCACAGCTGGGGAGGCCGACCTGTTGGCACAGGGCCACTAGTCCCCAGGCTGTGGCCACAGATGCTGTCTGGAGGGCTCTAACTGCTGCTGCTAAGAGGTTTCATGATGAAGAGCTGGGTGGAATTTCTGTCCCCAGTGTAGCTATTACTTAATTACTAGGATTACAAAATGGTGCCGTTCATGTACTTAAAAGCCAGAGAGGTTCTCTTGGTTTTTTGTTTGGTTTTGTGTTTTTCATTTCAATCCCCTCTTCAGAAGATTTAGGTTGGGCTTTGCAGCAGATGCCTTGCTGTATAGAAATCTTCAGCATCTGCTCTCTTCTGGGCATTGTTTTTGGATCAAACTTTCATGCATTAATTCTTTCTTTCCTTTGGATGATTTCTTTCCCAGGAGGCAATGAGGTTTCTTTCTTTCTTTTTTTTTTTTTTTTTTTTTTTTTTGGTACTGGGGATTGAACTCAGGGGCACTCGACCAGTGGGCCACATCCCCAGCCTTTTTTTTTGCATTTTATTAGAGACAGGGTCTCACTGAGTTGCTAAGTGCCTCATCATTGCTGAGGCTGGCTTTGAACTTGTGATCCTCCTGCCTCAGCCTCCCAAGTGCCACTGCGCCCGGCTGGCAATGAAGTTTCTGATACGAAGATTTTTGGTAGGTTGGCCCCACCAGTCATATCTCAGTGTGTTAAGCTAAATAAGGCTTAGGTCTAAGCTGGGACTCTTGATACATATAGAAGATGGTAACCTAGGAATCTTTTGCCTCCAGACACAGTATAGACTAAAATCATTAATCATAAGGATTATGAGTTTTAATCAGAATTCATTTGATAGGAACAGGAGCCCAATTAAGCTCACAAAACCATAGGTGAATGAAGGTCCAGGCCTGGGGATGGAGAGAGCTTGTGGGAGTTGGGCTTTGGCAGCCCCTGCCTAGCAGTTGCTTGCTCTTGCATGCTGTATATGGTCTCCTTTCTGTCTTTACAATCTCCTCTCCATATTTCTCTGTTTACATGTGGCCCCAAATGGCCAGCAGCCCAGGTCAATGTGTTTTTCATAGCTCCAGCGAAATACAGTCCTTGTCGGTTCTAATTTTTTGGAGGAAGAAATGTGATGAGGTACCAAACTGACCATTAGAAGGTCTGGTTTTGGTGTGGACGTCCACCTGCTTGAATCAGCAGCTCCCAGACATATGTCGTAAGCATTGCTTTCTTCCCTTCAACAGGAGTTTTGAGAATGGGGTTCGTAGGAAAGACAGTTCCCCCCAAATATGGTTACCATGCTCTGGAAGGACAAGGCTTGTACTGCAAAGATCTTTGAATTCCCAACAGAGCCTCGCCCCAAACCAGCACTCAGTAAAGGATTGTAGGAAGGACGCTGAGTAAGAGGCCCTACAGTCCTAGACTCCAGGATTCAGAGGGAAATCCACTGTGTTGTAACCTAGTTTCCCTGACTGGCACCCCTGAGCCAGAAGCCTGACACCCTTTCTAAGGATGAAACTAAAAGAGAATAAAGTGGCTCAGAGTATATCCCACTCCTGCCAATACTGGGTTGATAGAGTTTCAGGAGAAATCTCCTAATCCTCCGGATAGAGCTTCTCCCTCAAGAGGACTTAGGCACCGGAAGAATAAATAACAGCTGAGAAAGTCTGGGTTCCCTTCAACAGACAGTGCAGCTCCTGCCTTTTAAAACCACTGTGATAAATAGCTCTGAAATGTTCTTAATGAGCGCCTCAGTCTGGGTTTACATATTCTTTTTTTTATTATTCTAATTTGTTATACATGTTTGCAGAGTACATTTAATTTCCTATTACATATAAAGAGCACAATTTTTCAAGTTGCTGGTTTTATATAAAGTATTTTTACAACAATTGTGTCTTCATACATGCATTTAGGGTAATCATGGATAACTCAGTCTGCCATTATTCCTAATAATGGGTTTACATATTCTTGAAAGAGTTAAGCTTTCACCCTGGAGGTTGTGAAGCAAGCTGTCTATTCCTGATGGAAGCTGCAGCAGGATGCTTCCTGTCTGAACTGAGCAGCAGGTGGCTCTTGGGCTTAGGACTTTGAGACATTTGGGCAGGTCAGAGCATTAGGATGGCAGCTCAGAGGGCAGCAGTGAGTTCTGTTGCTCCAAATAAGGAAGAGTGACATGAGCATTTCCTTGGATTCATAATGTGGGCATTGAACATCCCAGGGTGAGCGGAGGTAGAGGCAGAAGTTGTGGGCTCCAGGTAGGGGGAAATGAGATGGACCAGGAAGATGATTTTATCTCTTGGTAAATTATTAAGAATTAGTTTTCTTGATGTAAACATTCTTTTTCATTTTGAAATAATAGTCCCGGGGGGGGTGGTATTTAATTTATTTCACAGAATTGATGTCGCTTGCCACGTGCCAGGTACTGTTCTAAGTACTTCAGAGATTTTGACTAAACTGTGAGGTAGGTAAAATTATACTTACTTTACAGACCAAGACACTGAGACTCTGAGTGGTTAAGTGACATGCCCAAGGTCACACAGCCAGTAATGCTGAAGCTGGGACTTGAACCCAGGCTGCTTGGCTCAGTGTCTATGCTCTTAAACCTATGCCATACAGAGTGATTCATGTTGAATTACTAGTATCTTAACCAGCCTAAATTTATCATATAATTTTTTGGTGTCTGCCAGAATATAAGGGAGTAAGTGGGCTGGTGGAAGCATAATAGCAGAATAGCAGTGGGTTTTTATTGGAGAAGAAGTAAAGATTAGAGAGGAGAAAGAATGATATAAAAAGTTAGGTGAAGAGACATTCAAGAAAGAGAATTAAGGAATGCTAAGGACAAGATTTATTCTTCTAACAAGCTTTCTATATGCAAGCTCTCTGACTCGAAACTTTTTCACAACCAAGTTGGACATATGTATAATACCGAGAGAACTCTCTCAGAATGGAAGCTACGTAACACAGGCAATTGGCCCCCAAGTGCAGTTCCCTCCACTGGGCTATAGTGCTGACCTACACCATGTTCTTAGAGATAGAAACTTAGGTTTATTTCCTTGTACATTCACTTATATGCTGTCCCTTCCTTCATTCAGTTGGGTGGCATCCACAGTCACAGAGTAGAGTTTTTTCTTTTTCCCCAAAAAAAGAGAGGAAAAGAAGGGAACTTCATTTGAATTCCAGAAGTCAAGGCATTTATAAACAGTCTTATTTACATGAAATAAATTGTTATGTGAAATTACACAATATTATGAATTTGGACATATGTATATACCCAAAGAACCATCATCATCACAATATAATATACATTATCAAAAGTTGCTATGTGCCTTTTTGTAATCTCCCCTTCCTCCCTTTTACCCTACTTTATGTTCCTAGGCAACCCCTTATCTGCTTTCTAGCACTATAGATTAATTTGCATATTTTCTAGAATTTTTTATGAATAAAGTCAAACAGTATTTACTCTCTTTAGCTTTTTTTCCATCAGCATAATTATTTCAAGATTCATCCAGGTTATTGTATAAATAGTTCATTCCTTTTTATTGCTTAGTAATATTTCAATAAATAATAAATAAAGTTTATTTATTCACTAACCTGCAGGTGAAAATTTGGGTAGTTTTCAAGTTTGGACTATTTAAATAAAGCACATATGAATGTTTGTGAACCAGTCTTGTATGAACATGTATTTCCATTTCTATTGGGTAAATATTTAGGAGTAGAAAGACAGTCATATAGTAGGTATGTATTTAATTTTTTTAAGCAAACACAAACTGTTTACTAAAGAATTTACACCATTCTGCATACCCACTAAGAGGGTATGAGAGCTTTAGTTTTTCCACACGCTTGTCAATACATAGCATGGCCAATCTTAGTTGCAGATATTATAATAGATATGCAGTGGTGTCTTATTATGGTTTTTTTTAAAAAAATATTTATCTATTTACTTTAGTTGTACACAATGCAATGCATTTATGTTTACGTGGTGCTAAGGATCGAACCTGGTCCGTGCACATGCTAGGCGAGTGCTCTACCGCTGAGCCATAATCCCAGCCCCATTATTATGGTTTTAATTTGCATTTCCCTAGTGACTAATAGTAATGAGCATCCTTTCATATATTTACTTGCAATTTGTATATATTTTTGGTGAAGTGCCCATTGAAATCTTCTCCAAATGAAATAAACAGAATATTGAGAGTTCTTTAAATATTCTGGATACAAGTACTTTATCATCTATGCAAATAGCAAGCATTTTCTCCTAGTCTGTGTCTTGGCTATCTTTTTATTCTCTTAAAATTGTCTTTTAAAGAGCAAAAGTTCTTAATTCTAATGAAATCCTGTAAATCAATCCTTTCTTTTATGAATAGTTCTTCTATTATTATAACCCAAGGTCACAGATATTTTCTCTTATATTTTTCACCTGCAAATTTAATATTGTTAGGCTTTCATTTAGGTTAATGATCCATTTGCACTAATTTTTGAATATGGTGAAAGATATAGATTGAAGTTAATTTATTTGCCTACAGATATCTCATCATTGCATTGTCATTTGTTGAAGAGAGTTTCCTTTTTCCACTGAACCACCTTTGTCAAAAATTAGTTGCTTCTATATGGTGAGTCTCTTCTGTTCCACTGATCTGGAATTCCCCAATATCATCACACTGCTTTGGTTATCACAGTTTGTGTAAGTCATGAGATTAGGTGCTGAAAGTCCTCTTTTTTCTTCTTTCAAAAAGTTTTTGTTTATTTTTTTGGAGGGGGTGTGTTATTCTAGGTCATTTGTGTTTCCATAGGAGTTTTAGAATCAGTGTACCAATGACTCTGAAAATTCTATTAGGTTTTTAAAATTGGGATTGCATTGAATCTACAGATCGATTTAAGAATAATATATATCTTAACAATGTCTTCTCAAGAACAAGGTGAATCTCTGCCTTTTAAAAAGGTTTTCTTTAGTGGGGCTGGGGTTTGGCTCAGTGGAGGAGCACTTGCCTGGAGCATGAGAAGAGCTGGGTTCGATTCTCAGCACCACATAAAATAAATTTAAAAAAAGGTCCACGAACAACTGAAAAAAAAAAAAAAAAAAAAAAGGTTTTCTTTAATATTACTGAGCATTGTTTTATAGTTTTCCTATCTAGAAACTCACATATTTTGTAGATTTATCCTACAGCATTTTGTATTTTAATGTTTTTGCAAATTGTATTGTTTTAAAATTTTTCCATTTCTGATGTTCATTGCTACTGTGCAAAAAACAATTAATTTTTATTATGGATCTTATATCCTGGTATCCCACAACCTTGTTAAACTCATTTATTAGATTTCTACATAGACAATCATGTCATTTGTGAATGAAAAATTTTCACTTGTCCTTTCTAATCTGAATGTCTTCTATTCCTTTTTCTTGACTTATGGCACTGTCTAGAATTTCTAATATAGTGTTGAATAAGAGAGGTGATAGCAGGCTTTCTTGCCTTGATTCTGATTTTAGGAGAAAACATTCATTCTCTCAGTATTAGTATGATGCTAACTACAGATTTCTCATGGCCATCCTTTATTAGGCTGAGGAAATTGCCTTTTAGATTTTTGTTTATTTATTTATCCTTGGGATAAGCATTCGTAAACTTCATTACACTAACATTTAATTTCTATTACACTAGAGGCTCCTTAACAGGGATGTCTTCCTGCTAAATTTCTTCTTGGTCTTATGACTGATAAGAGATTTAGCTTTGTTAAATGAACTCCTAGTGTTTGAAATAATCAATATCTTTATGATCCCTAGCACTAGTGCTTCCTTTTCCCAATGACATTATGCAAACAATAAAGGAAATAAAATATAATTGTATGAAATATTAAGTGCTATTATGAACTTTAAAAAAGGATCAATTCCAATCAGGAAAGATTTATTACCAACATTTTAAACAGATTGGAACTAAAGAGGATAATGTTCTCTGAAGTCAAATAAGAACCCAGAATTTAAATGTTGGGCACTATTTATCAAATGAATACCAAATGTGTAGGCCAAGGAATAGGGTCCAAAACTGTGATTACTTAAAAATGTAATATCCAATCATATTGTTACATTTCTGAAGACATCTGTGATCTTTTGCTATCACAGGATTTTTTAAAAATTAAAAATATTCTTTTTTTTTAAATTGACATGCAAAAATTATGCAATTTATGGGGTACCATGTGATGTTTCAGTATATGTGTACATTGTGTATGATGTCCAAATCAGGATAAATATATATCTATTTCCTCAAATATTTATCATTTCTTTGTGGTGAAACATTCAAAATCCTTTCTCCTAGTTTTTTTTTTTTTAAATATAGCATATTACCATTATCTGTAGTAGCCCTACTGTGCGATATAATGCCAGAACTTACTTTTCTTATTTGACTGCCACTTAGTACCCATTGACCAATGTTGTCCATCCCCCTCTCTCCCCTCTCCTCTCCCCAGCCCCTGACCGCCATCATTGTACTCCTAACCCTCTGTGAAAGTAACTCTTCTAGATTCTACATATGAATGAGATCATGTGGTACTTGTCTTTCTGTGACTGGCTAATTTCACTTAACATAATGTTCACCAGTTCCATCTATATTGTCACAAATGACAGAATTTCATTCTTTTTTATTTTTAGATTTTAATATAATAAATTACATTAATTTTTTTAATGATAAACCAACCTTACATTCCTGTGATAAACATAGTGGGTCATGATATAACATTACCCTTTTTACATATTGTTAGATTTATTTGTTAAATTAAAAAAACTTTTTTTGCATCTACAAAATGCAAAATACTCATAGGTGATACTGGTCAGTAGTTTTCTTCTCTTGTAAATGTCTTTTCCTTCTCTTTAAACTTCTCTTGTAAATGTCTAGTTTTTATCAGAGTAATCCTAGCTCCTCACAATGATTTGGGATTATATTGTCTCTTTTTTCATTTTCTGAAAGAGTTTGTACAGGATTTGTATTGTTTTGTCCTTAAATATCTGGCATGATTTACTAACGCAGCCATCTCATCCTGAAGTTTTCTTCCTCAGGAATGTTTTAAACTACATATTCAACTTCTTTGATAACTAGAAAGTTATTTGGATTATATATTCCTGAGTGTGCTTTGACAGGTGGTGCTTTAAAGGAATTTGCCCATTTTTTCCGAGTTGTTGAATTTTTAAGAATTAAAGTATTCATCATATTCTCTTAATGTCTTTTAAAGACCTATAGAATCTGAAGTAATGTCACTTTTCCCATTTTTAATACAGGTAATTTGTGTCTTCTTCCCTTTTTCCTGGTCTGTCTGGTTAGAGGGTTATCAATATTACTGATACTCTTGAAGATTATACTTTTAAAAAATTTTTCTTGTTTTAATTAGTTCTATATGACAGTAGAATACATTTATGCACTTTGATATATCATACATAGATCGGATATAATTTCTCATTTTTCTGAGTGTACATGTTATAGAATCATATTGGTCATGCAGTCACATATATACATAAAGTAATAATGTCTTGTTTCATTCTATTATCTTTCCTATCCCCACATGCCTTCCTTTCCCTTCCCTTCACTTCCTTCTACCTAATCTAAGGCAACACTATTCTTCTCTAGTGCCCCCCCCCCCACCACCTTATTGTGAATTAGCATCAGCATATTAGAGAAAACATTCGCCTTTGGTTTGGGGGGATTGGCTTATTTCACTTAGCATGATATTCTCCAACTCCCACCATTTACTAGCAAATGCCATAATTTCATTCTTCTTTAAAGCTGAGTAATATTCCATTGAGTATATATACCACATTTTAAAAATTTCTTTCTTTTCTATTTTATGTATTTCTGCACTATTTATTACAGATGCTCCTTGACTTATTATAGGATATGTCTCAATAAATCTATTGCAAGATGAAAATACTGTAGGTAAAAAATGGATTTACATTGCAAAGGATTGGTTCCTTGTGATCATGTAGTTGACCAGGAGCTGCAGCTGGTATCATACTGCTTATCACTAGCCTGGGAAAAGATCAAAATTCAAAATTAGAAGTACAGTTTCTATTGAATGAGTATTGCTTTCATACAATCCTAGACAAAAAATCATAAATCAAACCATGTTAAGTCCCAGGTTTTCTGCATATTCTTTTCTTCTGTTTACCTTAGTTTCTATTTGTTCTTTTTTTCTCATGGGTTCAGGTAAAAGCTGAGATTATGTGCACCATAGCTGTGTGGAAATCTGATAGGGTATAATGTCTCCTTAGAGCAGTGACAAGTGATAATAATCAAGAACTGTCCCTTCACCATGTCTTGACCCTGCAATGTCCACTGGAACTAAGTGACATACAGGAAAAGGAGAAGAACTGGGGGTGAGGGAGCCCTGATGGAGGAGGCTTCAACTGATTGAGTATTTGAAATTGGATGGTTGAAATAGGAATTAAGTTGAATTTTATAAAAAATAAAGTAATATTTTTTTTGTGTGTGTCTGAACACACTTATTACACGTTTATTCTCTGGTTAAAGTCCCACAGTAGGAAAATCAGGGGGCTTGTTTAGGTTTGATTGCAGTCATGGACTTGGAGAAGATTGAGGCATGTGTCAGAAGAAACTGGCTGCATATATTTTCTTTATCAAATAGAGTGAATTGCATCTGCAAAGAACAAGTGACCCCTTCACAGGATGTATAAATGGACCCTTTCTGAAAGTTACTTCTTACAGGGTACTACTATGGCTTCAATATGGATAGTATCCTCAAAAGTCCCTGCCTTTAAGGCTGGAGGTCCCCAAGGTACACTACTGGGAGGTGCTGTGGATCTTTAGGAGGCAGAATCTTAACAGAGGTTTTTACGTCAAAGGGGATTCTGGAACTCCAGCCCATTCTTTCTTCTACAGTTGGTTCTACCATGTGTTCTATGCCATGATGTGCTACCTTCTTCAAAGACCCACTCAATCTTGGACTGGAACCTAAAGAACCATGAGCCAAAATAAACCTTTTCTCTTTATAAATTAATTGCCTCAGGTATTTTGATATGGTAATGGAAATTGACTAATACACAAGGTAACAAAGCTGTGTTGAGTTGGTCCCATATGCCAGTGTCAGAATTTTTAATTCAAATTTAGGTCTTATATTATAGATCTCTGGGATTTCTTCTAAACAATAAAAATTATAAATGTGAACACTAAAAATTGAAGATCTTCCCCATGTTTAAATTGTTGAGTGCTATATTTTTCAAAGTATTCATCTTGAAGAGTTGTACTTTTATCTAAAAAATGCACCTGCTCAAAACATTTGTACAAGTCCTTTGCTGGAATTTTCTTCAAAGGTTCACTATAGCACATTCTGTTGAATCTTCACATTAATGACTGAACTTTATCCTTGAACAAAGATTTGATTTTTTTTTTTTTTTTGGCAGCAGCTAAAACCATTTAGAGTTCAGTCTAATGAAAAAGAGGGAAGTCAAACTGGGTAATACCATCTGTGGTCAAAAACAAAATGTAACTAGAAAGAAATTAAACTGATTTTTATTGGTAAAGATAAGGAAACTAGTAGATAATTTAAAAAACATTTAAAAAAAAACTGAGAAAACTTTTCTTGAATCAACACATCTTACATGGTAGGTTAAGCAAATGAAAGTGGTAAAAACAAAACTGTAGCGTCCAGTTTAGGGGTGTGGAAACTGTGCCTTCTTCTACACACTGTCCCCAATTCCTGAGTGCCCTGAGGCTCTACACAGGAGAACAGTTAGAAAACTCCTGCTTGAAATGATAGAAATTTAGAGAAACAATTCAAAAAACAGATCTTAAAAGTCAGTTCACCCAGTACTTGCCTAGCAAGCACAAGGCCCTGGATTCAGTCCCCTGTAATGGGCACAAGCATACACACACACACACACACACACACACACACACACACACACACACACATGGCAGGTCCCCCATAGGGATTTTGAATAGTAAATGGCTATTATCAAAACTTTCTGAACAAAAAGAAACTGTGATTTCCATCACATTGGGAAAAATACTTGAAAGCAAATTGATGATCTCTTCTCTATTATCATACTAGACAGAGTGGGCAAAGAGCCACCCAGGGAAGGTCAGCTCACCATTCTTTACTTGCTCTTCTGCCACTGTGGTCTCCAATCTGCACAGGTAATGTCCCTTACCCTTTTCCCAGCCCCTCCACCCACTGTCACCTCTAGGCTCAATTCTGGACTCTGGGGTCAGTCTGTGCTTTCTGCCCCACACTGAGATCAGGGCTTTGCATGGATCCACTTCCACTCCTAGACCCACTAACTTTTGGATACCTGTTTCCCACGTGACCAAGTCTAGCCCAGAATCAGATGAGGGTCAAGTTTTTTTCTGTCCAGTTACAGTGTCCCTATGATGTGATGTCACTAAATAGACCTTTGGTCTTGTGTACTTGGCCTCAGTTTTTGTAGATTTTGAACTTAGTTTGAACTTAGCTGATACTGAGTTGTCCTTCCCAAAGACCTTTCCCAATCACAACCAATGGCTCACATTTATTTTATAGCTACAATAACCCTTTGATGAAATAAAAATCTCAAATGAAAGTGAAATGTGTAAAATAGATATGAATGGAGCTGTTCTGACTGGAAAAATGTGAGGACTCCCATTTTCCCAGTACCTTGCCTGGCATAGAATTGGCACTCAGCATGGCAATAATCACAGCCACCATTACAAAGCTCTAGTCCAATGCTGCCTTCTTCAAGAAGACTTCTCAGGCTCCCTCTTCCTTTGCTAAACTCTCATAGCATTTTATTTTGGATTTTTCTTTTCTTTTTTTTTTTTTTTTTTTTTTGTACCAGGGATTGAACCCAGGGATGCTTTACCACTGAACCACATCTCCAGCCCTTTAAAAACATATTTTATTCAGAGATGAGTTCTCACTGAGTTGCTTAGAGCTTTGCTAAGTTGCTGAGGCTGGTTTTGAACTCACTATCCTCCTGCCTCAGCCTCCCAAGCTACTAGATTACATCATGCACCATGGAGCCCAACTTTTGCACCATTTTTGGTGGATGTTACCATATCATGTCTCATATTTAAATTATTTTTATCTTTCTACCAGACTCTGAATTCCTGAGGGAATGCACTCAAACTCTTTTATCTCTGTATTTCCCACAGAACTTCACATGATGTCTATGGCAGGCAGACTCTAAGGTGATCCCATAATGATCCCTTCCTTCTGGTATTCAGAACCTGTATGCCCTCATATCGTCCCCTCCCCTTCACTGTGGGAAGGACTTGTAACTTGTTTTTTCTACCAGTAGAAAATGGCAAATGATGCACTTTGACTTCCATGATTATGTTACATTATAAAAGACTTTTGTATCACTTTTCATAGCTGGCTTTGAAGAGACTGTTGATGCGAATCCTGTAGTCTCAAGGAAATGACTTCTCCAACACCTGTGAGAACCTGGAGGTAGACTCTCAACCAGTGGAGTCCCTGAGATGACACTCCAGCCCTGGCCAATATTTTAATTGCAGTGCTCTGACACCTTTTGTAAAGGACCTAGCTAAGCCATGTTTAGACTCCTGGTCTAGAGAAATTTTGACATAATAAAGGATACCATTTAGATCTACTAAGGAGGTGGTAATATGATATACAGCAAAGGTCTGATATAAAATTTTAATAGTCTTGGTCTAAGAGGACAGATACCAGGTATATGATATTTAAAAATTATTTACTAATGATTTTATAAGCACTTAAGAAAATATACAAATACTATTGAAAAATCAAACATTTATATACGGCGAAAACCAACAAAATTGGTTCACAGAAGAAAAAAGGCAGATGATTACCTGGGGAAACATTTTAAAAGTTTATCTCTGCAAGCTGCATTTTCCTAATATGTAAAGAGCTGATAAATCAGTAAGAGAAAGATCCTAAATCCACTGGACACCAGGTAAAGTATAGGGAGACAATTCCCAGAAAAGGGAAAACAAATAGCTCTACAACATATGAAAAGGAGCTCAACCTCACTTAAGCAAGAAAAATCCCAACTAAAGTTTCAATGACACATTTTCCATCATACTGGGAAAAACACTTTAAAAACCGGGCCCAGTAGTGCACACATGTAATCCTACCAACTCAGGAGGCTGAGGCAGGAGGATTGAAAGTTTGAAGCCAGTTTCAGCAACTTAGTGAGGGCCCTAAGCAACTCAGCAAGACCCTATCTCTAATAAAATGTTTTTAAAAAAGGCTAAGGATGTTGCTCAGTGCCCCTAGGTTCAATTCCTGGTAACAACAACAAAAAAAAAAAAAAAAAAAAAAAAGCTTTACAAAACATAATGTACTGAATTGTTGGGGGTGGAGAACAAGCACCCTTGTCTATTGTTCATGTTGTTATAGTCTCTGTGGAAGACAAATAGCAATATTTGTTCAAATTAAGAAACAAACACTGAAGGAGCCCTAATTAGGAAGGGCTGTTGCAGCTAGCTGGAAGCCATAAGTTCCACCTGATATGTATGTGACGCACCTGTAGGCACCTGCAAAGCTGAAGGTATATAACCGGGTGAAAGCGGTCCGAGTTAGGAGAACGAATTCATTCGGTCAGTCGGGCAGTCACTCGGTCGGTCAGAAGAATCAGAGCGGCCAGAACGTAGGCAGAGCGGTTACAGAAGAGAAACCAGATAGAAGACAGATGAGAAACCAGATAGAAGAAGTAATGACTGGTCAGAGTTAGGCCGAGGCTCCAGAGGAAGACAGAAGACAGACGGAAGAAAGAAGAGAGAAGAAAGAAGCTCTAATCTTTCTCTAAGAAAAGCTCGCTTTAATCTTTCTCTCTAAAAATCTTTCTTTCCCTCTCTAAGCTCTCTAAGAAAGTAGAAGTAAAAGTAGTAAAAGCTTAACTCTGCCTCCAAGAGTTTTTCCTCCCGGTTTTCGGTACCAGGTAGCTTACAAAACACACCTTTTGATCCAACAGTTATACTTCTAAATATTTAGATGTGCACATCTTCAGCTATAGCCATATTTTTTAAAAATGACTCATTGCAATAAGTTTGTATTAACACAAGATTAGAAAAAATGCAAAGTTTTATTGATAAAAAACTACTTAAATAAATTTTGATATACGCATACAATTACATGTTCTGAAACAATTAAAACCAACATACTAGTTTGGAATACTCATTAAGCTATATTGCTACATGAAAAAGGCAAGGTTTGGAGCACTTTGTTTAATATATTATCACTTGAAAGAAATCCACACATATATGTAAATCCTTGGAATATATGTGGGAGTAACATAAAGCATGGCAGGCAGTGGTTGCCTCTGAAACTGGCGTGATTGGAGGACAGATGTAGAGAGACTCACATTCCCCAACACATCATTTTGTACTTTTTGAATTTTGTACTATGGACATGATTACCTATCTGTAAAAATTAAAGTGAAACTCATATCAAAGCAAAAATGGTTATGAACAAATATTTGAAACGAAGAGGTTAAAAAATAGAAAAAATAATAAAACATATTATTCTCAAATAATAAATAGCAAGAAAGATGCCCCAATCTGAGGTTTTTGAATAGCTAATGTGGGCTTTGGGGTGAAACAGATGAATCTTACAAGCCTCTGATAGATGAAAATTTCACAGTAGTACCTTTTTTCCCAACCAAACCCCCAGGGAAATCAGCTGAATACCTTATACAGTAATTTTAGTTTTTCATTTCCTTGTGTAAAAACACCCCAGGAGTTTTGCTGCAAAAAGGAATTCCCTGGGATTTTAAACCAGCATGGTTTAGAGAAGTTCTAACTTCAAAGTTAGCTTCCCTATGTACCTGCCCATGGGTGGCATCTTTCAAAATGAAATAATTGGAATTCGGTGGAAGTAGTGGTGGCCACACCTGGGGTTTGGTGTTGGAATAAGCAGGAAATGTGGTCTGACACCCCCGGGGCACAAAGCTGTTATAGAAAGCATTGTCAATTGAACGTGTCCTTGATCCATTTGAAATGATTTTAACATTGACTTTAATAAGGATATGCTTTGAGACCAACTATGAGGAATGATCTCATAGAAATCTCACTGGGGAATGGGGGAGCACCCTTCCCACCTTGCTGAATGGGTGAGGGTGGTGCCTGCCCCAGCCCTCTAGCCTCCCCTCCAAAACAACCCTGGGAGCCTGATGTGGAGGGGGAGTGATGGGTGAGCTCCTTATAACAAGCCTATTCTTGCCGAGCTCTCCCCCTGGCATCCTAGCTGCTGAGGCCATGCCAACCTTGTCAGCAGGTGGAATTGAGGGCTTCCACTCAGAAAACCCAGCCCCATTGTCATTTCACTGCTCTACCCTTGTCTTTTTTGGTCCTGATAACTTTTCTGGTCTCACATTTCCTCCTTCCCATGAGGGAGCACATCTTCAATTCTAATTAGAGTAAGAAGAAAACCTTAGAAAGACTTGTTGAGCAGGGCATGGTAGCGCATGCCTGTAATTCCAGCGGCTGGGGAGGCTGAGGCAGGAGGATCGCAAGTTCAAAGCCAGCCTCAGCAATAGTGAGGTGCTAAGCAACTCAGTGAGACCCTGTCTCTAAATAAAATACAAAACAGGGCTGGGGTGCTGGGGTTGTAGCTCAGTGGTAGAGCGCTTGCCTTGCATGCGTGAGGCACTGGGTTTGATCCTCAGCACCACATAAAAATAAATAAATAAAATGAAGATATTTTAAAAATTTATAAAAAAAAATAAGGCTGGGGATGTGGCTCAGTGGTGGAGTGTCCCTGAGTTCAGTCTCCGGTTCCAAAAAAAGAAAAAAAAAAAAAAAAAACCCACCAATAAAATACTTGTTGACATCCGGCAGAGAGCAAGAACGTAGGAAGAGTTGAGGTGGGGACCTAAAATGCACTTTGCTACATGTCAATCATTTTACTGAGATGGGCCCTGACTGAGCATTGGAAAATCATGTTCTAGATGCATGGGATAGGCTCAAGCTCTGGGGAGGACCCCAGAGTACCAGTTGGCCTGTTTCTGAAGTACACGGCACCTTCGGGGCTCTGTACATTCCCATTGAATAACTCTGTTCTGAACTAATTGGCCCACCTTAAAAATGACCATAATTAACTTTCAAGTTCTGGAGGGAAGTTGTAACAGAGTTTTATTTCCAGTGAGAGCCAGCCCTTGAATTTTCAGAGGATTGCTTCATCTTCTACCCTTTACCAAATTTTTGCTCAGTTCATTAGTAAATCTTCTTGGAGGAAATGAAATAAGGAGGGAAAGGAGGAAATTCACCTTTATCAAAACAGCCCTGGTACAGGATTTTGTCAGCAAGTATTTGTAACTGCTGGCTTATAAAAGCTTTCAGATTAACTCTGGATTTAATTTATCTGAGCTACATATTTCCCAGTCCCCAGTAAATGACCAGGAATTGATTCTTGGTGGTGACAAATCTGTTCACCATTGCATTTGAGTCCCTTGAGGATTATGAAAGGCATTTTAATGCTGAGGTACAAAATGGATTCTTGCCTTTCTGCTTGCAGTGATGTCTATGAACAAACACGTTGAGAGGGAAGGTTACAGGGTGGGCTCCACACAGTCTGTTCCCTGACGGTTTTGAGTCCCATTGCCAAAAAGGGCAATCACTAATTCAACGGGAATTTACCCCATCAAATTCAAGCATGGACAGCCTTATAGTATTCATGCCAGTGTTTGTGAAGAGTCTATACCTGTGATACCTGGTTTATCAGCGGTGATTAACACCTCTGGGTTCATTGTGGAGACCATGAACAAATTTAGGAGCAGATGTGATGAGTTGCTGATCAATTGAACGTGTCCTTGATCCATTTGAAATGATTTTAACATTGACTTTAATAAGGATATGCTTTGAGACCAACTATGAGGAATGATCTCATAGAAATCTCACTGGGGAATGGGGGAGCACCCTTCCCACCTTGCTGAATGGGTGAGGGTGGTGCCTTTGCCACCAAAGCACCTTTGCCCTTGGTCAGGTCTCCTTAGGCTGCTTAATTGCCATCAACGAACTTCTCTTTCTCATGCCAGGTACCACTTGCATCCTCTTGGCACTGGATCATGCTTACTGGTGTTTGTTCTAACATTTCCCAGCATCAGTTTGGAACTGAAGAAAGCGTCAAGGCTCCAAAGTGTGCTTTCCTTCTGATGCCCCCCATGTACTGTATTGATAATTGTAGGTTTCCCTTACCCCACTACCTCTGGACTTCTCTTTATTGTTTAGATCAGTGGAGTAACTTTTGTTTTCTTAAAATACTCAGGCAGTGAATACTTTTTCTTTTAGCAAATCCCCAAGTAGCTCCATGATCCTTGGCAGTATTGAGTCATTCCTAATCTTTGAAGCATGGTGTGCCCTCGAGCTCTGATATTTGTACCCAAGGTGCCTTCCTTTGCCCCAGGACTCCTCCCTCCTGACTCATGTATCACCTCCAAATCTGCATGATACAATTTTCTTCATTCTCTTGTAAACTGGAAGAGTTTTCCTATTAGCAGCTTGAGCTCTTCCCAAAACCCCACTTACTGGGCCCACCACAAATTCCTATAAACCCATCTAGCATCACAAATTGACAATCTCAATGTACATCTGTTGGGTATGAGTTATGCCATTGAGATAGAACAAACACGATTGTATCTTTCCACCATGTCAGAATTTGTTGAATAACAATAAATTTGCAGGCTATACTACTTCCAGCAATGGCAGTTCATTAAATACGCATGGGTCACCTGACTTCAACAAGGATATGCTTTGAGACCAACTATGAGGAATGATCTCATAGAAATCTCACTGGGGAATGGGGAAGCACCCTTTAACATTGGTTGTCATAAGTTGGGCAAACACAAATTCTTTTACTTCAATCGTAATTTCTAAATCTATAACACTCAAGTCACACTTCACACAATGATGTAGATAAGTCACAGACCAAGAAAGCATTAAGATGGCTACATGGTTACAGATGTTATACCAAGAGCACAGGCAGAGAGAGATGAATTCAGAATCAAAGAGTCACTGTACGTGGACAGATAAGGATTTTAACACTCATATTTCACAGAATTGTCAAAGCAAAGGGTCTGGAAGGATGGCAGTTTCAGTTTCAACCTGTCAGCTTGGAGTGTCAGCTCAAGGTGTCAGCTTAGAGTGGGCTGTGCATGGTGTCAAGGGTAGGAGAAACCGTGCTGTGCTGAAGCCCAGTGGGACAGGAAATCAGATGTTTGTTGCTGTGGTAATTTTCCAGGGCAAGGCTTGTGACAAGTGACTAGGTGATGAGGTCAGGGTGCCCTCACGTCTAGTCTTGGGGTGTTTCAGTTTTTTGGGTCTTAGGTGTGGGAGTTCTGTCTGGTGAGGTCTATAATCTCCCATGTCTGGTGTTCCTGATATGATTTGGGATGTCTACGTGTCTAGGTACTCCTTGATTTAGTTGGATAAGTTAGTACATAAAAGTTATTTAAAATCAATCTGTGCCTTATGGTTGTGCTGGGCAGATGATAGTTGTTTGCTTGTACAAACAAGGTGTGGATTCATTCTACCTTGGCACATGTAGTACTCAAAATAGAGTAGCTCATGGCAAACTACTGCTTTTCAAAAAGGAGTAACTCAGGTTTAAGCACAGCCTGAAAACTGCTGTTCTATACATAATGGAGTAACTCTGAGCAGGGCAAAGCCTACTCTCCACAGCATCCTTGCCCTGTAAAGCCACATTCAGTGCATTTGCCACTTGGAACATGGCCCCTTTCTGGATCTCGCTTTGGTGCTCATCATCATGAGCCACTGGAAGCAATGGATTGGGGAACTTCCTAGTGGAGAAGGGTGGTGGCTTTCTCCATACCCAGGCACAACAAGATGAAACCAAAGTGGCTATGTCCCACACTTCAGTCCCACTAGAATTCTTGCTCCATTAACTGTAGGTAGCCAACATTAAAAATTTGAGAAAGAGGCAGCAATTTTGTCAGGTCCATTTTCTGCAAGTCTGTTTCAATTAATTTGTTATATAGTCTTTCTTTCAAAAAGGCACAAAGATAACACAGAAGGGCGCAGAGCTTTTCCAAAGGTGCAAAGATGGGGACAGTGCAAGGCAAGGTACAAGAAAGAAAGATAAAATTTACCTTAGACCTTCACACCCCAAAATAGAGAAAGCTGTAGATACAGATTTTATGCCAGTGTGTGTATGCGCGCGCGCATGTGTGCGTGAGAGTACACACACAGAATGTGATTCGTGACTCCAAAGAAATGCAGCAGATTGTTAGATGTGGTTTTTGGAATCTTTCTTCATTTCATTAATAACTCAGTCTGTACATATGTGAATCTTAGGCATATAAGTATACATGTGCCCATCCACACACGCTCACAAGATCCAAAGTGCTAACATCAGAGAGATTGCACAGAGATGGTGACGAGTGAGCTCTGAGATTTGTGTTGTATATGTTTACATCAAGATTTTGAATTCAGGGACCTGCTGTTTTCATTGTCACTGCTGCTCCCTGCACAGCCTGTTTGGAAATGTTACAGGCCCTGAGAGACCAGCTCCCTCATGAATAGGCAATTAGATGCCTCCTCCCTCCAGGCTGCAAGAGATGCTGCTCCCCTCCTAGAATTTTCTCTACTTTTAGAAAACGTGTGCTTAACTTGTAAATGTAGTTTCCAGTGCTGGTAAGAATATTTTCGTTTTGAATAACAATCACGTTCTTCTCCACAGCATGAGGCCTCTGCTGAGGAATAGGGAGCCCTGCCCATCCAGAATGCTCTTGCGGGGTTCAGTGGCGTCTGCCTCAGAATCTTTCTTTATAAACACAGCGCTGTACAACCATCTCCTACAGTACATAGTAAACATAATTGTTTTCACATTAAGAAGAATAAAACAAACACAGGCTCAGTTTTTGCAGCATGGAGAGAGACTATGATGCACAGGCTGCTTGGTGCCCCCCGCTGTCCTTCTCACCAGCTGGGGGAACTTGAATGAGCTGCTTTCCCTCTCTGTGCCTCAGTTTCTCCCTCTGATTGGTGAACTTCATTATGATTGTTGGGCAGATTAAATGAGGTAAATAAGTAATCAAAAACCGCATAGAATGCTCTCTGATGCATATAAGCTTTTGGTCTCGTTGTGGCTGCTGCTGCTTTTGTAGAAGAGGAGGTTAACAGGAAATGGGCCCTCTACCTACAATTTTAACATAAATTTAAGTATATTCACTCCTCAGAAAAAAGAATAGTACTTTTTCTCCAGATCTTGGCCTTGACCTCTTTTTTCTAGCCAGTTGCTAGTATTTTTTTTAAATGGGAATTGAGCCCCTTATAAGAAAATCCAATTTAAGAAAGTCAACCCTCAACCTTGCTTAAAACCCTGTGCCAGCTCCCTATCATCTATAGAAAAAAATTTCAAACTCCTCAGCAAGATATAAAAGGCTATTTGCAATGTAGCTCTCTCTGACTTCTCTCTCCTCATCCCATTGCACACCTCTATGTATTTTACACAGCAGCAATACTGAACTGGCCATGGAATGCCACTGTACTTCAAGTCCCTTGGCTTTGCAAATGCAAATGCATGAAATATTAGCTACCCCCTCCCTTTGCTTTCTGGGACAACTTTACCTGACTTCTCTGGTGCCCAGTCTTCTCTCACATTCATGCCTCCACCCTCTAGCCTTGTTGAAATTTTAGTGTCCTACTTATTAACTGGTGTCGCAATGTATTTGCTTAGAATGCATTGTTTACAGGTTTGTCTTCTGGATTTGCCTATGACTTCCTTGTGGGCATGGACTATGTTTTATTCATTTAGTTATTCTAGTACTGAACAAACAATACAGTCCCAGTGACTCAAAAAGAAGTTTCATGGTTATATTGAAATAGGAGTGAATATTTATACTATTAAAACAAATAGTACAGAGTTTTTTTTGTTGATTTTTTTTCCTTTACATTAGTGAGTCCAGCCATTATATTTAAAATATTTTTTAGAACAAGGTACATTTATATAAATGAAGTATAGCTAGCAGTAGAATATAGTCTCTAAGAAAATGTGCAGAATCTTAAAGGACTGTGGCAGTTATTTTGATGTGAGGATAAGTAAGAAGGTGTTCAGTTTTAAAATTTGATTAGAAGGGAAATCACAGAACCATTAAGAGGATTTGAGAGACCCAGCAGAGGAAGTATTCCTATTGGGAATATTGTGAATTTGGTGGGGCCCATAATGATTTCCAGAACCTCCAAATAGATTGGGAAGTTAGGAGAGAGGTCAGAGTTAGAGTTGAACACTTCTAATAATCCTTACATCAGGGAATAGATGTATCGAGGAAAGAAAGGTAGAAAGAGAAGAAAATTGTGTTAAGAACCTTAAGTAACATCTACATTTAAGAAAGTAAAGGGAAAGGGGAAAGGAAAGGAAAAGAAAGTAAAGGCAAAGAGAACAGTGGTAATAACAAAAACAGGATGGGTAGTGTGATACCACCGGTTTAAGGAAGACATGTTGAGAAGCTTCAATTGCTCCTGGAGAGGAGCTTAGGTTCATTTACTGCCTGACACATAGTTTAAAACAAATATGGGTCTCTTTAGCTCTTTGGAGCTCATATTCCATGGTAATTATTTGTTTCCTTGTCTGTCTGTCTAGACGGGGAACTCCTCCCAAATAGAAATGTGTCTTCCTCTTCTTTTTCTAACACTTAGCAGCACACCTGGGATACAGCTAGGGCCCAACAATTGCTTGTTGAATGAATTAGTAAACAAAGGAGGCAACAGGGAAGACAAAGACAAGGAAAGGCCCATTGTACTTGAGGAAGAGGTACAGCTCCTGACATTGAAGAATGGAGCATCTGAATAATTTTTTGCTCTCGAGAAAGGAAGTAAAGGAGTCTGTGAAAAGGTGATTCAAAAGTGAGCCCAGAAAAAAATCAGAGTCCTCCACTATGGTGTGAAATTCATCATCTAGATTTTTATAGTTTTAAGCCTTGCAATTTGTAAGGTATTGCACTAAAATCATCTAGGAAGTCAAGAGTTTTGTAACATTCCAGCTGCCTAAACTCAACCAGCCACAAGATTAATGACATTGCTAGGCACATCCAGGGCCTTTTATTTCCCAAGCACTTTATAAACATTGAGTAATCTCACAATACCCTTGTGAGATATTATCATGTTCATTTTCCATATGGTTAACTGAGCCAAGGAGGTTAAATGACTTACTCAGAGGCCACACTGGAAGTCAATGACATAAAACGTTCAGAAGCAAGGGGCTCCCAGGTCCCACACCTCACCATAGATTGCTGAACCGAATCTCACTCTTTGCACTGCTAAGAAGGCTGACTGACAGCCAGTGCTGTAATAGATGGTACTTTACAGCTGAGATAAGTAAGGGTTAGCATGCTGTCTCTCACAGGTCAGGCCTGTTCCCTGGAAAGAGAGAAAGCAATGTTCTGTAGGACCATGTGATGTAAGAAGTGCCTGGGTTTCACCAGAAATGGATGAAATTTCCTCTAGGGATTTGCAAAGTCCTTTACCAAGATAGGAATTGGGATGGGGGAGGAGAAAGGCAAACATATGGAATTTCTTTTGATGAACATTTATAATCTGAACACTGACGCCCTCTTTCCTTTTTGAAAATAGTTGCATCATTCTTTGCTATTAAGTTTTGATTTTAATTACCTGTATTTATTTATTTGTTATAATTAGTTATACATGACAGTAGAATGCATTTTGACACATCATACGAAAATGAAGTATAATTTCTCATTCTTCTGGTTGCACATGATATAGAGTCACACTGGTCGTGTAATCATTTATGCACACAGGATAATAATGTCCAATTCATTCTACTACCCTTCCTATCTCCATATTCCCTCCCCTCCCTTCACTTCCTTCTCTCTAATCCAAAGTACCTCTATTCATTTCTAATCCCCAACCCCTTATTGCAAATTAGCATCCCCATATCAGAGAAAACATTTGATCTTTGGTTCTTTGGGATTGACTTATTTTACTTAGCATGATATTCTCCAGCTCCATCCATTTACTGGCAAATGCCATAATTTTATTCTTCTTTAAGGCTGTGTATATATACATTGTGTATATATACTGCAATTTTTTTATCCATTCATCTTTTGAAGGGCACCTAGGTTGGTTCCATAGTTTAGCCATTATGAATTGAGTTGCTATAAACATTGATGTGGCTGTGTCACTGTAGTATGCTGATTTTAAGTTCTTTGGGCATGATCTAAGCAGTGGGATAACTGGGTCATTTAATTGTCTTTTATACTTTCCATTTCTTGATATTTCTCAACCTGATGCTTTTTTTGGTCTAAAAACTACCAAAATACTGTCATAGAATCAACTCTTATGTGCAAGCTTCTGATGAATTGGTAAGGTGAAGTTTGACAGTACTTGTCATTGAGAAGCTAAGTTGGGATGTATATATTTTATTTGCAATTATGTATTTGTAGACAAGTCTTAAAATTTCTTCTTTGAACTTTAAATTTCTACAAATGAAAATAGGGGTACAGAGTGAATGCTGTTGGTAACTTGCAAGGATCTTTCTGTGCTTCCTATATGGGAGTTCAAACACCCAATGACTTCTGTGGTAAGCACGGGTGACATTTTGCCTGTGGGTTCTCTGACTGCAGGAACACGGTCCGCCTGTGCAGGGGCAGGTTAGAAGCCAGGGGGAGCTAGTGTGCTGAGAGTAGACTTGACCAAGGACTATGGGAGCTCAGCTTTTCTACCTCTTGGGTGGGTTCAAGGCAGCCTCCCAGAGTCCTTAGCAAGACAACATCTCAGTTGACCTGCAGCAGTAACTTGTCTGGTAATATATGCCCTGTATTAACTTCCCTTCTCTCCCCATCTCATTCCCCCCTCCCCACTCTCCTAATAGAGCTTCTTGAGATTTTCATTTAACAAACCACTTGTACCCAAATCCCTGTGTAGGGCCTTCTGCTAGGTCAGTCTCAGCTAAGGCCATTAAAAGGTTTATAAGGATAACAAAGGATAATGAGGCTTTGAAGTTCTGATAATAATCAACTTACAAAGCACTTAATCACAAGATTCTTATAATCATTTGTGAGTTAGGATGCCTATTATTATTATCCCAATTTAACATTGAAGCTATCAGTAACTCAGTAGGATTAAATGCTAAGGCATTTAATTCAAGAGCCAAAGTTATGGAGTAGTGCCTTTGGCCTATAATTTAGACCTCTGTTTCTAAAACTCCATCTGTTTTTACCTCTTCACTGTGTGTTGCTAGTCAAGAAGAGTTATACAATGATGACTTCTGCATCTCTCTCTCTCTCTCTCTCTCTCTCTCTCTCTCTCTCTTTGGAACTGGGGATCAAACCCAGAGCCTTTGCAAAGGTGAGGCAAATGCTTTGCCACTGAGCTACATCCCAGCTCTACAATGATAACTTCTAATGCTTCTGCAAAATGTAGACATCATTAGTATAGTTGAATAGCTATTTAACCTCTGCCTACATGTTAAATGTTATTGTAATACATCAAATACATATACATTCTAACTTTGATTACTACCATTGTGTTTTAAGGTAAACTAAACATTTAGACCTAAATTATATCTTGATTCTCTTTAGAGAACTATTAAACATCATCAAAATCAGTTTTTCTTCAAACATTGTTTATAAATTACTTGTTATTATTTATGTATTTTTTCAAGTAGTATTTCCATGGAGTTACAGGAGATCTTAAAACATAGAGATGCTGAAATCTTACACATAGCATCTCTGACAGATGGTCATCCAGCTCTGTTGTCATGTTTCTTACAATGGGGAGATGACTCTTACACATGGGAACTCATTTCGTTGTTGAAAAGTTGTGGTTGTTGAAAATGTTTTCCTATCATTGATCACAGTGGATTTCTGGTAACTTCCCTCCCATTAGTCTGGTTGAAACAAACAGAACAAGTTTAATCATGTGTCTTGGCGTGGGCCTCTTTCTTTATGGTTATTACCTTTTCCTGTGTTAGCTTCTGTATGGGACCTTGCTCGGAGTAGGCGTGGTGAGGCTAGGACCTCTAATACTGAACTAGTTCTTTACTTTTTTATTGTGATATTCTTACAGGTGATGCTTTGGTTCCTGTGGATTGGACCCAGCATTACTGGCACCTTTTAGTATTTTGGCTCATGTATTATACTATCATTTATCATTTCTCTTTAGGTTTCTTTAAACCATAAGTATATTAGTTGACCTTTGACTGTGAGTTTCCACCTGCTTTTCTCTTAGTTCCAGATAATTTGTTACCCTCCTTTGGTTTTAAAATTTTATGTATTTATCAAACCCACAATTTATGCTTAGTTTTTGTCTTTGAAGCACATCTTTATGGGTCTTATTTCTCCTTGCAGTTGCAATTTGGGGGGATTAGTTCCCTGGAAGAAAGTGTAAATCACTCTTACTTCTCCGTATTTATTCCCTAGATATCCTATTTGGTACAAGTCTTGGCTGTGTCCCCCAACCTTTTCCTCTTCCCCACAGTCTTCTTTCTTTGGCAATTCCAGAATACAAAAAAACCAGATTTTCTAGCATGCAGGAGCCCTGTTTGGGGATTGACTTGAATTGCAGTTGACTATGAGCCGTGGAGATTTGGGCATTGTCGCCTCCCGTAGTCTCACGGGACTTGTTGCGGGATCTCAAGTGACTTGGCCGAAATTGCTGATCGGGTCAGCGCCATTTTAGTGGTGTGTTTGGCGTGTGTTAGTCGTTCTTAGAACCAGAGAGAAAAATTATCAGAATAAAAAGCTGTTTGTCTCCAGTTTGCTTCTGAAGTTTTTCCCGCGGCTCCGTTGCTCCAAGCGCTTCAGGCGGCAACAGGTGGTGGCCCGTACGGGGAACTTCGGAGCGGACAGGTAAGAACTGAAAGGTCTCTAAAGATGGGTTCGAATATAACTGAATCCCAAGTGATAGAGGCTATGCAAAGACTCCTTGATATACTTGACTCTGTTCTCAGTGAGGAGTATATAGAAAAAAGTGAAAGTGATCAAAAAAGTGTAGCTTCCACTGGGCCGACTGAGACCAGTAAAGAGAGTATTAGAAGAGTCCCAAAAATGACAAAAATCCAAGCTATTAAAGCTATTCGGGAGTTATTGGTGATAGCTGAAGGATACTTGCTCTTACTGGAACCTGGGCCTCAGGATATTGCTGTCAGTGAAATTAGCAGTGGTGAGGAATCTAGTAAAAGTGATCCTGAGAAAATGAGGAAAAAGAAACTAAAAAAGACCGAGAAAAAGGACGGTCAGGTAGAGGAACCACTTGCGTCCTCTACTCCCCATGGGTGGAATCCATTACAGAAAATATGAAGGGTATTACTAGGCATTTGCATACCCTAGAAACAGAAATAAAAAGTCTTTCTGATCACTTATGCGCTCTCGAGGACAACTCACAGATACATTGGGAACCGCCAGCATTTGAAAAGAAAAATGGACAGAGTGTCCATCAGTCAGTAGATTTCAAAACAATAAAAAATCTCAAAGAGGCAGTAATGACTTATGGGCCCCAAGCTCCTTTCACGTTGAGTATGCTGGAGTCCCTTAACACCTTTAGCTTAACCCCCTCAGACTGGAAAAGTCTATGTAAAGCAACATTAAGCGGGGGGGCAATTCTTGGTTTGGCGATCGCAATTCCAAGAACTTTGTATAGAAACGGCTAAAAGAAACGCGGCTGCAGGGTTTGAAAACTATAATATAGACATGCTCACAGGAGAAGGGCAATTCGCAGACTTACAGGCTCAAACAGATTATGACCCAGATGTATATACTCAGATAAACACAGCTGCCTTAGAGGCATGGAAAACTGTACAAGGACCTGGGGATCTACAAGGTAGCTTGTCAAAAGTGATTCAAGGACCTAATGAGCCGTATGCTGACTTTGCTGATCGACTTTTGAGAACTGCAGGTAGTGTGTTTGCAGATGTTGACCAAGCTATGCCATTAGTTGTTCAATTAGCTTATGAAAATGCAAATAAATGGTGCCAAGCAGCCATCAGGCCATGGAGAACTAAAAAGGATCTTTCCGTATATATACAACTATGTAAAGATATAAATGACGCCTTTGTCACAGGAAATGTGATTGCAGCCTCAATGAGAGGTGCTTCCTCTCGAAATTTCACAAAGGCTAAACGTAGATATTATAATCAATCAGGATATTCCAGGCAAAATTATCATAATCAATCAGGCAATTCTAGGCAAAATCCCAAAAGAGAAATAAGACCAAGCTCATACCGTGCCCCAGGCCGCTGCCCCAGGTGTAAAAAGGGAAATCATTGGGCCAATAAATGCCATTCAAAATTTGACATCCATGGAAATCCTTTGTTCAGGAATTCAAAAAACGGGGCACGGGGCCCAATACCCCGGGGCCCACAAATGTACGGGGCATTGCAGAAGGAGTATCCTCAAGCATCCACTCAGATGCTTCCCCGACACAATCCCTACTACCCATCCACTCCCCTCGCCAGAGGAACAAGAGGAAATGCAGGATTAGACCTCTGTTCCACCGCCCGAATAGTGTTAACACCTGAAATGGGGGTTCAACTGATTCCCACAGGAGTCAGGGGACCTCTTCCCTCAGGGACTGTAGGACTTATTATCGGGCGTAGTCCTAAAAGCTTATTAGGTTTGCAAGTGACCCCAGGTGTAATAAACTCAGACTACAAAGGGGAAATAAAAATAATGCTTAGCTCACCCCAAAGTATAAGTTCTGTTAATCAAGGAGATAGAATTGCTCAGTTGCTTCTCCTTCCCAATTTACATAATTCATTTAAAATGGGTATGCCTCAAGAAGGGAACAATAGAGGATTTTGTTCCACTGACTCAAGTCCCATGGCTTGCTGGGTTCGAGACTGTTCAAGGAGGCCTATGTGTAAAATAAAAATCCAAGGAATAGAAATGGAGGGATTAATAGATACTGGAGCTGACTCTTCCATTATTAATTTACGCCAATGGCCCAAGCACTGGCCTCTGCAAAAAGCTTCAACCAGTTTAAGAGGCTTGGGATATAATAACCTCCCAGATAAAAGTGCAGTAATTTTAAAATGGGAGGATGATGAAGGCCATAAAGGAACATTTCAGCCTTATGTTTTACCTAATCTACCGGTTACTTTATGGGGAAGAGATATTTTGCAACAAATGGGAGTACACCTTGCAACCAAGCCTGCAGATGTTAAATGTGAAAACCTACAGGGTAATCTTAACCCTAAAAGAACTCATTATCAAAAAGTACAGAGTAATCTTAACCCTAAAAGTAATCATTATCATAAAGGAAAAAGATATTTTTTTTCGGGGCCACTGAGAAAATAATTTTGAAAATACCATGGCTTTCTGATAAGCCAGTGTGGGTCCCTCAGTGGCCCCTATCTAAAGAGAAATTACAAGCGGCCCACCTACTAGTTCAGGAACAATTAGAAGCAGGTCATATAGAACCTTCCACCTCTCCCTGGAATTCCCCCATATTTGTGATCAAGAAAAAGTCAGGAAAATGGCGATTGTTACATGATCTTAGACAAATCAATAAAACCATGCAAGTTATGGGCCCTACTCAACCTGGACTTCCTAGTCCCGTAGCTATTCCAAAAAATTTCCATCTTATTACTCTTGATATAAAGGATTGCTTCTTTTCTATTCCCCTACATCCTCTGGATGCCCCCAGATTTGCTTTTTCCATTCCTTCTATGAACAATAATGGCCCTGATCAGAGATATCAATGGAAGGTTTTACCACAGGGAATGGCTAATAGCCCCACCATATGCCAAATATATGTGGACAAGGCTATCCAACCCATTAAAAATAAATATCCAAACCTCATGTGTCTACATTACATGGATGATATTTTATTGGCCCACCCTAATCAAAAAATCTTATTTAATATACTCAGTGATGTGGTAGAAAATTTAAAAAAATATGGATTATATATAGCAGAAGAAAAAGTTCAAACCAGATCTCCCATATTATATTTAGGATTTAAAATCATGGATACTTTTGTTAGACCCCCCAAAATTTTAATAAATAAAGAACATTTGACCACCCTCAATGATTTCCAAAAACT
This sequence comes from Tamias sibiricus, assembly GCA_025594165.1. Classification (NCBI taxonomy): domain Eukaryota; kingdom Metazoa; phylum Chordata; class Mammalia; order Rodentia; family Sciuridae; genus Tamias; species Tamias sibiricus. The sequence goes on from CM046666.1 coordinate 74,543,739, forward strand.
ACTGGGAGACATTAATTGGCTTCGCCCTACACTAAATCTCACTACTGGCCAACTAAAACCTTTATTTGACATCCTTCGTGGAGATCCTGATCCATCTTCACCACGAACATTGACTCCTGATGCTAGGAAAGCTTTAAAGTTAGTAGAAAAAGCCATCGAAGGAGCTCATTGTGATAGATTTGATTTAACTCAACCGCTGATGTTGATTATTATTTCTTCACAATATACACCCACAGGAGTATTTTGGCAACAAGGGCCTTTATTATGGATACATTTGCCCGTCTCTCCTAAAAGTATAATTGAATCTTATACCTCCATGGTGGCTAAACTTATTCTTCAAGGACTTAAGACTTCTACTAAAATATTTGGCATTCACCCTGCTACTAGTATTACTCCCTATTCATCATCACAGATTGAATATTTATGCTTCAATGATAATGATTGGGCTATAGCTAAATGCTCTACTTCTGTAAATTTTGATAATCATCTTCCTAAGTCCCCTATATTATCTTTTTGTATTAATCATCCTATTATATTTCCACAGGTAATAAAAAATCAACCTATTCCTAAGGCATTTAATGTATTTACAGATGGGTCCTCAAATGGTACTGCTACAGTAGTCACTAAAAAAGAAAATATGACTTACATAACTGCACACAAATCAGCTCAACTAGTGGAATTGGAAGCTGTGGTAAGAGCTCTGGAAAATTTTAGGGACCAACCCGTAAACATTTTTTCAGATAGCCACTATATTGTACAAGCCGTCCCAAAATTAGAGTTAGCAGGACCAATAGCACCTCATACTCCAGCCTTTAAATTGTTTTATCAAATACAAAAACTTTTGTGGGCAAGAAAAGAACCTCTATTTGTAGGCCATATTAGAGCACATACTAATTTGCCTGGTCCCCTCCATGAAGGTAATCAAAAGGCTGATGAACTTACAAAAACAATATTTATACTTTCAGTGCTCCAACAAGCTACTTTATTTCACTCCCAGTTTCATGTCAACAGCACCACCTTGCAACGTAGGTTTAAAATCACAAAGGAGCAAGCCAGAACAATTGTAAAAGATTGTAAATCTTGTATGACACATTTGCCCAATCCTCATTTCGGAGTTAACCCTAGAGGATTAATGCCCAATCATTTGTGGCAGATGGATGTTACTCATGAGCCAAGTTTTGGAAAATTGCGATTTATTCATGTTACCATAGATACATGCTCAGGCATGATTTTTGCTTCCTTACATTCTGGAGAAAAAGTTAAAGATGTTACATCTCATTGTTTGCAAGCTTTTGCTGCATTGGGCATCCCCAAAATGCTTAAAACAGATAATGGCCCCGCATATACGTCCTTATCTTTCAAACAGTTTTGTGCAAAATTCAATATATCCCATAAAACAGGCATCCCATACAATCCTCAGGGTCAGGGCATTATTGAAAGAGCAAACCGAACACTGAAAATTATGTTATTAAAACAAAAAGAAGGATATTGGAAAAGTCCTAAGGACAGATTGGCAGTTGCCCTGTTTACCTTAAATTTTTAAACTTTAGACTCTAATGGTTATTCTGCTGGAGACAGACATTGGAATCCACACCAACAACATAAACCCTTGGTTTACTGGAAGGATGTTCTTTCAGGTACATGGAAGGGTCCAGATCCAGTATTAATTTGGGGAAGAGGATCTGTTTGTGTTTTTCCAAAAGACGAATCCTCTCCAATATGGATACCATCTAGATTAATAAAACAGGTACCACATCAAAATGATCAAGATGAAGTTATTGAAGAATCAAGATTAATAAAAAAGGTACAAAATCAAGAGGACCAAGATGAAGGTATAGAATGATTCCCTCAAAAGAGTCCTTCAAAATATTTCACAACTTAAGTGTCATTCCTCCCGGCCGGGACGAGGAGATCTCTCTTTAGTGTGCACACAATTGTATTTTTTTTTCCTTTTTATACATGTCTTTATGTCTGTACATTTGTCTACATTTCATGTTAATGTGACGTCACAAATATATGTTTGTATGTTTGTTCGTCTGTCCAGTGTGACGTCACAAAGAACAAAGCGCTTATGAAAAAAGAAAAAAAAAATATATATATGGATCCAAATAACTTTAATTCATTTTAGGTTAAGAGTATTCAATTTAAGTAAATAATTTTATAAATGAAGGTACTTTCAATTTTGATTTATAGGTGTCCCTGGGACTTCTCTTTAGCAAACAATATGACTAGTGCTATATAACCTGATATTTTGGTGTTTTGACATAAGATTGTTTATTTGTTATTAACTTCATTTGTTTAATAGCTCATTAATTTCAATTATCTCAACAGGTAAAAGATTGCTCTGTATACAGAGACTCAAGGGTTCCAGCTAACAAATTATTTCTCTAAAGTGCCTTTACCTTTTCTTTAATCTATCTTTAATGCAGTAATTACCCTCAGTCTTTCTTTGTTTTGTTCTAAATATGACATTTTTCCAACTTATGTTTGTAGAAGCTCAACCAGCGATGTATGTGAACAAAAATCAACTTTAATTTTCTAATCTAATTATTCTATTTTGTAGTTTGACAACTCGCCTCTTGACTCAGTGCTGCAATAGCACTGCCTTTCCTTTAATAATTGATGCTTGAGTTTCTAGGTAGCGGGCCCTGAAGATTTGCCGGTGGCATTGTCTAAACATAAAAAAGACGTCTGCTGTTACAGCTGCAGGGATCGCGGCCGCCGCAAGCATCCCTGCTGCTCAAGCATCAAACAACCTCACCAACAGTGTGGCCTCTGCTCTACATGCATGGGGCCTCCTACATCAACATGTTATAACAAATGGACATTTTGATCTTTCATTGTTTGGGACTTTACGGGACAATGCCTTGCGGGTATTTGTCTAGAGAATTCAGTGTGTTACTTGATGGAACTTAGGGCAGCTGATTTGTTTAAACAATTTGATATGCTATGCAATTTGGCTCATCACCAAAAGGCTTGTCGCCTTAAAGCCGCAACATCTCCTCACAATTGGACGGCTGTTAGTCATCGTATATAGTCGATCCTAAAGGGCTCCATTGGATGGCTGGTTAGCCAATGACGGGTAAGATCCCCAGAGGGGGACAACCTAAGACAGGCACAGTCGCACGGGACAGTCTCATGTGGCCGACATATCAACCTAAGACAGGAGTCAAGGGCACAGCCTTGATTATCCGATGACGGGTAAGAATGTTGGTTGCACATAGACGTCCTAGAGCATTACCTCTTTTAAAACAAAAAGGGGGAAATGCAGGAGCCCTGTTTGGGGATTGACTTGAATTGCGGTTGACTATGAGCCGTGGAGATTTGGGCATTGTCGCCTCCCGTAGTCTCACGGGACTTGTTGCGGGATCTCAAGTGACTTGGCCGAAATTGCTGATCGGGTCAGCGCCATTTTAGTGGTGTGTTTGGCGTGTGTTAGTCGTTCTTAGAACCAGAGAGAAAAGTTATCAGAATAAAAAGCTGTTTGTCTCCAGTTTGCTTCTGAAGTTTTTCCCGCGGCTCCGTTGCTCCAAGCGCTTCAGGCGGCAACACTAGCAAACATGTGTTTTAAACTTGGCCTTTACCACTGTATATCTCTCCTTAGGTTGCTGTAAAAAATTATCATAAACTGGTTGGCATCAAACAATAGAAGTTTGTCCTTTCACAGTTTTGGAGGTCAGAAGTTTGAGACTAAGGTAATAGCAGGCTGCAATCTGACCTGCGGCTCTGGGAGACATCCATCCTTGTTTCCTCCATCTTCTGGTGCTGCTGGTGTTCCTTGGCTGTGTCTGTGTCTCTCATTGTTCTGTCTTCATATCACCTTCTCTTCTCTGTGTGTGTTTTCCAAGATCTTGAAGGCTTTCTCTCATAGGGACAATTGTGATAGCCTTGGGGCCTACCATGATCAACTAGGATTGTAGCCTCACCTCAAAATCCCTAACTAGTCACATCTGCAAAGACCTTTTTTCCAAATAAGGTAATATTCACAGGTTCATGGGATTAGAACCTGATACTTCTGGTGGCCACCACTCTGCCCATTTTAACTTCTTATTACTTTAATTTTAAGCAAGTCTATGAGCCTTATTTTTTTTTCACTTACAATTTGGAACCAACAATTAGTATAAGACAGTATTGTTTTGAAGTTTAAATTATATATACACATACATTTTGTAGTTCAAATATATATAATTGTTTTGAAGTTTAATTATGCATATATATTAAGTGCTCAATAAATTTTAGTTACCTATTCTGCCTTCTAAACTCAAGTTTTAGGTATGTTATTCAGGAGAAGACTCTTAATCTTTCCTAACTTTAGTATTCTGAATTTTTATAATTAGGGATTAAAACACTTATAATGTCTTTAAAATCAAATGGAATAATATATGTGGAAGTGCTTTGTCAGTCATTGCTTGCTATAAAATAAGTTGCTACTGTCTCAACAGTAATATTAGTTTATGTTAAAGAGTGGCCAAGGATAAGTCCCAGATATTTCAGTGAACTGCAGTCTAGTCAATGCTCTTCTAGTCTATATTTATGTAATTGATATTTTAAAAAAATAAAATATAGGATTCTATATCCTGCTAAATTTTATTTTGTTGAGTTTAGCCCAGCATCCCGTCTGTCAAGGTTATGTTGAATTTGTATTTGGAGTTATTATGTTATCCTTTAAAGCGTTGGGGATATTCTGGCTGGCACATGTTACACTACAGTTCCTAGAACATTCAAAGAAGAGTCAGAGTTCTCAGTTCCTATCATCACCATGCCCACTTCACCTCCTTTTGCCTCCTCACTTTCCTTAACTTTAGAAAGTCATAGAAAATCCCATTTAATTTTATTTATGATTGAATATATGCTTTAGAGAACTAAGTGCTCTCACTTACCAAAATTTTCTAAGTTCAAGGCTCTATATAAAGTGCTTGAAATAAAAACTACAAATAAAACAATAAAAAGGTATATGCTTATCCAGGGCCAAGTCAATTAGAAAATTGTCTTTCTTTTTTCTAATGGAAGATTAAAAAGGTATTTGTCCGTGTCAAATTGTCAGGATTTCATCATGTGTTGAATATATCATGGGTCTGTAATGTTTCAAAATTCCTATTTGTTACAACACTTGATTTAAATAGCATTTGGGTACTTTCAATACTATCCTTCTAATGATCACATCTACAACCCAGACACACACTCACAAACAACACATACATGTAGATAAATGTGCAGAACCTATTTAATACTGCATATTTAGCAAGAATGAATTTATAGCTCAGGGGTGAAGAGTCTAAACTCCCATCACAGCTCATCACATTTATATGGCAACAGAAACTACAGTGCATCAAACTGACCCGCAGGTCTGGAAGCATTACAGTTTATTAGACAACGCTTTTACGATATCCTCATTTGCAGAGATGTTTCCATCAGAGCAATAACAAAATGTCCTCTGAACCAAGAAAATGGGAATAGCTATGGGCTTGTCAATCTTTGTTCTTTCATATGTAGCATTTCACAATTTTGTTATCTACTGCAGAACCTTACCAATGCTTGAGTCTGATGAATACCTTTCAACTCCGATTAAGGTCAAACTCAGCACTCTGTACCTTGTCAACTGTTACATTCATGAAGAGCAATAGATCACCTTTGAAACCTTTGAGAATAAGTAAGATGGTGGCTAGATAAAGGTTATTGTGCAGCAGTTGAATATTTAATGGAATCTACTGGCAATTTGAAATAATGTGACATTATAATATGTTCAACTTTTTTTCCTTCCAGAAATGTACACAAAGACTGAGGATACAGTTGCAGAGTTGTAATTACTGCACTTGAAATTCATATGTATGCATATGAAAGGAAAGAGATTTTCTCCCCCTGAAGAAAACCATTTTTGCCAATCACTCTGTATCAGACTGAAGCAAGAAGGGTATTGCTTCCCCAAACTTAATGTCCTACCCCATCCCATCTAATAGCACATCCATTTAAATTAAGTTTTAAAGACAAAACTCCAATCAGCAATCCAAACAAGGTATTATTTCAATCAAAAGACTTTCTGAAGGGTGGCTGATTAAAAAATAAGTTCAGAAATATGAAGTAGGATAGTGGAAAAAAAAAAAAAAAAAATAAAAATACAACAATCCTGTAAGAAGACTTAGCATTGATACTTTGGCTCAATTCAGCCCCAGCATCTTAATTTTATCGTCTTTATTTGATATTTTTGTATGAAAACCCATCCAAGTCATAGGAAATAGAAAACTGCACATTTTTGTTTTTTAAAAAAAGGTATAATTGCCAAGGTAATATAGTTTATATTACAAAATATAAAGAATTAAAAAATGAACAGCAAATAAGTGTCAGACATAATGGAAATAACTTCTATGAGCCTGCTATCATGTTTCCTTTTAATTTTACTTGTTTCTATGTGTATATTGCATATATGTTAAAATTTAAAATGACATCATATTGTACTTATAATTTTGAAACCTGTTTTTTTTCCAGTTAACAGTATATTGTGAGCACTTTCCTACACTAATAAATGTTCTATGCATGATTTGTAATGGCCACATTAATTTTCCAATCTCTGGATATAATATAATTTATTTAAGTATTTTTCTTCTGCTAGCTATTCAGGTGGTATTTAGTTGTTATAATTTCTTCATATTGTAAACAATGCTTCAGTGAGCAAGGTGTTACATAAATTTGGTGCATATCTCTGATTATTTCTTTGGGAAAATTTTTAGAAGTGAAATTTTTTTGAATAAAGGTTATGCATGACTTTAATGCTTTTGAAACATATTGTCAAATTTCCTCCAGAAATAATGTAATAATTTACACTCACACCAGCAGCATGTATCTGTTTCTTGGCATGCTGTCAGGGAATTGTTATTTTAAAATGTCTTTGCTGATTCCCACTTTTTAATTTATGACGATCATGATTAATGCATTAAAGAGGTCTCTTTTTAAACAATTCATTCATTTCTAATACACATTACCATGGATAATCAAATGTAAAATATGGTGGATTCTTGGTTTATCCATTAAACCAGTGGTTGACAAACTTTCATCTGAAAAAAGATATAAATTTTTATGCTTTTCAGGACACAGGATCCCTTTTGCAAATATTCATTCTCTCATTGTAGTGCAACAACAGTCATAGATAATACAGAAATAAATGATCATGGCTGCAGTCCAATAAAACTTTATCAAAAGAAGCAGAGGGTGGTATGATCCAGCCATCCCACTCCTGGGTCTATTCCCAAAGGACTTAAAAACAGCATATTACAGTGACACAGCTACCTCAATGTTTATAGCAGCACAATTCACAATAGCTAGGTTGTGGAAGCAACCTAGATGTCCCTCAGTAGATGAGTGGATAAAGAAAATGTGGTATATATACACAATGGAATTTTACTGAGCAATAAAAGAGAATAAAATAATGACATTCACAGGTAAATGGATGAAGTTGGAGAATATAATGCTAAGTGAAATCAGTCAATCTCAAAAATCCAAATACTGAATGTTTCCTCTGATATAAGGAAGCTGGTTCCCAGTATTGTTGGGTCGGGGTACATAGGAGGATTAGAGGAATACTATAATGGTCAAAGGGAAGGGAGGGGAGGGGAGGGAGCAAGGGGGCCAGGGGGAAAAAAGTGGTTGAATAAGATGGATATCATTATTCTAAATGCACGATTGAAGACTTGAATGCTGCGAATATACTTTGTATACAAACTGTTTTGTGTAAAAAGATGCTATATATGTATAGTATGAACTGTAGTACATAACTACTATAAATAAAAATAATAAAAAAATGGAAGAAAATGATACACAAATAGATCCACGATGTGGATTCTGAACTAAATGATCATAGGGTGGCAGGACAGAGAAAAGAAAGTGAAGAATCAAGAAACTGTTCCCAAGAAGACAAGTGGATCCTGCCATTAATATCACAAAGCCCGATTCCTCATCATATACCATCAAGTCCTCTTTGGATGATTCAAGGAGAAATTTGTTCATTTTATTTATTTTATAAAATATGTGGAATAACTTTCCCTGCCTTAAAATGAGCATGTTACTTTAAGTATACTGATTCTGCAATGAAGATTTTTATATTAAAAAAAAAAAAAGCCTGTAATCCCAGCACTTTGGGAGGCTGAGGCAGGAGGATCGCGAGTTCAAAGTATCAGTGAGACCCTGTCTCTAAATAAAATACAAAAAAGGGCTGGGGATGTGACCCCAGTGGTCCAGTGCCCCTGAGTTCAATCCCCGGTAACCACAAAAAAAAAAAAAAAAAAAAAAAAAAAAAAAAGAAGCAGAGGGTGGGATTTGGTCCATGAGCCATAGTTTGCTGGTCCAGCTCTAGACATGAAGGACACTAATTATGTGTTAGCCATTGTCCTAGATACTAGAACATAGAACCTAGTGATGGAGATAATCTGGTAAGCAGAAACAATGAGAAATTGTGACAAATATTATGACAAACAGATATCCAGGTGCTGAGAATATCAGACAACAGTACAGAATGAGTCTTGAAGGCCAGGTAAGCATTGTTGAGTGAAAACAGGAAGGTTTAGAATGTGGGGGTAGAAGTAGCATGTAGGGCATCCAAGAGAAAAATAATAACATGTGCAAAGGCCCAGAATAAGAACACATTCCAGAAAATATGTGTAGTTCATTATAGCTTATAGGAGTTCAGACAGTGTTTTAGGGTTCTTCAGAGAAGAACCAAAGGTTCTTTCATATGGTTTACATTACAAATTTTTTCCAAATCTGGGGAAAGATTGTAACATTCAGGTTCAGGAAGTTCAGAGGTGTCCAATAACATACAACCTAAAAAAATGTTTTCCAAACACAACATAAACAAACTATTAAAAATCAAAGGCCACAAAAGAATTCTGAAATCAGCTAGATAAGAACATACCATATTCAAGAATATTCTACCAAAGGTTTCACTAGGCCCAAAAGTAAGTGTATATCCACAAATATCTGCAAGGTGTAGCTTCTAGTCCTGTCTATACTAAATGGCTGAGGAGTGACCCCAGATACATTGCACAACCCTAGAGCCCATAATGTAGACTTACCCAACTATAAATTCCAAATAGCAGTGCCATAGGTTCAGAGAAGACAGCCTACAACCCTGCTGATTGGGGGCAGTCACAGAGCCCAGCCAGTAGAGCCACCTGACCAGAGAGTCCAGTCAGTGTTCTCATTGTCTTATGGAGTACAACAAGAAATACTATGCAGTTTCAAAGCACAGGCAGCAGCTCAGCCTGAGTAGAGAACCCAATCACAAGGTCTGCCTGTCCAGTGTTGCCACTACCAGTCCCACCTAGAATTCCAAGCTATAGTAAAATAGTGAAAGCCCACCAAAGACCACCTGCAATGGCCAGAGAAGGTGGGCATTTCCTCATATGTATAGACACTAAACATGAGGACAAAAGGATTATGCAGAATTGAAGAACTATAATACTACCAAATAAAACACTATTCAAGTTATCAAAACTGTTAAAAATGATTTCATGGTGGTAAACTATTAAAACAACTAGTAAAGCTCCAATAATGGATCCTGCAGAAATGAAGACACATGAAATAACTGACAAAGAATTCAGACTAATCCTCTTGAAGAAGTTCAGGGAACCACAAGACAATGTGCATAGAAAGCCAAATAAAAGTTGGAAAACAAGTCACAGGCAAAATGAGAAGTTTAGCAAATAAACAGAAAAAGTATTTTAAAAAATAGAAATCCTAGGGATAAACAATACAATAACTTGCTGGGCATGGTGGTGCACGCCTGTAATCCTAGCACTTGGGAGGCTGAGGCAGGAGGATCGCGAGTTCAAAGCCAGCCTCAGCAATGGTGAGGCACTTAGCAACTCAGTGAGACCCTGTCTCTAATAAAATACAAAGAAGGGCTGGGGATGTGGCCCAGTGGTCGAGTGCGCCTGAGTTCAATCCCCGGTACCAAAAAACAACAACAACAACAAAAAAATACAATAACTCAACTGTGTATTCAATAGAAAGCTTCAACAGCAAACTCAATCAAGCACACTTAAGAATCAGTGAGACTGAAGCCGAAATAAAAATTAATGAATAAGAAAGGCCCTATGGAAACTCTGAGAAAGCATCAAGAGAACTAACTTCTGCATAATAGGACTTCAAAGAGGAAAAGACCCAGAAAACATATTTATGTAAATAATGGCCAAATTTTTTCCAAATCTGGGGAAAGATTGTAACATTCAGGTTCAGGAAATTCAGAGGTGTCCAATAACATACAACCTAAAAAAATGTTTTCCAAACACAACATAAACAAACTATTAAAAATCAAAGGCCACAAAAGAATTCTGAAATCAGATAGATAAGAACATACCATATTCAAGGAAGTTCAAACAGAGCTATCATTATGATTCTTAACAGAAACCCTGCAGGCCAGGAGAGAATGGGACTTTGTACGGTCATGTGCTGCATAACACCATTTTGGTCAATGACAGACCACATATGTGAGGAGGGTCTCATAAGATTATTTTGCCTAATGACATTGTACCCATCTTAGTTTGTGTAAGGACACTATGATGTTTTCACAATGACAAAGTCACCTAAAGATACATTTCTCAGAAGATATCCCTGTTTTTGTGACACATGACTGTATTATAAGTTCTGAAGGAAAAAGAGAAACATACTGTGGAATAAGAGAGAAAAATAAAAAGACTTTCCCAAACTAAACCTACCAGGCCTGCCTTATAGGAATTGCTAAAGGGAGTTCTTCAAGTTAAAAGGAAAGGGTGCTAATTAATAATGTAAACCATATGAAAGGAAAAAAAAAAAAAAGCTACCCAAACGATTTAAGTGATACACAGTCATATTCAGAATATTCAAATATTACAAGGATAGAGTAAAGCAGTTTTACCTCCACTGGTGAAAGAAACTGAAGAAAACACAAAAAAAGGGCAATATCCTGTGTTGAGGGATTAGAAAAATGAATATTGCTAAAATGTCTATATTATGCAAAACAATCTGCAGAGTCAATGTAATTCCTATTCAAATTTTACTTTTCCCACAAAAAAGAAAATTTCACTTTTTCCACAAAAATATAAAATAATGATCCTTAAATTTATATAGAACCATAAAGACCCTGAATAGCCAAACAATCTCGAGAAAAAGAACAAAACTGGAGTCATCACACTCTCTGATTTATATATATATAAATATATAAAACACTATTTTTTAAATTATATGCAATAAATATATAAAACTATTGTATCAAAACAGCATGATATTGGCATACAAATAGACAATGACAAATGAAACAGGATAGAAAGCCAGAAAATAAACTCACATATTTCTGGTCAATTGATTTCTGATAAAAGTATGTAGGGTACACAATAGGAAAAGGGCAGCTTCTTCAGTATCTGATGCTGGATATCCACATTCAGAGGATGAAACTGGATCCTTATCTCATACCATATACAAAAAAAGTGGCTTAAAGACTTAGATATAAGACCACAAACAGTAAAACTACTAGGATAAAACGTAGAGAAAAGGTGCCACAATGTTGGTTTGGGTGATTATTATTATTGTTAGTTTTTGTACACATCCCTGAAAGCATGGGCAAAAACAGGAAAAAATAGACAAGTGGGGATTGCATCAAACTAAAAAGGTTTTGCATAACAAAGGAAATAAGTAACAAAGCAAAGAGGTAACACACAGAGTGGGAGAAAATATTTGCAAACATATATTTGATAAGGAATACATAAATATATATTACATATATAAGGAATATATAAGGAACTCAACTCCACAGCAAGAAAATAACCTGATTTAAAAAAGTGCAAACGACCTCAACAGATAACTTCTCCAAAGAAGACCTATAGGTGGTTAAAATATCTGTGAAAAAAAAAAAAAAAAAAGTTTACCATCACTAATCATCTGGGAAATGCAAATTAAAGCCACAATGGGATATCACTTCAGACCTGTTAAAAGACTATTATCAAAAAGGTGACAATAAATGGGCTAAAGATCTGAACAGACATTTATCCAAAGAAGATATTCATTCAATCAACAAATATATGAAAAAATGTTCAACATCTCTAGTAACTACAGAAATGCAAATCAAAACTACTTTAAGATTTCATCTCACGCCAGTCAGAATGGCAGTTATCAAGAATAAAGACAGACACTTCTGCAGAGAATCCTGGGAAGATGGCCAACAGGAGGGAGGTGCTCTCTGGACATAGTTACTAAAAGACGCTTAGTGGGAAGTTTGAGCGCATTACTAGCAATTCTCTTGCAACTGAAAGGGAGCTGAGACATTCGTGCACCTCTGGACAGTGAAATACAATGATCTCCGGACCACGACGGGCAGGGGCAGAGTTGGAGGGGTCCACAGTCCGAAGCAGCGCTGTCTGCGCTGCAGGCGCAGCTGCCCGATAACATTGCGGCAAGGGGACAATCCACACAGTGGCTTTGAAACCAATCAGCGAGGAAGGATAGGAAAGAGACTAGAAGCGCGAGCGGTGTCCACGTAGAGCTCTTTCACACAACTTGCCAAGCCGATCCTGCACGCTCTGGAGTGACATAAAGGTCTGTGGAACTGCTGTTGAGTGGGAGGAGAGCACCACCATTTTTGAGGAAAACAGTGGCTGACCCAGACAAAGGAAAAAGGCAGAAAGGAAGAACAGCTGCAGACATCCAGGGAGCCGCCAACGCTCTTAAGAACAGCGCACACCTGGGTGAGGCTTGGGTAACCAGCAGGGGAGGGCGTGTCTGAGGCTGATGCAGTGGCCCCAGAAAGCTACAACTATGGGTGGGTGTGGGGAAAGGGTGCCTTCAGGAGGGCCCCTTTCCTGGTGCCATTCATCTGCTGACACACACCCCCCCTGAGCCACTCTTCCACTGGGCCATTCTGCCACTGGCCGAAGGTGCAGCCTTGACTCCACTAACAGGATCGCTGACTGTCCAGATGTGATCTGATACAATTGGCTTAAACTGTAAAGGAAAAAAGAGGGCTTCCCAGGGTCCATTTTGTTTGAGACTTGTTCCTGGGTTCGACATTTTTTTTTTAGTTTGCTTGTTTTGTTGGTTTTCTGTTTTTTTTTTTTTTTTTTTTGTTGGTTTTGTTTTGTTTTCTTGTTTTTTTGCATTGATTGTCAGTGTGTTTGTTTGCTTCTGCTCCTCTTTTCTTTCCTTCTTTTCTTCCTTCTCACTTTTGCAACTTTTCTTCTTCCTTCATCTTTCCTATTTACACCCTGCCAGTGCATACTAAACAGAGGCAAAAACAAGTTATACGCAGAATTTGGGATTACTAGAACAGGCGCAATTGAACTGTATAGCAAAGCAGTGTTATATATAGTTCACTCTCTATTTTCTTGACTCTCTCTCTCCTCTCTCTTACACCAATTCCTACTCTTTTGTCATTTTTCTTTTCTTTTCCATCTTACTTTATTTCTTCTATCAACAGCTGCATAAGTTAGGTTTATATATAAATTGGTCTTTCCACCTAATTGTTCACTCCATTCTCTTTCCTCTCTCGTCTACTGATACTAAACCACTTCCAATAAACCACTTCCATAGAACTCTCTTTTCATACTTTCTAAGAAAGAACAATTCAAGACACTCACTTCCTTCTTCCTAAACATAGCACCTCTGTGTCCAATACTTGAAGCTATAAAACCCCATCAGAAGCATACAGAGTAAATTGGAAACAATATCTGGGTTAACTAAAATCTGTACATTGTGATCAAACTTGGATTTTCTGAATAGAAAGTATTAGGTTTTAAAGTGTAAAGGAATTATAAGGGGATCTGATAGCATTGTACTACAGGAACAACATAAGACATTAAGGTAAAATTGAAATAGTCCCACAGTGTCCCACAGTGCAGGAAGAAAAGACACACAAGCAACATGAAAAAACAAGGGAAGAAAGTGACACAAACAAATCAAGATACCTCATCAGTAGATTCCTTGGCAAGCACAGTTGGTGAAATGGCAGAGATGGAATTTAGAAATTACATATTCTAAATGTTTATGGAACTTAAGAATGAACTAAACAATGAGATGAGGGAGCAAATACAGGTGGCAAAAGATCATTTTGACAAAGAACTCCAAAAACAAATACAGGAAGTAAAAGATTACTTCAATAGGGAAATAGAGGCTCTAAAGAGAAACCAAATAGAAATTCCAGAAATGAAAGAAGCAATAAACCAAAGTAAAAGTTTAATTAAAAGCATCACCAACAGAGTAGACCACTTGGAAGAACCTCAGACAATGAAGACAAAATATATATCCTAGAGAAGAATTTAGATTACACAGCAAAACTCGTAGGAAATCAAGAACATAACATCCAAGAATTATGGGACAACATAAAAAGACCAAACTTAAGAGTGATTGGCATAGAGGAAGGGGCAGAGTTTCAAGCCAAAGGAATGAGTAATATGTTTAACATAATAATTACAGAAAATTTTCCAAACTTGAGGAATGAATGGGAAAACCAAGTTCAAGAGGCTTACTGAACACCAAACAAACAAAATCACAACAGATCCACACCAAGACACATTATGAAAATGCCTAATATACTGAGCAAGGAGAGAATACTAAAAGCCACAAGAGAAAGGAAACAGATTACATATAGGGGGAAACCAATCAGACTATGTTCAGATTTTTCAACCCAGACCTTAAAAGCAAGAAGATCCTGGAATAGCATATTTCAAGCTCTGAAAGAAAAGGGATGTCAACCAAGAATCTTATATCCAGCAAAACTGAGCTTTAGATTCGAAGATGAAATAAAAACCTTCCATGACAAGCAAAAGTTAAAAGATTTCACAACTCCAAAGCCAGCACTTCTGAACATCCTGGGCAACATTTTTCATGAAGAAGAAGAGAAAAATAACAATGAAAATCAACAAAGGGAGATATAAAACTAAGGGAAATACCAACCAGAAGAGAAACCAAATCAAGCTAAAGACCATAATTCAAATAAAAATGGATGGGAATAAAAATCACATCTCAATAGTAACCCTGAATGTTAATGGCCTAAACTCGCCAATCAAAAGACACAGATTATCAGAATGGATTAAAAGAAACAACCCAACAATTTGCTGTCTCCAAGAAACACACCTCATAGAAAAAGACATCAACAGACTGAAAGTGAAAGGCTGGGAAAAGTCTTATCACTCACATGGCCTGCAGAAGCAAGCAGGGGTTTCCATTCTCATATCAAATAAGGTAGACTTTAAACCAAAATTAATCAAGAGGGACAAAGATGGATATTTCTTACTACACAAGGGAACCATTCATCAACAGATATAACAATCATAAATCTATATGCCCCAAATAATGGAGCACCTACATTCATCAAACAAACCCTTCTCAAGTTCAAGAGTAAAATAGACCACAACACAGTTATTCTAGGGGACTTCAACACACCTTTCTCACCAATGGATAGATCATCCAAACAAAAGCTAAACAAAGAAATTTTAAGCCTCCTTAAAACAATTAATAATTTAGACCTAATGGACATATATAGAATATTTCATCCCTCAGTAAACGAATACACTTTTTTCTCAGCAGCACATGGCTCCTTCTCCAAAGTAGACCATATATTATGTCATAAGGAAACTCTCAGCAAATATTAAAAAATAGAGATGCTACCTGTATTCTATCAGACCATAAAGGGATGAAATTGGAAATCAATGACAAAACAAGGAATAAGAAAAACGACTCCAACAACTGGAAGCTAAACAACATGCTACTGAATGAACAAGGGGTTGAAGAAGACATCAAAGAGGAGATTAAAAAATTCCTAGAGGTAAATGAGAACACAGATACATCATATAGAAATCTCTGGGACACTATGAAGGCAGTAGTAAGAGGAAAATTCATTGCACTGAGTTCATTCCTTAAGAGAAAAAAACAAACAAACAACAAATAAATGACTTAACATCACACCTCAAAGCACTAGAAAAAGAAGAACAGACCAACACCAAGAGCAGTAGAAGACAGGAAATAATTAAAATCAGAGCAGAAATTAATGAAATTGAGACTAAGGAAACCATTCAAAGAATTGACAAAACTAAAAGTTGGTTCTTTGAAAAAATAAACAAAATTGACAGACCCTTAGCGATGCTAACAAAAAGAAGAAGAGAAAAAACTCAAATTACTAACATTCGTGATGAAAAAGGGAATATCACAACAAACACCTCAGATATACAGAAGATAATTGGAAATTACTTTGAAAACTTGTATTCTAATAAAACAGAAAATATTGAAAACATTGACAGATTTCTAGAGTCGTATTATTTGCCTAAACTGGAACTGGAGGCTATACACAACTTAAACAGATCGATTACAAGCGAAGAAATAGAAGACATCATCAAAAAGCTACCAACAAGGAAAAGTCCAGGACCTGATGGGTTTACAGCCGAGTTCTATAAGACTTTCAAAGAACAACTAATACCAATGCTCTTCAAACTATTTCAAGAAATAGAAAAAGAGGGAGCTCTTCCAGATTCTTTCTATGAGGGCAATATTACATTAATTCCAAAGCCAGGCAAAGACAAAACCAAAAAAGAAAACTTCAGGCTCAGATCCTTAATGAACATAGATGCAAAAATCCTCAACAAAATCCTGGCAAATTGGATACAAAAACATATCAAAAAGATAGTGCACCTCGATCAAGTAGGGTTTATTCCAGGGATGTAAGGCTGGTTCAACATTCGGAAATCAATAAACATAATACATCACATCGATAGACTTAAAGATAAAAATCACATGATCATCTCAATAGACGCAGAAAAAGCATTTGACAAAATACAACACCCCTTTATGTTCAAAACAGTGGAAAAACTAGGAATATCAGGAACATATCTCAATATTATAAAAGCTATTTATGCAAGGCCCCGAGCTAACATTATCTTAAATGGAGAAAATTTGAAAGCATCCCCTCTAAAAATTGGAACAAGAGAGGGATGCCCCCTTCACTACTGCTATTTAACATGGTACTGGAAACTCTGGCCAGAGCAATTAGACAGACGAAAGAAATTAAAGGGATCCAGATAGGAAAAGAAGAGCTCAAATTAGCACTATTTGCTGATGACAATGATAATATTCCTAGAAGACCCAAAAAACTGTACCAGAAAACTTTTACAACTAGTAAATGAATTTGGCAAAGTTGCAGGATACAAAATCAATACACATAAGTCAAAGGCATTTTTGTATATCAGCGACAAAGCCTCTGAAAGGGAAATGATGAAAACTACCCCATTTACAATAGCATCAAAAAAAAAAAAAAAAAAAAAACTGGGAATCACCTTAATGAAAGAGGTGAAAGAACTCTACAACAAAAATTATAGAACACTAAAGAAAGAAATCATAGAAGAACTCAGAAGATAGAAAGACCTACCTTCCTCTTGGATAGGTAGAATTAATATTGTCAAAATGTCCATACTACCAAAAGCATTATACAGATTTAATGCAATTCCAATCAAAATCCCAATGTCATTCTTCAAGGAAATAGAAAAAGCAGTCATGAAATTCATCTGGAAAAATAAGAGACCCAGAATAGCCAAAGCAATCCTGAGCAAGAAAAGTGAAGCAGGTGGCATCACCATACCAGACTTTAAATTATACTATAGAGCAATAGTAACAAAAACAGCATGGTATTGGCACCAAAACAGACTGGTGGACCGATGGTACAGAATTGAGGACACAGAGACTAATACATATAATTTCAGCTATCTTATATTAGACAAAGTCGCCAAAATGTACAGTGGAGAATGGATAGCCTCTTCAACAAATGGTGCTGGGAAAACTGGAAATCCATATGCAACAAATTGAAATTAAACCCTTATCTCTCCCCATGCACAAAACTCAATTCAAAGTTAATCAAGGACCTAGGAATTAGACAAGAGACAATACGCCTAATAGAAGAAAAAGTAAGCTCCAATTTCCAACATGTTGGATTAGGCTCCAAGTTCATTAACAAGAATCCTGTAGCGCAAGAATTAATACCAAGAATTAATGAATGGGATAGATTTAAGCTATAAAGCTTCTTCTCAGCAAAAGAAACAATCAGTGAGGTGAATAGAGAGCCAACTAATTGGGAACAAATATTTAATACATGCACATCAGATAGAGCACTAATTTCTAGAATATATAAAGAACTCAAAAAACTTAACACCAAAAAAACAAATAACCCAATGAATAAATGGACTAAGGAATTGAGAAGACACCTCTCAGAAGAAGATACACGATTAATCAACAAATACATGAAAAAATGCTCAACATTGCTGGCAATTAGAGAAATGCAAATCAAAACTACTCTAAGATTTCATTTAATTCCAGTCAGAATGGCAGCTATCAAGAACACAAGCAACAATAAATGTTGGAGAGGATGTGGGGAAAAAGGCACACTCATACATTGCTGTTGGGACTGCAAAATGGTGCAACCATTATGGAAAGCAGCATGGAGATTTCTTGGAAAACTGGGAATGGAACCACCCTATGACCCAGCCATCCCACTCCTGGGTCTATTCCCAAAGGACTTAAAAACAGCATATTACAGCGACACAGCTATCTCAATGTTTGTAGCTGCGCAATTCACGATAGCTAGGTTGTGGAACCAACCTAGATGTCCCTCAGTAAATAAGTGGATTAAGAAAATGTGGTATATACGCACAATGGAATTTTACTCAGCAATAAAAGAAAATAAAATAATGGCATTCACAGGTCAATGGATGAAGTTGGAAGACATAATGCTAAGTGAAGTTATTCAGTCTCAAAAATCCAAGTACTAAATGTTTTCTCTGATATAAGAAGGCTAGTTCACAGTATTGTTGGATGGGGTTACATAGGAGGATTAGAGGAACCCTAGAATGGTCAAAGGGAAGGGAGGGGAATGGAGGGAGCAAGGGGGGAGGGAGGGGGAGAAAAGAAAAAAAAAAAGGTGGTTGAATGAGACGAATATCATTTTCCTAAATGCATGATTGAAGACCTGAATTGTACGAATATACTTTGTATACAAACAGTTGTATGTAAAAAGATGCTATATACGGGCACTATGAATTGTAATTAGTATAAATTAAAAAAATAAAGACAATAATAAATGTTGGTGAGGATGTGGGGGAAAAGGGACACTCATAGGTTGCTGGTGGGACTGCAAATTGGTGCAACCAATCTGGAAAGCAATATGGAGATTCCTTAGAAAACTTGGAATGGAATTGCCATTTGACCCAGCTATCCCACTCCTTGGTCTATATCCAAAGGACTTAAAATAATATTAACATGCATGCTATATTAACGTAGCCACATCAATGTTCATAGCAACTCAATTCACAATAGCTAAACTGTGGAAGCAACCTAGATGCCCCTCAATAGATGAATGGACAAAGAAACTGGTATATATACACAATGGAATATTACTCAGCATTAAAAGAGAATAAAATCATGGCGTTTGCTGGTAAGTGGATGGTGTTGGAGAATATCATGCTAAGCAAAGTAAGCCAATCCCAAAAAAACCAAAGGCCAAATGTTCTGTCTGATAAGTGGAATCTGATCCTTAATGGGGAGGGGGAAGGGGGAGGCATGGGGAAAATGGAGGAACTGTGATTGGACAAAGGTGAGGGCAGGTGGAGAGGGTGCATGGGGGCAGGAAAGATGGTAGAATGAGATGGACATCATTACCCTAGGTACATGAATGACTGCACATATGGTGTGACACCACATCATATACATCCAGAAAAATGAAAACTTGTGTTGCAATTGTGTACAATGAATCAAAGTGCATTCTGCTGTCACATATACCTAATTAAAATAAATAAATTAATTAAAAAATGGTGAAAGATAAGTTTTGTTGATGAGACAGAAAAAAAAATGCTTGCACACTATTGGTGGAAATGTAAATGAGTATAGCTGTTATGAAAAATAGCATGAAATTTCCTAAAAAACACTAAAAATAGAACTAAGAAATAATCCAACAGTCCCACTTCTGAGTATATATCGAAGGCAATATGTTGTGGGGACGTTTGCACTTCCATGGTCAATGCAGCATTATTCACCATCACTAAAATGTAGAATCAACTTGTGTCTACCAGTAGCTGAACATTTAAAGAAAAGTGGTGATATATACACCACCTTTCAAAAAATGAGGAAGCCCTGTCATTTGTGACAACATGGATGAACCTGGAGGACATTTTCTTAAATGAAATAAGTTGAGTACAAGAAGACAAATACTGCATGTTCTCACTTATATGTGCAATCTAACAAAACCGGATTCACAGAAATAGAGTAGAATGATGCTTATCAGAGGCTGGGGAGGTAGGGTAGGAGAAGAAAATGGGGAATTGTTGATCAAATGTTAGAAGGTCTCAGCTAGTCAGGAGGAATAAGTTTTGAGATCTATTGTATAACAGGGTACTATAATCAATAACAAAGTATTGTGTATTTTTAGATGACTAAAGTAAATTAAAAAATGTTGTGCCACAAAATGTGAGGTGATAGATTAGCTTGACTTAATTACTCCACATTGTATATCTGTATCAAATATTGCCTTGTACCCATAAATGTACATAATTATGATTTGTCAACTTAATATTAATAAAAATTCTAAGCAATTAATTAATATTAATAAAAAGTCAGTACTATGATCATGTAAGAGAGTAACATTAAGGCAAGCTAATGGATGGTACATGGAACCTATCTACTGGTTTCGTAATTTCTCTTTAAGTCTAAACTTACTTCAAAATTGAAAGCTAAATATATCCTTTTGGCATCAGCATGGAGGATAAAGTAAGAAGAAGGCTGGAGGAGGATACTGCGGCAGTCCAGGGTGAGGAGGGTCTGAAGTCAGCCAGTGGCAGTGGGCCTAGAAAGAGGGTGGATGAGAGGAATTGAGGAGAAAAAGCAGCTGAAGACAGGGCAAAGTGACAATGTTCCTCCTTTATTAGGAGAAGAAAGGACAGTTTTTAACCAGATTTAGAATGAAGACCAAATGTTTGCAGATGTTTGCTGAAATTAAGTGACTTTCCTTTGGCCGAATAAGATTTTCAAGTGAACTGTAATTCCGTCTTTAACTCTCCATCACAAAGCAATACACAGAACTTCTGCTGCATTCAGGACAAAAGGAGGTGGCCAGGACTGTCAATGTGAGCATTGTGGATGTGTGTATGGTAGGAAGAGTATGAGAGAGGAGTCCCTAGACTCTACAGGAAATCACTAATAGTCAGGTGTGCTTCCTTTCATGCTACTCTGGATGCTGCTTTGAAAATGGTTGAATTCAGATAGTAGCCTCAAGAAAGATTCATGAAGTGAGCATTATATTTAACTCCTGTCTCAGGGTGTTAGTTCTCAGTGATTCCCAGCCTTGGGTAAAATCCTTTAATAGTTTTCCCCTTTATCATTTGATCGATTGCAGTAACCCTGGAGATAACAGCTAAATTACACAGAGGGTTATTCTTCCTCAAGGAAGACATCTGAAAATATACCTTATCAAGCCATTTCTTGGAGATTGCTTTCTTCTTTAATTCATGGCTAACCACATGATGGTAATATAATTGGCTGAATGTGAAATATTTAGATGTTTTGTTCCATTGGATATTCCAAACCAGCTTATTTTACAGGCTGAATTGACTGAATTAATCAAGTATGTTACTGTCATCCAATTATTTTGCCATCAACCACTCTGAAAGTGTGAACTTTCCCAATAACACTATCTCCCTTGAAAAATTTGTGGCAGCTTGTCTTCTAAAGGGTGCCTCAAAGCAGATAAGAATCCAAATGTGTATTAAAAGTGTAAATTTTGTATTTTACATTATATGATTAAATATATTTTTGAATAATTAAAAAATTATAGGAAATCTACTTTGGAAGCTGTTAATATTGTTTCCCAAATCTTAAGTTTGGTAATCGGAGTAGGGGGAAACAAAGTCAATTAAGAATGTTTTTTTTAGGGACTGGGGATATAGCTCAGTGGTAGAGCACATGCATAGCATGTGCAAGGCCCTGGGCTTGATCCCTGGCACTGAAAAAAAAAAAAAAAAAAAAAATCAGCTTTCTGTATGCATAGGATTGAGATGCTAAAGAGAAAGATAAAACGAGAAGAAAGAAAAAAGAATCAAATCAAAAGAAAGCATAGTCCTGGCCCTTAAGGATTTATGAGCAGTGAGATCAAAGCATAGGTGTATCTATCCTGTCCTATAGGAAAAGAAAAGTAGAACTTTGATTTCAAAGTTGAGGAAAACCAAATTGAACATTTTGCAAATGTGCACTTAAATGCTAAATAAGAACATATTTATAAACATCCTAATAATAATGGTAATAGTAACAATCTAAAGTACAAAGAAGATGATAAAATGTAATCACTAAATGTCAGTCAGATGAAACTCGAGCCTCCAGGAAAGCTGCCCCCCCCCCCCACTCCGCCCCATGGACATAAGCTGGATCTCTCAATCTTGTTCCCAAAATGCCTGACCCCAGTGATGACTTTGATTCACTGCTCAGTAGAGAAAGGGAGCAATGGAAGTTAACCTACTGGATGATATAGTTGCTTAAATTTTAAAATCAGAAATGTCTGCATCTCTGACTCTGGAATTATAGACTAACAGGTAACAATTCCTAGGGAGTCAGTCTGATAGTTGCTGTATTGAAACCTGGCTTGTTTTTTGGCTAAACTTTAAAATGAAACATGTCTGGAAAGCTAACATAAGCTGGACCTACACGGACCTGGGAGATTGTTTTCCCATCTTTTCTCTTCATTTTTGGTCCAGCAAAAAGAGCTGTCACTTGCTTCTGGACAGAAAAAAAAAAAAAAAAAAAAAAAGATATTTTCTGATAGTGCATTACAAACAACCATTTTATATTAAGCAGTAGGATTTAATATTAGAAGACAAAAGGTACTTTTGACTACTTAACTTAGGGCTTTTGGAAGGAAAACATTCCAAGGAACCCACAGTGAGTCAGCAAAGACTCTGAAAAGATTGTGTATATTTTCTAAAGCATATTTTTGAAAAATCACGTAGAGGGGAAAAAAGTGTAGAACATGTACCCACAAGAGCTAAATTTAAAAAATGTGCGTAGCAGTGAACACATGCATAGCATATGGATGCAGCTGACGGGAGAGCTCCTGGCCTCCATTCAAGACACCACTCACAGCAGATGCACCGTCATAAATTTGAGCGACACAAGCCACATCCTTACTGGTCAGCTTCCAGTCACTGTCTTTGAATCCAGAGTGGTTGGTGCATGCTAGAACTCAAGCTTTCCTTTTGATTAGAGGGAAGAGAAATGTTTATACTAAAAAGCCAAAGTGCACATATCCCAGACAAACAGCACTCATTCATTCTTTAGCTCTTTTGCTACATTGGCCGCCATGTTTCTGGCAACTTTTCATTTCAGTTCCCCACCAACCCCAGTAGAGTTTGCTAGGTACCTGTCATTTGAGTCCAAGAGTGTAACAAATATGAACAGCCAGACTTGGTAGGATTACCACATTTTAGAGGATTACATAATGTTTCTCAAATAGATTTAAAGGCTCTGATATCACATCAGAGTAACCCTTCTCATCCTTTTATGGCAAAAAAAAAAAAAAAAAAAAAGTAAAAGAAAGGAAGGCAAATGTATTGCATTTGTTTATTTGCACATGCAGTTTTTAGGTATTCACTTAAAATCATGACATATGGGTGCGAACACTTCTAACATATTTGTAAAATATATGAATATTTTACAACTCAATATTGTACAATTCAAATCAGATATAATCACCTCTATATAGACCAAATGATGCACTAGTTTATTAAAGTTCTCTGTTGACTGATTCAATAGCTGGAGGCTTTTATGATAACAGTTGCAGTATTCAGCCAGACCAACAACTGGTAAATGTACCATCTCAACAAATCAAATAGATGGTTATCTTGGGTGCTCAATGGATGGCTAGAGCAGATGTTGGAAAGGAGGAGCCTGCTTTGAAAAATCCTTTTGACAAATAATTTGATAACTTTGGCAGAATTGAATCTGCTAATTTGATTCTTAGATTTCTAGGTGGTGGAATAGTACCAGATGCCTCACAAACTATTAACATCCAATTTTAATGGCTCCTCACCACATCCTGTTCACTCCTCTTTGGGGGACTTTATATTAAATTAGATGCAGCTGCTGAGTGAAAGATTCTTTCATGGTCTTATTTAGTATGAAAACAATAGCAAAATAAACATTCAATTTCTTAACTTTTAGAGAGATTCTCCCTATGGTTTTGAGGGATATTTTTTTTTTTTTTTTTTTTTTTAATGGAGAAGATAGTTTGGTCAGAATACTGCCTGATCATCTGATAAACAGAGACAAAATTCCTCTGGAGATGCATTTATTCCTCCACACCCCAGCACAAGTCAAAAATTGTATGCAAGTATGTTGTTTTTTTAATTGTGGCAAGTTTGAATCATATAATTAGTTTATCTGATGCATTTTGTGAACTGGACATTGATCCTATTTTAATTTTCATTGCTTAGCTAATTTAATTCTCATTTGTTGGTTATGAAGTTTCTAAAGAAAAGAGTAAGTACTTTGATAAAATGGACGTTTCATCTCTGGCCTCTGACATGTTTTCAGTTGCCAACAAGTCATGTCAGAGGAACAGCTGTTGATATAATCTTTGTTTAAAACCCATAAAGGAATGAATTTCCACAGAGAGCTTTGTGAGCATACCTGGCAATGTGGTGTTGTCTCAGTTATTTTCAGCTGATCATTAACGAAATTTAATTCTCCTTCCTTCCTTCCTGCCTGCCTGCCTATCTTCCTCCTTCTCTTTCCTCTGAGTTTTCTCTTCCTTTACCATGACCTCACAAGTTGTAAAAAATTGTTGCGTTTCAGCCCCTACAGTGGAATCATGTGAAAGAAGAGTCTACTTTGTGTCCTCAAAACCTGTGCTCATGTGTCCCAGACTCTGGGATGACTTATTTTGGAGTTTGTTTTCCTGAGTTACATTTACCTGTTGATGCAAAGTTCTCCAAAGGGCAAACAAGGAAGTGGAAGTCCGGAAAAGTTTTTCGTTTGGGGACTGTTTAGTCTCTGCAGCCATTAATACTTTATTGACTACCTGTGGAATAAGAAATATCAGTGTCTTGGCTGGTTCTAGCAAAAAGGTTTCTTTTCCCTTCAGAAGGGTCTCAATGGAGCTGCCATTTCCTGCTGTCTCTGAGAGACAAGTCAGAGTGACACATTGTCCTTTAGTTAACTCCATGGAAATGAGGCGAGGGAATCTGACCATACCTAAACCCTTGGATCTGGCAAAGGAACACAGGGCCATCTAGGAAATGTTCTGCTGGCTCCAGGAGGACAGACTGCTGCTGGGTTTGAGACATGTTAGGCTCACAGAAAGAAGTCCTTAGGAATGCAGAGGTGACAAGAAAACACTTATCATTCATTAATTCAGGCCTTTTGTTATGCCAGAATTGAAGAAATTCCTTTGAGGAGGCTGCCTTAAGGTTAACTCTAGCTGGCATTCAGCACCAGGAGAAAGTAAACAGACTCACAATCTAGGCAAGGAGTGACCCACCGTGACTGTTAGGAGAGGTCTAGCACAACTTGACTATGCCTGCTGTGTGGGTGTTGTATCAGCATGTGCACACACACAGCCCTTATCAACTTTGTGTTGCAATTCTTCTGCTAAATTTCTTGTAGAACTTAGAGAAAAGAGAAATAAGCAACAAAATAAGCATCTCTTAATTCTTAAATTACAGTTTAAATGACATTATTTAAAAAAAGTGTATTTAGCGTAAAATCAACAATCTTTTTATTTGTAAGGTATCCTTATAAATTCACTATAAAAGCATATTTTACATGTCAGTCTTGCAGATAGATTTTAAAAATTCATGGGCTGCCTGAAACATTTTTGTTAGTCTTCTCACATTTGCTGATGATTTTAATATGTGTGCCAGTGTAGACCTGACCCTGAAGATATATAATATGGTTCTAGTTTTAAATTTCCAGAAATTGTCTTGCTTATAGTCCAATTTCTGTTAAGCACCAATTTAATTTCTTTCAGGTCTCAGGCCTGCAGCTTCATGCTAATTTGTCAGGCTGCTGATGTCATATTGATTAAGCAGTTATATTCTTAAGGACTTTTCAACTAATAACAACTTTATATTTATCAGTTAGCTGGGCAGGGTACGGATACTCAGCATGTGTCCCAAGTTTCAGCTTAGCACTTCATTTTGCAAACTCATCTACATTGCTATTTTTATAAATTATTTCTCACAACAGTCCTGTGAGATAGGCTAATGATGTTGTCCGGAAACTGTCTAGGTTTTAGAAAGGGTACATGATGTGTCCTGAGACAGCCGCAGAGCCAAGATTAGAATTCACAGTTCCTAGGGATTGGGCAGCCATGTCTTGTCACCCATCTGATGTGTCCGCCCCCTGCTTTTAATTATATTAAATTTCAGTGCCATTTCAGAGTAACAGATTAAGATAAAATATACACAGTTTAAGTAGAAATGGACTTTGTAAAGGCTGAATGCTGGTCATTCAGTGCCTGGAATGCTACCTCGTGTGGGGCTGAAGGCTCTTTCCTTTGGAGTGCCCTAGAAAAAAAATACTCCCTGAGAAGCTGTCTGGTGCCAGGCAATTTGAACTGGAAGAATATTTAGTTCAATTCCTTGTTTTGCAGATAAGGAAAGCTAGGTCCAGAGAGATTAAGAGGTTTGCCCAGGGCCTTAATACAAAATTGGACCGGAATTAGGGGAAAAACAGGACCCCCCTCCCAACCATGGCTTAACACTTTGCTCCCTGTACCATCCTGTGCCTCAAACTGGTTCCAAAGTCACATTCCATAGAGTTAGAAAGTGAGGGGAGGTATTAGTCAAGGTCTACACAGCATGAGTTCGGTGTGTTTCCTTGTTAAAATGAAGCCTAGAGGTTGACATAACTTACAGATAGAATATGAAATTACAGTGAAAGAACTAATGACTAATGTTTTCTTCAGCAAGTAATATTACTTGTTGTAGAACTAGAACTGTCTACAGACCCAAAATGAAATGGAAACTTCAAATTGTTACTGTAAGCCAGATGTGGTGGCACACAATAGTAATCCCAGTGACTTAGAAGGCTGAGGTGGGAGGATTGAAAGTTTGAGACCAACCTGGGCAATGTAGTGAGACACTGTCTCAAAATTTAAAAAATAAATAAAAAATTAAAATAGAGCTGAGAGTAGCTCAGTTATAGAGTGTCCCTGGATTCTATCTCCAGTACTGAAAAAGAAAAAAAAAAAAAAAATTGTTACTGTAGATTGTGAAACCAAACTAATTGGGCCTCAAATAGAACTTTGAGTCTGAATGTCAAGGATAATAATTTTTTTATCTGAATAAATTCTATTTGTTCAGGCTAATTGTTAATATGTAAAAATTTGGCCTAAGTTAAAAAAAAATTTAAAAAGCCAATACAACATATGCTTTTGAAGGTTTCTTCTGGGGACCAAGATTTGTCACATTTTAGTTTTTCATATAAAATTGCCACCATTTTTACCACATTGATTTTTAGTATAAATAAATCTATTTTCAAAAGTTCATAAAACCATGGAAAATGGAAAATCAGTATCATTTTCCATAAGTTAAGTTTATAATTCTAAAAATCTTTAATTAAAAATAAATGCATAAATTAAATGTGTAAATAATTTTTTAAAATTTAAAAGTTTGTATGTAGTCTTGTAAGAGTCATCTCATTTAATGTGTCCTGTGTCTTGCAAATTATTGACCCAGGCCAGAAGTTATCAATATTTTTTAAAAGTTGGGAAGAAAAGATTTAGGAATCATTTGTGCTTACAAAAATTATTAAGAACTCTAGAGAGATTTACAGTTTATGTTTATAAATACTTGCTAATTAGAAGAATTGTTTGAAGTATATATTAATTCACTTAAAATAAAAAACCATTAGGTAGCAAAATAAATATCATAATTGTTATTGAAAGTAACTATTTTCCAAAGCAAAAAAATTAAATAAATAAAAATAAAAAGTATTGAGAGTGGCATTGCTTTATATTTTTGTAAATTAAAGTCTTGCTTAATGGAAGATAGCGGGGTTCTCATACCTCTATGTTCAGTATGTTATGATATGTTGTTGTGGTTGAAATATTTGAAGAATATCTGGCCTCACACAGATAGGTAGTTGGAAGAGAAAAGTGTATTTCAATAGTCTAATATAATTGTGCATTTTTTGATACCATAACAAAGTTCTATATGAAATAAATTTACTTCAAAATCTCTTGGTCAACCTTACACTTTGAATGGACTTTTTACCCATGTACCTTTTTGTAAAGGCCATAGTAGAAGAATCAATCATTTGAGAAATGCTGTTATCACAGAGTTATTCAGATCTTCCAAATTTTAACAAAAACCAATTTTTTAAAATCATAGCTTTAAATATCACCACTGTTCACATCAGGAAAGTATTTAAGCATTGGAAATCTGTTAAGCTCATAGTGGCAGATACAAGTTTTCCAAAATTCCACTACTTGCCTAAAAAATGTTGCCATTTTTCTCATTGGCAACAAATAAAAAACATTTCCCCCCCTTGAATCCAGAGGTTCACTTAATTCATTTTCAAGAAATGTCATTACATACTAGAGTCTCAATAATCATAGTTTTTCTATGAGTCACACTTTCTCAAATCAATGTTCGTAAGTCTGTAAGTCTTACCAGTAAACTGGTGCTCCTTGAACAATGTAGCAAGGTCATCTTACAACTTAACCACACAAGTGCTTTTCCTTGAGACTGCCATTGTATTTGGTATGCAGCAGAAGTTCTTTATGTATGCACCCCATTTAGTCACACAAAATATTAAAAATTGTGCATTCAAGGGTTGGGATTTAATGAGATTAATAACTAATAAGTGACTGCTTCATCAAGAAGATTCTTAATTGAGACTGGCTATTTTCTTTTAACTAAACAAGTGCATGGCACTGAAGAATACCATGGCTAAAAATAAGGTTTGATAGCACTGCCTTGATTTGTCAAATCTAAGAGGCCTGTTGTTGTACTCCTTATTTTTTTAATGCCATCAGCACAAAAGTAATGTGGGGGAAAAAGGCAAATAATGTCATAGTTTTATTGTGAAAATACTTTTTTTTTTTTTTTTTTTTTTCTACCAGGGATTGAACTCAGGGGCACTTGAACACTAGGCCACATCCCCAGCCCTTTTTTGTATTTTATTAGAGACAGGGTCTCACTGAGTTGCTAAGTGCCTGGCCATTGCTGAGGCTGGCTCAGCCTCCCAAGTGCTGGGATTACATGAGTGCGCCACTGTGCCCTGCTTGTAAAAATACTTTTGATCTCACAAATGCCCCAGAATCTTGTTGACCCTTAGGGGGTCTGTGCCCACATTTTGAAAACTCAATCTAGGCCAGCCTCTAATTTCACAAACTTAGGGAAAAGATAAGAAATCTTATATTTATTAAGTGTCTTATAAACACTGTATTATGGTCTGAATTATGACCTTCCAAAATTCAATATTGAAATCCTAGCACCTAGAATATAGCTATATTTGGAGAAAAGCTCTTTAAAGAGGTAATTAAGTTAAAGTAATGCCATTAGGTGGGCCCCTAATCTATCTGGTGTCCTTATAAGAAGAGGACGATATAACAAGAGACTCAAGCACAAGAGAGATATTCATATGAAAAAGCAGGCAAAGGATAGTCATCGGCAAGCTGAGAGGACTAAGAGAAATCCAGTCCTGCTGCCATCTTGATCTTATACTTCCAGCCTCTAGGACCATGGGGGAAAATTCTTGTTGTTTAAGCCATCAAGTTTGTGGTATTTTGTTATAGCAGCCCAGGAAGACTAATACATGTGACTACTTAGTTGTCATAAAAACTTTATTGTCATCCTCATTTCATGGAGGAGTGGAAATTCAGAAAGATGAGAATTTTTTCCAAGCTCGAAGAGAGGAAGGAGCCAAAATTCAAGTCCAGATGAGATAAAAAAGCCAGCAGTCCCAGAGCCAGTGCATAAGTGAGCTCATATAGGAACCCAGATTCCAGTGCTCTGCCTGTGACATCAGGTTGCCCTGTAAAAGTAAGGATATTATTCCCTATTAATGATGCTAGTGAATAGGAAACCTAAATTGTAGTAGACAATTTTTAATGCATGATATAAATAATGCATTAGTTAATGATTTTGAAAAAATTTTTCTTTGCATGATGGAAACTGCATGTTGTATGTGTGTGTGTGTGTGTGTGTGTGTGTGTGTGTGTGTGTGTTTAACTATAACTAAATTGGCAGAGACCAGCATGATTCAAACACAGAATCTTATTATAACTGGGTCTATGAAACCCAAGTCACACCCTTCTTTCTTTCAAAAATGTCTGGAGGAACTAATACCTACATAAATAAATAAATAGGTAGATAAATAAATAAATAACCTAACACCTCCTGCTTGGATCTATGGCTTATCTCTGCCTGTCTCTGTAATGTGCTATTGATGGACAAGTTGGAAAGGACCTTGGCTCAGCAGCCTGTTGTCCATGGGAGATGACTTCTTTCTCTACTTGGTGTCTGGTGGGTAGTGACTGAAAATCCATCATCAAATGACTTTTAATACCCAGGTTTCATCCTGAAACTCCTTCAAATTCAGCAGCAATGAAGCAATTCTGTGTCCAACCATAATAAATGTGGATCAAAGTGAAACTGGTACCCACTTGCTTCTAGTGAGCAGAGTGTGTTGGGACCTAGACAGATGAGAAGCCTTTTGTGCACTTCTCTAATCAGAAGGATGGACACTCCTTCATTTGATAGAGAGCAGTTCTAAGTGCTTTCTCTGTGCAGCTTTCCATTTGCATTAGAATTTTGACAGCCAAAGACTTTAAGCTTTGTTGGTGAATTTCTAATTCTTCTTTCAAAGTTCCTACTTCAGTTGATGACTTATTTTTTTATGCATTTACAATTCAATGGCTTATTGTCCCCCCCCCCAAAAAAAAGTACACACCTGTTAAGTATCAAGCATGGTATTAGACTCCAGGGGTCTTAGGTGAAACAGGACATGGATTTCATGCTTAATGAGTTTTATTTCCTTTATTAGTTTCTTTAAATTCAGAATGCCATTGTCTCATTAGCCTGTTTTATTATATTTATCAGTGTCAGATATTTTCCTATACGCTTATTGTCCATTCCCTCAATCAGAATGAAGCTCTACAAAGGCAAGTGTTTTGCTTGCTTTGCTCATTACTGTTTGCAGACCTGGAATAGTGCCCAATACACTGTATACACCCCAAAGAAGGAATGATCTATAGCTAGCAAATGTTAGCCCAGTGTACTGAATAGGTCTAAGTGGTTAGAGAATATTATATCCTTTTCTCCTCTAAAAACACTGGTACATTGACTGAGTTAAAGGATGGACCCCACTTGACTCTATACACTTGTATTTTCTTAGAAGAGATTTTGGAACATCTGTTAAAACCCATCTGAAGCTGCAATGTTCTAATGTCTGAAGTGATCTTCACAAATTCTCAGTGGAGCCAAACACTTTCCACAAAATCCATTTGTACTACCCTTTGAGTTGCAAAAAGTAGACATGATCTAGATTCTCAGAGAAAATATGTGGATGAGCCATAGTAACCATTCATAATCCAGAGTCCAAAAACATCTGCTATGACCCTTTTACCTTAAATGACATAGTAGAATTTAAATAGTTTGTTACTGGCCCTTGACAAAATCCTCTGTGGAGAGTATCTTTACCATTTTGAGCTGTGTTCCAATTGGAATTGGCTTTTCACTTTGTACATGGCTTCAAAAGAAAGATTCTGTCTCCTGAAGCACCTTCCTGCACCCATTGAGGAATGTACATCTCATGATTTCTGGCATCAGAGTAAGATAAACAACTGGCACTGGGCGATGTGAATATTGGCTCTTGGACCTTCCACTTACAGCCTTGATTCTGCACAGAGAAGAGGCATGCTTACACGCACTAGTGTGGCTGTGAGAGGAGTGATGGCATTTGACCCTTAGCAGAATGAGAATCTGCAGTCTTTCTGTGCTAGACATTAGCTGTATTTTACTGACCAGGATGGTAAGAATCCTATGCGTCCTTTCTGGATTTGACTGCTGAGAATGTTAAGAGTGATTTTCATTAACAATGACCTTTTTTAGACTATTAAGCATGTCGTTAAGAAGCATTCATAGAAATTTTTTTAAAGGTCTCTGCATATAAGATGCTTCCATAGCAAGTCATAAAAATTTCCTAAGTTTCAATGTTGACAGATGGTGCTGCCCTGCAATATAAGCAGCAAAGTCCTCACGAGACTATTGATTTTGCTTGTGAAATATAAATCCCTAAACAGTGACGGATGGGCTGGTGAGAAGTGCTTCGTTAATAATTCAATAATTTCATTAAATGATCTGGTCCTGAGTAAAAAAGAGGCAGAGAGACACCTGACTTGGACTCTACTTTAGTGTCATCTGAAAACAAGGCTGTGGTCCACTTTTGTACATGTTTATCTATTTTGTCTCAAGATAAAATAAAGTCCTTTAGCATATGAATTTCAAAAAAATAGGGAAAATGATATTCGATTCTTCAGTGTGTCTTACTGTAACCATTTTGAGTTCAGCCTGCTCAAATTCAAAGCAATGGCCTGGTTCATTTGCTTACTAAGTCGACTTGAACATTGCTTAAATTTGCCTGTTGCTATTTAACTTTCCTCTTTCTTAGCAGGTTCTCATCCTAATGGAGAACGAACCATTTTGGGGGAGTAGAAGCCAAGATGATGCCAACACAGAGCTTTATTACATATTTTTTGATGTTCCAGGAGCAATAACCAACAAGAATTTCTAAATCACAGAAACTCCTGGAAACACAAATAAAATTAGTCCAAGTATATCTTTATGCACTTGTACGTTTTATTGTCTGTGCAAGACAAAGTTCTTTAGAATCAAATTGATTTGCTTTATGCTGATTTACTTCTGAAAAGATGCTAAGACAACAGCAAAAGGTAATATGTATTACCTTTATTTTAACACAGGAGATGAAAACCTAATGTTTTTAATGTTTAATTTGTTATCTTAATTAGAGTCTCAAAGATTGTCAGAGATGTTAAAGTAATACAATTAAGAGTCATAGAATATACTCATGTATAACTTATTTATTTATTTTTGGCAAGGCTCAGAAAAAAACAATTTGATATACTAATGGATCCTAATGGCCTAGTAGCTATTAATTAAATAAATAACCCATTATACTGAGAAATTAAGTGTCAGTATAGGGACAATATTGTGGAAAAATAGTAATTAACTTATAGTCTTTAGTAGTGGCATAGATATTTGTATTCGGTTTTGCAGATATTTGCATCAGGAATGCCAAATTAATTAAGTTAAAGCAGAAACTATTTAATAAATCTCTACATTACAAACAGTGCTGTGCTTAGCATTTGTAATAAAACAAAAAAATAGACATGATCTAGATTCTCAGAGAAAATACACTGTAAGTTGGAAGAGGCGAGGTAAAGGTAAACTTTAAGTGTAATGACTGTACATGTCAACATACTAGGAATGTTTTAAGGCATTGCATGATCAATTCTTTACCACTTTTATCATCATTCATTCTAACATTTGTGAAGGACTCCCAGGTAGGGAAAAATAATGCTGGAGTAGGGAGACCAAGATGGCGTGAATCTTGGCCTCTGCGGGGGAAGCCAGTGATAAAATTTGGAAGATGTATGGCTAAATGAAGACTTTGCCAAAGCAGAAAGATCCATGAATGGGAAAGGAAAGAGATCTCAGTGCTAGGATGTTCTGGCAAGTTTTGGGAAGGAGCAGACCTTTACTTATAGATAGAATATGGTTAAAGAGAGGATGGGGAACTCAAGGGGAACTATGGTTAGGACCAACTTTATCATGGGGTATTGAGGAAGACTGGAGAAGAGATTTATGTAACTGGGATAACATGTGTGGGTTCTGTGGAAATTGGACTCAGCTCTCCTAAGGAGAGTGACTGATCAAAGTGGTTTTAGTAGCATTGATGAGGTTGGGGGTGTCAGAGAGATCTGAGATAGGGAGTGGAGGCTAGAGGCACAAGACTGGCTAGATGCCCTTGTGAGGGAGTAGGATATGAACATGCCTTTCTAAACCATGCCACAGACTTCTTAAGGAAAGGGCAATGCCTTGCTTTTTTTTTTCTTAAAAAAAAAAAAAAAAAAAAAAAGCTTGCTTGCTTTTCCCATACATGTATAATGCAATGTAATAACCCTCTATAAACCCACTTATTCATGAGACTGTATAAAGACAGGTGCTGACCTTTGCCACTGGTACCTGTATTTGGTCTCCTGGAATCAGAGTGCCTCATGAATAAAACAAGTTAGAGAAACCCAAGGAGATTCGAGCAGAGGTCATTCCACAGTGAGGTGATAAATTTTGTGACTGATATCAAGGCTTAGCCTAGTCCCAGCAATCATTATCGAATCACTTGGTAATAACAACTGGAGGTGTACAAAATGTGCATCCTGAGCACAATGCAAATGCAAATTACTTGCTTCCTGGAGATCCGATCAAATAAAACTTAGTTTTTAATTAAACTGTGACCAAATTAATTGAAAGTTACTGTATTGTGTGCTAGATAATTATCAACTAGAATGTTATTTATTTTGCCACAGAATCCTGATTTCTTTATCTTCCTTTTCTGAGAATGTAAGTCCTTTTAACCTTTTAGTTAGTCATAGGCAAAAAAAAAAAAAAAAAAAAAAAAAAAAAAAAAAAAAAAAAAAAGATTAAGTTAGAATGTTTTTAAATATTAATTGAAGTAAAATCATGGAAGCCTGAATCTTTTATTTTTCTCCAACTATGTTTAAGTTCTCAAGATAAGTTTTACTGTGGCAGATCTATTTTTTTTTATCATGAGCTTTTTATAAAATGTGGTAATAATAGCAACTAATAGTGTTAACAATAATGATAGCTGTCACTTTTTTCTGTATTCTCAGGATCATTTTGTGCTGAGATTCACAACTGAGTCATAACTGTCTATGTTAAAGGATTGTTCCTAGGTTTTATTTATCTTGTTCAGCAAATAAATAAGCTTTTTAATTCAATTGGTTTCTTAGCTGATTTGTCTCTCAGTGTGATTAATCAATGAGAACTAGGGGCCCAATTCACATTTTCACTTAAGTCGATAGAAATGTTGAGTGTGGTTATGGTGGTTTGGAAGATAAAATGGGGTCACTGACTAAAAGATCATTTTTTCTTGTTTTTGTCCCTTAACTTTATTTCCCCAGCAGGATTTCTGGTAACTAATTCTCCTAGTTATAGAAACCTACAGGGAGTGGAAAGGTAGGTTGCAATTTCTCTTCAGGAGACAGTGTTCATTAATTATGTTATATCTCATCAACAATTGATATATACCCAAGGGTGATCTAAGTGTAGGTAAGTGATCAGCATTTTTTTTTTCCTTTCATACCTACTACTTTCCAAACAGCACTTTGTGACCAATATCTAACAGAAGTCTAAACTGGAGGAAAGATTGGGTGCCACTCCATTCACTCCCAAGCTCTTCTGGTCCTTCCAGGTGTTAGAAGGCAGTACCATTTTCCCCCTTCGAGGTATGCAGACAGGACGATTCTAGGACATTCATTTCAACGTTAATATCCCTCATGGCCACGAGGAAAGTAATTTGGCTCATATATAATCTGGTTCCTCCTCGTCTGTGTTGAAAGCCCTTAATGACCCGGTGTCTTCTCTCAGCAGGGCTAAGGGTATTCTGTCAAAACGCTGTGATGGATTATGCGCCCGGTGACCTTCTATGACTTTTTGCAAGGCTAGGAGAGTGGAATGAAAAGGTGGTGAAGGCAGGGGACTATCCCTATTTGCCACGCTTGCCATGCCAGCAGCAGAATGGAGGTTCCCAGAGCAAAAGCTGAGGGGGATCCTCCCTCCTGCTTCCCTCCTCCCTGCCTCCCTCCAGGGAAGCCTTAGCCAACACTTGGGACATGGGAGCCTTAGTGGTCCTGAAGGATTGTATTCTCCACTTTGAAAGCCTAGCAGAAGTAGAAACTGTTTAGACAAAGAAGGAGAATCTGAGAGATTTTCCTGTCTCAAAATAAAAATTTTACAAAAGGGGGAGGCTGGATGTGACTCAGTGGTTAAGCATCCCTGGGTTCAATCTCTGGTATAAAAAAAAAAGAAAAAAAAAAAAAAAAAAAAAAGAAAAAGGAGTAAAAGAGGAGGAGGAGGAGGAAGAAGAAGAAGAGGAAATCATCTTGTGTTCAGGAGTTGTTATTTACAGTTTAATTAAAGGAAAAATATGCACATTTCATAAAATACTTCCTCTGAAATATGACACAAATTAGAGTATATTTAGTGTTAAATACTTTTGTGCTTTTTCTTTTTTTTACTTGATTTGAGTCCCACCCCCCCCATTAAGTGCTAAAAATCCAACAAAAAAAATGAGGTGTCATTTCATTATATTTTGAGAGGCTGTGACAACTGAATTGAGGGTTTGCTCACTTGGAAACTACTCAGATAGAAAACAACAACAACAACAAAATCTCTTTAAAGGAGCATTGCTTACATGCCTGTAATCCACTCTCACAACAATCTCTTTCAGTTTATTAGAATTATAGATAGGGTGAGAGCTGTAGGCAATACTGTAGCCAGAGCCCAATTTGCATTTGCAACACATTTATTTACAAGAGACACCATCATGAAACGACATATTTTAAATAATAATTATAGAAAAGTCCTATGTTTGTGCTATCCTACATGGGCATTCCTGTCTATGAAATACCCTACCTATATAATCTACTGTGTGTTTCTGTCTTCTCTTCTAGGTCGAAAGCCAGGTCACACCATTCCTCCAAATCCCCTGCTCCTGGCACAGTGCCTAGAAATGAGTATGCACTAGTTGAACAACTGTGGAATGAATGAATAAACAGAAAAATGGCCTTCTTTGTAATAGGTTAATCTGGAAAGACCAGTTGATCTTTTATAAGTTTTCATTTATTTATTTGTTCTAATTTGTTATATATGACAGAAGAATGCCTTTTGATTCATAGTACACAAATGGAGCACAATTTTTCCTTTCTCTGGTTGTGCACAAAGTAGAGTCACACCATTTGTGTCTTCATATATGAACCCAGGGTAATGATGTGGAACCACCTAGATGCTCTTCAATAGATGAACGATCCTTCATAAATTTTACACTACTGGCTTCTTGAAGAAAAACAATGGAAGTCTAGGTTTTACTCAAGACTACTTCTGATGAAGGCCATAGCAATTTCCAGACTGAGGAAGACAAGAAGAAAGTGGGATATGAAATGGGAGAAAAACATTACGAACCTCACTGGTATTATTGTTTATTTCTGGGGGCGGGGGGGCAGTTATGCAGGTTGATTTCTGCCAGGTACTTGCTGAGACAGGTTTTGGGTGGGGTCTAGAAAGTTAATTTCATTGATCAATGTGCAGGAGGTTGCAGGCATGAGGTACAAAGTCAAACCAAGGGGAAAATGCAAGTAAGTCATGTTTCCTTGAACACAACCTATAGCTCTTCTTTTCTCTGGCCAGTTTAGACTTGCAGCAGCTTTCTCTCTGGACCAATATGTCATTTATTTTGGTTCTACTAAGTCACACACCACTGGAATGCAATTGGTATTCTTACCAACCGAGGACCATCTGCTCTTTTCTAGACAACAGCTATTCTGTTCTGGCTCTCTCCACCTCCTGCTTCTTTCAGTTTTCTCATATATTTTCAATCGTATGCATTCTTTTCTCTATGAATAAGAGACAGTAAATGCCTGAGGAATTATCTTTTTGGATACATTTTTTTCCCCTGAGGCTTTGGAATTTTAAATTGTTGTTTGTTTCCTTTCAGAGCTTTTGATTTTGTATATGTAAAATAAATTGTCATGTTGGCAAAGGAAAATGTAATCTTGCAGAGAACTTTCTTAGATAAACCATGAATTGTAATTATAACTAGTGACCATTTAATGTCATAATGTTTTCTCTGTTGTTTTAAAAATCAGTCAGAAAGAGTAAATAGTTTCCACAGAAGTGACAGGTAGCTGATGAAAAAAAAAAATGAAGAAATGTTGATGTAAACTTTCTCCCACTCTAAGTGTGGTCCATAACATTCCTCAGGAATGTTCTAGGGCTGTTCAGTTAGGATGGAAAAGCAAACTCACTCCTGGGGTGGTGGTATTTATCTAGTTTGTGGCTTCCACACTCAGGTTTAAGTCTCATTTCTCATTTACTTGTCCATATGGTTCAAAGGGAACTCTGCTAGACTTAAAGTAAGAGGAGGTGAGTTCAGATCCATGGCAAGGTATAGAACACTCTGCACTGAGATTCCTCATCTGTGAGATGCAATTGATGACACCTATAGGACAAAGGTATTAGGAAGATTAACTGAGACAGCAGACAGAAAAACATGGAATAAGCTGTTTTTCAGTAAGTGTTGAATTTTAATCTGCAACTAGCCAAGTGAAGTCTAGCAATGAGATAATGAATCTAGATTATTCATCCTTGCATCAATTATTTGGACTCTCGCATAAAGAGAATGCCTCAAGGATTCAATTATATGCACAATTACTCAATTCCATGCTGAGTCTTATAAACAAGTTTAAAATTTAAGAGGCAATCATATTCTTTCTGTAGGGAAGAAAGGGTTAAGGGATGGCCTGTCCCACTTTGTTCAAAGATTTTTTAAAATAACACTCTTAGAAGGGCTGTGTAACATGTAATGTAACGTGTCAGCCTCACACCAAAATGAACTTGCTGTCATTATCCAAAATTCTCTGGGTTTATTAAGATGTTATGAGTTGAGTGAGTAGGATTTCCATCACCCTTCTCTCTATTTATAGTGACCAAAGCATAAAACCGTTGCTAAAACTGCCTATTAATCAGTTTACTCTTCTGCTTTTTTTGGTAATTGAGTTTCCCAGATGAAACAGTATATCAACCTTAACCCTTTTCAATTCAATTAAGCTCTCTTTTCACCAGCCAGAGCCATTCATGCCATTTTGTATTCAGA
The DNA here is from genome assembly GCA_025594165.1 of Tamias sibiricus. Taxonomy (NCBI): domain Eukaryota; kingdom Metazoa; phylum Chordata; class Mammalia; order Rodentia; family Sciuridae; genus Tamias; species Tamias sibiricus. Next base: position 74,582,691 of record CM046666.1, read on the forward strand.
CTCTTCATGCTTATATTGTTAATCACTAAAATAATTAAAATTGTTTTTGACAAGACCTCCTTTAGTTTTTATTCTTTTAAAATCTTTATTCCCTAATAATTCTTGGAGTCACCTAAGGCCCTATGTAATCTTTTAATTGAGCATTTTCATTTTGATGTATGGATTTGCTATTATCTTACCAATGACATAAAGGTGAATTATAAAAATACGTCTGCCCTCTAGCACCCATCATCTCTAATACGTAGTCAGTCTTTCCAGGCTTCGAAAGACTCCCTTTGGCTTAACTTCATCGCTTCATCAATTTTGGGTATCACAAATCCATTGAAATTGAATTCCTTTGGTTGAAATCAATAAAATACCATATAGTTGCTGTCAAGTTTTCTTTTAAAATGGTATCTTTGATATAAAAAATTTAAGTGGTATGTTTTATATTTTTGCCTTTTCTCATTTATTATAAAATATTTGTGGAACCCAATATTATATTCTTTTAAGGGTCTTGGTAGAAAAAAATAATGCACTCTAATGAGGTAACTGAGAATTTTAATAAGTTAGCTGCACCGAAGAGTACAGGCAGAGTTGAGGGGATCCTAAAGGTATAAGAATACATTCCAGAGCTAGCCACATGGCAGGCTATTACACATTTTAGGTGTGAAGATGGCAATGGGTTGGAGTGATTATTGGAACCTGAAGAGAGTAACAGAACCACTAAGGGAAGACTGGATGACAGGTGCTGTGTCTTTGTTGGGGATATAGATAATCCAAAGTGAATTTGTAGGGAGGAAGATGGAAAATAATCCCTTGAATTCATTTTCCTCCTGCCCCAACTCACTTTGGAAGTCCCCACTGACCAAACCCAATTAGAAGCTTGAGGCAAAAATTCTTTTGATGCTAAAAGTTTATACAGATCAGCTTCTGTGGCACAAATCAGATCAGACAACGATAGAACACACCTCTGTGGAGGCAAAGGGCAAATATCAGGTACCTAGCAAATAAGTCTCATATATTTTGTGATCAGCTTGAGAGAATATTGATGGAATTTTTATCAGATAGAGAGCCACTGTAGTGGGTTCTGAAGGTGCAAACTTACTTACATAAGGAAGGCTGGACTAGGACACATTTGCATGAACTTGAGAGTGAGTATCTCCTTAAATTTCGCAGAGATTTTTCATCTGCTTCACCCTAGACCCAACCTCATAAATAGGATTCCATCACCTTCTTCAAGGACTTTTCCATCTGGTCAGACAAACATGAATAAAATGAACTATAATACAAAAGATCCAATTACAAATGCTATGCTAAAAGCATAAGAAGCACTATGAAAGCCCAGATACTTAAACAGGAAATCTCATTTATAGACTCTGGTATGGCTCCTTTAAAGATAAATCATCTAAGCTGGGTATTACAGGACAAGAAAGATTAAGATTTGTTTGTTGAACAAACATTTACTGAATGTCTACTATGTGCCAAGTAGAGGAAGAACAGAGACAAACTCCTGCTCTCATGAAGCTTATGTTCTGGTGGTATCAAAAGACAATTTAAAAAAGTAAATAAATGAGAGAATGTCAAGTAGAAAGAGTATTGAGTGTTCAGAGACAATTCTCCATGGGTGTCTTGCAATTTTTTTCATGCCCTGTGAGAAGAGGTATTAAATGTCCTCTTATTCTGAACTATCTTTTCATGGATCTTTGTATAGCCAATCACTTTGGAAGATGTCCTGTCCTCCTCTGGAGCAGAGGGTAGATAGGTTTGCTTACTGTCCAGTGTAAAAGATTTGGGTTCTCTAAACTCCTGGTTCTTCAGCTATAAATAACACAACTCAGTGTGTGAGAGCAGCATTCACTAGGTCCCCTACACCTTGTTCCCATTGGATTTGAGGGGCAAGGGAAAGAAACACAAATATGAAGCTCATGTTGTCTGTTGTGTTATAATAAGGCACTTTGTCTCTGAACTAGGAGTCTTGTGGTTTTTTGCATGCATTCATGAAACTAACTTGTTAGTTTACAAGTAGGGTAAAATCTCAGACCTTCCATAGTTCTCAGTAGTTTTTGGTGACAGTATAGGTTGCTGACAGAGATAAGACTTTCTAGAACAGACATAGAATTCCATCACAGAGCCTGTCTCTGCACTTCCTCTACTTGGCACATAGTAGACATTCAATAAGTGTTTGTTCAACAAACAAATCTCTAAATCTTTCTTGTCCTTTAATACCCAGCTTAGATGATTTATCTTTAAAGGAGCCATACCAAAGTCTGTAACTGAGATTTCTTGCTTAGGTATCTGGGCTTTCATAATGCTTCTTATGCTTTTAGCATAACATTTGTAATTGGATCTTTTGTGTTATAGTTCTTTTTTATTCATATGTGTCTGACCAGATGGAAAAGTCCTTGAAGAAGGTGATGGAATCCTATCACATGGGCTAGGGTCAGGAATATAAAGGGAATCCCTAGAATCCAGCAGTAATTATTTTACCCAATGGGTGAGCAATATTTGAAGGGTATTATTAAGGGTCTCCACTGACCTACTTATTAATGTATTTAGAGTTCCAGTTAAAGAATTTAGGAATTAAAACAAGCCACCATAATAGTGCTTTTGTTGTTTACTTGCCTCTAGGTGAGAAGAAGAAAAAATGTTATGTGGTAAAGGGGAAGCAAGTCTGGTGGCCAGAACCAAAGGGCAATATGGCTATAGCTACTAAGGCAATGAGTACTCTGATACTGAAATAAATGATGTCAGCATTGAAGATATAGACTTTTAGACAGACTAAAAGCATTCAAAGTTCACTTGGTTACACTGCACAGGTGATGGTTTGTCATAAAGGTAAGAATTCTATCTCAAAGAGTACACTTTTTGTTATTTAATTGAATGAATTCAGAGTATTATTCCCTAGCTCCCTCCTTACAAGGTCACTTTGGATTAAGCTATATCCCTCAACAAAGATATAGCTCTTATCTTTGGAACCTCCGGTAAGAGACACAGCCTTCACCTTGATGTGCCCCTTGGGATTTTGCCTTCCCTGAGATGACTACTAGAAACACTTCTTTTGAAAAGCAGCTATTAACTTGCTACCTGGCTCTTGCCAACACTGAAAGTACATGGAGAGCCTTGAATACTAGGGCAGAATCATCTTTTCATCTGCACCCCTCTGATCCCACTGTTTCCCTCAAACTTGACCTCAGCTGTTTTAAAAAGAAAAATGATTTGGTCTGATCCCAGGGCACCTGGAGGCAATGCATAATCATCTGATTAGGTTGATAAACTTTGGGAAGGGAAAGGCCTCCTTCCCTTTAAGTTCAAATACACATAGACAACCAACCCACTGAGGTCTCAATTGACAGAGTTTGGGCTGGGTGGTGGTGGGGGAAGTAAGCTAATATGACCTATGGTAGGACCCTTTGGTCTTGTTTCTTCTACATGTTTTATATTCTTATGCTTTTCTGTCTCATAAGTTGCCAGAAGGGATTCTCTTAATTAGAAGAGCCTCATGTATAGAAGTGTTATTGAGATAAACAACCCTGAGATTTACCACTAGTGAGTTGGGATTTAGCATTAATACCTCTACCATCTGACACTCAAAAGTTTCTACTACACAGATGATATCCTTTTGGTTAGCAAGTCAGAAGCTTGAGAATCAGTGGCACTGACTGGTATTAGCACATGTTTGCCAGCTGTTTTAGTCAGCTTTTTTTTTTTTTTTTTTTTTGCCACTGTGACCAAAGGACCGGATAAGAACACGTTTAGAGGAAGAAAAGTTTATTTGACACACATGGTTTCAGAGGTTCAGTCCATAGACAGCTGACTTCGTTGCTCTGGACCCAAGGCAAGGCAGAACATCAAGGTAGAGGGGCATGATGGAGGAAAGCCGCTCAGGACATAATGGTCAGGAATCAGAGAGAGCGCTCTACTTGTCAGGGACAAAATATGTACCCCAAAGGCATGCCCCCATCACCCAACTCCTTCAGCTATACCCTACCCGCCTACTGCTACCACCCAGTTATAATCCTTATCAGTGAATTAATGCATAGATTTGGTTAAGGCTTTCACAGGCCAATCATTTTACCTCTAAACTTTCTTGCATTATCTCACACGTGAGCTTTCAGACACTTCATCTCTGAGCCATAATATCCTGCCTCTGACCCCCAAAAGCTCATACCCATATCACAGTGCAAAATAAACTTAGTACATTTTCAAGAGTTCCCATAATTGCAACAGTTTCAGGATTGCCTAAAAGTCCAAGTCCAAAATCTCCTCTGAGACTCAAGGCAAACTCTTGGTTGTGAACTCCTTGTAAAAATCAAAAGAAAATTACATATATCCAATATATAAAGACACAGAGTAAACATTTCCATTCCACAAGGGAGAAATAGGACATAGAAAGAAGGAATGGAACCAAGGCAAGACTGAAATTCAGATGAGCAATAAATTCTGTACTCTATGTTAAGCATCTGCAGTACATGACAAAGGGCCTATAAAGCTCTCCTCCTGTAATTTTGCTGTTTGCAGCCCATATTGCATCTCTCTTGGCTTGCCTCTGCTCAATTCACACAGCTTTCCTTGGTAGATGTCCCATGGAATTGGCATCTCTTAATTTCAGGTCTTTCCAGTGCAGCTTTGGCTTCCTTCTCATTTATGCATGCATTGCCCTCTCAGGAGCAGACTGTGACCCTGCTTTGCCTGGCCCACCATTCCTTCCTTTGAAATCTTGGTGGAAGCCTCCATGACCCTCTAACTCCAGCATCTTGCAATCCTACAGAACCAGCACCTATGTGGTTGCCACTAACATCTGCCACCATCTCAAGCAGGAACCAAGTCTCTAGGACCCTGGATGTAGCAGTCTCAGTGCCTAGATGGCACAACTTCCTAGGCCCCTCTATGTAAGAAGGGTGCCCCACTGATCTTTTCTCAGAAGAATTTTTACTTTTACACCTTTGAGCCTGAGATGGGTGTGATCTTGCCAATGCTTGAGATGCCCTCAAGCCATATTTTTTATTGTTTCTGGTCTCTTTAGTGGCTGTATTCTCTTTAAATACCATGATTTTCTTAGCCCCCAGTTGTCTCAGGTTTGTTTTGATTTTTGGCCAAACTGCACGTTTTTCAAATATTTCTGCTTTTCTTTATGCTCTTGATTGTCATAGTATAATTGGTTAAAAGCCACTAGCAATATCCATGCCACCACCTGAATGCTACATTGCCTAGAAATTTCTTCTGCCATATTGAGAAGCCCATCACTTTTAAATTTAGCCTCACACAAAGTTTCAAGACATGGGCAAAATGAAGAAAACTTCTCAGAATGTAACGTGAACGGTTTTTATTCCATTTTCCAATTGAGTCTTCCTTTTACCAAGAACCCAGTCCTTATTGTCCACAGTCCTACCAGCATTCTGGTCTTCTGAGCTTCCACCAGAATTTCCCATTAATTTCCACTTACAGCATTCTAAAAACTTTTCTAGCATGTGCTTCTAAAATTTTCAAAATTAGTCCCCCCAAAACTACAAAAATCTCTAAAAGCTTCTGAACCACATGATCAGATTAGTTACAGCAATGACCCCACTCCCAGTACCATTCTGTTTTAGTCAGGTATTTCACCACTGTGACTGAAAGACCTAACAAGAACAATTTTTAGAGTATGAAAAGTTTGTTTTGGCTCATGGTTTCAGAGATCTCAGTCCATGGATGGCTGACTCCATTGCTCTCTGACCAAGGTGAGGCAGAATATAATGGCAGAAGTGTGTGGCAGAGGAACGCAGCTCAGGACATGACAATCAGGAAACAGAGAGCAAGTTCCTCACCAGGGACAAAATAAAGTATATACCCCAAAGTCATGCCCCTAGTGACCCAACTCCTTCAGTCATATCCTACCTGCCTACAGTTACCACGTAGTTAATCTCTATCAGTGGATTAATGCACTGATTTGGCTAAGGCTCTTATAACCCAATCAATTCACCTGTGAATGTTCTTTTATTTTCTCACACATGAGCTTTTTGTGGACATGTCATATCTAAACCATAACACCAGTAAAGGTGGCTCATAAACCTTGACAAAATTCAGGGGCCCGCTCGCTGAGTAAAGGTTTCGTGATCATGGGCATGGATGGGAGGGACAATGTTCAGCCCCTCTGTTGGTCAAGGAAAAGCTGCTCCTCTTTCTAGACAATCACCATCAAATGTAGATACAGCCCCTTATAATACTTTTGGGGTATTATGTGTCTTACTTGGGTATTTTACTTCATTCTTTTTATAGGCTATAAGTCTTTGTCACTGACAGTTTTGCTGATTGGAACTTCTGGCAAAGAACAACCTTCACCTAGACATGCCTCTTGGGATTTTGTCTCTGTCACATGACTACTAGATACACTCCTCTTGAAAAGCAGCTAATAACTTTCAACTTGGCTCTTGTCAATACTGAATATCTGACTCATGGAGACCTTCTCATTCTCCCATTGTGGAGTAGGCCAATTTGGACTCAACCACTAACAAGATGAAAAAGCTCAACAAGGCTTGGTGTCAAATAAAAATGGAATGTAGCCAACCTGGCCCTGGCAACTTTTCAACCTTGCATGAAAAAGTGGGAACTTGTGGGGGGAAGTTTATCCCCCACTCTACCACTGGAAAACAAAGTCATTAAATCAATAGGACCTTTAATTCACAGAGGTTTCCCTAGATCAAAAGTTGGAAAACTATAGCCTGTAGTCTTGACACCTTTTTTTATATAAATAGTTTCATTGGAACATAATTATGTCCATTCATTTATGTATTATTTACTTTTTTTCTGCTATGGGAGAGCTGAGTTGCAACAGATATCCTATTCTCTGGCCCTTTAAAAATGAGTTTGCTGATTCCCTATATAGATGTCCAGGTCTGGTTCACTGATGGCTTGGCAAAACTGAAGCCAATAGTGTCCACTGGACTTCAGTGGCAAAGCTGATGTGTTTGTGTTTGGTCCTATCAGTGAGAACTCAAAACTCCTATAACTCTGGCCAGAGTCATTGATAGACTCTTACATTTTCATTGATTCTTGGGATATTGCCAATGGACTAGCTATTTGGTCTGTCACTTGGAAAACCAAAGATTGAAAGATTAAAAACATCCCTCTTTGGGGCCTGTTGCTTCTTGACTTGGAGCAACAATGCCGTGGGAGAAAAACTCGGAGGCAGAATGAAGATGAAAGAAGGTTTTTTATTCTTCAGCTTTAGCAACCTCTCAAACTCTAATACTGACTCTTTACTTCTTCTGACTACTGACTCTTTACTTTACTTCTACTTCTTTACTTCTTTACTTTCACTTTTACTTTCTTAGAGCTTAGAGAGAAAGAGAGAGAGAGAGAGAGAGAGAGAGAGAGAGAGAGAGAGAGAGAGAGAACTTCTTCTTTCTTTTTTCTTCTTCGGCAGCCTCGGCCTGACTCCAACCAGCAACTACTACTTCTTCCTTGCTCTGACTCCTCACCCTGTTACATACCTTTGGCATTAACAAGGACAGGTGAGTCACACAGTTCACGGGCATACAAAGATTCTTTATTAATATCAGGTGGGAACTAGAACATCTTTTATGGCCCTCAGCTAACCGCAATTAGCTATCTCCTATTAGGGCTCTTTCAGGGGCCATGGACTGTGTAAACAAAATAATATGGCTCATGTAGATGTCCATTTTAAGAACCTAACTCTTTGATGACATCAACTGGAATCAAACTGCTAATCTAGTCTGCACAGCCCAAGTTGCCATCAGAACTATGAGAGACGTGCTGGGGCTGTGGCTCAGCAGTAGAGTGCTTGTCTCACATGTGTGAGGCCCTGGGTTCGATCCTTAGCACCACATAAATAAAATAAAGGTATTGTGTCCACCTACAACTAAAAAATATTAAAAAGAAAAAAAAAGAACTGTGAGAGAACAAATTTTATGTTGTTTTAACCCACTCAGTTTGCTATAATTTGTTATGGAAGCTCTAGGAAGTAGATACCACCTCCCTTAATCCTTCCTGGTCAACCTTCCTTAGTGAGGTTGTTGATTACTGAATGTGTCCATATCCAGGCAGGGATCACCTACTCTTGGCCACTTCCTGGGGAATTATCATGATGAAAGGAATGGAAGAAGGAGAGTCCTACTTTGAAGTTTAAGATTATGCCGTGACCATTTGTGGGCCTGGTGCTTCTTTTTCCCCTAATGGCTACCTTGGGTGAACTTGGCTGGTGAACTCTGGGTGGCAGCCTGGCTAAAAGGTGACTTGGAAAATTAAAACTTAATTCAGTTTTATACCTCTGGATTCTCTTGTTGGATTGATATGGTCCTAGATTGTAAGGATAATGACCACTTGGACAAAGTTGCTGCATGCTGAGTCCCCATGTAGGAAGGAGGACTCACAGGCCAAAGTAGGGAACATGATAGATGTCAGATCTCTGTTTTTACAAAGTGTGATTTTACTCTGTGCACATGGTCCCTATCAGATAAAAGACCTGGGTAACAGTAGTGGATGATTAGAGAAAAGATATTATAGGTACTGAAATGAAACACACTGATTTTGACAATGGAGAACAATAACCTCAGAACCTATGGAAGAAATAATTTAGACCCTGGGAAATGCAGGGGGATAGGGATGGCAAAAATGGTCTTTGTCTATCAGAACCACCCCAAAAGCTTTACTCATTTTCTCTAGAGCAGAGGATAAGCTTAAATACTGGCTAGCTCACTAAAAATAATCTCCCTCTAGAGAAATAGTTAGGTATGTTTTCTTGCTTGAATGTAAAGAAACTGAATCCAATATAAAAGATCAGCTTCCCAAATTTCTGGGTTCCTTTGCTATGAAATATCACACTGGGTGTGTGATATTTATCTGGACCTTCCTTTTCACCTCTGGAACTTGCCTAAGGAAATACTGATACAAACATGAAGCTCAGGTTGCTTGTTGTACTTTGAGTAATAAAGTCCTTTGTCTCTGACCCAGAAGTCTGTGTCTTTTATCAACATCCACCTGCCTATCCAAATTCTTTGCTTGCAAGTTGGATAAAAGCTCAGATCCTTCATGGTTCTTAATGCTGGGAGAGGATTAAATATAAATAAAGAAGAGTGAATGGAAAAGAAGAAAGCATTAGAAAGGAAGTCAGGCAAAGGCTCTCTGTAAAAGGTGACATTTGAATGAAGAATAGTATAATAAGAATAAATCAGAGAGAAAAAGGGAGACAAAAATGAATTCAAAGTCCCAAGGCAGGAATGATCTGGGAAGGTCTTAGGAAAGGTGGAAAGCCATTGCAACTAGAGGACAGTGAGTAAGGAGGACGAAGGAGTGGGGTGAAATTATACTGGAGAGGTGGGCAATGGCCAGGTCATGTGGAGTACTATAGGCTCTGATAAAGTAAGTTGTTTTTTCTAAGGCCTTTACTAACATCTGAGTCTAGTTCTTTAATAAGTTAACCACACTGAATCTCATTTTAGATTTATTGCACTCTAACCCATTTATCTTTTTTGTCAGAATTGCAAATGGGACTACATCACTCTCTTGTTTAAAGCCTTTCATTTGTTGCTCAGCACGTGTAGAATAAAGTTCAGACTACTCGACTTTGCACAGAAAGCCGGTCCATACTCCCATTATTTGCTTGAAGCTAATGATCCACCCCAGAGCTTTATCGCACCAAGTCATTTCTCATCTGTATGTTCTTCATATACTTCTGTGTAAGGACAGAACATTCCTTCAACACAATTCTGAGAAACTCATACTCACCCTACAAAGCCCAGTGCAAGCATCTTTCTGATGAGACTTTCTCTAACAACCTCAAGCAGATGTAGCATTTCCTTCCTTTGATTACACTCTGTACCTATGACAATTTTTACCACATAGCAGGTGTTTGATGGACACGTGTTTGATGAATGAATAAATGAAATGTGTTCCAAGATTTTAATTTAGTTTTTCATCATGTAAATATAGCTTATATCTTGAGATTACAATCCAACAGCACTAATGTTTTTTTCTAAAATCAATTTATTTGGGCATAGTTTACATAAAGTGAAATAATTTAAGTATACATGCTTTGATGAATTTCAAAAAATGTATATACCTGTGTAACTATCACTGCAATCAATATATAGATCCTGTGGGGCATGGTTGTGCATGCCTGCAATCCCAGTGGCTCTGGAGACTGAGGCAGGAGGATCACAGTTCAAAGCCAGCCTCAGCACCTTAGCAAGGCCCTAAGTAACTTAGTGAGACTCTGTCTATAAATAAAATATTAAAAGGGCTGGAGAATGTAGTTCAGTGGTTAAGTGCCCCTGGGTTTAGTCCCTGATACCAAAAACAAACAAACAAAAAAGACATAAACTTTTCCAATATCTCCAAAAGTTGCCCCGGGGCTGTGTTGCCACACTGAACCTCTTAATTTTCCACCACCACCTCTGATTCAGAAAACTGTAGATATGCTCTTGTTCCTGTTGAGTAGCTTTGACTATTCTAGAAAGGTATAAAAGGAATCATCAGCATGTACTTTTATGTGTCTGGCTTCTTTTGTAGAGTAAAATGTTCTTGAGATCCATCTATGTTGTTCAGTTGCAGTAGTCTTCATTTTTTTCTGCTGTGTAGGATTTCATTGTGAGTATATACTATAATTTGATTACTAATTCACCTGTTGATAGACAGTTGGATTGTTTGTGGATGTTTTGAGATTATGAGCTATAGATATTCATGGTGATAGTGTGTGTGTGTGTGTGTGTGTGTGTGTGTGTGTGTGTGTATTTTCATTTCTCTTGGGTAGGTACTTAAGAGTGCAATTACTGGGTTGCATATTAACTTCATTATAAACTTCAAAATTCTTCTCTAAAGTGGTATATTGTTTTACATTCTCATCAGTAATGAAGAGTTCCATGTGTCCCCACATCCTTGGCAACACTTGGTATTATCAGCCTTTTTACTAATAGCCATTCTAGTGGGTATGTAGTGGTGCCACGTTGTGCTTTTAATTCATTTCCCTGGTTACTAATGATGTTGAGCATATTTTAATGTGTTTATTAGTCATCTATACATCTACATTTAGATCTCTATTCAAATCTTTTGCCTATTTTTAGTTGGATATTTTTACCTGTTAGTATTGAATTCTAGAATTATTTAGATAATCTCTACACATGTCTTATGCTAGGTATGTGTATTGTGAATATTTTCTTCCAGTTCAACATTACTAACTTTTAAAATCTTTATTTCAAAAGAGCTCATCTCTAATAAACTATGTTTTTGTTCAGTTCAAAACTACTATTGTTCTTTCAAGGTTCATACCACTTTCTTTTGAGTACCTTAAAAAGGTGATGCATTTTATGAGGATGCATTTCTGTTGCTCATTTAATGCACTGATGTTTACTAATGTCCGCTGACCACAATACTTTAGCCAATCACACACCTGTGCCTCTGAATGCTTCTTAAATTCTGTGGTTTCATATCCCTGGCTTGAGTGAAGTTCCAAACATCATAGTAAAGTGAAAGCATCAAATTAGCTCCCTGTGGCAAGAACCACCATGGCCTACCACAACATTATTGCCCCCTTTCTACTGATGTATCAGAGAAGGCAATGTGGTTAGCTAAAATACGTTTCCCCTCTTCCTTGCAGCTGGGGTTGTGACCATGTGATTAGCCCTAGAAAATAAGTTGTCAACAATGCCTTGTGGGAAATAAAAGAAGAAAAAAATTTTCCTTCCTTACTTTCTTCCTTCCTTCCCATCTTTCCTTCCTTTTTAGAATGTTTAGGCTTAACCAAAGCTAGTTGTCACTTTATACTTAAAGATTTAGTAGATGTTATGCTATTATTGTCCTTTACTCATTCCTTTTGCTTTTCTTTCTCTCTCCTCCTTTCTTTCCCCCTATGTATTAGTCAGGGTTCTACGGAAAACCTGAACCAGAATAATAAATATAGACATATAGAGATTTATTATAAGAGATTGACTCACACATTCACAGAGGCTAAGAAGTTCCACATCTGCAAGATGAAGGCCAGAAGAGCCGGTGGTGGTGTTCCAGTCCAAGTCTGAAGGCCTGAGAACCAGGAGCACCAATGTCTGAGGGCAGAAGAGACATGCCCAGTTCAAGCCCAGAAATAATTCACCCTGCCTCTTCCTTTTTGTTCTGTGGGGGCTCTCAACTGATTGAATGATGCCTAACCACATTAGTGAGAATGATCTTTATTCTACCAATTCAAATACTAACCGCTTCTAGAAAAATTCTCATAGTCACAATAAAAAATTATGTTTTCTGAGATGTCTGGGCATCCTGTGACCCAGTCAAGTTGACTCATCACACCTTCCTCCCTTTTCTCATCTTTCTTCCTTTTGCCCCCAGAATAATAGCTTTACATTTATGTATGAGTTCATAATTATATATAGGTAAACTATAGCTAGTCTTAAATGACTTGAAATTGAAAGGCATCGCAGCACGGTACAGTTGTTTCATTTTGATGTAGGGTCTTCCTTAAACTTCCATTCTCTGACATTTGACTTCATTTGCTTTAAATAATCTACTGTTCCATGGTTCTGATTTTCCATTGCCTCCTACACATCTGTTTGGATTGATATTCTGCTGTTCGTCATGCAAGCTTGATTTCACTTTGAAAATGATTTCCTTTTGATGGATGCTCTGGTTGTTCAGGCAAGCATGGTCTTGTGTTTTTAACATTCTCTTCAGCTGGTCTCAGCACTTCAACAGTCATCCCTCAGGGTCTCAGTCATTTACTCATGTTAACTACACATTCTTTGTAATTAAGTGCCAAAAATGCTGTATTCCTTGGGTTAATCAATATCAGGGCTTGCAAGCTATAGCCGGTAGGCCAAATCCAGCCCTGCCTTGTTTTGGTATGGCCAGTGAGCAGAGACTTCTTTCACCCCCTTTTTAGTTGTTATAAAAGCAAACAAAACACAAAGAAGACTATGTGATAGACACTGTATCCTAAAATATTTACCATCTAGCTCTTTAATGAAAAAAAATTTACCTAAGCCTGATTTATATTAATAAGATTTTTCTATGTGATACCACATCATGCAAAACATCAAGCTATGTGTCCTCCCAATTTAGAGATTCTTTGTTATGATTTAACTGTAAGAGTAAGCTATGAAGACTATGCAAACTATACCTTAGGGAGATCCCAAGGGAAATCTCAAAGGATAGGTAGGAATCTCCCAAAGAGAATCAGTGAGAGACTGTTTATGATTGAGTGAAATGTACTAGACAAACAATGGTTGCAAATATGAGTCCCAGATTGAAAATAACAAGGACTAATGCTCCAAACTATAGGAAAACTTAGCTGCTTCTCATGTGACCTTCTCTATAGCAAACTGTAGGGGAGTACCACACCAAGGATTTATTTATCTGATGACAGGAAACAATTCGTCCAAGTGAACTCAGAGGAGGTTAGCTGGTATTAAATAACGCTTTCACCCATTCATGTCATTCACTGTCCATATTTCTCATTACATGGCAGAAAGGAACAAGCTCTAGTTACTAGTTTCACACATTATGACATGCAATTGTCCCTCTAATTTACCCCCTCCTTCAGCCTTTTTTTGTCACTCTATCCATTTCATGAACTTTGAATCTTATGCTACATATTTCTTCATGTGTCTTTGCATAAGTAGATCTCCACCTAGGACACTTCTCCACTAATTCTGTGTATTGCAATTCTCTGTCTTTCAAGCTCCACTTTCTCTAGAAAACCTTTCCAGATCCCCTCAGTTAGAATTCCTTCTTCTGGGTCTCAGAGTCCCAGTGGTCCTGGGCTTGTTTATTGGCCCAGAGTTCTTTCACCATGCAGGCAGTATAAATTCAAGTTATGCTACATAACTGGGGTTTTGATTTTGGGTGGCTATTTTCTAACCCCTAGCCCCAGAGGGATAACCTTCCTCAGGCCTTGCCTGAATAGGTGGAGAGTTTTCCTGACTCCTTTTCTGTGGAAGAGGCAGTGCTTCACAGCTCTGACCTTCATGCCCAGGGCCCAGTTTGATTTCCAGTCTCCTGTGGAGCCCAGGCTGAACTTCCTGCTCTTGAATCAGCAGTGCCAAAGGCCTCCATCCTGTTCACCCTCTAGGCCATCACTGTGTCACGCTATCACTGCATGCTGCACTGCTCTGGCTTTAACCTCCTGTACCTTTTGCCTCTCTTTTGTGCTTAGCTGGTATTACAATGGTATTATGCTGTTGTCCTGTTTTCTCCAGCATTTCTCTCTTTTAGGAGTTGGGTGAAAGGACAGTGGTGCCAGGAGGGAACCTGCTCATGCCAGCTCACTCTGCTGTGTTGCCTGACAGTTGTAGGACAGAATAAAGTTCTGTTTAATTATGGAAGTTGGCATAATTATTAATTCCACTTAATTTAAGCACATAGGTCCTGGATACACCCACTATGTAATATCCCTACTTCTCTAACATGTATATACGTTGGATTTTTGTACAAGGTTGCTTCAGAATTTTTCCAACTATAGTAAAAGATTCTGGTGAGAAAAGCTCAGTTGTCAAGAGATGCCTGGGAGAAAAGGATGAGACCAAGGAAAAATTTCGACTAATGAAAATAGAGGTAATTTTCAGTCATTTGAGCATCATGGCACTTTGCAATAATACAGATAACCAGGAATATATTGAGTGACACAGTCAACTGTGTGCCAAATAATGTTTAAATTTAAATTATAATTTAGCATTCTGAATCCACACTTTTAGCACTTTTCATATTACCAAAATGACCATTACAACTAGTTAAAACAAATAATTATTTACATTGGGAATAGTTAGCATTTTTAAGGCCAAATATGATTTTACAGTCAATGGACTAACTTTATGTAATTTCAGTCCAGGTCATAATGGAGGAAGGACTTAGAACAGATAGTTAGAAGCCATTTATATCAGGGCATTATTTTATTTCTAAATGTGGATGTTTGAAATATTATGGCAACTGGACCAATAATTGGTAAAGCTCATCTTTTAGTTATTTAAAAAATATATATGTATATTTGAATATTAAATAATAAGTATCCTCAGTCTCCCAGAATCCTTGAGTTCATTTCTAAAAATATTCATGACTGGGAAAACATGGTTAAATATTTTTGACAACACAGTGTGTTTACTGCTAATTTCAGTGAGAAGAGATACAAGTACTGCACAATATCAGCAAGGAATATAAAAGGGGAACAAAAGACTAAAGAAAAATGAAAGGATCCCTTACTTTAATTCTATTTCATGTATCCATGTGGTTTCATAGTCAGATGGAAATGTATCTGTCAGGTATAGCTCTGTCTTTTTCACACATGTGAAACCAGACTCAGGAAAGGTGAAATGACTTGCTCAGGGACCCACAGATGGAAGCAGAGCAGCAGCTAACCCAGGCCTCTCCTTACCCAGCTCCTCAGAAGTATACTCATTATTGGGATAACTTGAGGTGCCCTGTGCAACAGTGCTTGAAGATAATGGGCTCTCTTGGAATAAATGTTTATATCTAGGCATAATAAGCACTACCTGTGAGTGTGTGGCTTTGTTACAGAAGGAAGCGGACACACATATATAAAATGCGTACACACAGATACATATCTTTTTATGTACATCTTTGTTTTCCTTCTAGATTTTGATTTTTATTCTAAACCATCTGAATGTTTCTAATTATTCTGTAATATAAGGAATTGCAACTCATTTCTCATATTTTATGCAGGGTGTGTGTAGTACTGAGATATTATCTATATGGGTAAGATAAGATGGGAATTATGATGGGAAGACCAAGATGAATAGGATAACAGAAAGAGAAAGATATTTAATTTTCTTAGGTAAACTTTGAGATATAATATGGAAAAGGCAGAGTGCAGATTACAAGAGACAGCTGGGATCCTGGCACCCGGGTGCATTCAGCACTGCACTTCTTTCCAGATTAGCAGACACACAGTCTCTGCATTTGACATTGTTGTTATTGTTCAGCGCCTAGCATAGTCTTTGGCTGGGAAGAAGTCACAGGGAACTTCTTGGTTGATTGACTAGTTCTTCACATTCCAGAACTGCCAAAATTGTAAGGCATTGCTTGAAGCTTTATTCTACAGTTAAGCAAATAAGCAACAGGGAGGGTTATAGCATTAGACTCACAAATTGCATAGGATATCTCTGATTCTTTCTGCAGTTCTAACATTGATCTATTAGTATTCTTAAAACATTACTATGGCAACAGTCCCCATTCAGGGGGGGAAAGCAATGCATTATCTATGCAAAGAAAGATGTAAGAAAAGAGTATTTAAGATAATGCATTTTACACCTTAGAGACAGATGTGCTCTGACCCTTCAGCATTATTTTTGCAGAGGACAATGTCTGGAAAATAAAAATCTGTTGAGAGTTACTCACTGACTCTGGAAGATGTCAACAATTCAAATACTATGCCAGATAGAATAGCATCTCCTTGATTTAAGACTTTTCACAAAAATGAATACTCTAATCATATTTGGAGTCAGTCAGGTTACCATTTGAAAACACAATGCAAAAAAAATATTTTTAACCAGTAGCTGAAATTGCTGCATAGATTATATTACAAAGATGTGGTTGTAGGTGTTCATGAATTTGTTCATGTGGCATTTATAGAGCAAATATTTACTGAGCATAGTCTAAGAGAAAGAAGACTGCTTGTTGTCAATTCTATCAGCAAGAGTTGCTAGAGTTTATGGATGTTTTTAAAACATTTACAACCAGATTGTGCTTTTATTGCTCAACAAGCCAAGCTTCTGTGAAGCATGACCTTACTCAACAACATTTCATTTCTTTGCTTTTTTCCCCCACAGAATCGAGAAATGATAGGTTAAGTTAACTACTGTTTATTATCTGTGTTTCAAAAATGAGAAAACTAAGGAAACTAGACTGTATAGCACAAATTGCAGTGTAAACTAGGCATTTTTCAGAAGTTGTTTCAAGTTGATGGCCAAACTGGACAGAACACTATATATATGAATCTATATATACTTATATGTGTGTATATGTGTACATATACATATATTAATCACATATATGCACATGTAGATATATGAATTATATATGTGCACATATTTGTACACAAACATATCTGCATATGAATAATTTGGATTCACTAGATTACTCAAATTTGTTAGTCAAGTATAGTCCTTGGACCATCAGCATCAGCATTACCTGGGAGCTTATTAGAAATAAAGAATCCCAGTCCCACCTTAAATCTACCAGATTAAAATCTATCTTTTAATAAGATCCTCAGGTAATTCATATGTAATTCAAGTTTGAGAAGCATTGCTTTAACAGATTTCAACCAGCCAAATTGACACAATTGCCATAGGGGGGGATAGCTGTTTCAATCATCTTATGCTATTTTAAAAAGTGATTATTTGGAGGGTAGAGGAGGGAATGGTCAGGATGTTGAATTATCTGAATAAGTACCTCAATTCTCAGATTTTTTTTTTTTTTTTTTTTACAGCATAGGAACTTTCATGATGACTGCACAAGAATAATCACTCATGTCTCTTAAGTCACTGGCAAATTGGGAAACAGAAAGGACAAGCTCATCATTTAGATATAAATTATTTACTATATAAACAACACTAGACGTTTAAAACTTAAAAACAAAATCTTAAGTCCCACCATATGGTTTTCAATTTCAATGCCTCACCATTGAAATGGTCACACATTTACATGGTTCTATTTGTACACTGATTCATTTAATCTTAGTTAAGGGGTGAGGATGGACAAATTTGTGGAAGTTAGATGGGAAGCATGTGATGTTTGAAGCTTTTATATTCATTCTTTTTTTTTGGAAAGTGCCATATTGGGCTCATTGTAATCATAATTAACTAGTAGCAATAATTCCAACTATAATCAAACTCCCTAATCATGATTTGTAGTAGCTGCATCAAATCTCATTGTGTTGCTGCACAAATATTATTTAATCATTTTGCTATTATATGGATATTTAGATTTTTTCCATGTTTTGCCATTATAAATAATGTAGTGATAAATATTTTTGCACAATAGTTTAATCTATTAAATTCATTTCTATGGCAAATTTTGCCAATAACAGAATTATTGGATTCAAGTAGAGGTCATCATTTTCACAGTGCACATATAAGTATATGAAAAATTATGGATAAGATGTTTCAGAAAGGCGTAGAACAATTAATTTTGAATCTTGCATTAAGAGCATTCTGGTTTCACCACATCTTGCAATATAAATTACTATTTCCAAATTTATTAATTCATCAGTATATAGCTTATGATTTTTCCAAAATGAAAAATAACTGAAACTATAATTAAAATGTACTTTCTCAAAGCACAAATCAAAATTTCCCAAGAGATCTTCTGTTATCCAGTTGGTAACTTGGCAGCTAAGGTACTGAGACATTGCATTCCATGATCTTCTGAGTAGGGCTGGAATTATCTGAAGCCTCTAGATGGTCATTCTTGATCATGAAAGGTCGAGAAATGTTTTGAGCAGGCTTAGAATCACTGTTTTCCCTACTTTGGCTTTCTTTTTTGAAAAAAGGTTATTTAAAAATTGTAGGGTAGGAATGAAGGGACAGGAAAACATTTTTGATGGGCACCGAATTACAGTTAGATAGGAGCAAGCCATTTTGCTGTGCTATTTATTGTACAGTAGGAATGTCTACAGATAACAAAAATGTCCTGGACATTTAAAAAAATAGAAAAAAAGGGTTTTGAATGCTTTCACTATAAAGAAATGACAAATGCTTTTTAACCTGGTTTAAATGTTGTACAATGTATATATGTATATGACATCCTGTAAAATTTTTGCTTTTTTAATATATGAGTGGAAAAATAAATTTAACTTAAATTATGTTGCAGGAGCCCTGATTGGGGAGATGTCTGAGATTGCGGTTGGCTGCAGGCCATGGAGATGTTCGGGCATTGCCGCCTTCTGTGGTCTCGCGGGACTTGGCCCGGGATCTCACGGGAATTGGCCTGGGATCTCGCGAGACTTGAGCCGGGACTTGGCGGATCGGGTCCGCGCCATTGGTTGTTGGTTGGTTGGAGGAGTGTGGTTTTGGTGTGCGGGAGTTGTTGTTGGAGCCGGAGAGAGAAGCTACCAGAATAAAGAGCCTGTTCGTTTCCAGTCTGCCTCTGAACTTATTCCCGCAGCTTCGTTGCTCCAAGCGGCAATCGCTTCAGGCAGCAACATTATGTTTTTAAAAAGTTAGGGTAGAGAAAATACTCTGTTTGAAAGTGTAAGGCTATATACATGTCATTGGAGCCAAATCCATTGAATATATACCACTAACACTAACCACTAATGTAATCTGTGGACTCTGAGAAACAGTGATGTGTTGATGCAGGTTCATCAGTTGTAATAAATGAACTCTAGTGGGAGATGCTATACATGTGTGGGGTAGAATACAGATCAGAACTCTCCGTACCTATTGCTCAATTTTGCTGTAAGCCTAAAATTGCTCCTAAAACACTTCTTTTAAAAATTAATATCCTTAATATTTTGAGTGGCTTTAGATTTACAGAAAAATTGAGCCCAAAGTACAGAGTTCCCACATACTCCTTCAACCCCACCCCACTCCATTCTTTTCCCTATTATTAATATTAACATCTTTCATTTGTGTGGTACATACTTAATGTCATATTTAATGGTGAGAATCTAGATGCTTTCCTTTAAGATCATATAGAAACAAGGGAAGGGATGTCTGCTCTTACTGCTCCTACTCAACATGGTTCTAGAAAGTTCTAGTTAGCACAATAGGATAAGAAAATAAATGGTATACATAAAGTGAAGGAAGAAATAAAACTACTTTTGTTCACAGATAACATGATTGTGTATGTAGAAAATTCCAACTACAATAAGCCCTGGAACAAATAAGTTATTATAGAAAATGTTACATGATACAAGGTTAATATATAAAATACTGCTTTCTTATATATAAACAATGAAAAATTAAAATTTAACATAAAAAACACAATGTCATTTTTTCTTAGCAGTAAGGAAAAAAGCAATAGGTATAAATTTAATGAAATATGTACGAGATCTATATGAAGAAAAGCATATAAGACTCTGATGAAAGAACTCAATGAAAATCTAAATACATGGAAAGATATTCCATTTATATAGACAGGAAAACTTGGTATTCTCAAGATGTCAATTATTCTCAAATTTATATGCAATTCCAATAAAAATCCCTGCAAGTTACTTTGTAGATATTGATAAGTAATTCTTTTTTTTAATTTTAAGTTGTTAGAAATGACAGCAGAATGTATTACATTTCATATTATACTTGTAGAGCACATTTTTACATATCTCTGGTTGTATACAAAGTATATTCACACCATTCGTGACTTTGAATGAGATGGATATCATTACCCTAAGTGATAAGAGATTCTAAAGTTTACATGGAAAGATAACAGACTCAGAATAGCTAATGAAGTATTTAAATGAAAATAATAGAGGACTGACATTACCTGAAATCAAGATTTAATATAAAGCTACAGTCATCAAGGCATTATGAAAAAACAGACAAATAATTCAATAGAACAGAAAAAAGAGTCTAGAAATAGACCTGAACAAACATAGTTAACTGATCTTTGACAGAGGGGCAAAGACAATCTAATAGAGAAAAGAAAGTCTTTTCAACAAATGCTCATCCACATGCAGAAAAATGAATCTAGACTGAGACCTTAGGAATTTCATAAATATTAATTAAAATTAGATGATAGACACAAATGTATAATGCAAACCTATAAAACTCCTAGAAATAAAATTGGAGAAAATTTGGATCTTGGTTTTGGTGATGATTTCTTAGATATGATATGATAGTGAAAGAAAGTAAAAACCCTAATAAGGTGGGCTTCATTTAAAAGTAAATAACTTCTGGTCTCCAAAAGATATTACTAAGACAATGGAAACATAAGACATAGACTGTGAGAAAAAATTTGCAAAACACATATCAGATAAAGAACTGTACTGAAAAAACCCAACAAAAAAACTTAAAACTCAACAACAGAAAACAAACAACTTAATTTTAAAATGGGCAAAAGTTCTGAACAGACACCTCATCAAAGAATATTTGTAGATGGCAAAAAACATATGAAAAGATGATCAACAACATATCATTAGCTAATTACAAATTAAAACAATAATGACACACTACAATACACATTAAATTAAAATCACTGAAGCACCAAATGCTGGTGAGGACATAGAGCAACAGAAACTCTCAACAATTGTTGGCAGAAGTGAAAAATGGAATGGCCGTTTTGGAGAACATTTTGGCAATATTTATGAAGCTAAATATACTTTTCTTATATGATTCAGCAGTTGTGTTCCTCAAAATAGTTGAAAACTATGTATACACAAAAACTTGCACACAAGTGTTCACAGCATTTTCCTAATAGTGGCTAAAATTTGAAATCAACCAATATAGATGCATGGATGAACTGTCATATATCCATGCACTGGCATATTACTCAGCAATAAAAAGAAATGAACTATCAAGCTATGAAAAAATGTGTAGAAAATTTCTAAGTCAGAGAAGCCAATCTGAAACTAACTACTATATAATTACATCTATATGACACTCTAGAAAAGGCAAAAATGTGGAGATGGTAAAAGACCACTGGTTTCCAGGGACTCAGGAGAGGATAGTGAGGAAGGATCAATAGGTAGAGCACGGGTGATTTTTAGGACAATAAAATTATTTTGTATAATGTTGCCGCCGGAAAGGGATTTGCAGCCCGGAACCGCGATGCCGCGGGAAGAAGCCCGGAGACAGGATGGAAATGAAAAAATTCTTTTATCTTTCTCTCTCTGTCTCTTGTAATTTCTAACACCACATACACACTCTCACAAGAAACCAAGGCACGTACTCTTACAAAGAAACTACAATATATATACACAATAGCGTTAACCCCGTCCGTTCTCTCTCAGGTCTCATCTCACGCGCGCCCGAGCAGGAATGGCGCCGGCCCGATCTCAATCTCGGCTCAAGTCTCTCGAGATCCTGGGCCAAGTCCTGCGAGATCCCAGGCCAAGTCCTGTGAGACTACGGAAGGCGGCAATGCCCAAACTTCTCCATGGCCCGTAGTCAACCGCAATCTTAGCCATCTCCCCAAACAGGGCTCCTGCAGTATAATACTATAATGTTGGGTACATGTGATTATTTAGCAAAACCCACTGAAGGGTACAAGACAGAGTGAATTTGAATGTAATCTCTAGACTTTAGTTAATAGTAATATATCAATAGTGGCTCATCAGTTGTAAAAAATTGATCACATTAATGTAAGATGTTAATAATAGGCGTGTTAAGGTTTAGATATAAGATGTCCCCCAAAAGCTCATGTGTGAGACAATGCAAGAAAGTTTAGTGGTGAAATGATTGGGTTATGAGAGCCTTGACCTGATCAATGCATTAATCCACTTTAATGCATTAACTGGATGGTAACTGTAGGTAAGTAGAGTGTGGCTGGACATGTAGGTCACTGTGGGCGTGCCCATGGAATGTACATTTTGTTCCTGGTTAGCAGAGGTTTCTCTGCTTCCTTACTGCATATTCTAAACTGCTTTCATCTGTCACACCCTTCTGCCATGTTGTTTTGCCTTACTTGGGCCCAGAGCAATGGATTAAGCCATCAATGGACTGAGACTTCTGAAACAGTGAGTACCAAATAAACATTTCTTCCCCTAAAATTGTTCTTGTCAGGTCATTTGGTCACAGTGGCAAAAAAAAGCTGACTAATACAAGGGGGAACTGGAAGGGTGGGACCAGGTTGATAGAGTATATGGGGACTCTGTGTACTGTTTGCTCAAAAAGCACAGTACGTTCCTAGCATATAGAAGGCCCTGGGTTTGATCTCCAGTACCAAACAAACAAACAAACAAAATAACAACTAATCCCTTTAAAAGTTCATATACTTTATTTGGGGTGTAGTTTTAGATTTATAGAAAGGGTGAATGGAAGGTACAGATTCTATTTCTGATCCCTTGGAAAAGTCATCTAATGTTTATTAATAATATCTAATAATAATCTCTAGTGATAGTATCTATTAGCCACTTCCTCCTAAAACCTTGGTTCCTAGAAGGAAAATATTCTACCTACTAGCATATTAGTGATAAACATCAGAAAGATTCTAGTCATTGAATTAAAAGTCGTATTTGAGATGTAGAAAATGTGGACTCAGAGCAGCTGCAAAATTGGTCCTTAAAAGAAAGTTCCAGTGTCTTGTCCATGAGCTCTAACCTCATCACTGCACGATAGATGAAGTTAGACTACTCTTTCTCCATGCTCTTCAGCTGGGTCTTTCTGAAGATCTGAATTTCCTAGATTTTCATTCATGAAACAGGAACACAGGAAAAGATTCCATTACACTGAATACCATTAAAATTCATATGGAGACTTTGGCTTATGCCAAAGATGGAAGAAAATGAACTGGTTTTACCCTGCATGGCTAGCAACTTGTCCTCCTGCCCTCCCCCACAAAAAAAAAGTAAGAAAAGAAGGTATATAATAATAGTTTGCAATGAAGTCCAGTGATCTCTAAGAAGCAGAAAACAAATGAGGTGCACCTACAAGTGCCCCCACATGTTGCCTTATAGTTTCCAGGTTGTGGTGCAAGGAAGGTGAAGCCAGAAAGCATATGGTAGATTTTCTGAGTTGAGGGGAAAGAGCTGACATTATGTAATGATAAATATATCAACCAACCAAGAAGATATAGCAATATTAAATGTGTATGGATTAAACAACAGAGTTGCAAAATATGTGAAGTAAAAACTTAAAGAACTAGAGAAGAAGTAGACAATCTGAAGTTAAAGTTGGAGACTTCAACATTATGTTCTCAGCAACAGATAGAATCATTAGACTAAAACACAAGCAAGGATATAAAAGAACTCAACAGCACCATCAACCAATAGTATCTAATTGATATCTATTAAATATGCAACCCAACAACAGCAGAATACGGTTTCTTTCCAAGTGTCAGTGGAACATGCACAAAAGCATACCATATTCTGGGCCATAAAACAAATCTTAACAAATTTAAAAGAACTGAAATCATGCATAATGTGTTCTCTGACCATAATGGAATCAAACTGTGACTCAATAACAGAACTAAGAGAAAATTCTCCAAACACATGAAAACTAAACAGACCCTGATAAACAATCCATGAGTCAAAGAGGAAACCTCAAAGGAAAAAAAGAAATAAAAATATTTTGAACTAAATGAAATGAAAAATACAACATGTCAAAATTTAAGGGACACACCTTAAGTAGCTCTGAGAGGGATATTTATAGCACCTACACTAGAAAAAAGAAAGTCTCAAATCAAGGATCTAAGCTCCCATCTTAAGGACATGGGGGGTGAAGAGTAAAATAAATGCAAAGCAAGCAAAAGGAAAAAAATAATCAAGAGTGGAACTCAAAGAAACTGAAAATAGAAAATTAATGAAACAAAACCACACTCTGAAAAGATTTTAAACATTGAGAAATCTCCAGCAAGGCTGAAAAAAAAGAAAATACAAATTATCAATATCAGCAATGAAAGGGGACGTCACTACAGGTGCTGGAAATATCAAAAGATAATAAAGATATGCTACAAAATATCTCCATATCTACAAAATTATCAACAGACAGAATGGACTGATTCCTCAAAAAACGTGAACTACCATAAACCACCTATCATGGGATAGAGCATTTGAATAGCTCTATAATTATTTAGGAAATTTACTTTGAAATTTAAAAATTCTTCCAAAAGACATATTCAGGTCCAAATGATTTCACTGGAGAAGTCTAACAAATATTTAAGAATTAACACCAATTCTACATCATCCCTTCCAGAAAATAGAGAAGGGAAACACTTCCCAACACATTCCAGAGGCCTGTGAAGGACCTATAAAGAGAATAAAATGCAAGTTGCAGTGTGGGAGAAAATATTTGCAAACCACATGTATGATAAAGGACTAGTACTTAGAATATAAAACATAACCACCAAAATGGCTGAAATAAAAAAAAAATACTTGGTAAGGATGTGGAGAAACTGGATCACTTATACATTGCTGATAGGAATGTAAAATGGTACAGCTAGTCTAGAAAAGAGTTTGGCAGTTTCTTTAAAAACTAAACATGTACTTATCACATAAGCCAGTTGTGCTCCTAACATTTATCTGGGAAAAATAAAAACGTATGTTCACTCACATATCTCAACATATAAAAGCTATCTATGCTAAGCCCCAGTTCAACATCATTCTAAATGGAGAAAAATTGAAAGCATTTCCTCTAAAACACTGGAACAAGACAGGGATGCCCTCTTTCACCACTTCTATTTAACACAGTACTTGAAATGCTGGCCAGAGCAATAAAACAGATGAAATAAATTAGAGGGATTCAGACAGGTTAAGTAGAACTTAAATTATCACTATACGCTGACGATATTTTATACCTAGAAGCCCCAAACAATTCCATCAGAAAATTTCTAGAACTCATAAATGAATTTAGCAAAGTATCAGGATACAAAATCAACACCCATAAATCTAAGGCATTTCTATATATCAGTGACAAATCCTCTGAAAGGGAAATGAGGAAAACTACCCCCTTTACAATAGCATAAAAAAATTAAATACTTTGGAATAAATTTAACCAAAGACGTGAAAGACCTCTATAATGAAAACTACAGAACCCTAAAGAAAGAAATTATAGAAGACCTGAGAAGATGGAAAGACCTACCTTACTCTTGGATAGGCAGAGTTAATATTGTCAAAATGACCATACTACCAAAAGCGCTATACAGATTTAATGCAATTCCAATCAAAATCCCAATGACATTCCTCATAGAAATAGAAAAAGCAGTCATGAAATTCATCTGGAAAAATAAGAGACCCAGAATGGCTAAAGCAATCCCTAGCAAGAAGAGTGAAGCAGGTGGCATCACTATACCAGACATTAAATTATACTACAGAGCCGGGCGCGGTGGCGCACGCCTGTAATCCCAGCACTTTGGGAGGCTGAGGCAGGAGGATCGCGAGTTCAAAGCCAGCCTCAGCAATGGCGAGGCACTTAGCAACTCAGTGAGACCCTGTCTCTAAATAAAATACAAAAAGGGGCTGGGGATGTGACCCAGTGGTCGAGTGCCCCTGAGTTCAATCCCCGGTACCACAAAAAAAAAAAAAAAAAAAAAAAAAAAAAAAAAAATATATATATATATATATATATATATATATATATATATTATACTACAGAACAATAGTAACAAAAACAGCGTGGTATTGGCACCAAAATGGACTGGTAGACCAATGGTACAGAATAGAGGACACAGAGACTAACGCATATAATTTCAGTTATCTTATATTAGACAAAGGTGCCAAAAATGTACATTGGAGAAGCCGGGGTGCGGTGGCGCACACCTGTAATCCCAGCACTTTGGGAGGCTGAGGCAGGAGGATCGCGAGTTCAAAGCCAGCCTCAGCAATGGCGAGGCACTTAGCAACTCAGTGAGACCCTGTCTCTAATAAAATACAAAAAAGGGCTGGGGATGTGGCCCAGTGGTCTAGTGCCACTGAGTTCAATCCCCGGTACTAAAAATAAAAAAAAAAATGTACATTGGAGAAAAGATAGCCTCTTCAACAAATGGTGCTGGGACAACTGGAAATCCATATGCAACAAAATTAAATTATCCCCTCTCTCTTACCATGCACAAAACTCAACTCAAAGTGGATCAAGGATCTAGGAATTAGACCAGAGACACTACGCCTAATAGAAGAAAAAGTAAGCTCTAATCTCCAACATGTCAGATTAGGCCCCAAGTTCCTTAATAAGACTCCTGTTGTGCAAGAATTAATATCAAGAATCAATTAATGGGATAGATTCAAACTAAAAAGCTTCTTCTCAACAAAAGAAACAATCAGTGTGGTGAATAGAGAGCCTACTAATTGGGAATAAATTTTTACCACATACACATCAGATAGAGCACTAATCTCTAGAATATATAAAGAACTCAAAAATCTTAATATAAAAAAAAAAAAAAAACCAAATAACCCAATCAATAAATGGGCCAAGGAACTGAACAGACCCTTCTCAGAAGAAGTTATACAATCAATCAACAAATACATGAAAAAATGTTCAACATCTCTGGCTATTAGAGAAATGCAAATCAAAACCACTCTAAGATTTCATCTCACACCAGTCAGAATGGCAGCTATTAAGAACACAAACAACAATAAATGTTGGAGAGGATGTGGGGGGAAAGGCACACTCATACATTGCTAGTGGAACTGCAAAATGGTGCAGCCAATCTGGAAATCAGTATGGAGATTCCATGGAAAACTGGGAATAAAACCACCTTATGACCCAGCTATTCCACTCCTTGGTCTATACCTAAAGGACTTAAAAACAGCATACTACAGGGACACAGCCACATCAATGTTTACAGCAGCACAATTCACAATAGCTAAACTATGGAACCAACCTAGATGCCCTTCAGTAGATGAATGAATAAAGAAACTGTGGTATATATACACAATGGAGTATTACTCAGCAATAAAAGAGAATAAAATAATGGCATTAACAGGTAAATGGATGAAGCTGGAGAATATAATGCTAAATGAAGTTAGCCAATTCCCAAAAGCCAAATGCCGAATGTTTTCTCTGATATAAGGAGGCTGATTCACAGTGGGGTTGGGATGGGGAACACAGGAGGATTAGAGGAACACTAGAATGGCCAATGGAGAGAGGGGGGGAGGGAGAGGGCAAAAGGGTAAAGAAAAAAAAAAGATGGTAGAATGAGATGGATATCATTACCCTAAGTGTGTGTATGAAGACATGAATGGTGTGAATATACTTTGTATACAACCAAAGATATGTAAAAATGTGCTCTATAAGTATAATATGAAATGTAAAAAAAAAGTATGTTCACTCAAAAATCTGTATAGTTCATAGAAACCTTACTTCTAATAACTGAAAACTGGAAACAAATCAGGTGTCCTTCAACACGGGGATGTTAAACAAACTCTACTACATTCATACCATGGAATACTACTCAGCAATAAAAATAAACAAACTATGGATACACACATTATATTGAGAAATTTACTGAGTTAAAAAAAAGAAAAAGAAAAACTAATCTCAAAAGTTTACATACTATATGATTCTAGCAATACAGCATTCTTGAACTGACAAAATAATAGCTATGGACAATAGGTTGGTGGGTGCCAGGGTTTGAGGAAGAGGTTGGAGCAGCAGAGAAGTGGGTATGGCTATAAAAGGCCAACAAGAGGGGTTCCTGAGGTGAAGCAAAGGCTCTGTATCTTGATTATTCCAGCCTCAAGATCCTGGATGACTCCTCCTTTCCTTTCTTCCTCCTTTCCGCCCTCTTTTTCTTTCTTTGTGTTACTAGTGATTAAACTCAGGCATATTCTAGCACTGAATTACATTCCCTGTTTTTTTTTTTTTTTTTTTTTTTTTTTTTTTTTTTTGAGATGGGGCCCCCACTAAGTTGATTAGGCAGGCCTCAAATTTGTGATCCTCCTGCCTCAGCCTCTGAAGTCACTATGATTACAGGTATGCACCACCATATCCAGCCTGTATGATATATTGTTATAGTTTTCCATGATGTTACTATTGGGAAAAACTAGGTAAAGGGCACAAAAGACTTCTCTGTACTACTTCTTACAACTGTATCCACAGTGGTCTCAAAATAAAAAGTTTAACTTAATAAATAGCAACTACATGTTGCCTACCAAAACCATAAAGAAGGCTAGATTGGCTACTTCAATCCCAAAGCTTAGATTTCAGAGAAAGGATTATTATCAAGGATAAAAAGATTATTTAAGAAGTCAGAAGGGTCATTAGTCATGAGAACATAAAAATCCTGAATATTTATGCCCCTAATAACAGAACTTCAAGATACATGAAGTTAATATTGATAGAGATGGAAGAAGCAAAAGACAAATCCACAATTATGGTTAGAGATTTCGGTACCCTTAGTTCAATAATTGATAGAACAAGTGAAAATACAATCAGTAAGATACAGTTGACTTGATAAATATTATCAACCAACTTGAACTAACTGGTGTTTATAGAACCTTCCACCTAACAAGAGCAAAATTACATTCTTTTTCAAGGCACATGGAATATTTACCAATTTAAGCCATGTGTTGGCCATAAAATTAATTTTAATAGATTTAAAAGGATTCAACTCATATAAAGTATGTTTCTGACAATAATACAATTAAATTAGAAATGTAATGATTAGGAAAATTCCCAAATGTTTGGAAACTAAATGCCACATTTCTAAATAGTCTGAGCCAAAGGAGAAATCAAAATTAGAAACAGTGTTATGTAAAAAGATGCTATATATGTGTATTATGAATTGTAATACATGCTACTATTATAAATACAACAATTTTGAATTAAAAAAAAGAAAAATAAAAAAATTATTTTGTGCAGATGAAAATGAAATCACATCATTTCAGAAACTGTGGGCTGGAGCTAGAGCAATATTTAGTTTGAAATTTATAATATTGAATGACCATATTTAAAAAATAAGAATGGCCTCATGACATGACTTCATCTTCTAAGACATTAGAAAAAGAAGAGAAAGTTAATTCTAAAGTAGGTAGAACAAGTCAGAACGGCAATTATAAATAATAGAAGTAACAATAAATGTTGGCAAGGATGTGGGGAGAAAGATGCTTTCGTACGTTGTTGGTGGGACTGCAAATTGGTGCAACCACTACGGAAAGCAATAGGGAGATTCCTTAGAAAATTTGGAATGGAACCACCATTTGACCCAGTTATCCCAGTCTTCAGTATATACCCACATGTGGGAGACTGCCCGCCCATAAGCTGAGCTTCCTTTCTCAGCCTTGGGTAAGGGAGTGTTTGGTCTGGCATCACAGACCATGTGCTGTGCGAAGCAAGTGGCCCTCACCTTTGCTCAGCAAAGAAGTTTGCTTCAGCTTTGGACCTGAGCGTTACCCAATGGGATTGGACAAGTCCCCTTTGAAACCCTTCCCCCTGCCTTATTTGGTGAAGAACATTCCATCCAAACTCCTTTGTGTGTCCCCCCTACAAAAATAAAGAGATTCCGGGTGCACACTCTCTTGCCTTCCAGTGTGGAAGAGGACCCTTAATATCACAGAGCAGCCTACCCTTGATCTAAAAAAAACTAATTTCTCTGTGTTGCAGGATTTCTTCACCATTTTCTTAGCTTAATTTTGCAGCCAGCTCTTTTGAACCCAGCTCATCTCATCAGTGCGGGCCGCGGGCAGGACCCAAAGAACTTAAAAACAGCATACAACAGTAACATAGCTGCATCCATGTTTATAGCAGCTCAAGTCACAATAGCCTAGCTATGGAAAAAACCTAGGTGTCCTTCAATGGATGAATGGATAAAGAAAATATGGTATATATACACAATGGAACATTACTTAGCCATAAAGAATAATGAAATTATGGCATTTGCTGGTAGATGGATGGAGCTGGAGACTATCATGCTAAGTGAAATAAGCCAAACCCAAAAAACCAACGGCCAGATGTTTGTGGATGCTAATCCAAAACAAGGGAGGTTGGTAAGGGGAATAATAGAAATCCATTGGATTAGACAAAGTGTAACAAAGGAAAGGGAGGGGGTAGGGGAATAGCAAAGACAGTAGAATTAATCAGTCATAACTTTCCTAGCCTTGATTTTGTATACACAACCAGAGTAACTCACATCACGTACAACCAACCACAAGAGTGAGATCCTATATTGAATAAGTTATATGCTATGTATGTATAATCTGCCAAAATACATTCTACTGTCATGCATAACTAAAAAGAACAAATACAAAAATAAAGTAGGTAGAAGAAAGAAAATAAAAATTAAAGCAGATATCAATGAACTAGAAAACATAAAAGTGATAAAGTTATTGAAATCACAAGCTGGTTCTTTGAGAGTATAACATTGATAAACTTACAGCTAGTCTAGGAGAGAAGGCAAAAATTACCAATATTAGAAATAAGAAAGGTGACATCACTATGGATATTACATAAATTAAATGGAAAATAAGGAAATATAATGGACACTGTTATCCTTGTGCCTCTTACAACTTCCCTGAAATGGACAAATCCTATGGAAAATGCAAACCACCAAAGCTCACTCTAGAAGAAAGAGATACCTGAACAGCATTATATCTATTAAAGAAATGGAATTTTTAGTTAAAACTCTTCCTATAAAGAAAAATCCAGGACAATAATTCATAGGTGAATTTTACCAAACATTTAAAGAAGCAATAATGTCAATTCTACACAATCTTTTTTCCCCAAAACACTGCACAAGAAAACGTATGCCTCAACTAATTCTATGAGGCCAGCATTGCAGTGATACCTAAACCAGACAAAGACATTATAAGAAAACTACAAACCAACATTATTTATGGATATAGATTTGAAAACTCTAAACAAAATATCCAGTTGAACACAGCAACATGATACAATACATCATAACTAAGTGGATTTTTCCCCCTAGGAATGCAAAGTTAAATTAGCATCAGAAAATCAATCAATAAAATGTATTAGATTATTGAACTAAAAAAACCTATCTCTACTGACGTAGGAAAAAAAAAAAAAAAAAACATTTGACAGAATCCAACATCTATTTCTGATTATTTTTTTTCCCAGCAAACTAGGAATGGAACAGAACTCCTCAGTCAGATAAGGGGCAACTACAAAATACCTAAAGTTAATGCACTTCATGGTGAAAGAATGACTTTTTTCCCTCTTAGATAAGAAAAAAAGTGCCCTCACCCACCACCAGGGAGTTTTGGTCATTGCAGTAAGTAAAGAAAAATAAACTGCATCCTGACTGAAAGAAAAGTAAAAACTATCTTTATTCACAGATGACACTGATTATCTATGGAGACAATTAAGAATTTATCAAAAAATCTATTAGAGCTAATAAATATTCTTTAGCAAAATTGCAGGATACACTATATACAAAAGTTTATCTTGTTTTATATAGTAGCAACAAATAATCAGATAATTGTATGAAAACAATACCATTGATAAAACTATTATGTATGAACTACTTAGGGATAATTCTGACAAAAGCTGTAAAATGTCTGTGTGCTAAAAATGACAAAATTTGCTGAGAAATATTAAATAATACCTAAAGGGATTTACCTTTGAGTCCAAACACTTGCTAGTACAAGGAAGTCTACTGTTCCTGAATTAACCTATAAACTCAATACAAACCCATTCAAAATGTCAGGAGACTTACTTACTTTCTTTCTTTCTTTCTCTCTCTTTCTCTCTCTCTCTCTCTCTTTCTTTCTTTCTTTCTTTTTTTTGTCAGAACTGACATACAAACTCTAAAACTCATATGGAAATGCAAAGACTTAGAATCGCCAAAATAATTTTGAGAATCAGAGCAAAGATGGGAAGATAAACTACCTGATTTCAAGATATATAATAAAGCTACATTAATCAAAACAACAAAATAAAAGAATGAAATTAGATTAATGGGACAGAATAGAGTCCTGAAATAGAGTCACACACATCTGAACAATTGATTTGTGACAATGGTGTAAGGACAAATCAGTGGAGAAATTATTTTTCAACAAATCCTGGGACAGCTGAATATCCATCCTAAAAATTAATCTCAATCCATATCTCTGCCCATATACAAAACGAACTCAAAGTGGATCATAAACATAAATATAAATCCTAAAATTTCTAGAAGGAAACATGAGAAAATCTTGACAACCTTCTCAAGAATCTTGTAGATAGGACACCAAACCCAAGCTGACCCATAGAAGAACAAATGGATAAAGGGCACTAAGCAAAAATGTAAAATCTTCACTCTAGAAAAGATGAAGTTAGAAGAATGAAGAACCAAAATACAGACTGGGAAATATTTGGAAAGTACATATCTGAAAAATTAATATATAGAGAACTCTTAAAAGTTAATACTAAAAATTCCAGTAAGAAAAAATGGGCAAGGGCCGGGAATGGTGGTGCAAACCTGTAATCCCAGCACTTGGGAGGCTGAGGCAGGAGGATCACGAGTTCAAAGCCAGCCTCTGCAATGGCGAGACACTTAGCAACTCAGTGAGACCCTGTTTCTAATAAAATACAAAAGGGCTGCGGATGTGGCCCAGTGGTTGAGTGCCCCTGAGTTCAATCCCTGGTACCACAAAAAAAGGGGGGGGGGCTAAAGGTGTAACTCAATGGTAAAGTCCTCCTGGGTTCAATCCCCAGGGACCCCCCCCCAAAAAAAAAAAGAAAAGAAAAGAAAGAAAAATGGAACATACATTGCATAGAAGTATACCAATGGCAGATAACCACATGAGAAGATGCTTGACATCATTAGCCATCAGAACAGTGCAGATTAAAACCGTACTAAAATACTTCCATACACCTTCTACACACCATTCTGCCTATTAGAATAGACAAAATGTAAAAGACTGACCATATCAGTGTTTGGGGTGGATGTGGAAAAATTCAACTGGTCGTATACTGCTTGTAATATAAAAATCATACAACCACATTAGAAAAACAGTCTGATAGTCGCTTAAAATGTTACACATACACCAACCATATGATTTGGCTACTTTACTCTTGCTATTGGCCTAAAAGAATAGAGCACACGTCTAAACAAAGACTTGTGCTGAAATGTTCATAACAACTTTATTTATAGGGTATTTTTGTTTGTTTTTTTTTTTTTTGGTACTATGGATGATTAATCTAGGGCCTTCCACATGCTAGGTGAGTGCTCTACAACTGAGCTACATCCCCAGCCACACATGTTTATTTATAAAAGTCCCAATTTAAACACCTCCAAAATGTCCACTAACAGATGAATGAATAACACACCATAGTAGTATCCATGCAATGGACTACTATGCACTAATTAATATAAAATAAACTAGTAACACACATAGGACAACATATATCAATCTCAAAATAATTTTGCTGAGTGAAGGAATCCAGACACAGGAGAATGTATGCTGTATGTTTCTATTTACACAGCTCTAAATTAATACGAATTAATCTGGCTGGGGCATGGTGGTGCATGCCTGTAACCCCAGTAGCTCAGGAGGCTGAGGCAGGAGGATTGCAAGTTCAAGGCCAGCCTCAGCAATGGCGAGGCACTGAATAACTCAGTGAGATCCTGTCTCTAAATAAAATACAAAATAGGGCTGGGGATATGGCTCAGTGGTTGAGTGCCCCTGAGTTCAATCCCTGGTACTCAAAAAAATTTTAATCTGTCAGTGATAGAAAGAGATCAGTGGTTTCTCAGAAAAAAAGGGGCGAGCAAACTTCCTGCAGTGATGCAAGTTCTTGATTGTGGTGATGTTTCACAGATGTACACTTATGTGAAAACTTCCCAATATGTACACTTTAGGTATGTGCTATTTCTTGTATGACACTGTATATCAATAATGCTACTTTAAAAAATCTCACTTGGGGGGACAAAAATCTTTACTTGCATCTCAAAGCACCCAGAATATTTTTAAGATGAGTATGAACTCGGAGAAGTGCAAGGCTTTTAGTTTTACCTATATCTGAAGCACTCTTCTTCAGTATGCCCATCTTATGCTTTTAGCTGTTGAAAGTGAAATGGAAATCCAAGGTTATTTTAGGTACTTATGATGTTTAGTGGTCCCAGGGAAGATTTCCTAAAGACTAAACATATCCAGTTCTTTGATTCTCAACCTTAGGGCTATAAGAATTTACTAAGTGTTAAAGAAAGAACATATAGCCCCTGTGGGAAAAGATAACTGGGCCTAAATATATCAAAAGATAGTATACTTTTATATAACCATGTTATTAATATATTATCCTGAAACCATGTGAGTTGTCACACCCTGCAGGGTTAGACAGTGATGGTGGCAGGGAGTAGAATCAGAAAGAGAGTTATAAAGAAACTGGAGATTTCAGAAGAAACTGAGTTCAGAAATTACAATAGCAATAGATTTATTTCCTGGGAATTCATGTTTAGAAAGTAGGGTGAGGGGCACACCTGTTTTGGGGGAATCAGATGAATGAAAGAAGAAAACAGTTAAGCTGGGTTTGGAGTGGGTATGGGTAGAGGAGTATTGGAATGGCACTTTGTCCTTGTTCCTTAGTAACCAAGAAAAATAAGAGTACTTATTTGGTATGCTTATTATGGACTCAAAAGTAAATAAGCAAAAATCAGGATCACAAAAATTTTAGGGGGAACCCAATGATCTGCATAAATTCTAAAATTTTGTTTTACATACCCATCTGGGTACATGTAGCTGAGTGAGGCTGGGCACTTATAACCTGAATAACCACAAATAGGGTAACTTCTTCAAACTTAGAAAATATGGTTCATACCACCCTGTGAATAGAGGAATCTGAGAATGCTATGTGACTTCTGTCAAAACTCATGCACAATGTGCTA
Source organism: Tamias sibiricus (assembly GCA_025594165.1). Classification (NCBI taxonomy): domain Eukaryota; kingdom Metazoa; phylum Chordata; class Mammalia; order Rodentia; family Sciuridae; genus Tamias; species Tamias sibiricus. Next base: position 74,618,022 of record CM046666.1, read on the forward strand.
TTTATTGCTGTTATAAAATGCTGACCACATTTCTCTAGAATATTATTTAATTTTGATAGCTTTTCAACTCTTCCTATTAAAATAGGAGATTTAAAAGAGAGTTTAATATGTTCTTTATTAACACTTAGTAAATTCTTATAGCCCTAAGAATGCCTACAGAGAGGAGAGGCTTTGTGGGGTAGCTCCATTAGATGAGAAAATAAAGGGGTAGGAGAGGCTAGGGCTGGAATAAGAGCAAGAAGCTACTGACCATGAAACACATTGAGAATGTACTATGACTCTTTGAAACCACTATTCTTACACTCAAAAAACCTGGAGGTTTCCTAGTTTCTATCACAAAATTCTTCCATTGTGTAGCAATGTTTTAACTGACAGAGAATGGATGGTCATAGATAGACAGAGAAGACCCAACTGGGATAAGGGTGCCAAGTGGTTGGGCAGAAAAGGAGGAGAAGGATGAGGAAGAGAAGGAGGAGGAGTATAAACAGGAGAAATCCTACTCCTGAGATCTTGCTCCAGGAAGAAAAAATATTTTTCTCTAAAATGTGGATATATCACAAAAGTAGCATGAGAGCCTTCTCTATGGTGGATGACTATGGGTAATACATTTGACGAGCTTAAGCATATTAAAGTCTAGGGGCTGGGGCTATGGCTCAGCAGTAGAGCGCTCGTCCTACATGTGTGAGGCCCTGGGTTCCATCCTCAGGAGCACCACATAAATAAAATAAAGGTATCATGTCCACCTACAACTAAAAAATATATACAAAAATATTCTTTAAAAAATAAAGCATATTAAAGTCTAATAAGTTTTATCTCCTAGACAGCTATTTTCATAAACACTGCTATAAAGTTTCTAATATTACAACAGGACTTAAGAACATTCTATTAACTGGATATACACATGTATTTTAATGTATGTAGCATGTGTCAATGTTTTCATCTTCTGATTACTCTGTGTGTGCTGTCCACTGGATATTACCACTTGACTTCTGTTGACACTTCTAACTTAACCCCATTAACCAAAATATCTACTGACTTTCCCAATTCCCTTCATTTGTTCCTCTCCCTCATTTCACTGAGACAGCCAGTTATGCCACTTTATCAATCCCTTTTTAATTTCTCTCATATTCGTTTCTTTTACAAATTTTTATGGGTGATCCTATAATCAGGCCTTGATTATCTTGAGTGTATATAATAAAAACTTCGAACTGGTCTTCCTTTTCAGAGCATGGAGTCCTCTAGTGTGGGTAGAGTGGAGACAGGCATGCCAACCAGCAAGTCAGCTCAGGATGGAGGGGGTGGGATGGGTGGAGTGGCTCTCCTCCCTGCCTCTTACAAATTGGAACACAGCAGAGATATTTAGTGGCTGGAGGGAAATGTGAGCAGAGCTAACAGGTGGGGTGGATCAGGGCTGCAAATTGAGGATTGAAGCTGTAATTCCTGTTCCTTGGTATCCCTAGGCCAGAGCAGGGTGAATCCCTTTGGATACCCTTGCTAAAAATTTACCTTTCACTTACTGTGGCTTCACCTAGACACTGTATAAGTTTCTTGAGGACCAATACTAAGTTTTTCCTTATACAAGAACACGATTGATTATACAAGTCACACATTTGTATTGTTGATATTGTAGATATAATTCTATTTCATTATTTCAGAGTCATATATTTCAGTTCCCCTTTAAGATCCATTTGGATGCCTTTTGGAGCTGCTTATATACAGGTCATTAAACTTCGTTAAGTTCAATTGTATTATTTAGGGTTTATGGAACTTTCTCTCCTCAAAAGGGGTAATATATTTAGGAATAGAGACCCTAAAATTGACTTTAAAACACTCAATAATTTGCCCCTGACAATAGTTTAGAACTTTCTTTTTAAGTTCATGTTTGAGAGCATGACTTTTTAAACTTATTCTTCTTCTCAGCATTCAAAAATTATTTTTATTCTTGCCATGAATAAAAATTTTCCCATTTTAACGTCCCTCATGATCGTGTCAGATGCTATAGTACTTTAGGGTTTTTGAATTCATACAACATATTCCCAGAGACTCCTTACCAATACCAATTCAAACTTTAATGCTGATTTTTTTTTTTTGCAGTTCTTGTATTTTTTTTTAGTTTTAATTTGTTATACATGTTTGCAGAGTGCAATTCAGTTCTTGTCTTGTCAATATTAGAAGCCTTTGTGAGAGGAAAAAATGCAAACAAAATGTATACTTTTGCTTCACATAATCTACTTTTGTTACAAATAAATGGTCCTGAAGAATCTGAGTTACTGGCTTACCTCTTACTTTGCTGAGACTTGGATACACAGATGCTCCAAAGGCCAGAGTTTATGCCTCAAGTTCACCTTATAGGGTGACTGTCCATCCTGTGTGTCATAGGAATTTAAACACTGAGGCTCAAAAGATGATACCCTCTATGTCTTTTTAAAAACAATCATAAAAATCACAAGCTACCACATTGAAATCAAATTTGAAATAACAAAATAAAAAAGAAAGTCAATTCTAACTTGTTTTTAGTTCCTGAACTCTTGACTCCCAATCACTCCACTAAATACATATTCATTGTTAACTTTGCATTATAAGAATCAATATGCATTGAATGAGCAGTCAGGAGATCTGATTATTAGATCCAGCTTTGCTAATAATTTGCTGAACAATCTTGGGCCTGTCATTTACTCTCCCCAGTTCTCTATCTCATTTAACAATAGGAGGTTTGAAGTGTTAGATGATATCTAAGCTTGTTTGACTCATTGTTATGATTCTATTCCTAAAGAAGAAATCTGAATTAATCATACCATTGAAATTCACACTGTCAATAGAGGGAACTTAACTAAATTTCATTTCTTTCTATAACATAATTGGACATTGATACTGAATAAGGCAGTGGGGAGATATACCTAAGCTCTAAGATTTTCTACTGATTCAAATGGAAATGCTAAGGTATTGAGGTATTCTTGCTTCTAGTCTGATTCAATCTTAGTAAAAGACATAATTCCTTTTTGGTAAAAAGAAGAGAGTCTTGGTTTAAACCGACATATAAATAAGTGTAACATATGGCAGAGAGTAGCCTCACAGGGCTCCATCCTTGACCTGTTGAACTTTTAACATTTTTGACAGTGACCTGAAGGAGACATATTTTCCAAATCGAACTTGGGAGGCACAGTTAATGGGTTAAGACAACAGAATTAAGAATCAGGAGAATTTGAAAGAATCTCTCAATGAATCAAAAAAAAAAAAAAAAAAAAAAAAAAAAAAAAAAAAAAAAAAAAAAAAGCCAACCAACCAACCAAACAAGCAACCAAACCAAACCAAACCAAAAAACCTACAAAGTCCAAACCAAGAAGATGGAAGTTACCAGGAATGAAGATTAAGTCCCGTGCCTCATATTTGGTACCCCAAACTTATCAACTACCCCACTCCATAAAAAGAATGGGGACAAAAATGCTTGAAAATTTGCATGAGCACCTCCTCACCCTGCCATCCCAGTCTAACTCAATGATGTTCTACGTGGAACTGATGGTGCTGCACAAAATCTTAAAAAGATGAATACGTGATTGCATTGCAGTCACAATAGTGTACGAATCCAAGAAACAAAATGCTCCTCTATATTTCCTACAAAGCAAACCTCACCTGCAGTTATGGATCTAGTTAAAGGCACCATACTTAATAAGGCTGTGGTGAATCGTTCTTGGTACGTCGTCCCTAGTTGGATATTTTGGATAGGTAATTTTGCAGCCACATCACATGAATAGTGCTTGAGGGTCTAAGGAGTCCAGTTTGGAGAGAGCAAAGATAGGAAGCACACAAACGGAATGTCTTACAAGAAAGCAAGCAAGCTGTGTAAAGAGGCTGGCAGGAAGGACCCTGAGCACCCCGCATTCTCGCGTCCCCGCGCGCGCGGGTGACCAGCTGCACCCACAGGGCTCTGCGCGGTTCCAGGCGTCTGCCCTGGCGCGGCCCCACGGGGGTTGGTGGTGACGAGCCGTGACGACTCAATGGTTGCCTGGGTGCGACGCAGAGGTTCGCAGTCGAGCGCGGCGTGGCAGGTCTCTTCGAAGCGCCTCTCTTTTGGAGCCGGGACTGTGAGCGTGCATTGGGCGGCCGTCGGGGCCGAGAACCATGAGCCCCGCGGGAGCGGGCGGCTCCGCAGGGCTGCTACTGACCGTCGGCTGGCTGCTCCTGGCGGGCCTCCAGTCCTCCTGTGGGACCAACGTCACCACCGTCCAGGATGCCCCCTTGTCCCACGAGGGCGACACCGAAGGCGAGAGCGAGAGCGAGGGCGATAACGATGAGGACACCGAGGACAACCAGGAAAGCGAGGTGGAGAATGAGGCCCTGCCTGAAAATGAGGAAGTTGGTGAGAGCAGGAGGCTCCTTGCTGGGCGCCTGGAGGCACCTGTTGAGGGCAAAAAAATGACTCTTTCTTTGCCCGATAATAACGAGAATTACCTTTGTTACCATCTGTAGAGCTTTCTTGCATATATTGGCCCTGTGTTTATCTGTTTTGTGCATTTTGTGGCCTTGAAGAAGGATGTGCTGATTGTCCAAGGCTACTTACAGCAAGATAAACAAATAAGCAAATGTAGAAGCTGCTTAAGAAGCAGTTTTAAATATTGCTTTGGAGAATGACTTTTTTAAAGGGGTGAAGGTAGCGTCCTACCAAGGGGAATCATGGTTTTGACTCTTGTTGCAATCATTTCCCCTTCCCATTGTAGTTTTTGTTGTTGTTTTTAAAGTTATAAATTGCTTGTAGCCCTTTTTCTTTCCACATTTGACCTTAGGATGGGAACTCAATGGAATTCATAAGTCCCTTTTACTGTGACACATCTAGATAGCCCACAAAACTGCTCATGTATACACCATGTCGCCTGTGTGCAGCTCCTACCACTGAGCATGTTGACAGTGTTATAGTGTTTTATTTGTATGTTTAACGTCAACAAAGGAATGGTGGCAGTAGAAAACATCTATCAGGGGATCCAACTAATGGCATTGTTAGATGATCGCGTGTTAACCAAGGGAGAATGAGCCTGTTCTTGGTACATAAATTTGCCTTATACTGCTGGCTCATTAAGCAATAAAACTTGACAAGCTGTTGTACATGTTGTATTGATTAGTAACTCACATGCTGGTAGGTAAAAAGGTCATCTGCAGGTTTGCAGTCTTCAAAAGGATGATTCCCTTTCCCCATAAATGACCCAGCTGAAATTCTTTTAGTATCCTTAGCATTCTTCTGTCCCCTCAATCTCTACTACAGAGTGGGTGCTGTGTCTATCAGACTTTCTTTTATTTCCCAATGATAGATAGTGACCCTCAGCATGGAAAGAAATTGACTATCTGAGGTTAATAGTGGGATTCAGACTTGAACTGCCTTGATTATATTATAGAGAGCTTGAAAAGGTCCTTGACTTTGGAAATGTGAAAAAGAAAGATGAGAAGCACAGCATATGTTCTAACACAGTGTAGCTATTGCTTCATTCTATTCTTCAAAGAAACTGAAACAATTGTGAACAATTTTAGTGTTAAACCAGTGAAAGGATACTTCTAGCTGTAAGATGATAAATATTATTAGGTTAAACCCAGGTGATGAAGTTACAATGCCTTACATTCAAATTCAATTGTAGGTAAGTTACTTATTCTCTCAGTGTCTCAATTTCCTCATCTGTGGATTTGAGAGATGTGTAATTTCATGCATGGGTGTTTTTTCTTGGTAGATTGAGAATCTAGAACTGTAAATAATGAAAAAAATTTCAGGACTGTTGTTAAAATTTGCACAGCTCTTCTAATTCTAGAGGATCAGTAAAGCCAGGCATCACCATTAGTATCTAGTGGACTATTGTGTTTTTTACTTTTAAATAATTTTACAAATAATTTCCAAAAGTAAGAATAAAGGGCTAATGAAACAACTTTAATAAGAATGTAAACACACCAAAACCCAAATTTTTATTCCATATATCCTAGTTTTGAAGGTATTCATAATCTAACTTGAAAGTAATTTGAATAAAACTAAATACTCAAGCTGTTAAGCATGAACCTGTAATATATCCATCCTGTAAATACTGATTCCAAATTTCAAGTACATCTCTCATAAAGTATGGATTATCATTACTCTGGTTCTTTTTGCACTTATGTTGTCAAAACACAATACTTTTGAAAACTTTGGAGGTACATATTTTGTTAAAGAGAATGCCAACTTTTGCTGCATAATTGCAGAACACTTTCATTTTCAGTTTATAAACATCAATTGAAATGATTAATTCAATGAGTTTTTAAAAATTTCTAACCAATCTATTTTCTTCCAGTCACCTTTATTTACACGCATGCCATCATAGTTTGTCCATTTTCAAATTTTGTCAAGTAAATCTGTACTTAAACACCATGAAAAAGAAAAGAATACTGTCCATATCCTTTTAGAAAACAGTATGGTCTTGGTTATTGTCACAAAATATTTCAAGATCAAATCCTTCCTATCAAAAGATATAACTGGATAAGAACACCATATATTCTTTCATCCTTAGAAATACAATGCTCACTCTTGTAAATAAAATTTATCCAGGATAGTCACCTAAGATACCATCATTTCTCACTGAGATTGTGTTTATACAATCAATTTCACCACCACCATTTTCATCTAAAGTTCTGCTGTCTATGCTCATCTTCTGACCCATTCAATAATTTTTAAATGTTTTTCTCCATCAATTTTCCTCTCTGCCATTATGTGCAAAAAATGAAAAAAAAAAATTCTAAAATCTCTATTTTATTTAATGAAAACCAGAAATAGCCTACAAGAAGAGTGTCTCTAGACTTTTTCCATATATTCCTTAGAGGTAATGTGATGCTTTGAGCAAAGCAATAAGAAAACAGACTGATGTAATAGCTATGATTTACTTCATAATTACATCATCTTTTCAGGCAATGCCAATCCTTCTTCAATTTTATTATTTTCGTCCTTTTAAAAAATAGTTGTGAATAATTAATGAGTAATGATAAAATACATCATTACAGAGATGATAAATAACAAAATGTTTCAAAATAAAGGAAAATAATAAAGATATTAGGTTTGTATCCTTATGCCTTTTATCCTTTTATATAGCTTTTTATTTAAGCTGGGCACAGTGACACATGCCTGTAATCTCAGCAGCTTGGGAGGCTGAGGCAGGAGGATCACAAATTCAAAGCCAGCTTCAGCAACTTAGTGAAACCCTAATCAATTTAGGGAGACTCTGTCTCAAAATTAAAAATAAAAAGGGCTAGAAATGTGGTTCAGTGGTTAGTGGAGAAGCCTTACCACATTCTTGCCTCTCATTGAACTAACTGTCGAATTCTGTTAACTTTTTTTTTTTTTTTACTTTTTTTTTCTATCAAATTAAGACAACCCATACAATATTGCTGACAGTTAACTTTTCAGCTCTAGGTATAGGACTTTTTATTCTCCTAAGATTTCCTTTTGTTGCATTTGCCCATTCTTCCACCCTGTCATTTTTAAATACAGATTTACCTTCAAACACATTTGCTATCCTTCCTAGCTTTGCGCAATTCTAGATTCACTCAGCATGATATCAGGGTTCTTTTTCAGGTCATTAATAAAAATGCTGAACAGGACAGAGACCCATGACACATCACTTCTACCACATTCCCACCAATGACTAATTAGCATCTGTGCATCATTGTGTTTAGCCATCAAACTTTGCTGATATTCAGATCATATTTCCCCTTTTTATTCATTGGTATATAATGGGAAATTTTTACAAATGTCACCCTGAAGTCCAGATACATATAATTCCCCTGACTCACCATTGTAGTGTTCCCCCCCCCCCCAAAAAAAAAAATTGTAGTGACCTAATGGACATTCAATACATCAAAGAACATTAAAGCTGAAAGGGACTTTAGAGGCTATCTATTCAATCTCATTTTTTTTTCTCTAAGGAGGCTCCAGTTATAAGAAATTAAATAATTTTCTCAAAGCAGTATAGGTAGTAAATAGTAGAGCTAATTGAGTAATGGATTGTGAAAAGAAGCTGTGAGTAGCCCAGTACTCAATTCTCTTACCCATGTTTTTTATGCTCAGGATTAACTTTTAACTTATTTCTTATAATGTACCAGGTGAAAGTATTTAAGAATTTAAAGCATAAAAAGTCATTTTAAAATTAATAAGTTATGATAGTCTTAATCATTTATTTAACAAAGTCAATAATTGATTTACTTATATGTATTGAGTGCTTACTGTGCTTTCAAAGTACTGTATTTGATGCTTGTGAGTACAGAATGAAAAGCTTATGGAACTATTGAGGTTTTACAATAATCAAAATAGGAAAAATATCAGAACCATATGACATTAATAACTATAAAACAAGTTTAATTTAGGTAATTATGACATCTTAAGCATGTTTAAGTGCTAAACAATTTATAGGATGATTTTGTATGCATTATCTTATTTAATTCCTACAATATCAAATAAGATAGGGTTTCCTTTCCAAATGTAACAAGGGTTAACTAGGTCTGACAGAATTTAATTAATTTGCCCAAACTCAAAGAGCTCTTTAGTGTTAGAAGCAGCTCTTTGGACTTGAAGTTCAATGCACTTTTCTATGTGATTTGTTTCCCTGAGATACGTTGCCTCTTATAAATTTTTTTTCTAATACCTTATTTTGTTTTTTTATATAGAGATTTCAGTCCTAATCTCAGCTATGAAGAATTGGTTATATAAGATATTTAGTGGAATTCATGCCAAACTTCTTCTAAATGATTAGAAAAAGAGAACGTGATTTAAAACCAAGAATTTTTAGCTTCTCAAAGTTATATACCCCGTGATTATCCTGCTAAATAAAGCATTGAAATATGTTCTTATAAATACTGAAATTTTCCATTTTAATATGGAAAATGAGTAAAACTAATCTATCACTTATAATTTTTAATGAACAATTGGCATAAAGACTTCTTTTGGATGAAAATTATACACTGTTTTTTTGTGAGGTTTTTTAAAAATAGAGATTATAAAAAATTGTTCTTATTTCTTACAATTCTAAGGCGTTTTGTATTTTTGTGACTTTCAATAGAATTTTAACTCACCATATATTAACTGATGAAAAAAACCTTAAGTAATATACAAGTTGTATATACAAACCTTCTTTACAGGTTATTTCCTAGTTTCATGAACTTCCTTAAAAGTTCAGGCTTCTTTTGATTTAGATAATAGTAAATGCATGAGAAATGGCTTTGCTTCTCTGGTTTAATAGAAAAAATTTTTTTAAAATAACTTGCTGCCCATATGTTAAGTATTTGTATGCCCCATCCCCAAGTAAGAGGTTTTTCACTTAGAAAAGTCTTCATATGATTAAATACTGTATCTTTATGCTTTATATTTAGTTCCGAATAAAACAATAGTCAAAGAAGTTGAATTTGGAATGTGCACGGTCACCTGTGGTAAGTAGAAAAGAGCAGGCGAATAATCCAGTTCTGGGGGGAGGAAAGGTAAAAACAGATAATGTGGTAATTGTTTACTTGTAATTTGTGTACTTTCATTCATCTCTCATTGCTTTCTATGTCTAACAACTATAATTTACACACAACACTCAGCTGATTTGCTTCAAAAGGCAAGATATTTTCAGTTTGCAACCTCTAAGTTTTATTTTAAGCTAACTCCCTATTATTTTTTTGGCACATAAACCATCTTCACCAAAGTGAAATTTTCTCCATTTCACAGATGTTCAGAAGATGAGAGATTTTCCAATGCATCTCACAGATGTCTTCCCACATAATGTGTTGGCAAATCTATCAAGAAATATGCTTATTTGTAATCATCTATTCCAATTCCTCCAATTTGTACGTCATGTCTTAGGGGGAAAAAAGTATTGGCTTTGTGGGGAAGATGATATTAAAAGAATAAGACTTATTTTGATAATTCTATGGACAGAAATTAGACACAAATGTCTTACATGAGGGTAGGATTAAGGCTAAATATGCTATTATAGGTCAGTGTTTGTCAAACATCCATTCCAAGTGCCTAAAAGGCTTATTAAAACAGATTGTGGGACCTACTCTACCCTCCCTAGACCTGTGGATGGGCCTAAGAATTTGCATTTTAACCAGCTGACAAAGAAGCTGAGCCTGATGCTTAACGGTCCATCCTTTAATTTTTTCTAGGTATTTTCATTCACACATTATAATTATAAATAATAGTGGGATTTGTTGTTTAATATTTATACATACATACAATAAAATGATATAATTTTATCAACTTCATTCCCAAGTACTTCCCCATTTCCTCCTTTCTTTCTTCCTCCTGGTTCCCTTCCTCTGTTATACTGGTTTCCCTTCCATTTTTGTGAGATACCCACCTGCCACCTTTATTATTTTCTTTCTAGTTTCCACGAATGAGAAGAAGAATAAGAACCCTTGACTTTCTGAGTTTGGCTTATTTTGCTTAACACAATGCCCTCAACTCCTATCCATTTTCCTGCAAATGACATAATTTCATTCTTTATGGCTGAGTAGGGGACTATCCTTTGATAATCACTGCCATAAACTAGGGTACAGAGAAACATTAGATAATTAACAATGAAATTAAGTTTATATTAAGTAGTCTGCTTTAGATTAAGTAACAGTGACCAGAAGAGAGAGAGAACAATAACTAGAGGGTAAGAAGACCAAAAAAAAAAAAATCCATGCAGATCTTGATCAGAATTTTTGGGAGCAAACTTTTGGTAAAAATTACACCTAAATTATTTTTGTTTGAGTTAGCTTTTTAAAAAAATTATGGTAAAACATACCCAAAATAAAATTTACTATTTTAACCATTTTAAGTGTAAAATTTAGTGGCCTTAAGCATATTCATATTGTTGTACAACCATCACCACTATCCATCTTGAACTTTTTCAACACCACAAACTGAAATCCCACTCCCATTAAACACTAACTCTCCACTTCTTCCTGTTCCTGGGAACCACTATTCTTTCACTCTCTTAAGGTAGTTTTAAGCCTGGTTTTTACCATAACTTTATATAAGTCAGAATCAAAATGAGGGGAATCTATGTAATAAACTTGTGATTACTCATTTGTAGCTTATATCTTTCTCTTCCTGCTTGCTTAAAATTTTTCACAGGTAAAAATATTATTTTTTTATGACAGCTCCAGTAATTGATGTTGTTTTTTATTATTTAAAAGGCATTCTGTAGATATTGTATATTTATTCTCTCAAAAATTGATTTTTTTAAATTAAGATTTTTGCCTACTATGCATCAGGCATTGTTATAGGTGCTAGTGGTAAAACACTGAAAAAGAAAACAAAACAAAACTTTTTACCTTCAAAGAATGTATATTTTAGTAGGAAAAGACAAATAATATGTGAATGACATACCAGGTGGTAATAAGTTCTAAAGAAAAATAAACCAAAAATGCAATATTTCAGATCTAAAATGTTAAAAATATTTTCAGTTTACATTAACTGCATAGAAAAGAGAAAGGTTTTAGTGAAAATGCTATTTAACTCCTAAAAATATTTTAGCACTCAAAAACTTTTTTCTTATATTTTGGCAGATATTTAGGTGTTACTTGGAAAATCACAAACCTACACATATCTCAATGAGCTGTGTTTGGCTAAATAAATATGTAAAATACCTGCTTGGAAAATATTTATGCATTTCAGAATAAGACTGTGCCTCTAAAAAAGCACCTATCATAAATTCAAGTGGAGCCATACTAAAGCCATTCTCAGCCATCTCTTTTAATTAATTTGTTTATTTATTTTGTCATTACTAGGGATTGAATCTAAAGTTTCATACATGCTGGGAAATGTTCTACTACTAAGCTACATCCCCAGCCTTATTTATTTATTTATTTATTTAAAAGACAGGGTCTTACTAAATTGCTGAGGCTGGCCTCCGATTGGTGATCCTCTTGATTAAGCCTCCCGAGATTCTGGGATTACAGGCTTGCACCACTGTGCCTGACTCAGCTCCCAGCTAAACAAAAGACACACCTTTCACCTTCCATCTTCCTGTCCTACAGGAAGTCCTATCTCTTGTTACTCATAGTGTTGTTCGTAAAATGGCTGCATTAGCATCACCAAGGAGCATGTTAAAAATGCAGAATCTTAGACATACTCAAGACAGACTGAATCAGGATTTGCGTTTTAGTAAGACCTCCATGTGATTTGCATGTACTCTTAAATTTGAGAAGCACTGTTGTAAGCCACTGTTCTAACCTTCAACTTTTCTGTCCCTTGAGAATGGGTTTTATGATTAATACCTGTAGGGGCTGAATGAGGGAATCTGGTAGATAAGGAAATCAAGGAGTCTTGCTTAGCTTGTGACCTTGCAGTCTTATCACCGAATGTATTCAGCAATGTTGTTGATCCAGAATTTATCATCTCCTTAAATTATTGCAATTAAAGGCCGACTCAGGGGCTGGGGCTGGGGCTGGGGCTCAGCGGTAGAGCACTCCGCTCACATGTGTGAGGCCCTGGTTCCATCCTCAGCACCACATAAATAAAATAAAGGTATTGTGTCCACCTACAACTAAAAACATAAAATGTCTACTGACTCAGTATGAGTTCTAGGATTGGTTAGTAAAATATTTGATTTCTTGTAACAAAAAGTATCTTGTTGGAAATGGAGATTTGGTTATTAATAAGTTATCCTGTCTATATTTAATACAGATACTATCAATCTAAATATTAAAAAGTATCATTTATGGTAAAATCTGATTTTGGATTTTTCTCCAGAAGTTCCATGCTCCCACCCTGAAAAGTTCCACAGTCAAATAAGTTTGGAAAATTCTGTGTACTACTGTATTTCATCAAAGCTGATTTTATTGGCTGTAAGAAGCACATTTTATGTATTCTAAAAAGGAAAAAATGCTGCCATGCCAGAGTTATATTAATATATTCTGATTTCAAAGATGTTAAAATGTAAAATCTTTGCATCTTAGATTTACAAGAACTTACACATAATAGCACACTAATTTATTAGCATATTAAAAGTTTCCAAAACCTTCTGTAGTAAAGACATCACATGAAGAGAGAGCGTACAGAATGGGAGGAAATCTTTGTCAGCTGTTCCTCTGACAGGGCATTATTATCCAGAACATACAAAGAACTAAAACTACCCAACACCCAACAAACAACAAATATCCTGGGCTGGGACTGTAGCTCAGTGGCAGAGCGCTTGCCTCAAATGTGGGAGGCATTGGGTTCAATCCTTAGCACCACATACAAATATACAAATAAATGCATGCTGTCCATCTACAACTACAATAAATAAATAAATAAATAAATAAATAAATAAAAACAATAAATATCCCAATCAATAAACCAGCAAAAGAACTACACAGACATTTCTCAAAAGAAGATGCACAAAAAGCCAACAAATATATGTAAAAATGTTCAACATCTCTAGCAATCAGGGCAATACAAATTAAAACTACATTCAGAATTCATCTCACACCAGTCAGAATGCCAGTTATCAAGAACACAAAAAATAATGATGGCGAGGATGTGGGGAAAATGTACACTGTATATTGTTGTTAGAACTGTAGATCAGTACAACCACTCTGGAAAACAATATAGAGATTTCTCAAAAACTAGGAATGGAACCACCATACGATCCAGCTGTCCCACTTCTTGGTGTTTACTGACAAGAGCTAAAATCAGCATACCATAGTGATATAGCCACCTTGATGTTTATAGCAGCACAATTCGCAATAGCCAACTTATAGAATCAACCCAGGTATCCATCAGCAGATGAATGGGCAAAGAAAAGGTGGTATGTATACACTATGGAGTTTTACTCAGCTATAAAGAAGAATGAAATTATGGCATTTTCTGGTAAATGTATGGAAATGAACATTGTGCTAAGCTATTCTCACAAAATCAAGATTCAAGTATTTCTCTCATAGATAGAAGCCAAAGTAAAACAAGGGAAAGAAGGAGGGGGAATTGGATATTATAAAGATATAGGCAAGATCCGTGGAGTAGAAGAAGATCAAAAAGAGAGGGAGGTAGGACAATAAAAAGGGGGAGGGAATGTGGAATGAATTTAACAAAATCACATTATGCACATACATAAACACACCACATGGAATTTCACCTTTACATAGAAGTAAAAAGAACCAATAAAAAATAAATAAAGTAAATGAGAGAAAGGAAGATCAGTAGAGAAGAGGAAGGAGTATATAGAGCGAAAGGAGGGGAGGGAAAATCTGGGGAATAGGGACTGAAATCAAATTCCACACATGTATGATTTTATCAGAATGAACCCACGTACTATGTATGACTCTAATGTGCCAATAAGAAAGAAAAAGAAAAAAAGAGGTCCTTTTCGTTTTATTTAATGTACCATTTTCAAATGCATAGATGATTGTAGAATGGCTAGTGTTTTATGTAATTTATTTGAAAAAATACTGTTTTATGAAATTAATCAGAACAAGGAGCTGCAGAAAAATTTAAATGTTATCACTGCGAATTTTGGAGTTAACTTTCTGGAATTAAGAGAAAAGTCTAAATAATAAATAAATAAATAAAAGGAAGCAAGAAAAGATAAGCCAGACCTGGATGAGAAAGTAAAGAACCTTCTTCAATTAGTTTTTTTCTTAACATTTGCCCCTTTCTTTCTACCTAAGGTGTTGGTGTTCGAGAAGTTATATTAACAAATGGATGCCCTGGAGGCGAGTCCAAGTGTATTGTTCGAGTAGAAGAATGCCGTGGACCAGCAGATTGTGGCTGTAAGTATCAGAGGGGAAGAGTTCACTCCTGGGAAACACCCTTTCCCTAAGATTGCCACTGAGTGCAAGGAGACAGTCGGTGGATGCATTGAAAGGAAATCATACAATTTAATTTCCACTTCTCTAAACACTTACAACTGTAACTTTCTGCTTTTGCTCTACATTTTTCAGTGATGTTTAAAATTTAACAGATATATCATTTGCTATACACTGGAGCCTCTATACTTGGGGTCTGTGGTTGAGTCTATCCTAAAGTGAAATACTTTTTATGTTTTGGTCATGGCATTATATCGGTGGGTTGGTAAACCTTAAATTGGGAACTTTGAGGTTTGTTCTGTATCCAATTATGCTATTCTGACATTTCAATATCTCTAATGAGGTTTCCTAACCAGTAAATTGGAAGCCACTAGCAAACCTCAAAGTGTACTGTAACAGATCACTGACTGATTGCCCTTATCTCTTCTCCAGAATTTATTCTGCATTAAAAAAACTGAGAGACGTTGTGTCTCCTCACTTGCTTTTATTTTTTTGGTGACTTTATTGTTGCCTTCATCTCTCCCTACCCCACTACATTCCAGCTCCCAATGATAAGATTTGGTAACTTGCAGCATTTAATTGATTTTTACAACTGGGAGTGGCTCTTAAAAGTAATGTCATATGTAAAGCAATTTATAATACCCAATGGTATTTATGTATTTAATTTCTCTTTTTTTCAGGGGGTAAACCAATTTCAGAAAGTTTTGAAAGTGTTAGATTGGCATGTGTTCATACATCTCCTGTAAATCGTTTCAAATATATGTGGAAACTTCTAAGGCCAGACCAAGTAAGTAATGAACATATGTAATCTGGTGCTTTCCTAGGGAGTGATAAAATTTGTAATCCCAGTTCAGATAACTCTCAGAAAACTCTCTTTAAAACACTTTGCAAAAAGAGAAGTTAAAAATAATGCAACTCATTATTATTGGACTTCAAAATTTTTTACTATTCAGTGACATTTAAGACATTCTATGTCTTAAAGTCAACTATAAACAGAACTTAAAAACATCCATTTAATATAAACTATTTTTATTTTGTAAGTGAGGTTTTCATTGGTTTATAAAGGAGTTGTATATTAATGGCAGTAGCTAACACTAGTTAAAGAATTTTGCCTGGTACTAGGGATTCAACCCAGAGTAGCTTAACCACTGAGCCACATCCCCAGCCCTTTCTATTTTTATTTTGAGAAAGGTTTTCACTAAGTTTTTCAGGGTCTTGCTAAGTCACTGAGGCTGGTCTCTAACTTGTGATTCTCCTGCCTCAGCCCCTCTAATAGCTGGAACTACCAACACACCTGGCTAGAGTCTCTTAAGCATGTAACAGTGGTTACTATACCATTGTACAGATAAGTAACTGAGGTGTAGAGAATAACTTATCTACAGTCACACAAGCAGGAAACGGTAGCTGAGATTTGAAGTCTGGATTTTTTGACTCCAAAATCCATGTGCACAATTAATTAGCATACTAGGCTTCAAGAGTCAGTGACTCTTCTTTTTTTAAAATTTTTTAATTTAATTTAATTTGTTATACATGCTTTTAGAGTGCAATTCCTTTCATATTACATATAAAGAGCACAGTTTTCCAAGTCATTGGTTTTACACAAAGTATTTTCATACCATTTGAGTTTTTATACATGCACTTAATATATTGATGTCCAGCTCCTTCTGCCATTGTTTCTATCCCCTTGCTCCTTTCCCTCCCCTCCCCCCATTTTTTCTATTTAACATTCCTCATTCCTCTCATCCCCCCTCCCTTGCCAATATAATTCAGTATCATCATAGTAAAGGAATCAATCGACCTTTGGTTTTCTGGGATTGGCTGACTTCACTTAGCATTATTTTCTCCAACTCCATCCATTTACCTGCAAATGCCATGATTTTATTCTCTTTTAGTGCTGAGTAGTGTTCCATTGTGTATATATACCAAAGTTTCCCTATCCATTCATCTATTGATGGGCATCAGGGTTGTTTCCACAATCTAGCTATTGTGAATTGTGCTGCTATGAACATTGATGTGGCTGTAGTATGCTATTTTTAAGTCCTTTGGGTGTAGACTGAGGAGTGGGATAGCTGGGTCAAATGGTGGTTCCATTCCAAGTTTTCCTAGGAATCTCCATACTGCTTTCCAAATTGGCTGCACCAATTTGCAGCCCCACCAGCAATGTAAGAGTATGCCCTTTCCCCACATCCTCGCCAACATTTATTGTTGTTTGTGTTTTTGATAGCTGCCATTCTGACTGGCGTGAGATGAAATCTTAGAGTAGTTTTGATTTGTATTTCTCTAATTGCTAGAGATGTTGAACATTTTTTCATATATTTGTTGATTGACTGTATATCTTCTTCTGATAAGTGTCTGTTCAGTTCCTTAGCCCATTTATTGATTGGGTTGTTTGTTTGTTTGTTTGTTTGTTTGTTTTGGTGTAAAAGTTTTTGAGAGCTTTATATATCCTTGAAGTTAATGTTCTGTCTGATGTGCATGTGGTAAAGATTTGCTCCCATTATGCAGGTTCTCTGTTCACCTCACTTATTGTTTCTTTTGCTGAGAAGAAGCTTTTTAGTTTGAATCCATCCCATTTATTAATGTTTGGTTTTAGTTCTTTCACATATAGGGGTCTTATTGAGGAAGTTGGGGCCTAATCCAACATGTTGGAGATTTGGGCTTACTTTTTCCTCTATTAAGTGCAAGGTCTCTGGTTTAATTCCTAGGTCCTTGATCCACTTTGAGTTGAATTTTGTGCATGGAGAGAGAGAGAGAGGTTTAATTTCATTTTATTACATAAGGATTTCCAGCTTTCCCAACACCATTTGTTGAAGAGGCTGTCTTTTCTCCAATGTATGTTTTTGGCACCTTTGTCTAATATAAGATAACTGTAGATGTGTGGGTTAATCTCTGTATCTTCTATTCTGTACCATTGGTCTACTGGTCCATTTTGATGCCAATACCATGCTGTTTAGTTATTATTGTTTTGTAATACAATTTAACATCTGGAATAGTAATGCCACCAGCTCCACTCTTCTTGCTGAGAATTGCTTTGGCTATTCTGGGTCTCTTATTTTTCCAGATGAATTTCATGATTTCTTTTTCTATTTATATGAGGAAAGACATTGGGATTTTGATTGGGATTGCATTGAAATTGTATAGTGCTTTTTGTAGAATAGTCATTTTGACAATATTAGTTCTACCTATCCATGAACAAGGTAAATCTTTCCATCTTCTAAGATCTTCTTTAGTTTCTTTCTTTAGTGTGCTGTAGTTTTCATTGTACGTGTCTTTCACTTCTTTTGTTAGGTTGATTCCCAAGTATTTTTTTTTTATGTTATAGTAAATGGGGTGGATTTCCTAGTTTCTCTTTCTGAGGATTTGTTGCTGATGTACAGAAATGCCTTTGATTTATGGGTATTGATTTTATATCCAGCCACTTTGCTGAATTCGTTTATTAGATCTACAAGATTTCTTGTGGAGTTTTTTGGATCTTCTATGTATAGAATCATATCATCTACAAATAATTTGAGTTCTTCTTTTCCTATCTGTATCCCTTTTATTTCTTTTGTGTGTCTAATTGCATTGGCTAGGGTTTCAAGAACTATGTTAAATAATAGTGGCGAAAGGAAATCCCTGTCTTATTCCAGTTTTTAGAGCGAATGCTTTCAGCTTTTCTCCATTTAGGATGATGTTGGCCTGTGGCTTAGCATAGATAGCCTTTATGATGTTGAGGTATGTTCCTGTTATCCCTATTTTTTTCTATCATTTTGAACACGAAGGGGTGCTGTATCTTGGCCAATGCTTTCTCTGTGTCAATTGAGATGATCATATGATTTTTATCTTTGAGTCTATTGATGTGGTGAATTACATTTATTGATTTCCTTATGTTGAACCAACCTTTCATTCCTGGAATGAACCCCACTTGATCGTGATGTACTATTTTTTTAATGTGTTTTTGTATTTGATTTGCCAGAATTTTATTGAGGATTTTTGCATCTATATTCATTAATGATATTAGTCTGAAGTTTTCTTTCTTTGATTTGTCTCTGCCTGGTTTTGGAATCAGGGTGATAATGGCCTCATAAAATGAGTCTTGAAGGGTTCCCTCTTTTTCTAGTTCATGGAATAGTTTGAGAAGTATTGGTGTTAGTTCTTCTTTTAAAGGTCTTGTAGAACTCAGTTGTGTATCCATCTGGACCTGGGCTTTTCTTGGTTGGTAGGTTTTTTATGGCATCCTCTATTTCTTTGCTTGAAATTGATCTATTTAAATTGTATATGTCATCCTTATTTAGTTTTGGAATATCATATATTTCTAGAAATTTGTTGATGTCTTCATTATTTTCTATTTTGTTGGAATATAGGTTTTCAAAATAATTTCTAATTATCTTCTGTATTTCTGTAGTGTCCTTCGTGATGTTTCCTTTTTCATCATATATATTGGCAATTTGAGTTTTTTCTCTCCTTTTTGTAGTTAGCATAGCTAATGGTTTATCAATTTAATTTATTTTTTCAAAGAACCAACTTTTGGTTCTGTCGATATTTTCAATTGTGATTTTGTTTCAATTTCATTGATTTTGGCTCTGATTTTAATTATTTCCTGTCTTCTACTGCTTTTGGGATTGTTTTATTCTTCTTTTCCTAGGGCTTTGAGGTGTAATGTTAATTCATTTATTTCTTAAGCTTTTCTTCTTTGAAGGAATGAACTTCATGCAATGAATTTTCCTCTTAGTACTGCCTTCATAGTGTCCCAGAGATTTCAATAGTTGTATCGGTATTCTCATTTACCTCTAAGAATTTTTTAATCTCATTTTTAATGTCTTCTGCAACCCATTGTTCATTCAGTAGCATATTATTTAGTCTCCAGTTGTTGGAGAAGGTTTTGTTTCTTATTTTATCATTGATTTCTAGTTTCATTTCATTATGATCTGATAGTATGCAGGGTAGTATCTCTACTTTTTTATATTTGTTTAGAATTGCTTTATGGCATAATATATGATCTGTTTTAGAGAATGATCCATGTGCTGTTGAGAAGAAAGTGTACTGACTCGTTGATGGATAATATACTCTCTCTATCAGTTAAATCTAAGCTATTGATTGCATTATTGAGTTCTGTAGTTTCTTTGTTTAGCTTTTGTTTGGAAGATCTATTCAGTGGTGAAAAAGGTGTGTTAAAGTCACCAAGAATTATTGTGTTGTGGTCTATTTGGCTCTTGAACTTGAGAAGGGTTTGTTTGATGAACGTGGATGCTCCGTTATTTGGGGCATATATATTTATGACAGTTATTTCTTGTTTATGTATGATTCCCTTAAGTAGTATGATATGTCCATCCTTATCTCTTTTGATTACCTTTTGCTTGAAGTCTACTTTGTTTGATATGAGGATGGAAACCCCTGCTTGCTTACGTAGTCCGTGTGAGTGGTATATTTTTATCCCATCCTTTCACCTTCAGTCTATGGGCGTCTTTTCCTATGAGATGTGTCTCTTGAAGGCAGCATATTGTTGGGTCTTTTTTTCAAATCCAATCTATCAACCTATGTCTTTTAATTGGTGAGTTTAGGCTGTTAACATTCAGGGTTATTATTGAGATATGATTAGTATTACCAGTCATTTTAAATTTAATTTAATTTTATTTTATTTTTGGTATTTAGCTCGACTTGATTTCTCCTATGGTTAGTTTTCCTTTATTGTTGTTCTTCCCTTTGAAGGTTTTCATTGTTGTTTTTCAATTCCTCCTTGTGGAATATTTTGCCAAGGATGTTCTGTAGTGCCGGCTTTCTTGTTGTAAATTCTTTTAGCTTTTGTTTATCATGGAAGGTTTTTATTTCATCATCATATTTAAAGCTTAATTTTGCTGGATATAAGATTCTTGGTTGGCGTTCCTTATCTTTTAGAGCCTGGTATATGTTGTTCCATGCTCTCCTTGCTTTGAGGGTCTGGGTTGAAAAATCTGCTGTGATGTGAATTGGTTTTCCTCTATAGGTTATCTGGTTTTTCTCTCTTATGGCCTTTAAAATTCTATCCTTATTTTGTATGCTAGGCATTTTCATTATAATATGCCTTGGTGTAGAGTTGTTGTAATTTTGTACATTTGGTGTCCTATATGCTGCTTGTATTTGGTTTTCAAATTCGTTCTTCTTGTTTGGGAAATTTTCTGATATTATTTCATTAAAGAGATTTTGCATTCCTTTGGATTGATTCTTTGTGCCTTCCTCAATTCCAATCAATCTTATATTCGGTCTTTTGATGGTATCCCATAATTCTTGGATATTTTGTTCATGGTTTCTTACTGTCTTCACTGTGTGGTCAACTTTATTTTCAATATTATATTTTTGTCCTCATTGTCTGAGGTCCTATCTTCCAAGTGATCCAATCTATTGGTGATACTATCTATTGAGTTTTTTAAATGGCCTATTGTTTTTTTCATTTAGTATTTCTGTTTGGTTTTTTTCTCAGACTATCTCTTTCTTGAAGTAATCTTTTGCTACCTGTATTTGACCTCTTATCTCTTTGTTAGAGAGATCAATTTTTGCCTGTATCTGCTCACTTAGATCATTTTTTAAATCCTGACTCATTTTAATTATGTATATTCATAATTCCTTTTCTGACATTTCATCTACTGTGCTTTCAATGGATTCTATTGCTGTAGTATCTTGGTTTGTTTGGGGCATTTTCCTCCCTTGTTTCTTCACAATATCTATGTGTTTTCCTCTCTTGAAGTGTAAGTCTGAGGTATTCATGTTTCTTATTGTTTCTAATTATTCCTGACTTATTGTCTTATATCATCCCTACAGGTTACTGGATGCATAACTTTTAATGGAAAGATCAATATTACAGCAAAGTACTCAACGTATTGCCATATATCAGTTAGTTTCTATTTTTACATTTACAATTTTGACACTTTATCCATAAATGATGAGATCACTTATCTTCTACCATTTAGTCAGTATTTTTGTGTGGTGGTTCACAGTATCTAATGGTAGAAGGGGGGACTTATAGGTTGGTTAAAACTTTTGTGAGGTAGGATGTGAGAAGACAGAGGTATTAGATTATTTGACTAGTGAGAGGGTAGTCATGGGAATTAGGGTGTTAGTAGGAGAAACAAAAGGTAGGTATCCCCATGTAATATTCCCTGTTCCTGGCCCCGGGGCCTGTTCCCTGACAGGGTCTGGGCTTGTTCCCCACAGTCTCCAGCAGGGATGGCGTCTCCAAGGTGGGCGGGCCGAGCTGGGAAAGCACGCCGCTGGAGGGCCTAGCTGGAACTCTTGCAGGCCGGGGCTTATTCCCCTGCCTTCCTGAGTTGGGATGGCGTCTCCCGACTCTTCTTTTTTGAAGGAAGTAAATGGTTTCCTTACCTTAACTGCAGGAAATAACACTGACACTTTGTGTTTTGTTTCTTTTGTTTTGTTTTGTTTTAATAGCAACCTGTTATACTGGGAAATGATTCCGCAATCCTGGAAGTACAAAGAGATAATCACCCCTTGGCTTTCCAGTGTGACACTTTGGATAATTCTGAAATAGTAGCATCTATTAAATTCACAGTCTATACAACAAATGGTAAGTGCCCAGTAATATTTTGGTTTGCTTCTATCTTAAACTTCAAAAAGCATCAAAATCACCTGGAGAGCTTGTTAAGACACAAGTCTCTATCCAGCCCAACTCAGAGCTTCTGTTTGAGCAGGTCTGGACTAGTGCTGGCATGCGTATTTGCCTTTTTGACAAGTTCCCAGGTGATGCTGTTACTGCTGGTGACCACAGTGCTGAGAACCACTGGTTTATATCATTGAAGCTTTTCTACCAGATAATACTTAATTTCTTTTTCACAAAGTAGTGTCAAATATGACTCACTTTGGGAAACTGGTCCTTTAAAGACCAGTCTTTTAACTTGAAATATATTCTTGCATTTACTTCCATCATAAAAGTGGATAAATGGAATTCTCATGAATGCTTACAAAACTCTTGGCACAGAAAAGTAATCAAATTAAGAAACATGAAGTCAGAGCACTTTTCTTTAAAAATTACCCATTTGAAGAAACTATATTTTGATAATGCAGTTCTCTATGTTGCAAATGGCAAAATCTTGTCCTGAACGTACTTTTACATGTTGTAAATTGTTTCCCTTGTGAGATGGATCTGCATGCATATCCTTTCAGTTTAATCTATGTTGTCTTCTGTCTACCTGTATCCAGATAATCATTTCCTTTTCTGTAGTTGCTCTTAACCATTTATAATGTTGTCATTTTTGTTAGGGGAGTGGGGGATTTGGTCACAAGTTCTTTTGAGAATGCAATCAAAGCTCTAGATCTTCTTCAGAGAAAAATGTCCAATATACAAACACAGCAAAAGTTACATGTAATTTTAAGAGTGTTTATGGATTTCTTGAAGCTATTTTTGAACCCCAGGTAAATGGCTTCCGCTATTGTCTAGAGATACCACATAATGTAATGTGGTATCTTTATTTAAGTGAAAACAGGGTAAAGTGTTTTGGGGGTGATTCTAAAAAATAAACTATTTACTATTTAAACTTCCTTTGATGTGCTATTTAGCAACTTAAAAAAAATCTTCATGGTTAAAGCTAATAACACTAAAAGGATAATTTCAATAAAGTACTAAAAAAATGGCAAAAGAGGATCAAAGCATCAAACTAAAATATATCTCAGTTAGCCTTAGTTTGTGATATTATAAAAGCAGCTGGACCATTCTTGGCCCTTGTCCTCACTTCCTGGGCTCTGGGAGGACTGGTTAGTAGTTAGTAGTTTAAACTACTCACTCTCCACCTTCTCTTGGCTAATGATGCAAGGTGGTACATACTCCTCTGGTGATTAGAAAGGAGAATGCATTTGATAGGGTACAAGCTAAGGGCTGGAACACAGACCTCAAAATGCCTGTCCTTTATTGAGACAAAGTTGACTTCTTTCTCTTATAGCAGCCTAGGGGTTGGGGGGTAGCTTTGTCGTCTTAGTACATGTACTAATTGAACAACAAAATGTTCTCAGAACACTATTATATTCTTTCAAAAATTACAATTGGGCACACCACTGTAAAAAACAAAGAAACAAACAAAAAAAACACTTTTGACTGTTTTGACATCAAACAAATGTTTTGGTTAGAAATGTCCACATAGTATTGTATTGGCTTCCATTTTATACATCACATTTTTCACTCCCACAAGAGTTGTCTTTCATAATTAGGCCTTATTATGGCTTGAATTGTGTGCCCTTCCCCCAGAAAAGAGACTTTGAAGTCTTGCCTTTCAGTACTCAGAATGTGGCCTTTTGGAAAGAGCATCATCGTAGATGTAATTTAGTTAAGATGAGATCCTAGTAGAGTAGGATAGGCCTTAATCCAGTGTGACTGGTGTCCTTATAAGAAGAGGAGAATTTTGAGAGGGGAGAGAGACTGAGACAGAGAAAGGAGAAGGGGATGGTAGAGGAACGCCCTGTGAAGACATAGGCATAGGAACAGACAGGCATGTGAAAACAGAGACAGAGGTTGGACGTATGCTACCACAGACCAAGGAACACACGGGGCTACCAGAAGCTGGAAGAGGCAACAAACGTTCCTTCCCTAGACTCTTTAGAGGGATCATGCTCCTACCATCACAATTCCCCCCTTAGTTTTTACCTCCAGAACTATGAAACAATAAATTTCTGTTGTTTTTAAGTCACATAGTTTGTGGTACTTTGTTGTGGTTGTCCCAAAGACATTAACACATATATAAGACTTGGTTTATATCTAAAAATTGAGAGTATTGAAATTCGACCTAGTTTTCATTAGAAAATTTCAATAGATATAAAAATAGTCTAGGTACCCCTGAGAGAAGATTACTGTTGTAATGAACTAAAATCTCTATATGCCTCACTCTCTACCCTCTCTCGGCTAACGTTGCAGGGTAGTACATAAATGGAAACTAATTTTTGCACTTCTCCTCAGGTTTTAGTTCTCAAAGGTGTTTTTAAGTTTTATAAAACCTCACTTCTGTATATCTAACATTATTTTAAGATAAAAAAATTTTTAAATCTATCAAATTGGGATACAAACATGGATGTAATTTCTCAATTATACTTGGAACTATTTTATATCACTGTATTGAGTTTTACGCTAGAATTACTAGGGAAAATGGGAAGTTATAATCCGTGGTGTTTAAAGGACAGGAAAAAGTATTCAAAAAAATCATCAACTGAGATTTCCCATAGAAGAGACTACTTCTGATACACTGGCACTTACCAAAATTAAAATATTAAAATAGTCAAAACATAATTTTTGCAAACATTACATCTCCCCAGACCTTGCTTTACTTGACTGTATAAAATAATATTTGGGTCTGATGGTTTCTATGGTCCTTTTCAGCATTTTTTTTTTCAATGATTCTAGAATTTGGGGAACAGAAAGAGCCATAAGAAAGTGATTTAATTCACAAAACAAGTAATCCTTGATATAAATTGGCTTTTCACCAGTTTACAATGTAACAGTGCTCCCACACATACTGTAAACTAGCTTTGTTTCTTTAGTAGCCTTATTTGCAGAAAGAGTGAACAGATATAGGAGAGAAGGCTTAATTTAAGAGTGGTGTGTGGATATTTGTGTAGAAAGCAATGAGCCTCAACCTCAGTTTTATATTTTCAATATATTAAAAATTAGAGATGTATCATAATCCTAAGCATAAAAATTAAACCCATAAAGCTTTAAGAAGAAAACAAGAAATCTGTGTGATTCAGTAGTAGGAAAAGGTTTCTTAGACATGACTCACAGAAATAATGAATATATTAAGACTTCATTAAAATTTAAAAACTTAAGCTCACTTAAAGAAAATCACTTGGAAAATGAACAGCCAAGCTAAAATCTGGGAGAAACTCAAAGACGTGGACAGCCAATACAATCAGTTTGAGAAAGTCCTTACTGTTTCTTAGAAAACTAAGTATACATCTATCCTATGACTTAACAATTCTACTCTTAGTTTTCCCACAGAAGTGATAATATATATTCCCAAAATGACTTCTACAAGAATGTTCACAGGACTATATAAAATAGGCTTCAAATTGGAACAGTCTAAGTATTCATCAGTGGCAGGATAAATAAATTGGAGGACTACTCTAAATAAAAAGAAAAAAACATCATCATATGTAACAGTGTGGGTGAATCTCTAACACTGTGCTGAGTGAAAAAAGCTTTATACAAAAGAGCACGCAGTGTATGTGTCCATTATATGAAGTTCTAGAAAAGGTGGAACTAATCTTGATGGGAACAAGATCAGATGCAACACTGTTTGCTTCTGGGGGCTGGGGCAGGAATTAACCCTGAAAGGGGCTCAAGGGAACTTTCTGGGACATGGGAATGTTCTTTGTTGTGATCAGCATTTGATTATATATGTGTGTTTGCTTTTGCCAAATCTAAGCAAATGTACACTTAAGATCTCTGTGCAATTCATTATACATAAATTTCACCTCAAAGAAAAAATATAAGCAAATGTTGAATTCTAAGCTAATGATAGGCCACCTCCAGAATTTGGGGTAAATTGTGAAGATGCCTGCAAATTATATTAAAATACATGAAAATGTAAGATGAGTTAATGGATTAATGGATGGATGGATGAATGGATGGAGGAATAGAAAAAATATTATTGGGATTATTTAGGTGGTGGTAATATAGGTATTTGTTGTTACGTTCTTCCAACTTTTTTGTGTGTTTAAACATGCGTATTTCAGACATGTTGAACAAGTTCATTAACAATTTTCTTTCTACTATTTCTTTTTTGAATTTTCCTAGACTTGTTTCTCAAATATAAAGTTTCCATTTAGATTTTTGTTTCCCTTTTTGTTTCCAGTAGAAATAATCATCAGGTGTGTGTGTTTTCTTTAGAATTGCAGATGAGAAGATCAAGCCGACCAGACACTGATGCAGTCCTAGTTTTTGTGCTGACAATAGGAGTCATTATCTGTGTATTTGTGATCTTCGTATTGATCTTCATAATTATTAATTGGTAGGCGAATGCCCTGAATTAATTGTCACCTTTGATTGACATTCTCCTCATCTCCCCCTCCCTCACCTAGTGAATTGCAAAATCCTGGCCATGATGTCTCTGGCATGTGTCTTGTAACTGTCCAGGTCTCTTCATTCCTCCTGTGACAATGCTAGTTCAGGCCATCCTATCTCTTATGTGCATACTTTTTAAAATTATCCCATGACTTTCTTCCCTAGCCATGAGAGAGTGTTTAAATGCAATTCTTAGTATTTTACAAGGCAACTCCTTAAAAATTTATTTAATGAATATTTGTGTTGTACAGTTGTAGTTCTCACAACTTTAAAACTTGATTATTGTAATCTACTAATTCATTTATATGAAAATATGTATAATGTCTGTATGAGCATTACACCCTGGTAAGTCCAAGCATTCATCTACTAGCCCAATGCAGCTGGTGCATTACAAACTAAAACTGAACTGTGAATAAAAGACACATCTATATATAGAAAATGTAAATAAAAGTCTCATTTAGTTTTTGTTTTCATATTATGGTTTTGTTTTTATTTTTGTTTTTTCCCCTAGGGCAGCAGTGAAGACTTTCTGGGGGGCGAAAGCCTCTACAACTGAGATACACTCAGAGCTGAGTTCTATGAGATATAAAGACTCAACTTCTCTTGACCAGTCACCAACAGAGATACCTGGAAATGAAGATGATGCTTTAAGTGAATGGAATGAATGATGTATGGATGACATATGACAAACCAAAGGATATTAGATTCATTGATATAAAAATAAAATATATACTGAAATACTTTAATAATGTTGCAACAAATTTACCACATCTGGAACTAATTCATTTTGATAATAGGCTCTTTAATCAGTGGCACAGTTAATTTGTGGTACAGTTATCAAAAGTTACTTTTACTTTGTTCTTAATATTTACCATTTCAGGTAATAGCTAGAGATGCATATATATATATATATATTTTTTATCACTTTGATCAGTTTTAAAATCATTTGCCCTTCTATCCTAAATAAGAAAACTGTAAAATAAAACATTCCTTGGATATTAGAGTTTTTCCTCCTTGGTAACACTAGATTGAACTTGCTAAAGCAAATCATACCTCAGATTCTCTGCAGGGTATTTGACATACAAAGCTTCACTTGTAAGACATGAAATAATGATAATGACAACTGAGACAGTAACTACTATGTGCCACGCATTGCTCAAGGCATTATATATATATATATATATATATATATATATATATATATATATATATATACATATATATATACACACATACATATACATATATTAATTTAATTATGATTGTATAAAGGAAATATCTAAGAAAGAACTGGAGAGGAACTTGGAAGTAGCTAAGGAAATGATATGAATTTAACAATCTGT
The DNA here is from genome assembly GCA_025594165.1 of Tamias sibiricus. Taxonomy (NCBI): domain Eukaryota; kingdom Metazoa; phylum Chordata; class Mammalia; order Rodentia; family Sciuridae; genus Tamias; species Tamias sibiricus. The sequence goes on from CM046666.1 coordinate 74,646,129, forward strand.
ATTTCTCACAGGAACAGTGAATTAAGGACTCTTGAATAACTGCTGATAAGTACCTTCATTACGCTTAGTATGGGTGATAACATCTCAGAGCCAAGATACTTATTTTGGAACATGATAACTGCCTTTTTGTGCTGACAGAGTCATGATCAACTATCACACAAGATACCCAGATATTAGATAATTTGATTTAGTAGACTTCATCAGAAATTGATTTTCAGAGACTGTGATAGTAGCATAAAATGACTTAAATTTTTCCATTTAGATGAGTCCTATGCCACCATCATGGATATTATTATGAGATTTATAGGATGATATCATTAAATTTTTGCACACCTGTGCAGAAGACATTCTAAGTGGACATTTATGGTACACCTCCCTCCTGTATTATAGAAATAGGCTGTGTAAGGAAATAACCATCATTGAGAACTTAATTCTCTTCCATAATGGTTCTTAATTCACTCTAATTTATGCAGCCAAGAACTATATAAGGAAGTCAAGAGTTCCCAACAATGACCAAGATTGGTGAGCATACCTTAGGCCAACAACAGTGATAAGGTGGTTGATAGACACAGGCTTCAATTTTCTGGAGTCTTGGATGTGACGTAGAATGAAGCAGATAACATTACTCACCTTGTTGAAATACATTCAGATTTCCTTCTGTTAACATAAGCATAATGTTTCAATTCAAAATGATTTTCTTTCCAGAGTGCTTCTATTATAATCTATATGCTCTCTGTTTCTGTCTTCTTGGTCTTTTAAAAATTGATGTCATTTTTCTATTTTGGTTCCACTTTATATTTTAAATCTGCTTCTTCAGGCATTTTTGTTTTATTCTGGAGGACAATCTTTTTGGAATTCATAACCCATCACTGTTGTGATCCACCATCTGTCTCAAAAAACATAGAATCCATTTACATGGTTATTTAGGCTTTGAGGTTTGTGCAATTTTATTATCTGTGATCACATCATTTGTATGATGGAAAACAGTTTGTCTTTGACAGTTTTCTGATTCTTGTTGAAAATAAAACTTGGATGCTGAATATCAAGCTTTATTAACATTTAAAGGAAATAAAATGAAAAAAGGAAACTTTTCTTTGATACTCAAGTTTAACATTTTGTGAAAATATCAAGTGTATTTAAATAAATGGTAGGTATTCAAGTATTTTTGCTTATTGAGAAGTTAGAATTAAGCAACAAGTATTTAAATCATGTTCTCAGAGACATATATATTAGAATTAAGCAAAAATTATTTAAATTATGCTCTTAGAGACATATATATTAGTTTATTTTTCTTTGTACCTATTTATAACTATCCTGAAATCAATCATTTTGACTCTCTAGTGTATATTTTCACTAAAAAAATGAAGTAAATTATACTAATATGCTAAATGAATCTAGGATGAGAAAAGATTCAGAGGTGGAAATGCAAACTATTGCCTTCTATGATGACAGTAGAATATGTCCTTGAGAATGTTCTATAGTTGGAGAGGAGTTTGTGTAGAGGTACCTATAATGCTCACTGAATTTCTTGTTCACTCAAATATATTCTTTTTTTTCTCCATGAGCATTGTTTGTTGAGGACAATAGAAACATCACAGCTTTCCTTCTGTACATTAATCTTCTCCCTTTTCTGACAGATACGGTTTTCTTCCAGGCATTACTGAGACAAAACTCAAGGTGCTGTTGGACAAACCAGTTGGGGTTAAGCCCTCTCATCAGAGAGTCATTGTAAGATTTGTATTATTTATGCAGTACCCCAAGGTAACTCGAATATGTGCTTTACAAGGAACAGAAATCATCTGACAGTAATGAAATCATGTTCTTCCAGAACAAACAATTTTAAGGCCCTGGAGGTAGTAGGGACAAGAAAGAGTACAATGCAAGTGATACTCTTGTAAACTCTGGAGGAAAGTAACATGCAGCTCTTAGTTATTGGAACTAGCATGCTTCCTAAAGAAAGCAAATACACTGGGTTTCTTTGCAGCAGGACTAGGAGAGTACCAATGTGCAGGAGTTAGGAGTCCTGCAGGGGAGGATGATGTGGGGTGTTGACCTGAAGTTTTGAGAGCCTAAATTTGGCAATTGATTCCAAAAGTGATGAAGGGGGTCAGAGGAAGGGGTGGGCTGGGCTGTGGGATGAGGGCTGTGGGAAGGGTGTTATAAGAGTTATAGGCAGATGCAGAGTCATGGGGAACCTGGAAGGTGAAGAGAAGCCCCAGCAGAGTGGGAGAAACAGACTGAACAGCAGGAAAGGAAGATGGACTTGGCAGTAGCATTTGGCAAAGACTGGAGTCGAGAACTGATGAGAAAGAGGCCAGTGAGAAGGGTTTTGTGTAAATCAAGGCAGGATGTGACGAGTGTCTTGGCAGCAGAGAGAAATTAAAAACAGATTTAAGGGAAAAAATATATTTTAAGTAAAGCTAGATATGAGGATATGCACGTTAAGAGAACATGAACTCCACAGCCAAGTTAAAATCTTCTCACCAACTTCCATATCAAACAGCATCTATTTTGTCTGAGATCCTTCTTTGACCTTCAGTAGCACTGTTTTCTACCTACCTCTCTGTCATCCCTTTGGATGCCTCTAATTATATATCTCCAATCTGAACAGATGCTCAGAGCTTTGGTTTTGTGTTTCTGCTGAATGGATATTTCCTCATGGATGTACAGCTATCATCTCAGAATATATAAAATGGAAATTTCCTTTATATATGAATAAATAGTATCCCCTTCATCATCCAAGCTCAAAATCTCATTCCTATGTGTGCAAGTAATCACCGAGGCCAACAAGGTCTTCCCAGAATCCATTCTTCCTTTCTAACCCCGTTTGGGCTCACTTGTCCTTAACCATCATAGATCATATCTCTGCTGGCTGCCTCTGGCTATTCAGTGCCCCAAATACAGGTTTTAACGTTGGTTAAAACATTGGTCCCATTTTCTATGTGAAGAATTTTGCTTAGCTTTTATGCAATGCTTATATAGTGTTTTAGCTTTTTGTTCTTGCTATAACCAAAAGACTTGATGAGAACAATTAGAGGAGGAAAAGTTCATTTGGCAGCTCATGGTTGCTGAGGTCCATCCATAGATAGCCAGCTCCATTCGTTGGGGCCTAAGGTAAGGCAGAAAATCATGGCTGAAGAGTGTGGTGGAGGAAAGCTGCTTAAGATATCATGTCAGGAATGAGAGAGAGAGAGAGAGAGAGAGAGAGAGAGAGAGAGAGAGAGAGAGAGAGAGAAAGAGAGCTGTGTTCACCAAGAACAAAATATAAGCCCCAAAGTCACACCCCTAGGGACCGACTTCCTCCAGCCATGCCCTACCTTGCCTGTAGTTACCACTCAGTTAATCCCTATTGGCATTAATTTACTAATCGGGTTAAAACCCTGATAATCCAGTCATTTCACCTCTAAACTTTCTTGCATTGTCTCACACATGAGGTTTTGTTGTACACCTCACATCAAAACCATAACACAACTTGGATTTTGTCTTTTTAGGCCCCTCCTGTGAGTGTATCTTAAGTTTCAACAAAATCAATCCAATTCCCTTTCAAGCATTTGCTATGCCCGCATCTTTGCTTTAGGTGGGAATTCTCATTTTCTCTCTCCTCCTAACCCTCACTTTTCACTTCCTGTTCAATCTCAATCCTAGCCACATGTTGTGGAGCAACCGCTCAGAAAACACTCTAAGTCCGAATTAAAAGCCAATTTAAGAATTTTTAAAAAAAATCTGGCCAGAGACTGTCCTTCACAGAGTCCAAGTGACCCTATGGGAGAACAGCCCTGAATCATCTGCAGCCAGAGTATTTAAGGAAGAAAACCACATCCTATGGAATCTGTAAGTTGTAAGTAAGAAGGATACAAGGGCTGAGAAAGCAGTTAGCAGAGCAAGAGCAGACAACCAAATCCTGGGTTAGAGCACATTTGTAGGTTCAAGTTCATCCATGGGTGTATGAAGTACAGAAAAACAATTTTTTTAACATCTTAAAAATATGTGTCAGTTTCACACGGGAGTCATAAAAATGGGGTTGCTATGGCTATATTGATTTAACCATAACTATCTCTATGTTAACCTATTAGCCTACATTTATCTATAACTATACTGAACTACTTACTGACTTATACTTATTACCTTAAATTGTTTTATGTCTTATTTCCTTTAGTTTATATCCTATGTCTTACAGTTACATGATTATCCTGCTATTACTTATGCTTATTCCTAATGAACTTATGTTCTATGCTTACTTCTAACTTATTACTAGGGCAGTTTAACATTACTCATCTCATAGTACTTATCTCTATTATCCCATTTTATTGTATCTTATTCTACTTATCAATATCTTATATCTATAATCTATATTGATTGGAACTCAGACCATAACACATGCTTCAAGGCATTTCTTCATGAAGTTTCCATTTTACCACTATACAGACCAAACCACTACATTAAAGAGACCAAAGTATTTAGAGACTCATATAAGACAGAGACTTATTTTCTGCTGTGTAATGGTCTACAGGTAGGCAGGCAGTCTGGTATAGGTAGGCTACTCTTTTTTTTAATATTTATTTGTTTTAGTTGTACACAATGCCTTTATTTTATGTGGTGCTGAACTCAGGTCATCTATCTTGTCACTCTGCTGTCATGGTAAAAACACCAATACAGCAAAATGTACAGGTCCACATTCCACCTGCAATAAGGCAAAAGAGAAAGCTGAGAACAAAGCAGCTTCCTCCAAAGTTACGCTGGGCCCAGAACACGTCTGGTTGTGCAGTATGTACATGCCCACACCTAGATGCCAGGGAGCTGAGAAGTCTTAATACTGAAAGGAAGAAGGGGAAATTCTGAAAGAGGGGTTGGAGCAGGTATTATCACTCTCTTCCACAGTCACCAAACCCCACAGCAATCTCTACTGCCCTTAATCTTCTCTACTGGTTTCTCACATTGCATTTATGTTTCCTTGCTTTATTATTTCTTATATTTCCACTTAAAATATAAACTCCTTGACGCCAACTACACCAAGCTCAGTACCTGGCACATAGCGGATGTGTAAAGATTATGATCCTCACAAATGATGATAATGGTACTTTTGGATTTGAACATGGTTGGAATTTGTAGCACAAAACTGGGTGAGAAGAACCTGTTCTGAATGGTGCATGAAGACTTGGTGGGAAGAGTGTTACAAACTCTGAGACAGCTGAAGAGTTGGATGTGCTATTGCTTGAACACATTAAGTTTTTTAACCTAAAAGTGCTTTGACAAACCTTTCTAGTGCCATATGAGATGTGCTCACTATAATCAACAGACCTGAGGAGTTTATATGCTTGGCTAAGGATTTCATTGAATCTTTACCATATCTGCGTGAGGTCAGTACTAGCCTTCTTCTGAAAATGGAGAAAGAGGTTTGGAGGTGAATTGAACAACTCACGCTCATAATATTATGTGAGTAGTCTGTGGTATATTTTAACCCTGATTTTCTGACATTAAGCCCAGTTCCCTTTACCCACCACAATGTAGGAGGATGCTACATTCAAGGTGGCAATAACATGAATAAAAATTTGAATTTGAGTAGGGATGATGTTTTGAAAAGTGAAGACAGAATTTAATAGGCAAACACATTGAACCCAATGAGACTGTGTGCCAAATGTGCTCTGAGGTTAGAAATTGGGTGAGAGACCTAATGAAAGCCATTTTGTAGCATTTTAATGCAAATGAAGTAAACCCCCCTCATTACTTCAAAAGTCTGAAGGTCATGGCTCTGGATGCTGTATAGCTACAGACACACTGTCAGCCGGCTATGTTGACACTCTCAGCTATCTGAAAAGCTACAATGAGTAGTGTGAGGTGACCATGGAAGCAGGAGGAGGGTGGGAGGATATCACAAAAAAGAAAGAAGGGATTATGTGAATGGTCAGGGGTCTGTGACCCTTGCTGTGAGGGACTAGATTGGGATGCAAAACCCCACAGAGAGAGGTCAGGGCGTTTGTGTGGAAGGAGTTATGTAAATACAAAGAAATGACCTTCTCAACAAGGGAAATGGAACCTAGGAGCATGAGAAATAACCTACTACTGATGGCTAAGACGCCACTTACCAACTTACATCATTAATAAGCACAATCACATTGAAATGAAATTGGCAAAACCAGCTCCAAGCTCATTTCATTAAAAAATAAAAGAAGCATGAGGTACAGAAATACTTGCTTATTTATTTAAGTTTTATAAAGATTTACTGTGAATAGTAAATTACTTTATTATTTCTTATATTTCCACCTAAAATATAAACCTAAAATTCATTAAACATGTAAATGTGCTGTACCTTTGAAACATGTATTACAAAATAAAATATCAATTACAATATACAAATGTTACTAATATAGAAAAATTATCTATTTGAGAAATGAAATTACAATTAGAAAAATCCATACAAATAAATAGTACTATAATGGTCTGTAGGCCAATTGTAACATTATGTTATTTATAGAAAGGGATTCATTTAGAAATTAGTATCCATGTTCCAATGAACTTGACAGTCAAAGATGTCTCACAAAGATATATATTAAAGAGTATGGGAAAATATTTTAGTTTTCCTTATTATTTTTACTTGTTTCTTTGGTTTAGACAGACAAAATCTTCTCTTTTTAAAGTTTGTTTTTTGTTATACATGACAATATAATTCATTTTTATATAATCATACAAGCATGGATGGAATATATCTTATTTTCTAGTTAAGACACATTCTTATGGATATAATGAGGATGTCCATGATGGTGGGATTCACTATTCATATAAGTACATAGGAAAATTATTTTGGTTTCATTCCACTGTCTTTGATTTCTTAATAATTTAAAGGCTTTTGGCAAAATAGAGAGGTCAGATGAGGCTGTGTGACAAAAGAAATTTTCAAGATAGCAATTTTAAACAAAAGACCTTAGCTTCAAGTGGTGCTAATTTCCCTCAAAAAGCAACTGGGTCTCAAGTCCTCTGCTGTGTTGGTTGATCACTGACTACTCTATGATCAAGCAGGGTTTACAGCATGATTTAATGTTTTTGTTAGGGGAAAAATTGCCTTTATGCTATTAAATCATTATTTTATTGATGTAACTCCATAATAGCCTCACAAATTCAACATTATCTCTCACAGGGGTTTTTTCTTTCCAGAAAGTAGAATACTGGGAGAAGTACACCATCATTTTATTTAAATCTGATATACAGGATCAACTATTTTTTTATTTCAACAATGTCAATAACAACATTATGGTAATATCAATAATGTATTGTTTCTACCTCATTTAGCAAGGTTCTCTGCCTGAGGTTGGACCCTCCCTCACCCCACACATACACACACCCTCTATGATCTTTGATAGTTTGAGGATAAAATTCTCAAACTTCTGTTAGAGTTTTATTTTTAGAGAAAATTGCCCCCCGCCCTTTGTATTGGAAAAATATCTATTTTAGTTTTATGACTAAGCAAAAATAAAGCCTAAAATTTGTTAAGTGGTAAGGATAAGAGGCAATGAGCTTTATAGCTCAGTCACAAATTTGTTACCTTCTGAGAAGAGCGATATCCCAGTAGAAGCAGTTCTGAGCTTTCGGGGAACAGAGGAGGCTCTGAGGGTTGTGACAGGGCTTGGACCAGGTAGTAGAGATAAGGTTAGGCTGGCGCTGGCACTGGGAAGAAGGAAATAACCTATGTAGAGAGACACTAATATGGGACCCTCTGGGGCCCATATAATAGCCTCATATAATTTTTAACAACTTTTCTACACTTGAGTTCCCTTTTGTGATTCTGAGGTGACAGTAAAATTTGGGTGAATATGACTCTGGTTTTGGTCTGGGCTTTGGAATATTGAGGGATAGACCTGTGTTCACACTTAGGGGAAGTGGTGAGAGGAAGAGGGCAGCAGTATGAGGCGACAGGGGAGCAGGTGAGGGGACAGGAGGTCATAGGGGACAGCCAGGACAGCTTGTGGAACTTGTAAGCATTCCTTGTGGTTCTAGAAATAATCATGAGGGAAGCCTTGTCAAGGGCTGGACTCTTCTAGTCAAGTGGTTGGGGAGTTTGAGGCAAGGCTGTGCAGGCCTTGATAAGAAGTTACATTAGTGAAACAAGGAAGATTGACAGCTTTGTTAAAATTTTGATTAAAAATGTCAGACTTTGCCTCTCTGTCAAAACTTCACACATCAATATCAGCCACGATGGAATAAATATTAATAATTCCTTGTTACTGCTGATTGGTTCACACATTTCTTGAGATAGTTCATCCTTCATCTTTTTCCCTTATTTTTTTTTTTTTTTTTTTTTCTGTCTAAACAAAGGATCTCATTCAGGCTTTGGCTAGAGTCAAACTGTCATCTCATTCTCTGCAGCGTGAAGCATCTTTCCCTGGAACTGGTGGATCTCCTTTGGTCACTGCAGACACTTGGAAGGCTACAACCTCAGAGATCAAGTTACCTCTTCACCCCAACCCCTAATCCAGTGTGACCACTGAGTTCTCCTTTGCTGTGGCTCCCCATTCAGGAGGGCAAGCAGAGATTTACAATCCAGGGGAAGTTGCATAGGAAAGTATTATAACCTTAAGGACTCAACCCCTCTTTTAGTAGTCATAGTATTTTTTGGAGACCTGGGGTAAAAATTAATAAAAGATATAGTCTGTTTGGTGAGCTGATTCTTAGGAAATGTTTTTTTTTTTTTTTTTTTTTTTTTGGTACCGGGGATTGAACTCAGCGGCACTAGACCACTGGGCCACATCCCCAGCCCTTTTTTGTATTTTATTAGAGACAGGGTCTCACTGAGTTGCTAAGTGCCTCGCCATTGCTGAGGCTGGCTTTGAACTCGCGATCCTCCTGCCTCAGCCTCCCAAAGTGCTGGGATTACAGGCGTGTGCCACCGCGCCCGGCTGATTCTTAGGAAATGTTTATTGGCCAGATTTCTATGTAATGTTCTAATTTCAGGGCAACTCAAGAAAGGGAAATCTAAAAGAATTGTCAACCCAAAGTGCCTTGGCCTCTCCAGCTCATCAGTTTGTGTATCAAAAGGGACCAGAAGAGAACTTTTTCTTGCTATCTCAGTCAGGGACTTTGCCCTTTGAGGTAATCTGATTCACATTATCACAGATGGGTTCCTCACTGTGTTTTGGGGTAACTCGTTACCTAAGTTTTACCCACCAGTAGAACTAGGACTCTAGGAAAAAAACCTCATTCTAAACCAATTTGTTGGGATTAGCTAAAAGAACAGCTAGATGACAAGAAGAACATTATGCATATATCAGGGTAATCTAGTAAACTCAAGGCAAAGAAAACCTTACACTGGGAAATGAGATGATCACAAAATGTTTTTTTAAAACAAATTTCCCTTCTATGTTATTGTTGCTGCTGCTGGTTTTTTTTTTTTTTTTTTTTTTTTTTTTTTTTTAGCATTTCCCATACTGTTTAGATAATAGAAAATAGCAGGCTATGAAACCTTATTAACACTTATCAATAGAAAAACCATGAGGTTAGAGAGAGGTAGAAATGTATTTCTCTGACACTTATTTTGCGTGTGTCCTTAGAGAGGTTATGTAAATTCTCAAACTTCTCTTTCATTATCTATAATTATAATTACCTCATTGGGTTTGGAGAAAGTGAATTGAATTTAAATATAGAGAACCTAGTGAGCTGTATGGTACATGTTAGCTATCACAAATGATAGCTGTTATTTATTATGACTGGATGGTAATTTCTATAGCCACAGTGCCCTTACTCAACAAAATTAGAACATCAGAAACATACCATAATAAAATCTTGGAACGATATTTGCCCATTATAGCAACTTTTAGGTATTAATTTTGTTGTCAGGGTTTAAGTTCCTAACGAGTACCAGGATTACTAAAACATGATACATAGGCTTTTGCATTCACAATATAACTTCTACTATGGACTATTGAGTAAGAGGTTGGCAGTCCCTGATGTCCAGGAGCTGATCTAATACTTACAACTAGATCACTTGTGTTCTGTTGAACAATAATATTTTCACAGAAAAATACTTTAGACAAAGAATATTTTCTATGTCACAAAAAAATGACCAACATTCCCTTATTCTGTCTGAGTAATTCACCAGTAAGAACTTTAGTCAAATTTCATTCTTTTCACTTTTTGGATGAGAATTATTGAGGTACCCAATTACAAAATAACTGCTGCTTCCTGATGACATTTAATCTAATGAAAAGCCCCATTTCCTCTTGCATTTCTTGAATATAGAACATGTAGATATTGATCCACTATTAAGGCCTTGTTACTGAAGAGAAGTCTAAGGTCAGCTTGATTATTTCTGCCTCTTAGGAAACTTATTCTACCTATGGGTTAACTTGAAATTTCTTTTTGTTGTTATGGTATTTTTTTTTTTGGTTCCTGAAGATAGGATAATTTTACCAGAATATAGCTTGGTGTTAATTATTCTGCATCATTTTTTCTGGGATAAGATTTTCCTTCCAACTTTTAGATTCAATTTTATCAATTATTTCAGAAGATTTTAAAAAATTACACTGTTGAATACTTTTCTCTGGTTCATGTGTGTGTGGTCAGCTTTCCATTACTGTGACGAAAAACCTGAGATAAATAACTTAAAGGAGGAAAAATTTATTTTGGTTCATGGTTTCAGAAGTTTCAGTCCATGGTTAGTTGGTCTTCTTGTTCTGGGACCTTTGGCAAGGCGGGACATTTTGACAGGGAGCATGAGGTGTAGCAAAGCTGCTCACTTCATGGCAGCTGGAAAGCAAAAAAAGAGAGAGAGGAGGGGCCAGGGTTCCAATATCACCTTTAAGGGAACACCCCAAGTGACCTGACATCCTGCCACTGGGCCCCTCCTCTTAAAGGTTCTAGCGACTCTCAATAGTACCATCAGCTGGGGACCAATCCTTAATTTAACTCAAGAGCCACTGGGGGACACTCCACATCCAAACACAACAATATGTCTTGTTTTATTTCTTCAGGAAGTCTATTTAGAGATTCTGTGGCATCTTCTTGGCTCTTGTGTCTGCTTCTTATATCTTATCAACCTTTCTCACATTACATTAACTGGTTTTCCTGCAGCCAATCCAGCTGCCTGACATATAGCCAAATCTCACCTCTTTATTCACAGTATGCTTGAGCCTTATTGGACTGTGACACTTATAGAAGCTCATCTATATTTTGCCTGAAGTCTAAGAAAGTATATGTTATCTCTCAATGTCCTTTATTTTTACTACAATTATATCATGATTGGCAGACATTTTATAGAATGTGATTCAAGGCTGCGATCCTCTCTTTGTTATTTTGTTTTTTTTGTTATTTTGGGTGAGTTTCAAAAGAAGAAGTTTCATTTTAGCTAAAAGTATTGGTGTTGTGTTTAATAGTTTGCTATATAGTGCTGGTACACTGACGGTATGGCTGTAAATGAGAGTTTTCTCCTTGATGCCCGTTTCATGTCAGGAAGCCCCAGGACTGGGGATGACCTCAGTTTTGGGGCATGGAATAATCCAAAGTATGAGATTGGTTCAGGAGTGAGCACATGAAGTTTGAAAAAACTTCTGGGAAATATTTTCTCCATCTCAGGAAAAAATCCAGTTATCCCCTGTAATTGTCCTGCTGTGAATATGAAGTGCTGTGGTCACCTTGATTTTACTTAAAGATGAGGCTAACATGATATATTCAGAAACAAGTAATCAAAGAGCAAAGAAAGTGGATCCACTAAATTATGCCAATCCTCAAGCTTTCCTGCCTCTGGACTATCACTTATTCTAACCACTGCCAGCACATTTCCTTACTGCTTAAACATATTCCATTACTTACATAGCTTTAAACCATCCTAGCTCAACAGTACAGTTTCTTGTTCTGCCTCAACCAGACATGCATTGGTTTCACCTCAGTAGTATAATTCCCTTAGAAGCTTAAAAACAGACATTCTATAAAATGTCTGCCAATCATGATATAATTGTAGTAAAAATAAAGGATATTGAGAGATAACGTATACTTTCTTAGACTTCAGGCAAAATATAGATGAGCTTCTGTAAAACAGTTTGTATAACCACAGTGGCAACAAATGTCGAGTTTATCTTGGATGCCTTGGACCATAGTATGTGCACTGAAATGTCCCAAGGAAATGTTTTTTCTTTTCATTGTGACAACAACAAACCAAGTAATCATAGATTAAAGGTTTCTTTGGCTCTACCTCTGTAAGTTTAGAAATAACTGTGATTATTACTAAAAAAGTAATATTTCCAGAAGCAGGGCTGTCATATTAAAGTATAAAGCAACTATTGAATATAGTTCTTGCTTTCCTACTGGAAATGTTTAACACAGAGATGGTGTACAATGGAGATATCTGGGGATTGTAGAATGGATGAAGAGTGGCAGGAGGGACCACATATGGATAGAATAAAACTTTTATCACTCTTCTGTGATCATTACACTATGTTCTTTTCCATCACAACGTAACCTTTCATCAAGGGATAATTTTATACTGAAATAATTTATTTGAAAATAAAGTTAATATTTTCAATTATAAAAAGAAAAAAAAAATCCTCTCATAATTTTACCCCTGAATTTTTAATTATATTGCTATATTTATTTATTAATTCTTTTGTTCAATAGCTAATTCTTAAGCACCTTTTGCTTCCCATTTTGTCAGACACTAGGGGGTCAGGAGGAGATAGGAACAGAAGACAAGGGGATAAATAATGACATTCAAAGTCTCTGAGGAGCTCTTAGCTTCTACACACACAGAGACACACAAAAAACAATCACTTAGAAGGCAATACAGGGAATAACATTGTTAAGAACCCAAAGATGAAAGTGTAACTATTCTGCAAACTAATTTATGCTAGTATGTTAATACTTTATAAGTGTTCAGTCTCCCAAGGATATGTATTTGTAAGAATTTCCTGGATATCATGCTTTAGTTCTCAGCAATTTCAGATAGTGAATAATTTTGAAGAAAACAACCCTCAAATAATATGATGCAGAGAGCTGCTTTCTCTGTCCAAGTATATTAAGACCAGACAAAGACATTTGCATTTATTTTTAGCCTATCAATATAACCATGGTTTGAATTGGGCTTTTATTAACAGATGTTATCTGCTAAAATGGATTTTCCTATTGCAAAACTTTTCTCAACCTTTGGATAAATTTGGAGGACACAATCATTTCTTCAGATTATTCAAGCACTAGTCATTACATTGAGACTGCACTATTGTATTCAGACACAGGAGTTCTAAAAGTATTAATTCTGCTTCAAAAGGTTTCTGACATATTCATGAAATAGCTCAGAATATTTAGTTCATATTTATGCATGTGGTTTGGAATTCTCTTTGACAGGTTGAAATATGTCTTCAAACTCTATTATCATGAACACAAGTGACTGTTAGAATAGAATTTATAGGGCAAGAATTATTATATGTCTAGCTTTGGGATTATTTTTATCTAAGAAATTTGCGCAGCTTTCCCTTCCATGATTAGCAATGGACATAAAGCAATAGTGTTCTGGCGATGAATTAGCATATCTCTTGGTAACATCTTGTAATGGTAACTGGCATTTGGGCAATTGATTCATCAATAAGTGATTTGTGGGAATTTCACCCTGGAGAAGTAGTCAGAGCCATAGTTCACCAGTCACAATTTCAAGCCTTTTTAGACGATTGCATGCTGTTATTGAATTTTCAATTCTAGCCCAGCATTTTTATGTTGAAAATGAAAACTCACAAAAGGAATGTAAAAGGAAAGCTCAGGATAACTCAGGAATATTTTCATGGGAGTGCTGAAATTGCTTTTTTTTGTGGCTGAGCTCACAGTCTTGCATCTTTCTTGGTTTCTGTAAAATTAAGTGTAAGGGGAGAGGAAGCCTTAATGAGGATGGAGGTTGTTAGTGTTCTAATCTGATGGTGTATTTTCTAGTTTTTTCTAATGGATGTGATTTTTCAGATTCTGAATGATACTGGGCATATCCAGAATTAACTTCAATCACAAAACCACACAGAGGATGCTGTTAAAGTTAGTCTGTTTCCTACAGAAGAATTCTGATGCAAAGCCGTGTCCATTCTGTTAGGTCATTAGTGAAGATGGTCTTGTAACTTGTAGCCACATAAAACACACTTGTCTGACTTTCAGACCAGTGCTCCCCAGCTTCCTATGTCTGGTTCAAATAATATCAACAGACAAGTCACACTGAAGCCATTTAGTTCAGCATCTCAAGTCAGGTTGTCGTTGGGAATCCCTGCTGGGCTATGGAGTGGCTAAAGTTGCTGTGCTGTGGAGTGGCTATCTGTGTCCTTAGGGAACTCAGTTTTACTAACAGTTGTCCTCTTTTTATCATCAATCTTTTGACATAGAGACCAAAGAAGACCAGTTTTTATCTGAAAAACTGGGGAATACTAATCAAAGAGTGTCTTCACCTGGCACTGGGATAAGCCCATGCACAAGAAGACTCATGATGCTCAGGGCTGGCCTTAGATTTGAGAGAAATCATGAAGGAAAATCTACTGGCTGGAAGAGTCCCAGACAGCACTACTCATGGTTCATACACACTTGGAGAGAGTCCACTAAAGGAGAGGGCACCCAAGATGTGCATCCTGGTCCTCACTACCCTCCTGCCCTATGCCCCCTGTGTCCTGGCTCAATATTGTCACCCTCTTGGTGCTTCCCAGGACATACGATTGTCTTTCACAATCTTATGTTTTTGCTTCAAGATGATCCATGTTCTCTCCTTTCTACCTGGGCAAATTTCACTTGGCACTAATGTTGAAGCTACCTCTGCTCTACCTCAATGCTTTTTACTCTGTGCCTCCTGCAGAATTTTTACCAAAAGTTGCTATGCAAATGATTTTCTGAGCCCCCTCATCCTTTCTACAAAGCTTTGGCTAAGAATATTATCCATTGACCCACTCCCTGCCTCTTACTAAATGTCTAGGAACAAAATTTTTCTCTGTATGACAGGAGGATAAACTTTATCTTTTATGAAGACTTGGTATGCCTTTTTCTTCCAACTATTATATTTCCTTCTTTGTCTTTGCTGTCAGGAAACAAAACTGGATTTTATATTCTTTCTCAGCAATGGTAGAGACTTTTGTATTTTCTTTGCACCTCATAGCCCATTACTCTATTTTGGTTTCCATTTGTCAATTTTTTTGTAGTTAACATTTTTGTGACCAACTCCAATTATTTTTAGAAATAGGTGGCACATACACAAAGAAAAGACCAAAGTATTACATCAGAATGATGCTTAGGAAAGGTGTTTCTGTGAATAGGCATGAGAATTAGGTCCAAGTGGACAGCCTCCCTCATTCACCCACTCACAGAGTTTTGAGTACTTAGGGAAGAATGAAAATAGCTCTTAAATAAGTTTCCTTTTAAAAAAAATCCTCTTAATCAGCTTTTAGGTACAAACTAAATATCTACCTCAGTTGGATCCAGCTCTATGACTTGGGGCCAAAGGTGGGAGAAGAGATCTAATGTGGGAGACTGTATCAGTCCAGGGATTTGACAGAATGGCCCCACACTGAGGTGCCCCTGGATGAGCCATTAGCTTGTGGAGAGGGAAATGTCTAGGTGGCAAAATTCTTTTTTGCCTTAAATTCAGTGACAAGGGCTGAGTCAGATGGGAGACACAGGAGAATGGTAGAATGGAGAGAAGAAGAACTTAATGGTTCCACTCTGGAGAGTGGAGACAAGTAACAACAAGGAAGCAAGCCTGGTGGGATGGGGCAGTTAGTGTGTGCCTGGTTTTCCTTGCCGAGTTCTCTGACTCTAATGACTAGCAACTGCTTATGGTCAGTGACACATAGATGGTCCACTCTACTCACATCCATGTGTCTCTGCATCACCATTTCTTTTCTTTTTATTTGTTCTTTTTAGACATACATGATAGTAGAGTGTATTTTGGTATATTATACACACATGGAGTATAAGTTATTCTAATTAATATCCCATTTTTGTGGTTGTACATGATGTGGACCTTCACTGGTTGTATATTCACGTATGAACATAGGAAAGTTATGTCTGATTCATTCTACTGTCTTTCCCATTCCTGTTCTCCTTCCCTTCCCTTCATTTCCCTTTGTCTACTCCACTGAACTTCTATCCTTCCCCTTTCCCCCTTGTTATGTGTTAACATCTATGTATCAGAGAGAACATTTGACTTTTGGTTTTTTTTTGAAATTGGCTTATTTCATTTAGCATGAGAGTATCAGATTCATCCATTTACCAGCAAAATTCATAAAGTTATTCTTTTTATGGCTGAATAATATTTCATTGTGTGTGTGTGTATACATACATATATATCACATTTTCTTTATCCATTCATCTGTTGGAGTGTGCTAAGGTTTGTTCCATAGCTTACTTTTTGTGCATCACCATTTCTAACAAGAGCTCTACTCTGAGCATGAAGAAAACCCAAAGCAGGTAGAGTCTGGGGTCCAAGCATTTTCCACTGTACTTATGCGGTCCCAGGTAAACAGAACACAGTCCTCACACACCATTTTGGCCACTATACTTTCTCCTTATCAACCATCTTCAACCCCTGCCAGGATAGTCTGGGGATTCCTTTTCTCTTTCAGGTGTGTAAGATCACAGGCAAAAGGGGAGAATGGAGACAGGAAAACGACCCTCATTTCTAGTAATGGTGGAAAATTAAACATGAAGTCTTCAAATGACTGCAAACTTCTGAAAATGCCAAATACTTCTCAGAAAAATGGGAAGAAAAAACTAAAAAGCTGTTTAATTTTTCCTTAATAACTTTCCCTACTGAGACAATGTTAAAACAAACAGCCTTAAAACAGGGAACTCCCCACCCAGGAATGCCATTGACTCTATGGAAGCTTTCGTTCTCCTGTCACCACCAAGGACAATCTGCCAGCTTCAGTTTTCCATTTCAAGTTCTTGTTTCCATGATGTGCCAATACTCAGTGTGTCCATTTCTAATCCTGGAGCAGAGGTCCCACCAGATTCCCTGCCAAGAGGTGACTGTGCTAACCCCATTTCTGATGGGGATGATGACGGTTTCCTGAAGGCTTCTATTTCTGATAAATCTATCCTTCCTCTGCCCCTGTGTTGGAGTCCATCTCTACCTCCATCTGTATCCTGCCACGTCTGCAGAAGCTGCTGCCTTTCTCGTCAGAGGACTAGTAAGCTGTTTTCATCTGGCTCCGCAGGGCGCCTGGAAATCTCCTCTGCTCTTTTCTCTTCTTTTCATTTCCTTGGAATCCATTAATATTTAAATGAGTTATTTCCAAAATATTCCAGGTAGAAAAAAATCCCTACAAAGCATTTATCATCTCAACAGTTACACATGATTAAAAAAAAAAAAAAAAAGTTTCCTGTGATATCTGTATTAGAAAAAAAATCCAAACTAAAAATTTATGTAACTGTTCATTTCCTCAAATTGGATTAATGTTTACTTTGGATAAAAGCAAACAGTAACATCTTCAAAATGTAACATGTACTTAATTGGATACTCAGAAGACAGCACTCTGTCTTATTCCCCTCTTTAACTCTACCAAGGGGAGGAATGTAAGGTGAAAAGCTAGAGAAAAAAGTAACAGGTCCTAATTACACAAAAAGCAGGATGGGAGTCATCTTTAAATTGGATATTGCTAACTATTAGGTAACCTCTGGTGTTTTTTCATGGATTACATCTTGACATTTTTGCCCAATATAAATGGAAATAGTAGGAATGAGGCATCCACATAGGATTGCTCAAAAATGCCACTGTGGCTTCATCTGAAGGGGAAAATATAGATAGTGGAAAAATTATTCTTTGAGTCATGGAACATATTGGTGGAGGTTTTTAGGGAAAATCTCCAAGAGTCTTCCTCAGTTAGTTTATTTGTTTTTCCTAGAGATGACCTAGGAAGTATCACAGTAAGTTTTAATGATGAGAAGTTACTCTGGTTTAGCCTACTAACTTCAGTGGAATTCATTTGGATATTCAATAAAACTGAAGTGTAAAAAAAAAAAGACCTGACAGGAAGGGTAAGAAATAAACATCTAATTCTTAAGTATATATTTGCACAGTGTGATTCTGGCAACATGATGGATGATTAGACAAACCTGATTTCTTTTCTAATATTGAATAACATTTTCCCCCAGGCATTTGTATGATTTTGTTCTGTCTTGTATAAAGTTTTCCAGTTATATAGCATGCAAAATTATAATTGAATACACAGAGAGACAATTTGATAGACTCAAAATCTGCTGTCCTTAAGTTGTTTCATTGAACATGACAAGTCATTGTTGCAAATACCCTGGCTTTATAAACATAAGATTCATTCACTGCATGTTCAGTTTTGATTAAGATCCTTCTTCTAGTCCTGAAGTACTACAGTTAGCCCACACTAGTGTCACTGACAGCATACATTTATGGCATATTATGGTACTCAGGAGGATATCAGAAATTTGTGAAATATGAGCTCTGTATTTGTTTTACATATTATTTATGACAGACTTAGAATATTTTTATTTACCAAGAAAATAACTTCTCAGTTTGTCGCCCTTTGTATAATCACTGGGGTGACTAATTGGACTGGCAATCATCTGGGGGTTTCCAACCCCACAGAAAAATCAGGCACAGCCTGGCTATGTCATTTGGTGACACCAGGTACAGAAGAGATGGACAGATAGGAATGGAGAAGAAGACTTGCTTGGTACAATGGGAATGTGCATGTTCACTACTACTATTTTTACATGTTATTCCTACTAATCTCTTCTTAGTAAAGAACATGAATATAAAGTTTTTGACTCTGTATAGGATGAACTCTACATTTTCTGCAGAGAATTTCAAATATAGTCAGAAAATACTATTTTTATTCAATTCTAAGATGTTCACCAATTTTGTTATATTCCACAGAAAATGTTAGAAATATTACATTAGATGGGCATGGTGGTACATCCTATAATTCCAGAAACAGGGGAGGCTGAAGCAGGAGAATTTAAAGTTCAAGACCAGCCTCAGCAATTTAGTGAGACCTGAAGCAACTTACCTAGGCTCTGTTTCAGCACCCCTGGTTCAATCTCTAGTACTTGGGGTGGGGGTGGGGGGTGGGAATGAACACTAAAGACTTTTTAAAAAATTTAAAATATCACAATAAATGAAACAAACATATGAATTGTAAGGTATATCCTTATTTCAGAAATGTTAAAAATGTGGAGGAAAGGTTTTTTAAAATTAAACAAAATTAATTCAGTCCCCTGCATGTGTTAAATGATGTGGGACTATAAGAAACATAAAATCTATTCGAGTAGTTAAGATATGAAAAATGAATCAATTAGGAAAACAAAGACTCATCATTCAGCCAGATTTTTGGTAAAATAGCTGTTTATAACTTTAATTCAGATCTCAGAGAGTGGATTTTCTACAGGTTATATATCATTGAAACTGTGATGAATAATGAAAATAAAAAGAATTTTAGGAAGGCCTGAAGAAACAAGAGATAAGGGAAGATATTTACATCAGAAAAGGTAAATCAAGAAAGACCACTGAAGCATCTTCTTACTTATCTGTTTACATATTCCTTGAATTTAAATTCAGAGTCCTTTTAACACAAAACTTTAGAGAAAACATTCCCCTCAATCTCCTACTTAAACAAAACACTTTAGTTCCTTAAAGCCACATAGTGAGTCTAACACAATCTGTGAAATAATTTTGGTCCTCATGCAATCATTAAGACATAGAAAATAGGGCTTTAAAGGGGCATATTGAACAGTAAGAGCTCAGTACACTCTCTGCCTCTCTTTCTCCCTCCCTCCCTGTCTCTGAAAACTGATTAATCTTTAAGGCTTTCTGACGGTTCATAATAAGTGTATGTCTACATATGTTCCTTTGGGACTGGGCCATCTGGGAATCTCACATATGTTCTTGGGATACTGTATCTCAGCTGTAGTCTAAAGTATTTCTGTTTCTCTATAACCTACATTTTAAAGTTATAATTGCTAAACTATTCAGCATATTGCCTAGTGGTTTTGAAAATGCACTTGGCAAAGCAACCAGGTGGCTGGGTAAGGTTGGGAACCATGATGCTGCCAAATTAACTCAATTTAAACTTTTTTTTTTTTTTTTTTTTTTTTAAGGCATGAAATTTCAGCGTTTAGTTTTAGAAGTCATTTTTGAAATTTTCTGGTTTAGACTGTTTGCAGTCAGTCCCCTATAATCCCCCCAGATTCCTACAATCATTAACCTACTTTTCATAGGACTCATTGGTGAAGCCATCTGAACCTCAAGTTTTCTCTATAGAAAGGTTTTTAAACTATGAATTCAAGTTATTCAATATGTAAAGGGTTATTCAAGTTACCTGTTTCTTCAGTGAGCTTTTGTAGCTTGTATAATTTGAGTATTTATTTCAAAAGTCTTGACTTCATGAACACAAGATTGTACATAACATCTTATTATTCTTTTAATGTCTATATAATATTTAGTGACAGCCCCTCCTTGATCCTTGACGTTAGTAATTTCTCTGTCTCTTTCTCCCAACTCCTTCTATTTCTCCCCTCCCAATTCTAACTGGAGGATTAGCAATTCTGTTATCTTTCCAAAGATCTATCTTGTACCTTTGCTGACTTCCTATATTACTTTTTGGTTTTCTATTCACTGAATTTTTTTCTAGCCTTTATGATATTCTTCCTTCTGCTAACAATGTGGTTAATTTGCTCTTTTCATTTTAGTTTTGGAGGAAGTTTATTTCATTGAGCTTTGTCTTCTTTTCTAACATAAGAATTAAATGGTATACATTTATTTCTGAGCACTGTTTTATCTACATCCCATGCACTTTAATACATTTGTTTTAATTTTTATTCAATTAAAAAGTATTTTCAATTTCTTTTGTTATTTCTTATTTGACCTAAGAGTTATTTAGAAGTATGTGGCTTAATTTCTAAACATTTGGGGGTATTTTAAAGGTGTTTTCTGCTATTAATTTTTAGTTTAATTTCATTATGGTCAGAAAACATACCCACTGACTTACATTTTAATACATTTGAAATTACTGAAGCTTGTATTATTCCCCAGAATATGTTCTATCTTGATGAGTATTCCACATACACTTGGGAAGAATGTATATCCTTCTATTTTCAGGTAGAGTAGAAATTCTTAAGAAAATTTGATTTAGCAAATCAAATCTAGGAACTACACAAAGGAATCAACATCATGAGAAATGCATATCCCAGGAATGCAGAGTTGTTTTAATATTCAAAAATCAAAGACTAAGTCAGGTTGGTTGATAGTTTTTTTGAAGTCTTTTATAATTACAATAAATTTTCTGTCTGCCTATTCTATACATTCTGAGAAGGGAGCGTTAAAATGTCTAATTTTGTTGGTAGAGTTTTCTGTTCTATAAGTTTCTTGTTATTAGGTTTACACTTAGTTCCGATTGTTATATTCTTTTTTTTCTCTTTCTCTTCCTCTTTTTTTTCCTCTCTCCCTGGTACTGGAGATTGAAGACAGAGGTGCTCTACCACTGAGTTATACCCCAAGTTCTTTTTTCTTTTATTTATTTTATTTTTCACTAAGTTGGTCAGGCTAGTCTCAAACTTGTGATCCTCTGTCTCAGTCACCTGAGTTGCTTGGACTACAAGTGTGTGCCACTGCTCCAGGTCAAGATTGCTGTATTCTCTTGATGAACAGACACGTTTATCATTATGAAATATTTTTAACTCTTTTATAAGTCTTTTTCCTTGAAATCTAATTTGGATGATATCAATATAGTCATTTCTACTTTGCTTTGATTAGTATCTTTATGGTATTTCCTTTGCTACCCTTTTATACTGATTCTATCTCTCTCTTTATAAGTTGACTTCTTATAGACAACCCATAGCTGTGCCTTATTTTTTATCCAATGTTGTTATCTCTGACTTTTAATTGAAGTTTAAATTAATTACCTTAATTTAATTGGAGTTTTATGCCATTTAAATTTAATGTAATTATTCTATGGTTGGGTTTGTATCTACCATCTTGCTATTTGTTTGCTTTTGACCTAGTAAGTTTTTAATTTCTTGGGTATTTTGGATCAAGTAAGCACTTTTTCTTATGATTTTATTTTACTTCCTTTTTTTCCCCACTGAGAACTCTTATTTCAGTTTAATAAAAGTGAGCCTTTTAAGCATATATAAAGAATAAAACAAGCAGACTTGAGTTTAAAATTAGAAACCATAATAATAACCTCTGAAGGATAAGACTTAATGGTTCATGGTCAAATAAAGTTTAAGCAACATATTATATAAGCAAGGTTTTCATTTCACTTTTATCCTTGTGTTACTCACTATTCATCACTGAAACCAAAATACCTGATTAGAACAAGTTAGAGAAAAAAAAGTTTATTTGGGGCTCATGGTTTGATTGTTTCAGACCATGGTTGGCTGATTTTATTGCTGTGGATCTGAGGTGAGTCAGAACATTATGACATAAAGGCATGGTGGAAGAAAGCTGAGCTGCTCAGGCATCCAGGAAATGGGGTTGGGGTGGGGGTGCATGGGGAGGGTGGTTGAGCTGGAGCTCTTGCACTTGCATGCACAAGAAGCCAAGGACAAAATGTAGTCTGCAAGGGAATACCTCTAGTGACCTACTTCCTCCAGCCACATCATATCTGCCTACGGTTACCACCCAGGAATCCACCCAAATTATTAATCCATCAAATGGATTAATCCTCTGATTAAGTTACTGTTCTCATAATCAAATCATTTCACCTCAATACCTGCATTTCCATATAAGCTTTTTGGGGGGTTATCTCATAGCAAAACCATAACATTCTGCCCTGGTCTTCAAAACCACAGGCCCATCTCACAATGTAAAATGCATTTAGTCCATCTCCAAGAGTCTCCACAGTCTTAACTGGTTCCAGTAGTTCTCAAAAGTCCAAGTCCAAAATCTCATCTCAGACTCAAGGCAAACTCTTAGTTGTAAGCCCCTGTAAAGATCAAAATCAGGTTACATATATCCAACATATAATGACACTGAGTTAGTATTCCCATTCCAAAAGGGAGAAATAGGGGCATAGAAAAGGGTAGGATCAGAAGACTGAAATCCAGCTGGACAAACAAATCCTATAGCTCTACATCGAATTTCTGGGGCACATGGCAATGAGATGTGCACCTTAAAGGGCTTGGGCAGCCCTCTAACTCTACCATGGCTTTGCTGGTTATAGCTCACATGGCTTCTCTTAGGCTGGTTCAGTCTGCAGCCAGTAACTTTTCTCAGCAGGAGTTCCACAGTAATGACATCTGTTAATCCTGAGGTCTCCACTGAAACTTTGGATTCCTTCTCTTAGTTTTATGCATTTCCCTCTTGGGGCTGTCCATAGGGATTCTGTCCCTGCTACACTTTGTCTGGCCTCTGAAGCCTTTCTTTGAAATCTTGGTGGAAGCCTCTGTGACCCTCTAACTCCAGAATCTCTCATTCCTGGAGAGCCAGCATATGGATGACATGAAGGTGTGCTGCCAGCTCAGACAGCAGCCAGACCCTTGTGGACCATGACTGCATTGGCCTCTAAGTGCTGGAGAGGCTGAACATGCTGAAATAAGTCTTGGGAAAACAACTTTCAAGGCCCCCAGAGTGAGCAGGGTACCCCCAAGTTCTCTTAAATGAGCCTTGATTTTCATATCCTTGAATCTGAAGTGCGTTTTATCTTGCTGATTCCTTAAGGCATTTTTCCTATTATCTCTGTGTAAAGGACTTCTCTTTAGTGACAGTAATCTCTTCAACAACCACAACTTCCTTTGTCATGGTTTTACCTGTGATATTCTGACCAAACCACCTGAATACTATGCTGCCTTGAAATTTCCTCTATCAGATTAATTAGTGCATCACTTTTAAATTCAGGCTCATACAAAGTCTCAGTACATGGGCAAAATGTAGACCCAGATGTAACATAAATGGCTTCTAGTCCAGTTCCCAACAGGGGCCCCATTTCCCTCTGAAACCTCATGAGCCATCTTTATTGTCTGCATTCCTATTGGCCTTTTGGTCTTTCGAGCTCACACCAGAATTGTCCATTAAGCTCTGTTTACAATCCAACACTTCTCCATCCTGCATCTCCGAACTTCCAATCTCCTCCTGTAAATCAGTTCCAAAGGTTTCTGGTCGGGTTAATCACAACAACCACCATATTTCTCAGCAGCAGTTTCTGTGTTATTTTGTGCTCATGGTTTCATTGGTTCAGACCATGATTGCCATTTCCATTGCTGTGGGCCTGAGGTGAGTCTGAATACCATGGCAGAAGGGCCAGATGGAGAAAAGCTGCTCTGTTCAAGGCAGTTGAGAAGCAGAGAGAGCTTATTTCATCTCTTAATTGCCAATTATCCATTTCTGTCTGTTTTAATATTTTTAGTTTTAGCTTTACGGTTTATGGTATACATATTCAACTTATCATAATGTATGTTCAAATAATTTTATATCACTAGGCATATAATCTAAGAACCTTACAACAATATACTTCCAGTTCCCCTCCCATCCTTTGTGCTTTTATTATTATATTTTACTTGTATATATGTTAGTGTACATGAAGAAATCTTCATATTTACCCATTCATTTATAATTTTGCTATGTAGCTCCAAATTTTCCTCTTATATTGTTAAAGAACTTCCTATTTTTTTTTTTTTTTTGGTAACATGTAGTTTTCAGTTTCAATGTATTCACTCAGATTTTGTCTGAAAAATCTTTATTTTGCTTTCATTTTTGAAAGACGTTTTTCAGTGTGTAAAATTCTCAGTCAGTAGGGTTTTTGTTTTTTTCAAAACTTTTAAAATATTGCTCTGTATCTCCTGATTCAAGCAGCTCCTAGTAAGACTTCTATTGTCTTTGCTCCTCTGTGCATAGTGTCTTTATTTCCAGCTAAAGTTACTGATTTTTAGCAATATGATTATGATAGTGTGGTCTTTCTCATGTTTCTTAGCTTGATGTTTATTGGTTTTATGATGATTGGATATACAATTTTAAGGCATTTGGAAAAATGTTTAGCCAGTATTGATCCAAATATTTTTTTCTATCCCCGTCTTTCTTCTCCCCTTTTCCATGATTCCAATTACATTTATATTTTGCTATGAGATATTGTCTTAGAGGTCATCAATAGACTGTTAGTTTTTTTTTTTTTCATTTATTATTTTCTCCATTCACTTTCTTTACAATAGCTTCTATTCTTATATCTTTATATTCACTGATCTAGTCTTTAGCATCGACAATCTGCATTGCTTATCTTAGCAAGTGTACAAATTTTCAAATTTTTTATTTCTACAATTTCTATTTTTTTTTTTAGTCTTTTATTTCTCTTCTTGTCAAATTTATTCTGGCTTAACCTACAAGAGAACTAATTGGGAGATTTAAAACCTATGGAATTTCTAAATAAATGAATACATTTATTTATCAAATAGCTCTAAATATTAGAAAGTACCTCCTATTATTAATCAAAGCCAGAAGACCTTTTTAAAGTTTGAAGATAATGAACATGGCTGATGGGAAGTTTTTTTTCCCCCAGACTAGAAAGATTATCCTCTTCTTAAGTAGCCATTTTCCTGAACTTATCATCTTCTTTTTCTATGTAGTTCTCCAAGAGTTCCCTGCAGGATATGGGCAATGAACTGAAAGTGAGGCTTTGACATTGAATAAAATGTTACAGCTGTTCTGATCATAAGCAAACAGAGTAGGATTGTCTTCTTCCATTTCCAGAAACTATTTACATCTAAATGTAATTTAGGAATTCATTGCTTGTTTTTCTGCTTTTATTATTTCATGAATCTAACTGCACTTGAAATAAGCTAAAACCCTTTACCCTTTCCCACACAGGTAGTTATTTAGTAATTTCTTTTATATCCTGTATTTGTGCTTTTAAAGCTTACTTATTACTATGAAATTTCATTCTCCTAAGTGGACTGTATAATTTCTATTTCTGTTGGGATCAACTTGATCTCTAAGCAATCCAGCTAAGCCTGGTTTCTATTATTTGTGATCCTCAGACATCAAATATACTGACAGCTTAGGAAATTTGCATGTTCTCTCAGTATCTATTAATCTGTAAGATCCCTGAGGTCTGAGACAACACACTCCCCCCAACCGGCCTCCCTGATCTCTAACAAACCCCTAGTGTCTATTTAACACATATTATGTGCTAAATAAATGTTGGTTGGTTGCATATAAAGACTTAAAAGTTGGGTCGTTCAAAATAGGGGAAATGTCATTCAAAGCAGTTAAAGCAGTTAAATTCTTCCTCTCTGTGTCTCTTTGCTTAACTTGGGCTGCAGGTCCCTAAAATCACTATTAATTTTGCCTTTCTAATTAGCATTTCTTCTTGACAGGGAAGATGGAAGCAAAATAGGATTTGAAATATTTTACTTTCTTTCTGTCATTCATACTATTTCATGCCATTAATCCAAATCAATCAAACAGTGTCTCACTTTGTCTTCTTGCTTCAAGTGCAACTTTTAAAAAGTCTTCGGTTTTCTTGAATAATGTCTGCAAGACTCAACTAATTCCAGTACTTAGCCTTCTTTACAGTGTGGAAGATTAAAGATAACTAAATTCTTCGTCAGTCTACCCACCAGGAGGTGGGATCTCTTTCTCAAACCCCTTGAAACTACCTAGCCTTGTGACTGCTTGAACCATGGGGACAGAGTCCCCCATGGAGATGGTAGGCTGCAAACTGGAGATAACCTGGGTTTCTGAAAATCATATAGAGCAGATTCATAAGCTCTTAAACCTTTGGGATTTTGGTTTAGAGTGAAACAAACTTCTATTTTTAGAAAAACATTGTTACTTTGAATCTGATACATGGAGCTAAAATTAATTCTAATGGAACTTCTTTGTTAATCAACATTAGATCCATAGTAGCACTGTATTTCTTATTTTTAATGTTATTGTGATTCTTTTATTTTATATTTCTCATTTAAAAATTGAAGAGGCGATGAAAACTGGATGCACAGTTGATGCAGACAACAACCTAGCAGATGTGTCTCTGGAACACAAGACTGGAAATCTACTGGAAGATTTCTGGGGGTTTATTCAGTTTCTTAGGAAAAAAATTATTATTTTTATGTCTTTTTTAAAAAAAACCTGTCTCTGAAAGTCATTTAATCTTATATAGATGACTAGACCTAATAGCATGGAATTCAGTGTTATGTTTTCTTCAACTTATTTCTTATTTGTTATTTTTATTTCTCTAATGATATACTAAATATTAGGAGGAAAAAAACATATATTTTACTTTCTGTGGTCTCCATAGTATCAGGGACCTTGCAAGACATACACAATAAAATTGAATTATGTTTAAATATCTGATATGGAGTCATTGAAAATATTGTTATTAATATAGCTTATGAATTTTCTTTTTAAGGTCTCCTGATAATTCTCATTGATTTTTATTTGTGACCCATGCATCGTATTTAGGGATTCTTTTCAAAGGGCATTGAAAATTTGTTATTCATTTGAATATTTTTCTGTGATCCTTGTCATTTTTCTCTATATGAATATGAACATTGTAAATGACTATATATAAGACATCATCATAATGTGTTGATGAAATACACTCTACTGTCATGTATATCTAAACAAAACAAATAAAAAAGTATATCTTAATGCTGAAACATTGCATTTTTTAAATCCTTGAAGAGTATGGTTCTTATATAAATCAATACAAAGTAAACAATATAGGAAATATTGTTTTTCCAAAGGGGGGAAAACTGTATTGCTCTGAGAGAGGAGTTTCATCTATGTAAGAATTTTTTTTAAGAATCTCATATAAAGTCACGAGTTTTTAAAACTCTAAATGACATTAGTAATCATCTAGTTTAATCTGTATGTACTACAGACAAAGAAATGCAAGCTTGGTATAATTTTTCTCCAGAAAAAAAATAAAATGTAAGAATATGTGGGAACCAAAATTATGCATCATTTGAAAAACACCTATGTATGTCTGACTTCTTTAAAATCCCGACAAAAACCTAGATAGAACAGAAAATGAAGAGACATTTGAAAAATAGGATCATAAATGCTTTTGGTTGCTTCTGGCAAATACTAAATAATCAGATTTTTCATTGCGATTAATATGTTAAAATGTACTGCAGTAATGTTCATATGAAGACAAAAACAAGCTGAACTCATTTTCTGGTTATTAATCATTATTTTTAAAAATGAGCCTCGCATCAATAATTGGTGGTATGCTAGAAGGTACTGGAGAAGGCTACATAATCACTATGCTTGAGAGAAGAGAAAATGAAATCTAGTCTACATATTTAAATTTAGTAGATATAAATGGTAACAGTCAAATAATAAAAATAGAGAAAGCAAAAAAGTTTCATCTTTGAGCTTTTCCGCTAAAATATTTCCCTTTGTGCAGGAATATTGGAATTATTGGATTGCAGTTTGGAAACCCCATTGAAATACTTTGCAATTAGGAACTGGAAGGTTAAAAACATGAGGAGAAAAGGAATTTGGGCTCAATGTCTCTGTGCCTCCACATCACTTCGGCCACCCCTTACCTCCTGCTTCCCCCGCTCTCTTGGGCCTCCCTCTGCTCCAATTACATGAGCCCTGCCTGGCTGCTCTACAGCAGTGCTGCTCTGACCCTGGTGTCTTTATAGTTTTCCAGGAACAGTGTGGCTGAAGTAAGAATCTGTCATGACTCCAGGCACAGTTCGGTTCATTAAAAGAATACAAGTTCAAATTCAGTTTTTGTCACTTTTATTCCCTTCCCTTCCTCCCTGATATCTCTCCTAACCGCGTTGCCTCCTCTGCAGGCCAGCAGTGTCTCTCACACTTCCAGACACAGTTCTGTCCACACAGGGACAGGTATTGCATTACTGATTCCTTGACCATCTCATTCAAGCTAAATCTCCCTGCAGGCTAAATCTTTGATCTATGAAATAAAAAGTATTGGCCTTGGAATTCTGACTTTTGAAATGTGCTGAGATGTCTCTTTGAGCTAACCAGTCTTACAACTGGTATTGAAGGTTGAAGCATTTTAGAGGGAAAGAGGAAGCCAAGTAGAAAGGACCAATCAAGTCCTAGCCTCTCTCTTCCCTTGATTTGTTCTTACTACTTTTATTCCCATGCTCATTTCTGACTCCAGACCCTCATAGTCCCAAATTCAGTCTCACTGAGTCCCTTCACTTTCCTTGTACCACTTTGGTCAACTGCTCACCAGTCTCCCAACATCTGCCATTAGATATCACTATCCATCTATTCGTAGAGTGAGTCATTGTACTTTCCTCTCTACAACACCTAGCTTCATGTCCTCTACCCCTGATTCTCCCTGCAGGGCTTAAAAGTATCGAGGGCTAAAGAATCTGTCAATTTGAAGATGGAAGAAGAAATGCTATGATTTGGATAAGAGATGTCCCCCAACAAGCTATGACAGACAATGCAGCAATGTTCATAGGTGTGATGATTAGATTACAAGAACCATAAGCTAATCTGTGGATTAATCCATTTGGTAAATTAACAGTTTGAAAGGATGAGTGGTAGTAATTGTAGGTAGGTGGGGCATGACTAGAGGAAGTAGGTCATTGGGAGTGTGCCCTTAGGGATGACATTTTGTCCCTGGTTCCTCCACACCCCCACCCCCATTATCTCTTTCTTTCTCTGCTTCCTGACCACCATGATCTGAACAGCTTTCCTCTGCCATACCCTTCCACCAAGATGTCTGCCTCACCTCAGGCCCACAGCAATGGAGTTACCTGATCATGGACTGAACATTTGAAACCATGAGCCCAAACTAAACTTTTCCTCCTCTAAGTTGTTCTTCTCAGGTATTTTGGTCACAGCAATAGAAAACTGACTAACAGAGAATAGTCTTAGAGAAAGGGAACCACAGGCCCTGTATCTAATCATTGCCAATGTGATGACAGTATGGATTATCATCATCATCATCATCATCATATTGGAATATCAGCATATGGAAACTCTGGGAACCTTGTAAAAATAAGGCAGGATAAGTGGCAATATGATGCAGTAAAATAAAACTAAACACACACACACACACACACACACACACACACACACACACACACTGATGGTATAAGAATAAAATGAAAATCAGCTCTCTGGAGCCCTTAGGATTAATATTAAGGACAACCATTTAGAGAACAATTGTCAATGCGGCAGGCACTTTGATGCCTTCAGGTTACTATAGTAAAAGTTAATTTTTATGCCTATTGTAGCATCTCTCCTTCTGGTAATGTCCTAGTGATACAGTTAACATCATCAACAATTGATGTTTACTAAACTTTTATCATGGCATTGAGGAAAGTACTGTGTACTATCTTATTTAATCACGTCACCGCCCCTCATCCCAGCGAAGTCAGTACTATTATTATCTTGACTTTGCAAATGAGGTAACTAAGGCTTAGAGATGTTTTATAACTTATTTAATCACACAGAGCTAAAAAATAGTAGAAGCAGAACTTGAACCTATATTCTGTTCGATTGCAAAGCTTGTACTATGCTGCTTTCAATGAACACAGAATAGTACATAAAATAGCAGGCTCTACATGGATTAAAGAACAGGGTTCTAGGTGATGAGAATGGTGGGGTAGAAATGGGATGTGTGTTAGAAATTTTGGTATAAGACAAGATATTGCAATTCAGACAAATCTTAATTCTAAACTGCCGGGCAATGAAATAAAGAAGGAATCATGATTATTTTAAAGATTTTCCATTTAGTTGAAAAAGCACACTAAAATTTCATTTATTTGAAAACTTTTTGTGTGGAACCTGCACAATGTCTATTGTTTTGTGGGACAGTGTGATCACTGTCCAAATTCCTTCTTTAAAGAGTTTACAGAGTAAATGAAAGATAGATATGTAAATGGACAATATGGTTATAGCTTGATGAGACCAACACTGTGTCTTGGGAACTCCCTAGGGAAGTCAGGGCAGGTTTCAGGAACAGGTGATTCCTGAGTTGAATGGTGAATGATCTACTGGATTTTCCAGACAAAGAATAGAGAGAGGAATATTCTAGCAGAAGTGCCTAGTTGGGACAGCCTGGATCTGAGAATGTGGATCATTCCAGAACATGGCAGAAGTAAGAGATGTGGATGAGAAAGTAGAAGAAAGCAAATTATAAAGAGCTTTAAATGTAATCCAAAAAGCTTTTTACCTTACCCTAAAGACACTAGAGGAGTCACTGGAATGTCATGAGGGAATGACATAATCAGGTTTTTGCTTTCAAATGCTGATTTGAAAATAGTGTGTGGATTAAAAGGAGTGAATCCAAAAATCCCCTTACAAGTTATGTTAGTCAGCTTTGCATCACTGTGACCAAAATACCTGATCAGAATAACTAGGAGGATGAAAAGTTTATTTGGGGTGCATAGTTTCAGAGGTCTCAGTGCATAGTCAGCCAACTTCATTGCTCTGGGCCCAAGGTGAGGCAGCACAGCATAGCTGAAATGGATGGTGGAGGAAAGCAGCTCACTGCAAGGCAGCCAGGAAGCGAGAAAATACAGAAGAAGGGAAAGGGCCAAGGGGAAGGTGAGCCCATTCAGGGCATGCCTCCAGTGACCCACCTTCTCTAGTCACACCCTGCCTGCTTAGAGGTACCACCCAATTAGCCCATTCAAACTAGGATGAACTGCCGGGCGCGGTGGCGCATGCCTGTAATCCCAGCACTTTGGGAGGCTGAGGCAGGAGGATCGCGAGTTCAAAGCCAACCTCAGCAATGGCGAGGCACTTAGCAACTCAGTGAGACCCTGTCTCTAATAAAATACAAAAAAGGGCTGGGGATGTGGCCCAGTGGTCAAGTGCCCCTGAGTTCAATCCCCGGTACCACAAAAAAAAAAAAAAAAAAAAAAAAAAAAAAAAAAAAAAAACTAGGATGAACTGACTATGTTATAGCTCTCATAATCCAATAATTTCACCTCCAAACCTTCCTGCATCAGCAAAGGTGCTTTTGGGAGACACCTCATATCTAAACCATTACATTCTGCTCCTGGCTCCCAACAGTTCATGCCCTTCTCACAATGCAAAATATATTTAATTTATCCCCAAGAGTCCTATAGTCTTACTAATTCTAGCATTGCCCCAAAATCCACATCCAAAGTCTCACTTGAGACTCAAGGCAAACTCTAGTCTATGAGCCCCTATAAAAATCAAAAGCAAGTTATATATGTCCATTATACAGTCACATGGAGCAAACATTCCCATTTCAAAAGGGAGGAATTGAGGCATAGAAAGAAAGGATGGGGCTAAAGCAAGACCTAAACCCAGTCAGGCAAAAGGGTCCTGCACCTCCACCTGTAACTCCTCTTACAGCATCTAGGACACATGGCCTTGTTATGTGCTGTGAGGTAATATGAACAGTAGGGAAAATTCCTTTGAAAGGATATCATGGGAGTGCCCTGCTTGCCCAGGGGGAGCCTAGAAAGTTTTTTCACCCAAATCAGCTACCAAGACACTCAGAAGCCAGTGCAACTGATTTCAGGGACCCCAAGTCTTGTGAGCTGGCATCAGACCTTGGCATCAATCACGTGGTGCTGGTTCTGCAGGAATGCAGGATACCAGAGTTAAGGAGTCATGGAAACTTCCACTGAGATTTCAAAGGAAGGTCTGGGAGACCAGGCAAACTGTAGCAGGGTCAAAATTCCTGCAGGCTTTCCCTGAGAGGACGATGTGTGAAGCTGTGCAGGTGAAGCCAATGCTGGAATGGAGACCCCAGGAATTAAGTGATGCCAGTAATGTGGATTATTTGTCAAGAAAAGCTGCTGGCTGCAGAGGAAACGAGGCTAACAGAGAGCCCATGTGGCAAGGCCAAAGGGGTGGCTGTCCAAGTCCTTTGAAAATAACATCTTGCAGCTGTGTGTCCTTGATGCTGCACACAGGTTTTATGAGACCTGTTTTCCCAGCCAAGTTTTGGTCTTATTTTGGTCTCATCCATTCCTTTTATGACCCCTTCTCTCTTACTGTTCCTGGCTGCCATGAATGGAACTGCACTTCACCACCACTCCCACTCACCGTGATATGCTACCTCATTTGGGCCCAGAGCAAGGACTCAGCTGATCATGGACTTAACCTCTGGACCATGACCCCAGATAAACTTTCCTTCCTCTAAGTCATTCTGTTTTGGTCAAATCAGTGAAAAGATGACCAAAACAGAAAGAAGACTTTTGTAGGAATCCAGGTGAAAAATGATGAGCCTGAACTCAGGAGATAGAAATGGACAAAGAAAAGATTCAGTGTGAGAGATATCAAAGATTAAAACTTAGATACCTGACTGATTGTGAGGGTGAAAGTGTGGAAAATGTTGATAATTGCCACCCCCAGGTGTCTGTCTGGGGTGATTGCAGATGTCATCCATTGAATGAATTAAAAAAAAAAAAATCATCAGATGCTGCTAAGAGTTGGATCATTAAAAGATATTAACAATAAGCTTAATTTGCACATATTAAGCTTGAGCTGTCTGTGGCACAGCCAGGTAGAGCTATGCTGTAGGCTCAAGAGAGAAGTCACAGCCAAGAGAGGCAGTTGAGATTCATCAAAATACAGGTGGTATTTGAAGCCATGTGAGTGGACTCCTGGTGAATTAATTTAACTGCCTTTTGAGTAAAGAATATTGAACTACATGGTAGGCATTACTGGCCAAAATGATTTTTACAGATGACATAAACTGTTGGGCATTTATATTTTTACATTCACTTTCAATAAAAGGTGGCAGTACAACATTATATCATAGCTGTGTAAAGTTATTTCTCCCAGGAGCAAAACTAATATAATTAAGATGTATAGTTTTCTGGTTATCTAAAAGTATTATAAATGCCTAGCTGCCCATTAGACTCACTGAAGGTGTTTCTGAAAAATTTGAAGTTGTTCTAATTCAGTTAGTTTGGGGTGGGTCCCAGAAGTGTGTGTGTGTGTGTGTGTGTGTGTGTGTGTGTGTGCGTGCGTGTGTGTGTTTATAAGTTCTCAAAGTAATTTTGTCATACAGCTAGAAATAAATGATTGGCATGTCCCTAGACCCTCCTGAGTCTCAGTCTCAGATGGGTTTTGGCAAGAGCTCAAAGCAGACAGTTCAAGACTAGGTGAGTCATACACTTAAGATTCCAAGCATCTTGTTAGCAAAGATGATATTTTTATATGAAAACTAAATAGCCTGCCACAAGTACTTGCTTAGCCAGATGGAAAGTATCCCTCTTCTATACAGAAGTCTTGATGTGCAGAGAGGACCAAGACATTTCTCAAGAAGCAACTTTAAGACTAACTCAATTGCTCATATGGCAGAATTGATCCTTCAGGGTTGTGCTACATAAGGCAAATGAAAGCAGACCTCAACAGGAATATTTTTGAAGGCAAATTCTAATATACACTATTCACAGATTATCTGTGAAATGAATTAAAACTCATTAAATGTGCAAACTCTAAAATTATTCTAATTGTAATTTAATCATTGATGATTCAGAAGCCACATACGGATCAGAATGTCCAGGTTGGCATCAGAAACAGCAGCCATTGTATCGAAACTGCATGAGAGTACTGGTTAAGAATATCTATTATTAAAGTTTGCTGTGTGAACTACCACTGAGACTCTTGCTTCTGGCCGTACAGAACTGGTTTGCAGCAGATCAAATTTTCTGTCAAGAACAAGTAGAAAAGATAGATTAAAAAACAAAATTCTGTTTGAAAGTTATCAAGATAGCCAGGACGTAGGGTTAAAGGCCGGGGAGAAAAGGGAAGTTTTAGGTGAATTCACCATTGTAGATTTTCCCACTTGAGAAATTTGCTAACTCATAAGTGGCATTGGTGGAGAGAATGAAAAGATAAGTAGAAAGTAGCTGCCAAGAAACACAGAATATGAATAGATCTTTCAGCAATCTTATACAACTAAAAAGAAAAAAAAATTGACATTCAAGTCTAGTCAGGTTGGAGGAGCTCTGGAGAACACCAAAACTCTCATTGACCCTGAAAGAATATGATCCATAAGTATGGCCAACTTGGAACTAGATGAGACCTCATGATGGGTAAACTCGGTTTTAATTAGCTCAGTGCATGATTAGATTGAGGTGATTGTCTCTTCTCTAACGCCCACCAGAGCTAAAGAAATTTTTTTCCAGAGTACATATCATCAACATTTTTCAATATCAATATAAATACAATGAAAAACACACCTAGGTATGTCATAGTAAGATTGCCAAAACCCAACGATAGAGAAAATCCTAAAAAAAAGATGAAGTTTAAGAAGACTCACTGCCTTGATAAGTGCAACAATAAGACTTATCACTGACATTTAATTGAAAAGATGAAATCTAGATGACAATGGAAAGATATTGGTAATGTGCCAAAGAAAATAACTGCCAACCAGAATTCCTTAAACTATAGGGTAGTGAAGTTCAGGAAAGAATAATATCTTAAATGGTACTGGGCAAATTGGATACGTACATTGAAAAAAGTAAGTTTTGACTCCTCTAACATGCCATATTTAAAAAATCACTTCTAGATGGATTATGGCTCTAAATTTCAAAAGGATATGATTTTGAGTGGACAACAGGGCATAAAATGCAACAACCATAAAGGAAATATTTGATCAATTGCATAAATTAAACGTTTCTTTTCATCAAAAGATACTATTAAGGGAGTGAAAGGGCACAAAATAGATGAAGATATTTGCAATTAATATGGATGAAAAGAACTTATAGCCAGAAAACATAAAGAATTTCAAATCTACAAGAAAGATTTGGGATGTGACTCAGTGATAGAGTACTGACCTGGCATGCATGAAATCTTGTGTTCAATTCTCAGCACCATCAAATATATATATATATATATATATATATATATATATATATAAAAATCTATAAGAACAACTTCAAAGAACATAGGGTAATTAATTACCAATTCATAATAGTGTCTATCCAGTGGTCAATCCTCATGTGAAAAGAGTCTCTGCCTCATTAGTCATCATGAGGAAAATTTAGAATGAAGGCTCAATAATGTATCAACTACCATTAACTACCATTTCTTAAATGAAAAACAAAAGGAATATCAATTGTTGAAAAAATATGAAGCAATAGAAAATTTACCCAGGTGGTGAAATGCAAACTATTTGGTAGTGTAGAAGACACTATTGGTGCTCTGCCCGTATTGTCTCGTAATTCACTACGCCCATGCACTCTAGCCTGTCAATTTCAACAGGAAACACCCATAGTTCTTTAAGGATTTCCTTTATGGATCAGAACTTGCTTGGCCTGTGCATAGGGAAGACCAAAAGATCTGGGGAGTTAATATCACATAGAGTATTGCCTCAATCAATCACCGATGGGCAATATGGAAGTATCCCAACCCTTAGCTCAATTGGGAAGATTCTGAGCTATGTCCTATCCTTCCTGCCAAGAGTTTCCTAGTGGGATTGAGTCTCAGTTGCTGCAACAGGAATTTGCCCAATAACCAGAGTGATTTCAGACTTACTTCTGCAAGGGATCCAAGGAGTGTCACTGATCCTGAATCAGTTTCTTTTTTTTTTTTTGGTACCGGGGATTGAACTCAGGGGCACTCGACCACTGGGCCACATCCCCAGCCCTCTTTTGTATTTTATTAGAGAGACAGGGTCTCACTGAGTTGCTAAGTGCCTCACCATTGCTGAGGCTGGCTTTGAACTCGCGATCCTCCTGCCTCAGCCTCCCAAGTTCTGGGATTACAGGCGTGCGCCACCACGCCTGGCCTGAATCAGTTTCTGATGCTAGGTTTTTGGCTAGTATTTCTGTACCATAGATATAGTATTGGTTCAGACCTCACACCCACATGTGGTACAGCTTGGGTTTTAAATTTCTCCTAGGCAACTTGCTCCCCTCCTGGACAAACAGCAGTTGTTTTTTTTTTTTTTTTTTTCCTCCTGAGCTGATGGACAAAGTTTTTTTAGATTCCATTTTTTTTTACAAGGCTAAAGGCTTTACATAAGAAATTAATTTCCAGCTTCACATGGTCCATGCTTGTGTCTTTGGTTCTAGTCCCTGGCATTTAGAGCCCATGTCAGACCTCAAATTCCCTTGGATAGAGGTATCGCCTCCTGATCACTGCTCTGGCTTTGATTTCTCTCTTCATTTTTGCCACATGGGGATTTTCCTTTCTTTGTTGAGCTCAGCTATTATAGTAGAGGCTGCTGGCCCTTGTCTTTTTCAGCACTAGCTCTACATGTTGAAGGCTACCTATTACCCTCATTTCTGGGTTTCTGCCTGAGAGCTTTATATTGACAGTGGAGCAAACTCAGCCTTCAGACAAGCTTGGAATGCCAGAAGAATAAATGTCCTCCTTCCCACCTCCACCCAAGGCATCTCCCAATGACAAAGAAGATCTGGTAGAGAAGTACTTTAGTTTCTTCACTCTCAGTTGGGATAACTCAGACGTATTCCTTTAAGCTCCAATTGCCAGCAGTGGTAACTTAGTTGACAGCACACTGTTTAAAGGTGTTCTTTTTATTTGCTTGTCTCCATTTCCATTGCCAGTGCTTCCTGGGGTTACTGTCTAAATAAGCTGTTGGTGCTCAGATCCTTATCCCAGGAGCTGCTTCTGAGGAATAGGTAGAATCAACCAAAGTAAATCATATGTAACCAAGAAAATTTTCTTCCAAATATATATGATGAAAATGCACAAAAATGTATGCTAAATAACATATGCACAAATATCTATAGGAGTATACTTATAATGCTCCATGCTGGCAATAACCCAAATGTCTATCAATCATAAGTAGATAATAGTATAGATAAGTACATATAGTAGATATAGTATAGGTAAGTAGATGATAGTATAGTCATACAATGGAGTACTAACATCAAATGAATGAACTGCCACTAAACATAATAGCTCAGATGAATCTTGCAAACATAATGTTGAATGAAAGTCAAACTCAAATGTATATACCTGTTTAATGTTGTATTGGTGCTGTATCATTATTAGGGAGAATAAAATGCAGTACAAAGTACAAAATACATAATAAGTGAAACTTAAATATCTAGTACTATACCCTGAAAAAAAAAAAAAAAAAAAGGAAAGAATTTGGGTTTTCTTCCCCTTAAATATAAATTGTTAGGTATAATGTTTGTAAATATATTTATTATTTTACAATCTGAGTCTTAAAAATCCACAATATTTTCCTTATTTGTTGACATGCTTTATAATGTTAACATCTTAGTGGCCTTTGTTTCTTGTTATCTGATTAATTACAAGCATACAATGACTTCCATGGTATGTATGTGACTCTCATTTTAATCGGTGCAATTAAAAACAATGTGGCACAGATTTTTCAAGTTTAACAAGCAAAAATTAATAAATGGATGGTTCACATTTTAAGTCATCAACATATCAAAAAGCAACCAGCGCAACTGTAGGTAACTTTTAGTTGAGATAATTGGTTTGCTGCTCCAAATTAAACCCTTTGGGGTCAACAATTTCTTCAGTAACCATATTAGCATATTTTAATACCTGTTGAATCTAGAGACTCACTAATATGCTTAGTAAATGGAATTGCTACTTACAGTTATTAGCATATTCAATCTTCATCATAGCTACAAGACTCTGAAAACATTATTAAAATCCCTTTGCAGGAGCATAATATGTGAATATCTTGGATTGTTCTATCATAAAGCAAGCAAAAAATATACTCGGTCTTTTCAGAAAGAACCTTTTCCCTTCAGGTGTGTTATGGTTTAGATGAGCTGTCCTCTGTAAATCTCATGTGGCAATGCAGGAATGTTTAGAGGTGAAGTGATTTGATTAAGAAAGCTAGATCCTAATCAGTGGATTAATCAATTTATTGGGTCAATAATTTGAATTGATTACTGGGTGGTAACTGTAGGCAGAGGGGCATGGCTTGAGTAAGTAGGTCACTGGGATCATACCCTTTGGGATCATATTTTGTCCTTGGCTTCTCTCTCTCTCTCTCTCTCTCTCTCTCTCTGCCTCACCTCAGGCCAGGAGGAATGGAGTTGGCTGACAATGAACAGAACTTTTGAGATCACGAGGGCCAAAATAAACTTCTCTTTCTTGAAGTTGTTCTTATAAGGTAGTTTATGGGTTAGGTAACCCTATATGGGTTACCTAAGAGGTAGTACAGTGTGCCCTTTGGAATCACATTGCATGGATTTGGATCATGGGTCTATTACTTAGTAGTCAGATAATCTTGGGCTAGTAATTTTATCTCTCTGTACCTCAGTTACTTCAACTTTAAAATTAGAATAATAACAGTACAGATTGCTGTGAGGTTTAAATAAATGTAGTACTTTTTGAACTGTGTCTGGAACAGTTAGGTACTTTTCAAGTTATTTGTTGAGCATCTACTATGTGCCAAAGATTAGGCACTTGGACAGATAATAAATAAAACAAAGACCTGCTCTAATGGAGTTTACTCATATTCTAGCCAGGGAAACAAACAACATACATAACAAGAAGTAGTATACAAATATATCAGATGGTGATGGGAACTCTGTATAAAGGCACATGCAGAACCAGGTAATGGGATCAGAAGTGCTATTAGGGGCCAGCAGCTTTTAACTTTTAACTAAAGGGGTCAGGGTAGGCCTGAGAAGGTGAATTTGAGCAAAGACTGGTAGGAGGTCAGGAAGTTTTGTGAGTGGATATCTGGGGAGGAGAACTCTAACCAGAGGAAACAGATTAAATGTGCTTGGTGTTTTCAAAGAATAGAAAAAGGCCAGTGTGGATGGCATGGGTTGTGTGAGGATTGTAATGGCATGGGTATTGGGGCCACATCTTGTAGGGCATTATAGACCATTATAATGCCTGAGTGAAATTATTGTTGGTATTGTTAATCATCAATATTCTTTTCAAGACAGTACATCTCTACCATACATTTTTTTTTTTTTTTAGTAATTTTTGTCCCAGATATTTGGTACTCAAATCACATTCAGTGATAGATGATAGGTTGGCTGTGGCTTTTCTCGAGATGTCAGGCCTTGCCAGGATTGTCAAGGATGAAAGACATGAGCTGTTTGTCCTGGCTGGCCAATCAAGGCAGTATGATAGCCAGCCTCTGTGAGTGTGTCCCAGGGCAGGATCAGCATTGTCGCTTAGGGGTAGGGACTGTGGTGGCTGGTGTTGGCTGAATTGCCCTCTCTCTGCAGAAGCATTTCTGTATTTCAGTGAGTAGACCAGGCACCAGGATCAGGCACAAGCCTTGTGCCTAGCAATGATTCAAGTAGGAAGACTCCCCAGGCATTTCATACCTCACCAAGTCACTTCCCTAAACTACATAAAGGTAGGCAGAGGAAGCCCATTCAAAGGGGGGGGGGGGAGAATATGGTGTAAGAGAAAGGAAGAAAGCTCCTGGTTCCCTTTCCTCTATGTTCTGATTCTCTTTTTTATCTTACAAAGCATGTTTCTAGCACACATAAGGTTGAATGGGTTGCACATGTGTGTGAATCCTGATGTGGGTCTGAGTGTGTCTCAGACACCTGTGCGTCTGTGAGTTTTAAGCGATGCCCACTGTTGGAGCTATGGTCAGTTATAAATGAAATGTATTAATGTGGTTTCAGTAAATTATAGGAAGAAGTTAGCCAAAGAGTTCATAAGGAATCTCCAAAGGGCATAGAAAAATTTAATTGCCTCTCCTTGCCTGTGCCTGGCTTTTGGAGAATAACATCAGCTGCTTTTTGAATAAGAAACATTCTTCAGTTCATGATTCTCCAGGTAACTGGCCAGTTTCCATTGCTGAATTGATTTTGTTCCAAGTTTTCTGTGCATATTAAATAGGTTGTGGTGACTCACCGTCTCCCAAGTTCTTTAAGGTCCACAGCTAAGCTAGATTCTTCAGTTCAAGTCAATGTGATTGTATTCCCCTTCTCCCCAGGCCTGTGGCTATGCTGTCTTTCCATGCCTTGGGGGCCACACATCTGAGGAACTGTACTCTTCCACCTCAGCTCGGCCTGCCTACATCTGTTCTCCTTCAGGAAGTTGAGGAGAGATTGCCAAATATGCACGAATGCAAGCACCGACATTTTTGTTGTTTCAGCCATTTACAAATAATTTAACAACCTACAAATTATTTAAAAGCAATCTAGTCAGAGTTTTCAGAACTTCCAATCAAATTTCAGTACTTGCTGCTATGACAGTCTGAAGGTATAATTTTTTGACTCCTCCAGGCACTTCATTGACTTTTTCTATTATCTCCTATACAAAATTTATGTTTGCCCCATCCTCAATTTTGTGGACAGCATGATCTTTCCTCTGACTTTCCTATTAGCACCAGCGGACTTCACTGAGGCCAGCTTTCTCTCTTTACAGTTCCTTCATCATTGTCCTGGTTGCTCTTTTCCCCAATCATAATTATTGAGCACCTACTATGTGCCAGGTGTTCTCCTTTTCAGTCCTCATTACAACTCTTCGGGGTAGGCATCCTTACTATTTTGTTATAACTGAGGAAACTGAAGCATGAAGGAGATAAGCTATTGGTTCAAGGCAGCACAAATACCAAGTTGAAGGACCAAGATTTGAATCTAGATCCTCTGCCCCATAACCACATTCCATATCTTGCCTTGGTCTTTCTGCCAGATGGTTCCCTATTCTCACAATATATCCATAGGCTGTTTCTCCTCTTTCTAGATCGAGATCTAGAAAGATTGGATTCACCCAAAGAATCTACTCTTAGCCAATCTCAACCGTATTTCTGAGTGGAAAAAAGAGGGTAAGTTCTTACATAGCCTTGTAGTTGCATCACCCATAAGCCCCCCAAAGAGTGAAAACTCTAGTATACCTTAATGTGGTTAAGTGTTTCCGAGAGAGGGTGTCTAGCCCAGTCATATTATGAGGACTGGATCCTCTCCTTCACACAAGGTCAGGACTAGCTTTGCATTCCCTAGAGTACAGGAGAAAATTTCCTCTAATTCCTAAGCCCAGGCTTTAGAAGTTTAGCAGTGATGAAGGACAAGATCCAAGGAGGGGGCATTTATACCAGTGGGAGGTTGACAGCAGTGTTTTGGCTAAAGGAAACCCAGAGAGCCAGAAATCTAATTTCTCACCTTCTACAATAAGCTGTCCAATCGCTACTCTTTTTAAAATTATATACTTAGGTTTCAGTGGGAGCTGGTCTCTTTGTGGAGTGTGTGTATGTGTGTGCACACGCACATCTACAATGGAAGCTCTTTTTCTCAGAAAATGGAATTTGTGCAAGTCCAATAAAAATTGGGCAAATTAAGATTAGATCTTCACTTCTTTTTTGTCTTAGTCTCCTTGCTGTTACAAAAATACCAAGGATTGATTAGCATGAATAACAGAAATCTATTTCTCATAGTTCTGGACACTGAGAAGTCTGAGATCAGTTTGTCAGCATGGTCAGGTCCTAGGGAAGGCCCTCTTGGTATATAGAAGGCCATCTTCTCATATTTCTACAGGGTGGAAAGAGAGAGAAAGCAAGTTCTCTCATGTCTCCTATCATAAAAGCACCAACCCAATTATGAGAGCTCCACTGTCATGACCTCATTGCCTCCCAAAGGCCCCATCTCCAAATACCACCACACTGGGAATTAGGCTTTCAACCTTTCATCTTTGGGAAAGAATGAATATTCAGTCCATAGCATTACCTCTCCACCCATGCTCTTTCAGTATCTGTCAACTCAGAGGATTGCAACCCTCATTTTCAAAGCCCCCTTCTTTTCTCCATGCTCTGGCTGACCTGGCCAACATGAATGGTACACCACCCTTTCTCTCCCCAGCACTGTCAAGGGCACTGAAAGCTGTGAAGGGAACAGGAAGAATGAGGAGGAAACCATCAGGGGAATGACTAGAAGGTATGGTAATCTTTCAGAGAATAATTTCAGTTGATCATGGGACATCTAGGTGTAGATATTTAGTAAGACCCAAGAAGAAGGAAAAAACTAGCTCTTTTTTTTTATGAAAGATTACCATAATCTCCTAGTCACTCCCCTGATGGTTCCACTTAGATGTTCCACAACCATCCTAAAGTCAAAATGTCACAACAGAGACATTGTCTTTTTCTCCACAGCTAGCCCTTCCTGCTGTCCTCATAGTTGGTAGTAACAGCATAATCTTATAAGCTACTAGTGTTTTAAACACGATCCTCTTTAGTATGTTTTCTTATTCTCAGATGATGTATGTTTTTACTCTGTGACAACTTTTTGGTGCACATTTTTCTTTACGTTCATGTCTCCTGTTCTTTCCATGCCTACTCATGTCTGCTCGTTCTTCATTGATCTATCTCTAAACTCGTTTCCTTCTAATGTTAAATTCTCTGTATTCTGGTTACCATTCCTGCCCATTTTTCCCCCCATACTCCTTCCTGATTAATCTTGCTAGAAGACTTCTGCTCACCTCTTTTTTTTGTTTTTCTTTTTTTTTTTTTTTTCTATTCCTTGGATTTTTATTTTACACATAGGCCTCCTTGAACAGTCTCGAACCCAGCAAGCCATGGGTCTTGAGTCAGTGGAACAAAATCCTCTATTGTTCCCTTCTTGAGGCATACCCATTTTAAATGAATTATGTAAATTGGGAAGGAGAAGCAACTGAGCAATTCTATCTCCTTGATTAACAGAACTTATACTTTGGGGTGAGCTAAGCATTATTTATTTTTTTTTATATATAATTTTATTTTTATAATTTTTAATATGTACAACTCATATTG
The DNA here is from genome assembly GCA_025594165.1 of Tamias sibiricus. Taxonomy (NCBI): domain Eukaryota; kingdom Metazoa; phylum Chordata; class Mammalia; order Rodentia; family Sciuridae; genus Tamias; species Tamias sibiricus. The sequence continues at coordinate 74,689,670 of CM046666.1, forward strand.
CATATATTTAGTATCTTTTTACATACAACTGTTTGTATACAAAGTATATTCGTACAATTCAGGTCTTCAATCATGCATTAAGGAAAATGATATCCGTCTCATTCAACCACCTTTTTTTTTTTCTCCCCCTCCCTCCCCTCTTGCTCCCTCCCTTACCCTCCCTTCCCTTGACCATTCTAGTGTTCCTCTAATCCTCCTATGTACCCCCATCCAACAATACTTTGAAATAGCCTCCTTATATAAGAGAGAACATTTGGTACTTGGATTTTTGAGACTGACTAACTTCACTTAGCATTATGTCTTCCAACTTCATCCATTTACCTGCAAATGCCATTAATTTGTTTTCTTTTATTGCTGAGTAAAATTCCATTGTGCATATATACCACATTTTCTTAATCCACTCATTTACTGAGGGACATCTAGGTTGGTTCCACAACCTAGCTATTGTGAATTGTGCAGCTACAAACATTGAGATAGCTGTGTCATTGTAATATGCTGTTTTTAAGTCCTTTGGGAATAGACCCAAGAGTGGGATGGCTGGGTCATAGGATGGTTCCATTCCCAGTTTTCCAAGAAATCTCCATACTGCTTTCCATAACGGTTGCACCATTTTGCAGTCCCACCAGCAATGTATGAGTGTGCCTTTTTCTCCACATCCTCTCCAACATTTATTTTTGCTTGTGTTCTTGATGGCTGCCATTCTGACTGGAGTGAAGTGAAATCTTAGAGTAGTTTTGATTTGCATTTCTCTAATTGCCAGCGATGTTGAACATTTTTTCATGTATTTGTTGATTAATCGTGTATCTTCTTCTGAGAGGTGTTTTCTCAATTCCTTAGCCCATTTATTGATTGGGTTATTTGTTTTTTTAGTGTAAAGTTTTTGAGTTCTTTATATATTCTAGAGATTAGTGCTCTATCTGATGTGCATGTATTAAATATTTGTTCCCAATTAGTTGGCTCTCTATTCACCTCACTGATTGTTTCTTTTGCTGAAAAGAAGCTTTTTAGTTTAAATCTATCCCATTCATTAATTCTTGGTAGTAATTCTTGCGCTACAGGATTCTTATTAAGGAACTTGGGGCCTAATCCAACATGTTGGAAATTGGAGCTTACTTTTTCTTCTATTAGGTGTATTGTCTCTGGTCTAATTCCTAGGCCCTTGATCCACTTTGAATTGAGTTTTGTACATGGTGAGAGATAAAGGTTTAATTTCATTTTGTTGCATATGGATTTCCAGTTTTCCCAGCACCATTTGTTGAAGAGGCTATCCTTTCTCCACTGTACATTTTTGGCACCTTTGTCTAATATAAGATAGCTGTAATTATATGTATTAGTCTCTGTATCCTCAATTCTGTACCATTGGTCCACCAGTCTGTTTTGGTGCCAATACCATGCTGTTTTTGTTACTATTGCTCTATAGTATAATTTAAAGTCTGGTATGGTGATGCCCCCTGCTTCACTTTTCTTGCTCAGGATTGCTTTGGCTATTCTGGGTCTCTTATTTTTCCAGATGAATTTCATGACTGCTATTTCTATTTCTTTGAAGAATGACATTGGGATTTTGATTGGAATTGCATTAAATCTGTATAATGCTTTTGGTAGTATGGACATTTTGACAATATTAATTCTACCTATCCAAGAGCAAGGTAGGTCTTTCCATCTTCTGAGTTCATCTATAATTTCTTTCTTTAGTGTTCTATAATTTTCGTTATAGAGGTCTTTCACCTCTTTTGTTAGGTTGATTCCCAGGTATTTTATTTTTTTTTTTGATGCTATTGCAAATGGGGTATTTTTCATCATTTCCCTTTCAGAGTCTTTGTTGCTGATGTACAAAAATGCCTTTGACTTATGTGTATTGATTTTGTATCCTGCAACTTTGCCAAATTCGTTTACTAGTTGTAAAAGTTTTCTGGTAGAGTTTTTTGGGTCTTCTAGGTAGATTATCATGTCATCAGCAAATAGTGCTAATTTGAGCTCTTCTTTTCCTATCTTGATCCCTTTAATTTCTTTCGTCTGTCTAATTGCTCTGGCCAGAGTTTCCAGTACTATGTTAAATAGCAGTGGTGAAAGGGGACATCCCTGTCTTGTTCCAGTTTTTAGAGGGAATGCTTTCAATTTTTCTCCATTTAAGATAATGTTAGCTCGGGGCCTTGCATAAATAGCTTTTATTATGTTAAGATATGTTCCTGATATTCCTAGTTTTTCCAGTGTTTTGAACATAAAGGGGTGTTGTATTTTGTCAAATGCTTTTTCTGCGTCAATTGAGATGATCATATAATTTTTGTCTTTAAGTCTATTGATGTGATGTATTATGTTTATTGATTTCCGAATATTGAACCAGCCTTGCATCCCTGGGATAAACTTCTGCTCACCTCTTTATAGGCTCTCTGACCCCTCAGTGCCAACACACTGGAGCCCATACTCCTTAGCTTCATTCCAAGTGTCACCACCACGTGAGTCTGCCTCACCCACTTCCCACCTTATGTTCTACTTCTTTTCCACATGAGCCATACACTCCTGAAGTTTCTGTTCTTCTCACTGTCCAAAACTACATTGTACCTTCTCCATCTATCTGCCCCCTTCTTGGAACACTTGCCCTTCATTCTCGTTCTTTTCTTTTGAAATATTACTACTCCCATTTATCTCACTTTCTCCAGGAAACTTTCTATAATTCCCTAAGCTGGTGTGACCTCAGGCCTCATGCACACCCTAGGTTACTTCATATTCCTACCTCTTGATGTCATACATATGGCTGGATTCCTCCAGTGGTCCCATATGGTGATTATTTGTAAAAATGTTTTTTTCTTCCCAACCACACTGTAAGATTATGTTTAAATTTTTCTGTACTACTTCATATAAGCTCTCTCACTTATTTATTTAATAACAGCTGTGTGTGTGTGTGTGTGTGTGTGTAAGTAGGGAAAGAGGTTGCACAAGACCATTCATTGAGATGTTATGTTGGAATAAAATATTATAACTTTATATTTATTTTTCCACAGTTATTTAAAATTTTTATTTTGCAAATATTCTATGATGAAATATATTTCAGCACAGTATTCATTATATACAATACACCTGAGGATCATCTTTGATTGGATCCACTAGAAACAAACTCTGAAGCAAGGATTTGCATTCTGGGGTCTGATTGGAGGTTGCTGCTGGGAGATACATCTGCAAGGAAGGGAGAAGCAGGGTTAGGGGAGGGAGAGGCTGACCGGCAACATATTTGCAGCTGATGCTTTGTCCTATACTCCTGGGAGAATTCTGTGTATCCTGCTGGGATGGCACTTCAGAGTTTTCCTGAACCAAGAAACACTGAAGGCCCAGCCAGGTCTTTGTAGCTCCACATTGACATCAGCCAACGCCTGGAAAGGGAAAGCACATTGATTAAAGCAGTTGCCTTTGACTGTGGGCAATTACCAGTGAAGGATGCAGCTGTGAGAATCAACAACCAGCAACAGGAGGTTGTGCACACCAGCCCCAAAGTGGGGATATAGTGGAACACCAGAGCTCTACTACAGTGACACATTCCCATTCCTTCCTTTATTCCTTTTTTTCTTTCCTTCTTCTTAATTGATGGTGATGCCATCAAAAGATCTTTGGAGATCCCTGGATCAGAAAAATGACGAAAGAAAAACAGTAGGGAACTAACATTGCTTCAGAGCCTCACTTTGCCAAGCTCTTTTCCTGTTCTTCTTCTTCTCCATTTTGAAACATAAAGGGCAAAGAATAGAAAGTGATTAACATCCTTCATGCATGTTTCATGCTGCCAGGAAAGTGGACTATGCATTAAATTTGCTTTTTCAAAGATGGAGTTATATGATTCATGTGGGGATGACTCAGAAGTGAAGAGACTACCCATTCCCATGAACGGCCACTTCCTTTGTGGGGAGGAGACAATTCCACACAATTATATTCCCTTCAGAATTCAGTAATGATATAATTCTACAAAGTTTGTTATTTCTACTATGTGGGGGTACAGATATTGAGCCAAAATCTCCCTGAAAGCTTATTTTGAGCAACTATGGGATCCTTCCTTACTCATGGATAACATCTTATTTTCCTCATGTCTGCAATCTCCTAAAGTTCTCAGAGACTCAGAACATTCACTTCCAAACCCTTTTGCTCTCTTCCATTTAACTTTCATGACTCTTCACTTTCTTTTCCAGACCACATTTGGAGGAGACAGTACAACATCATCATGTTGTGGGTGAAGACTCCAGAGTGAGAGAGGTTCTGATTCTTCCTCCAACTGCACATCAAAGGCAGGTGGCTGGTTTTCTTTTAGCACCATTTCTAATGTGCAAAAGGAAGAGAAGAGTAGTACCCACCACAGGGGCACTTTATTCATTGAGATGTAATTTCACAAGGTTGTGGCAAGGATTAGCAAATAAAAATCATGTAAAGAGCCCAGTGCTCAGCTTGAAGAAAGTGCAAATCACTAGTTAGATATTTTTAAATCTGATTTTTTAAATTATTTGCTTTGCTCCCACTCCTGAATAGGGAGAGTCCGTCTTCCTTAGGAAGTTATGGAACTCTGAAATCTCAGAGCAGAAGTGACACAGAAGGTAACCAAGTTTTACTACTTATCTTCATCTTCAGTGGCCTTTCCAATACTGGCATAGTTGTTCTCCAATTTCCCTCCTGATTCCATTAATAGCCTCTTCCTTCATATTTTCAGTTTGAGGGTTAGACTGCAGCAGATATGCATTTATGTTTCTTGTTTTGACTGTTTCTTAATCCTAGAGGACACCCAAAGACAGGCCCACTGTGAGTGAGGTGCTTAGCCTGGGGAACTTGCGCTTAGCGTGCTCAGCCTGCCTGCTCTGTCAACTGTAGTGGATAAAATCTCCATCTGTTCTGACGGCTATGCTTCGAACTCTGCCAGTGTTGATCTAAAATGAAGCCATTCTTGATCCCTGCAACCATGTTTCCTGATGCAAAAACAGCACAGACTCAGACCAGCCAAAAGGGAACTGTTTTGCCCAAATGCAAAGGGATAGGGTTTATGTGGCCTTGCAACCATGCAGCTATTGGCACAAAATTGCCCAGCCTTTTAGAAGTCTTGATTATTGATTCCTTATCTTGGCTGCTGAGGACTGCTGAACTCCTTGCTATACAAATGCCCTGAAATGGCTTCCCGTCCACATTCAACTTTATGCTTTCATTTCTGTTTCCAGATTTCTAAGGATGACAAATTCCCACCCAAATCCTGCAGTTCGCACTACAAATGGGATGGGTGGGTGCGGGCGGGGGGAGAGAAACTATTCCAAAGCCATAGCTTCCAGCAGAGGGAAACTTGTTTTGGTGCCCTTGTGCTCCTACCCCACCTCTGTCTGCACTGTTTTCTGCACCCAACTTACCCTGGTCCTCTTGCTGTTTTATTACTGCATATCCATTCTTAGAGCACTTCCAGGGGGCTCCAGATTCTTCCCAGGGTCTTTCAAAGTCTAGATTCTAGGAGTCTCCGGAGTTTCCCTTTTGAGGCTTCCGGGTTACCAGCAGCCCAGTGACATTAGCCAGATTTCCTGCCCTTCGGAGTCATTTATCAGAATCCCATGTCAGTTTCATTCAGGTGCTGGGAAGGAGGTAGAAAAATTCTAATGTGGAGAACAACTGTTAAACAGTTCTCTCTGACCCTTATTGGCTCCACCTGACCCCAGAAAATGGTCCGTAGAGATGCATTGTACAGAACTCAAATATATACATTTGTTATTCTCCCAGGGGAGATTTGCAGACCCTTTGAACCAGAAAACAATCATCTTTTATCTTTCTATGTTTACATGGTGGCTTTCTCATATATGCATTGCTGTGTAACATGCATGTCTTGTTCATTTATGGTCATGTTACCTGCAACCAGAACTTTAATATTATGATATTTTATAACACACTTCATCTATGAATCTCACTGCACTTCCTAAACAGCAACTAATTGGAGACCTACTGTTGTGTATTTATTTAATAATACAGTTGTATCCTCAGCTTTAACAAAATGTTCAGTTCTTTACTGTTTATTGTCAATGTAATTTCCTTCACATAATACAAATTAATGAGGAGATAAAAAAGAAATTTGTTTTTCATTAGTTACTAATTTAAGGATTTCCAAGCTGATTAATCAGAGTCCTTCCAGCCCATCCCCCTGCCCTGCTAGCTCCCATGCACTCAACTGATGAACCATTTTTCTTCCTAAGAATACCATTTTCAGTTAAATATTTGTGTTGATTTCTTAACCTAAAGTGATGTAGAATCAGCTTATCCATCTGATTTTTCACAGTTTTCTGTTCTCTTCTTGCCTGTCCCATGTAGCCCACATCACATGATACCAATTCGTGTATCATGCCATTTCTCAAGCAACTCCCTTTTCTTTTTCATTTAATCTTTTATAATTGTGCTAGTCTTTCTTCTTTTCTTTCTACCTTTGAATTGAACTTAGTGGCCTCAAGAGAGGTATCTTTCAATGCCAAGTTATCTCTAAACACACACACACACACACACACACACACACACACACACGCACACAGTGTGCTAGCTTCTGCTGTTGGGAAGCTTATTAACTGCTCATTCAACTTCATCATTGATATTTTTGGGGTGAATTCTGACTGTTGCTTGGAAGATTTGTGTTTTTCCTCAAGTTTTCTGACAGAGTTTCTATCATCACATGTCTTCTCCTTTATTGGTTCACAGACAAAATCCCATTATCAACTGTGAAATAAGAAGGAAGTGGGTCACTGGGGGCTTCCAGGGGAGACAGACTTCTTCTCTCATAGGAACTGGCAGCAAGGTGGTGTTCATGGGCATGTGATTTGTGTAGGCTCACAACTGTGCTTAGAAGGACTCCTCAGCTTGGTTTAATGCACTGTTGCATGGTCCTGACATTCTTAATGATATTTCTTTTAACCAGGGGTCCCTCCTTTTCATTTTGTGCCAGGCAGGTACATAGTGCTATTTCTCCTGTAGTAGCATACCTTCTAAATCAAATGCAACACTGTTTCAGCCAGTTTTTTCACTCTCATGACCAAAAGACCTCTAGAGGAGGAAAAGTTTATTTGGGGGCTTATGGTTTCAGAGGTCTTAGTCCATAGATGGCCAACTCCATTCCTCAGGGAAAGAGGTAAAGCAGGGCATCATGACAGAAGAGTATGGCAGAGGAAAGCAGCTCAGGACACGGCCTCCAGGAAACAGAGAAAGAGAGCTCTCCTCACCACAACAAAATATAAACCTCAAGGGCGCACCTCCAATGACCCATCTCCTCTAGCCACACTTACCTGCCTACAGTTACTACCACCCAGTTAATCCCTATCAGAGGATTAATGCACTGATTAGGTTAAGGCTCTCATATCCCAATCATTGCACCTGCAAGCTTTCTTGCATTGTCTCACACATAAGCTTTTAGAGGACACCTCATATCTAAACCATAACAAACACCAATATTTACAGGTCCTGGAATACCAGGGAAGTTAAAGGAGCTGAGCCTGGGTCCTGTATTATCCACACAGAGGACCAATCAGCTTCTCTCAGTAGGAACTTTCTACTATCCATTCTCCTCTGGAGACCCAAGGCCATTAGTGACGTTCATTTGAATGCATTCTTCTCCCAATCTTAGACCTCCTTTTCCTTCTTCTTAGAACTTCTCATCTAAATTTTGTCTCACCCACATCTACCATTAGGTAATATAGCCTAATTAGGTGATTGGGAGTGACACACCCCAATATTTCAATGGTAGAAACGCTCAACCTAGTATCTACGAACCTCTGGACCTGAAATATGAGCTCAACTATTCAGCATAGCCTAAAAAGTCATCTCCTGAGAGCAACTAAAATGCTGTCTAAAAGCAACAATCACCAAGAGGTGAGCTCAGGGGAAAAGAAGAAAACAAGCATTTTAAAAGAAAGTTATTAAAGGATGATAGGATGATAAGAGACAACAGAGATTTTTTAAAAATAGCTGGTTCTAAGGAAGAGGGACATACTCATTACTTATGAAGATATATGCAAAAATAAGTGAAAGGAGACAGGGAAGGTCTCCCAATGAGTATAAAACTGATTGAGATGTCAACTGTCATCTGTTACTTAAGGGCCTGTTGTGAAGGAAAAGCTGAGATCTTACTGGAAAACAAATGGACCATATCTTTCTTTTTGAAACACACACATACCAACACCACCAACACCAATGACAACAACAATGATTATTTACCCAGCTTGTTCTGTTAGACAGCTGCTTTTAGACATCAAAGTCATTATCATTTTTCTTAGGCACTGATTTTTTTTCTCAGTATCTAGTACTTGGTATGTGTTTCAAAATATTAGATCAATTCATGATCCTCATTTTAAGTGCTTCTGTGCTCTGCATTGATGATGACATTCAATGCAGATTCCATAAGATTTGAAGAATAATGAGCTTGGAGCAGACTATTTGGATTCAAAATTCCATTCTGCTGTTATCAGCTTTGTCAACTTGAACTTGTGTCTAAATTTCTCTCTGCCTCAATTGCTCATCTGTAGAAGAGTTATTGTGAGAATTAAATGGGTTAATAATACACATTAGCTCCAAGTGCCTTGCACATCCTAAACACTCAGTAAGCATCAGCTCTTATTGTCATTGTTGATTTCCCTCTCTGCCTTGTAGGAAAGCAGAGTTGGCTCTGCATATGTGGTGATGTGCTGCTTTTTGGAGCTCTGGAACAACATTCCTGCTTAAGGCAAAAGCTGTAATCCTGGGCTGGGGTTGTGGCTCAGCGGTAGAGTGCTCACCTAGCACGTGTGTGGCCCGGGTTCGATCCTCATCAGCACGTACAAATAAACGCATTGTGTACAACTAAAAGCAAATAAATAAATATTTAAGAAAAAAAAAAAAAAAAAAAGCTGTAATCCTTCCAGTGTTCCATAGCATCCTCTGATGGCAGGAGCACAGCTGGATTGGAATGTTCAGCTCAGGACAACTTCAAGGCAAAGTTGATGTAGTCCATGCTTATTTCCTGAGGAGATTCATCCGGGAGGATGTTTCTGACCATTCACACCCAAAAGAAATATGACTGTGCAGTAGGTAATGTTATTTTCAGGTATTGATAAAGCTGGGAGAATGGCAAATGAGACAGCTAGATGAGGATGATATATCCCATGTGTAAAGAAGAACAGACATATTCCATTTGGGAAAAACCTTTCCAGGAAGTTGGTGGGACCAAGTGGTGGAAATCCAAATGTAACCTACAGGATTATAGCCCCTAACAAAAGGCAGTGACCCTTTGTTCACCATCACCATAGCCTCTACAAAGCAATAAAATCAAACTAATTACACAATAAAATCTGTAGGAGTACTATATTTTAGTTTAACCTGCTAACACAATGACAGGCCTTGGCATTTTCCCTTGCTTACAGTTTCTTTGTGGAAGAAATTCACCCCATTAGGTGACAGCTGTTCTTGATACTAAGGTAACCTTCAATCTCTCTTCTTTGTTTCAGATGCAAACTAGGGACATTTGTGACTTGCTTTCATAGTGTCTAAAGCACTTGAGATTTTAATTGATTATTTTTTAGAACAGCCAAGCTTGCCATTGGAGAATTCTTTGAATTTTCAAACAAAGCCCAATGCCACAGAAACCCTGCTGAGTCTCAGGATAAAGCAATATTATGTCCTGAAGAACCCATTTGATTTCAGGAGCAGCCACACTAACACTCATCAACAATATCCTTCAGTGGCCCCAGTAGGTGCACTTAAGTGGACTCCTGCTGGATGAGATTGTTATGGTTGGTGACCTTCCTGTTTTCTCCCCACATCTCAGAGTCTCACACTGCACTTACTGACCACAGTTGGAGAGTTCCCGAAGAAGCAGCCGAATTAGCAGAAAGTGATAGTTCTGTGCAGGGAACCGGGGAACCAGAGGAGAAGAAAAACAACTTTTATGTCCCAAACTGGTTTCCATAACAGCTTCTGTCTGAAAGAGCCATGTGAGAACATTAGACAGATGATGACAGCAGGGCACAACCATCAAAGTCACCTTTGCTCCTTGAACAATGTGCATTGTCAATCGCTCAGTTGCCAATTGCTTAATCTAAAGTATCTGAGTGGCTGAGTGCTTTTCACCAGTTTAAAAAGAAATAGGTCAAAAGAATAGCTTCCCAGACTTACAAATCCTCAGATTACAGATGGGCGACCCTTCCCTTCCTTTTGGTACAGCAGCCTAGGGAGATGAAGGGACAATAGAGATACAACCTGTTAGGAAAGTGTATTTACCTCCATGTTCTGTGACACTAATGGAACACATTGCCAACATGATAATATTAGATAGACTACTTGCATTAATTCTCCCTTGTGTGTGGCAATCACACTGTGACAAGTGTCATCTTCAACAAGGAGATAATTTTAAATATTTCATTTTGATGCAAACATCTTTTGCTACTAATAAGGAATCCCAGAAAAACAAGTGCTTCTACATAGATTTCCCTCACAGACACTGACCTAAGGTAAGGCGATGACAGAGGCTGCCTAATTAGCAAGCTAATAATGCTCCAGCATGCCTATGCTTCTGATTTCCATTTTTTGTTTTTCTGATTTTCATTTTTCTCTGGAATGAAATTTGAAATCCATCATTGGGAGGAGTATTTTGGGGGTGAAGGAGGAGGAGCAGAATTTCCCTCAATCTCCTATGAAGATACAATGTGCAATATAGGATTTATGTCTAGCTTTGCCATCTCTATTCGACAGGCATCTCATTGGTATTCAAAGACTCCCTTCATGTGTGTAAGGCTGACAGTGAGGCCTTCGGGGTCCAGCTAACAGAATGCTTCATGTTCTCATTTGAGGTTTCATGGTTATGAAAAATGTTCAGAACCTATGCCTGAAGGTAGTGTAGTCAGAACTAAAGAAAACAGTTGAAGGCAACTCACTAAATTGAAAAAATATATATCAAAATGAAAAAAAAAAAAAAGGAAAACAAAACAACAACAACAACACAAAGATGCAAAGTCAAACATTTCAGGAACCAAGGAAATTCAATGAGGGAAAATATTTGAAGCAGAGAAGGAAGGTGAGCCAAGTGAATTCTCTGACTTGAGAGTCTGTGATATTATATAAAATTTATACAATGATATGCTTTTGGGTTACGTCCATGGTTCCCTCCCGAAGGCAGGTGTTATGGTTTGTATGTGATGTATCCCCCAAAAGTTCATGTGTGAGACAATGAGAGAGGATTCAGAGGGGAAATGATAAGGTTGTGAGAACCTTAAACTAATCTGTGAATTGATCCCTGATGGGATTAACTGAGTGGTAACTGGCAGTAGGTAGGGTATGGCTGGAGGAGGTGGGGCATTGGGGGTATGGCTTTAGGGTATATATTTGTACCTAGCAAGTAGAGTCTCTCCATTCCCTGATCATCATGTGAGCTGCCTCCCTCTTCCATACTCTTTTGCCATCACCATGAGCCCCAAAGAATGGAGCCTGTTATTCATGAACTGAGACTTCTGATACTGTAAACCCCCAAATAAACTTTTCCTCCTCTACAATTGTGCTGGTCTGGTCTTTTAGTCACAGCAGTGAAAAATCTGACTAAAACACCAGGCCATGGAAACTCTAATCTTTCCCCTTCCTTGCCCTTCTATGGGAAATGCTGACCAAAAAGAAATTCTCTGACTTACTGGTCTGATGGTAGATGACAAGACCTCTCTTCCAGAAGGCATCCTGTCACATACCTGAGAGAAGGAGTGTGGCACAGAAATACCAAGATGAATTTGGACAGGCCTTGCTGGGTGTCCCCGCCTAGTCCATTGGCATTAGATCATGTTCTTTTTGCCCCATCACATTTCAACATAAATGTCCTTGTTTTAATCATGCTATGCAATTAAATACCTATAATAGCCAAAAAGGAAAGGCTTTGGAGATTTTGGATGTCTGAAAACATGGAAGTTCCTGGAGGGCAGCACAGTCAGGGAGGGCATGGAAGCTCCACACCTCTTCCTGTCTCTTGTTCTGTGCATATTTTCATCCATATTCCAGAATAGTAAGAAACCAGTAAGTGTGTTTTCCTGAGTTATCGGAACCATTCAAACAAATTAGTCAGCTCCAAGGAGTGGGGCATGGGAACCCTGGTTTATAGCTGTTTGGTCAGAAGCACAGGTAAAACCTTTTGGGGCTTGTGACTCTGGCATCTAAAGTGATTGGGGACTGCATGCTGAATATGCACAATAGGACACTATGTCCAATTAGATTGTGTCAGTGCTGAATTAAATTTGGGAACACCAACAGGTGTCCACTATAGAACTGATTGCTTGCTTGATGTGTGGGAAACCCCCAACACACACATATCTAGTATCAGAAGTCTTTCATGTTGATTGTTGTGTGAGATCAGAGGAAAAACAGTTTTCTTCCCCAACTCAGATTCTGATCCTTACTCTTACTCAGGGCACCTGAGGTCCCTGGATAGATTGGATGTGTTGGAAGGGGCAATTCCAAGTGGACAATATGACTCCCTTCCATATGTGGACTTTGTTATTATCACAAGACATCCAGACATCTCTAAGTGAACACTGCATTTAGAGACAGCTTATCCCATTGAAAATCTGGAGTATAAAACATGGGTCTTAGACATAGATCCCATATTTTTAGATAGAAAAGATGCACAATTTCTATGATGGGTGTAGACCCACAGGACTCTGAATTATTCTCTTGCATTTTAAATTTAACCCATTGCTATGATCTGAATATGTCCCCCAAATTCATACATTGGAAACTTAATTCTCAGTGCAATAATGTTGGGGGGGGTGGGACCTACTCGGAGATTGAGGTCAAGAGGGAGAGGTTTGCTCCCTTCTGCTGTCTTGTTATGTGAGGATAGAGTTTGTCTTTTTCTTGCCCTTCACTTTCTGTCATGTAAAGCTGCAGTAAGAAGGCCCAAGCTATATGCTAACACTTTGATCTTGAACTTCCCAGCCTCAGAACTGTGAAAGAATATGTTTCTGTCCTTTATAAGGTAGCCAGTCTGTGACATTCTGTTATAGCAGACACCTGTCTTCCTGGTTTCCTCCATTCAGTGCAAGCAGGATGAGGAAGAGGAGTGCACTCAGAGGGATGAGGTTGAAACAGAAAGATGTAGGGTAGAGAAGACCATCTCCATGTTCTTAGGCAAGGGGGAATGATTCTTCAAAAAAGTTTTGGGTAAGTTCATGACATCTGAGAGCAGAAGAGTGCTGAGTAGAAAAGACTGCTTTAATGAACTTGAGAGTTGTAGATATTCATCCAAAGTACTCAGGAGAAAGAATGGAGAAGGATGGAGCAAGGTTAGGTCCAAGACAAAAACCTTAATCTACAACCCACAGAAGAGCAAGTTGGTGGTCTTATTTTGAGAATTATCTGCCAAAGGGGCACCTTTGCTCTGTTTGCACCATGTTAGGCTAAAACTGGATCTGAGTTTTTTAAACTGGCTATGCAACTTATTATCAATGAACCCTTAGCTATGTCACCTAAACTGTTTGCATCTGCAGAGTAACCTAGAGTAAAAGGGTCCACTTCCTGAGAGATCTTTCTTGTAAGTTATTAAGTGGAGGGCTGGGTGCAATGGCACAAACCTTTCATCCCAGTGACTTGGGAGGCTGAGGCAGGAGGATCACAAGTCCAAAGCCAGCCTCAGCAATTTAGTGAAGCCCTAAGCAACCTAGTGAGACCCTGTCTCAAAATAAAATATAAAAAGGGCTAGAGATGTGGCTCAGTGGTTAAACGTCCCTGGGTTCAACCCCTGATACAAGAAAAAAAAAAGTTATTAAGTGGACTGAAGGAGCCCTAATTAGGAAGGGCTGTTGCAGCTAGCTGGAAGCCATAAGTTCCACCTGATATGTATGTGACGCACCTGTAGGCACCCGCAAAGCTGAAGGTATATAACCGGGTGAAAGCGGTCCGAGTTAGGAGAACGGAGAATTCAGTCAGTCGGGCAGTCACTCGGTCGGTCAGAAGAATCAGAGCGGCCAGAACGTAGGCAGAGCGGTTACAGAAGAGAAACCAGATAGAAGAAGTAATGACTGGTCAGAGTTAGGCCGAGGCTCCCAAGGAAGACAGAAGACAGAAGAAAGAAGAAGGAAGAAAGAAGAGAGAAGAAAGAAGCTCTAATCTTTCTCTAAGCTAAGCTCTATCTTTCTTTCTCTCTAAGACAAGAAGAAGCTAAGCTCTATCTTTCTTTCTCTCTAAGCTAAGAAGAAAAATCTTTCTTTCCCTCTCTAAGCTCTCTCTAAGAAAGTAGAAGTAAAAGTAGTAAAAGCTTTACTCTGCCTCCGAGGTTTCCTCCCGTGGCGCCGTGGCTGGCCAGGACAGGCAGCTTACAGTGGACCACATGAGAAAGCATCTGAAAATATTAAAGAAATCTTGGTGAGACTTCCAAAAACATGACAGACTAAGAAGATAAGAATCTGCCTTCACACCATTGCATACACAGGTCATGGAAAAACATTTTTCCAAACAGTTTTTAGTCTATAGCTGCCATGATTTGGAAGTGTCCTCCAAAGTCCCATGTGTTAAAGTCTTTGTCCCATCCTATAGTGCTACTGGAAGATGGTGGAACTTTTAAGAGGTTGGGCCTAGCTGGAGAAAGTTCTGTCATTGAGGATGTGGCCTTGGAGGGGATTTTTGGCATGACTGGTTCCTTCCTCTTTCTTTTCGCTTCCCCGTCACCACCAGGTAAATAGGCTTCCTCCACCATACATTTCTGCCATGACATACTCTGCTGCCTCAGGCCCAAGACAATGGAGCCAAGCAATCATGGACAGAGGCCTCCGAAACTGTCAACAAAAGTAAGTCTTTCTTTCTTTTAAGTCATGTATCTCAGGTATTTATCACAGTGATGGAAAGCTGACAAGCACAACAGCTTTATTAAAAAACTGAAAAGGAACTCCTAAGGGCAAACTTAAGATATAATCCAAAACCCATTCAGTAAGTCAAAGCTGATACCACTTGCACAAGTGGGTTTCAGATTAGATATATCAAAGATCCAGGAGCTGAGTGTTGGAGATATGGCCTTGGATCTGTGTGGGGTTGAGAGGTTAAAAAATAACTGTGCATAAAGCTTGGAAGTGTAAAATGCTGCCATATTTGTAAAAAGAGATCTATAAAAACATTCCCAATCAGCTCATAAAAACAGACATAAAGCTTACTATTTGTCCAAGGCCTTGGGGAACAGGAAGGAGTTGCTTATGAGAAATTTAAAGCCACATGTGGGTTGTGCCAAAAGTAGGTGTAGACACTGAATTTATTGTACTAGATTGTACAGAAAACTTAAGGCATGAAATTAGCATTAGGAGCTAGTTTTGCACTATTGAATGACTTGAAATTCCTGTTGGAAACACATTTGAATTACTCAAAAGTGGTTTTTCTTCTTCTTCTTTTCTCTTACATCTAGAGCAATCCAGATCTCTAGGGAAAAATAGGCCCTGCAGAAGATGAGTTCATAAATTAAAAAATTGCAAACCACATGAGGAAATGAATCACCATAAAGGAGAGTCAAGACATAAAAACAAATGATAATTAGCTATCCAAATCTTGAACATAATAAATTTGAAACTATGTAGATTTGGGAAGAACTAAATAGAACTTCTAAAAATGAAAAGAGCATAAATTAAAATAAAAATAATAAAGAGGATATGTTTTAGTGTGATAGGAAGTTACATATCAGAAAGGCACATTTTTATTTTATAGAGTAATGATAAATATTTGAGAATAAGGGAATTTTATACAATATTCATAAATGCCCACTCTGATGATCCATATTAAGTTCCAAAGATACAAAAATCAATTAAGACTTACCTGGTCCATGACCTTGTAGAGAGCTCTTATTCTAGAGAACAATAGTAGTGGGGATAAAAGCAATAAAATGTTGAATAAAATAATGAGGCTATAAATGATGAAGTGATTAAGCCTATCTACCAAGGTTGGGCAGAGGGCAATTAGAAAAAGCTTTGTAGAGTAGAAAATACATGAATTGAATCTTGAAGGATGGATGGACATTTTCTAGACCTATAAAGAGGGAAGAGACACTACGATTAGAAGGCATATGGTAAAACTAGATGGTACAGCTGAGCCACAAAATAAAGAACAAAGGAAAGATCAGAGAAGTAGCCAGGGGCAAATCATGAATAGCAGGTGGTAAATTTTACAAAGATGTGTAAGGATCACATAATAATACAGTACATAAGAACCTGAAATCAGACTGCCTCAGCTGAAATCTTGGATCTGCAACTCACTAGTAAAGGAAGGTGTCTCAAGTTACTTAAGCTCGCCAAATCTCAGTTTCTTAATTGTAAAATACAGACTGATAATACAAAATCTTCAGAAGATTGTGGTGATAATAAATAAGATTATGCATGTGAACACATGGCACAGTTTCTAGTATGTTTTAAATGTTTAATGATCACTAACCCTTGTTAATATAACTACAGTTCACATTAAGATAATTTTGAGAGATGAAAGCAATCAATATTACAGTATTTGTTCATTCAACAAATATTTTAGACACTGTATAAGGAATTGGGGACTGAGTTGGAACATGATAGGCTCAGTTCCTGCCCTCAAGAAACTTACATTTTAAAAGTGAAGACAAATAATAGATGAATTATTATCATCATTGTCAATTGTAATAAATGCTGCCTAAGGAAGCAAATTAAATGCATTATCTAGATCAATAATGCCAGAGAACTTACCAGAATTGCAATTCTCATCCAATACCCCAGATCCATTGAACTGAAAACTCTGGGCATGGTGCCGGGTGCGGAGGCGCACGCCTGTAATCCCAGCACTTGGGAGGCTGAGGCAGGAGGATCGTGAGTTCAAAGCCAGCCTCTGTAATGGCGAGGCACTGAGCAACTCAGTGACACCCTGTCTCCAAATAAAATACAAAAAAAAGGGCTGGGGATGTGGGCCAGTGGTTGAGTGCCCCTGAGTTCAATTCCCGGTACAAAAAAAAAAAAAAAAAAAACAACAACAAAAAAAAAACTCTGGGCATGGGGTCCAGACAGAAATCTTTGTTTTGAATACTACTCCAGATAATTTTAATGCAAGGTAGCACTTGAAAATCACAGTACAAGGCTCTTATTTCTTTAGGTTTAATGAAAAAAGATCTTCATTAGAGTTGAAACCACCCCACCCAACAGCACCTGGAATGGAGCCATTGACAATTACTTGGCTCCAGGTACTCTTATCAAGCTTTCAGCTTTTCATGGACCTTTTTGAGGACTAATTTAGGTTTAAAAGACTTGTTTCTTAAATTGCATTTTGGTAAAATCTTAAGAAAGAAATCAATAGCTAATTATAGTCTGTTTGATTTCCCCTCTTCATTACCCTCAGGGAAATGAAAGATGCTCCTGCTGTCTCTAGCAGGGGGCTCTGAAGTCATCCAAAGGGCAAGGGGAGGGTCCCTAACCAGATCAGCAGTGACAGCCAGCATTACACATGAGCTAACTTTCTCAAGAATACATCCTATGGGTTATGCCATTGCCCTCACACTTTTTTGTACTATATGAAATTGTCTCAGTGATGGAGCATAGAGAACCTTCTCAAGAAAGTAGACCTAGTTAGTTGCAGGGCTTTTAATTTATTACTGAGCATACAAATATTGGGGAAATACTACCTATGGTCTTCCTTTTAGAACCTCCTCTAGATTTAATATTCAACTTTTATCCTAAATATATATTGAAGAAATATTTAATGAAAATTAATTCCAAGGGATGCCAAATGACCAACCTTTCCAGGGATGCCATGGGAACAGGTCAGGCCAAAGCAATAGGCAACTCGGGATCACAGCTTGTTGAGAGACAGCCTGGTGGCATGTTCTTTGTCCACTGTCTGGGACTGCCCGCCTGAAAGAAGTGTCAAATTGCTGACCTCAGTGACATTTAACAACTATCCCACCCAGGAAAGTGATATCTTTGAGGCTGAAGCTGGTCTACAGGTTATTTCATTCCCAAAGTTTATTTGTAAAGTGGTTTTGGAGGAAGTCTTCCTATAGATGCCTTGTTATCCATTGGGTTATTAGGTAACCAGGTCAACCCATGCTGTGCCTATTTTATTGAATAACATTAATAGTGCTGTTTTAACTAGACATAGTCACTATCTACAAAGCAAAAGGAGGAATGTATTTGGGCACAAAAAATACCTTCCTCTCCTTTAATGATAAGGTCACTGAAAGCAGAATTTGGTGCCTCTGTATTGAGCTGGGTGGGGGAAGGGTGGAGAAGGAAAATGATGATGAATTCTTTCAATAATGACGTAGTGCTTTTACATTTCTACATTTGTATAGTGGAAGAAAATGCTTAATATCAAATATAAAAAGATGTCTCTTAATGTTTATGCACTGGGAACTTAAGGCATTTTAATGGGTGGGGATGAAGAGATGGGTTGGATACCAGGTTATTTTAATGCCCTGGGATGGGTTGCCTTTTTAGCAGCATTTGTGTGTGGTCCTAAGTAGATTCCCAGGTGGAGGCATTTACCTTCTCTTTAGATGAAGAATGAGAAAATAATTGACAAATGGAAAATCTTTTGTGTATGTGGCCAGAATATCAGTACCAATATAAGATGCTTAATATTCTAATGTAAATTCAGAAGCATGCTTGGAGTTTATTTTTGAACCAAACCACTACACAAGTGCTCCTGGTGAAAGTTTACCATAAAGAGTGGAGAATTCCATTGATCTAGGTACCCCTTTTGCCATTTGTTCAAGGACAGACCATGTGTGCGGACAACAAGGGTCAGGTTTGATTGCTCAGAGCCAAGGAATGCCCATGACATAGGTGGGTATTGTTAAGATGTAAGGCTTTGCAGCACAGGGTGATATTTATTTGGGGAACAGGTATTCAAGATAATAAAGATAAGAATGATTAGTTTTAAACTTCAAATGATTGACTCACACTGCTCTTTATGTATATTTTCTTAATAGCTTTCAAAACTACACTGTAAGAGAGACACAAACAGGGAAAACTAGAAGTAGGAAGAGTTAACTTGCTCAGAGTCACAAAGTGATAGAACTGGGTTTTGAACCCAGGCACTTATATACAAGAAACCCTACCTATACTTCCACATGCTGGGGATCAAACTGAGGGAGGGCCTCAGGCAAGCCCAGCAAGCCCTCTACAACTCAGCTACATCTCCAGTTCCAGAGCTTATGTTCTTACTCAACTAAAACCCTATAAATTTAACTATCTCTGAGTTTCTCTGGGTTTATGATAAAAGGATTTACCAGCCTTTTGCAGTCTAACCTGCCAGAGGTGAAAGAGCCTCCATATTCTAAGCTTTGTACTTAATCTCAATTATTCTGCAAATTCAGATACCACACAGTGAAACTGAGGGAATTGTCAATGCATTTGTATAATTTGGAAGAATCCCATTGAAATATTTCTCTCCCAATAGTCTGCGCTCATTTTTCCAACCCATTAGCACTGCATGGATTGTGATGGATATTACAGTGACTAGAATGTTTTAATTTCCAAATCTCTTATATATTTGTACATGACCTTAAAGCTAAGGAATTCTCAGGTGATTCTAGTATGTACATTTATAAATGGCAGTAATGGGTATTGCCTGATGGGTTTTTAAAAAGCAATCTGTTTGTAAATGACTTTTGGCTTCTTGGGTCAAAGAACTGTATCAATTAAAACAGAAATAAAAGGTTCCAACACAGCATCCATTTTTACTGGGAAATAGAAGAACGTGCCTACAATAAGAACTATAGAGATCAAAGGGCAAATGCACTCAATTGAGTGAAACTAATAAATTATTGGGAAACACTTTTCAAGTAGAATAAAATGTCATATGTGTATGAAGAACATTATTACTAATTTTTGAAAACATAGAACTTCTTACATTCCAGCACATCAAAATCATCTTTAACCATTTTTATTTGGAAAAATTACTCACCACAATTTTTCATTTAGAAGCTGAAATTCCAAATTCAGAAAATGTAGTTGTTTCATTGATGTAACTGGAAGCTTAAATGACATTAGAATGAGCAGGTGAAAGCAGCCATAGACCTTTTCACAAATGAGATCAAGATGTGCACAGGAAAATACCAGAAGAGCCCATATGTGTTCCAAGGTGGAGGTTGGCAATAGATCAGGATTCACATAGGTTGAATACATTATTTAAACACACAAAATACATGTACGATCATAAATTATAGAATCTCCTCCCAAAGTTCCAGAACCATATTGCTTTTAAATTTGCCTAATGACACTCTAACAACTGATGAAGAAAAAATTTCTTATTCCATATTCAGACAGATTAAAAGAGTCCAAGGAGTTCTAGCTACCCTCTCATTGTCGAAATCATTCTGACTCCTCCCCAAATATGATTCATGTTTCAGAATTCCTTGTTATACATTAACAAGTCTATAAATATCCATATCCTATAAGATCCTATCCTTATAATTGTCTAATGAATTTTCAGTTTCCTAAGTCAGACATTCTAAACTAATGTGCCAAAACAGGCTGTAGAAATGAATTATCTGAAAGTATTTCTCTCAGTCCTTAGAGTGACTAGTAGGGTCTGCGGCCAGTGCTTTCCACATGAGCAGTTTCAGTATTCAGTGTAATATACAAATAATATTTTCTATGCACATCATGATACTTTTTAAAAGTTGGTCATCTGAGTATAGCAGATGAACACTGATTAATATTATGAGATCGGCGAAGGCTGATTTAGGAAGCACTTTGAGCAGTGTTCAGCACATAGTAAATTAAGTAGACATGCTTGTTAAAAACATACATATTGAAGCTACTATAAAATATTACACTTAAAGTATAAATGGATGATATGTTCAATGCACAAGGAGATATGTTCAGTTTAATAAAGTATCTTGTTAATCTGAATTAATTTCTTATTGATAAATCTTAAGTTTCTCTTCTGGCAACTACCCATTCCCTTCTTTCTATGATCAACTTTTCCGTGCCTTGTAAACTAGTCCCAGAAAGCATAAAAAGCATAGATCAATACTGTTTTATAGCAGAAAGGCCCATGTCACCTATGCGTTTCTATCCTGACATTTTTACAAGTGATTTCATATCTCATTGGATTTGGTAAAAATAGTCATTCTTGGAGCAATAAGTAATATTTAGGAAAAACTACAATGGATGTTCTAAAATCAGGAAATTACATATCTGTGACTTCAGAAGGTAATTTACATGCTATAAATTATCACATAACCATGTGATGTCCATTGGTCTTTTGAGTGGTTTTCTCAGATGGGTGATAGATTTGCACTATAAATATTTTTTGAGTGAATAACCCATAAATCAGCAAATAAACAGATTCTAGTTGATTCATTGTCAACTATTTCCAAGGAATCCAATAAAACAATTTGGTCTTTGTACCATGGTTTGGCCTGATTGAGAAGTTGAAGATGATGAAGCAATAAATAATTATACCAAAATATTAAAACACAATCTCTGAAAGTTGGGAATCATTGTAAAATCTCATTATATCTGAATAGTCAAATGCACAAGATTTTCAATCTATATTGTGTTCATTCCCAAGATTAGATAGCAAATTGAGACTGTGGAAGTATCAGCTGCATGGAGAAATTTCAAGTATGACTATAAATCCACTGAGAGTCAACTGCTTTTTGTTTTTGTTTTGTTTTTTTTCCCCCAGTGTCTTCAATTCTTTGCATATATATGATGTTGGGGAAAAATATCAATTGCAAAGAGTTTGACGTTATGTATGAATTCTGTATACATAGATTGACTGCTACTGAGTCACCAGGAGGCTCTGGGGAGAGCTAGATGACACTCAATTTGATCATGGAAGACAGATCATATTTTTAAAAGAATTCTCCCAGCAATTCAGATATATAGCAGAGGTTTACCACTTTTCCTTTCAAACTCTTCAGCCTCAGTGCTCTCAGAGGGCAGGAATGCAAACTCTTGGAGTGGAATAGAATAAAAGGATTAGATTCTATTGGAAGTTCATGGGGAGACACAGTCCATCCAACCTTACTAGCACTGATTGGCCACTTTTTAAACTCTCCCAAGTAAAACCTTACATGAATATGGTACTTTACAGACTTAAGACATAGCCAAAGAAGTGATGCCTTTCTATAACAATACCAGCTGATTGGCCTTGTAAAGAAGCCAGAAGGATTACTGGGGCCTCATACATGGGGCAGGGAACCCAGCTACTAAGTCAAGCCTAGAACCCAGGCCTGGCATCCTTCCTATCAAATCACTGTAGCTTCAGTGAGACTCTGCAGCATTAGGGACCCACTGTCTGAAGAAGTAACTGATGATGAGGGTTATTCGAGACAGCCCTGGGGGAGGATCCAAGGTACCAACTAGGCTGAGCTATTTGGTCTTCTTGGCATCTAACAGACATGGACAAAAATCATTGCTGAATGGAAGTAAAGTCCCCTCTGGCTTTCTTCTGTCTTGTTTACATTCTTCCCTTTGGTATTTAGGAGCTAATTATGCAGTCTGCAAACTGTCTCTGCTCCCAGGCCCCTGCTGCCTGGTCTCTGACCATTTGCCTGCCTGTTATTTCTGTCAGCAGGCAGAGGTCAGTGAGAGAAATCATCAGACTTTAATCAGCCTCCTCTCCCACTTGTTAGCATCAGTAGCAAAATCTCAGATGAGGACAGAATGTTTCATACTTGGCTCTCAAGGATTTGGGATCTGGGGATTATTTATGGATTTCATTACTCATTTCATTTCCATCCACTATTACTGTGAATAGCTGAGGTTTGCCTACATCCCGAACACAATTTCAAATTTGTAGAAGTATTCTATGCTCTACAGAGCTGAGCATTTTCAGTTTGTCATATGTATCTGTGGCAAAGAATTCTGGGTCACAGAATATGAAAATATGCAAGAAACTCTCAGAGGGTAGAATGGGTGGGAAATTTTTACACTGTAGGAACATCTCATTTTGAACCATAAAGCTGTTTCTGAAAAGTTCCTGTAAATGTATGAACATTTAGTTACATTTTAAATCAACCAGGTGAGTGTCAACTCCTCAAAGCACACTGTGCTATGAGCTATTTTGCAGGTGCAAAGTATTTGTTTGAGTAAATAATCCCACCCATTTATCTTTTTTATGAATTTGAATTTTAATAAATCAAGTTGTCTTAAAACACCTGTATGAAAAAAATTGCCAAGGTGCTTTTCATTGACTATCTGGTAGATAAAGGGACTTATTTTTCCAAGGGAGTGTTTTAAACCACCTGGCTTTTTCCACTACCAAAGCTGAGAAGCACTCATCATAAATTGGACACAAGGTTTCCAGCGGACCACTCTGATTAAGTTCCTACAATTCTTGAAACTTCACTTGCCATAAACAGGAGAAAACCAAGTGGACCAGTTCATACAGTGTCTGCTGGTTGGAATGTTAAATCTATTCATTGTATTTATGTATATTTGTTTTAAAATTTCTAAATAGGCTATCTTTGCAAATACTTTAATCATTTGCTTATGAATTGTTCGTTTAGACCCAAAGAATCAAAATAAGCTCATTCTCATTTATATATTTCATACTTTTTTCTGTTTATGCCTCATCTTTGCTCTCCTATCCCTAGACAAAAGCTAATGTTTTTAGCTCCCATTTTCCAGGTGATCACTCTATCATTGCTGTCATTTGTGCAGGCAGCTTTAGAGTTCCAGAATAAACATATAGCACCATGAAAAATTAGCCAGATTTTTTTTAAAAAATGTGTTTAAAGCATAGTAAATCTGCTTTTGCCTACTGTTTGAATTTCTCTTGGCCCACTGCCTGACATCCATTAGGTACATTCTGAATATGGTAGTCCTGGACACAAAAGAAAGATCTTGCTTTTTAGATTGGTTTGTACTATTTACTGTCAGAGATGACAGTCACAAGAACAATGGTGTTGAGATATGCTGCCCAGTCCCTTGGTTCACAAACCCTAAAGCCTGTGGTATTAATTCCTGTCTTTGCATCAAAGATGAGAAGTACTATTTTGGTTCCTGACTACTGCCCTCTTTCACTGCCTAATCATCCTTAGAAGCATACCTGGAAGCTTTTTTGGTTGCCCTTCAACCTTAAAAAGGCCAGGCATAGATTGGTTCGTAACCTATATAATAAGGCAGGGGAGGAATAATGAGAAATGGAAAGCCACGGAAGCAATTCCACTGGTGGACAACCCCATGCCAGCATTGTTTGTTTCTATCTCGGAGACACAAAGTGCAGCAGATCCACTAATATGCACACAAAGCCTCAAGAAGCTTCCTGTTCTACTTCAGGCATCTCCTGAGGCCACCTTGTTAAAGAATTTACTTTCATAATCAGTTTTTAAGAATCGATATTTCTTTTGCTATTTCCCTCTGCTTGGACATAATGTGATTAGAACAAAGAGCTCTTATGCTTTGGGACTAATCAGAATTGTTGCTGAAGAGAATATCCAATAGTTCTCCTTTCACGTACCAAAGCTGCCTTTTTCCTTCCACTCTGACATGATAATGGGCTCAGGAGGAAGTAAATTTGTATGTGTATTATCTTCTTGGAGGGCAACTTGTACTAAGATCTTTGTTGAACCATATTTGCTGCAATGGCCAAATGTCCCATCACTCTCATCTCTCTCAAAAGTCTGTTCCTGGGAGACAGTGACATTTCACAGTAAGTATGACCTACTCCAAGGGATATTTGGATCTATATAATTTAAGCAAATAATAATGAAATGCATAGAGGTTGTCCTTATGTTAAGAAATGAAGGATGATTTCTAAGGTTTTCCATCTTAAATCCTCCAATCAGTAGGTAGACACTTTAAATATATATCAAATATATTTAACATTTAAATATATATATATATATATATATATATATATATATATCATGACCAGTAAGACAAATTGGTAGGTTTATATATAAAGTAATAAAATCTGACAAGATATAAGGCAAAGTTCCCTCTCTCTTAAAAAGATATAAAGTTTACACAAGTAAATTTTGTTAATGTATGTATGGTGAAATCTTTATAAAAAATCCATAAAATATGCATTAATTTTGAAAAGAGTTAAAAAAGAATATCGTAAATCTTTGCTCCTCTCTTTATAGTATAACTCCAAAATGTCTTCAGTTTTTTCCTGTCCCTTTTAAAACTCAAACACTTAATTGAAAAACAGTCTGTGTTATTCAATATGAATGAAATAATTACACTTGGGTCAGGTGTAGGTTTGGGTTGCTTTGGACAGTTAAAAAAGATTCTCCCTCTTAGTCCTTATCTATTTGTTCCCTGAAGGATTTCTGTATCCCCTTAGGCAACCTAGGCAGTAGCAGCAGCAACAATAATCTTATTTACTAAGGGGCAGGAGGGCAGAGGGTTGGAGGCCCCAAGGGCTGGCGTTCAATAAGGTCCCTGTCATCCTGAGATCAGAGGGTTTGCCCCAGCCCAGGTGAATAATGACCAACAACACTTTGTGACTGATGACTGCTCTGTTTGGGGAGCTAACTGATGTCCCTCTGTTCCAAGTAAATAATGCCCTTTCTTGCAGTGACAGTAATGTCATCAAGAGAGAAAACACATGCCAGCTAATAAGGACACAGGACATGGAGCCCACCCTAATCCCTGGATGCTCTATAGGGCCAAGCCAGAAGTGATACTTTCACATATGTATATAATGTTTGGAAGAATGTCTTTGAATAAGCAGAACTAGGAAAAAGGCTACTTAAACTTTGACTGTTTTAGTTAAAACTATGAATCTGCTCTAGCCTCTGAAAATTACAGAGCAGGTGCACTAAGAACAATGAATCTCTGTAGCATCTTGACCCTTGGGGATCTGGCTCCTGGCCCTCATCCTTGTTTTTCTTCAGGCACCATGTCTTAGGCACATAAGGCTATGTGTCATTTACTGGCGATGTCATACTCTTTTACAACTCTTGCCTCTTATCCTCACCCAAGCATTATTTCTCTCCCCATCCCTTCCACTGTGCCCATTTCCCCTTTCCTCTTTTCCAAGCTAGTTCTTCATTATTCTGTTCAAGAATCACCTCTTTTACCTAAGTCAGTTATGTGTGCCACTTTTGGTTTCTCATAGCCCTTTCTATTTTAGCATTGATTGTATTATTGGGGTTTTTAAAGTGTCCACACTGTGATTAGATCTTAAGTAATTTGATGATTACTGTGCAGATACTCAATAAATGTTGCTTTCCTTAAACAGGATAAATGCATAGTGCAGTTCACTAAATGGAAATTGACTTATGGTTCTGAACTCAGTAATCTAGTAGGTAAGAGCAAATCTGAGCTAGTTGTGTGAACTTGGACAGGTAACTGTCTATCAAATGGGAGTAATAATATTTCACAGGTGGTTGAGAGGATTAAATGAGATGATGCATCCTATAATAAATGAGATAAATGCTAACCTTTTTTTTTTTTTACCAGTGCCAAGTTATAAGGTAGGTTCTCAGTTACTAAATTGTTTATTTTTTATTTGTTCTAATTAGTTATACATGACTGTAGAATGTATTTTGATATATATACGTGGAATATAACTTCCCATTCTTCTGATTGTACATGATATGGAATTACATTGGTCATGTATTCATATATGCTCATAGGAAAGTAATGGCCTATTGTATTTTACAATTTTAACAAGTTATATTTCACTAAGTGGTTGAGTATTATTTCCTAGATACCTTCTGTTATATACAACTTGAACAATAAGATTCAAGGTTTTTTTTTCTTTAATTAAGTGAATCAAAATGAAAAATGCCTGCAGGAAGTGGCCAAAGGTTGGAAAAATAACTACTGTAGGTGGGATCTGAATGTATTTGCAGTGCCCAGCTTTGGGTCTAAAATAAATCAAACTTCCCCTTAGCCACTCTTTCAGCTACCTTAGGTGAGTGATGATTCATACTAGGCAAATAATAAAGAACACAAATTTAATTTATTTTGACACCAAAAATGGATTTGATAAACTTTTTGAATGGTTTCTCTCTGGGAAATGAAGGAAAAGAACACTAGTATCTGACTAAAATCACGCACTTCTTCATGCCTCTTGCTCCTTTGCAATGTGGTGTGATAAAAAAAAAAATCTGGGGTTCAGAGCCCGAAGATCTGGGTCTAAGCTTAAGGAAGGCAATTTGCTGCTGACTACCCAGATGAATTTGACCTCTTTGAGCCTACACACGTGGAAATATACAGTAAAACACTGGAACTTAGAACATTATTTTTATGAGGCATTCTGATATGTAGAGGGGTTGTTTTTCATCTTTCAATTTGATAGCACATGGAAGTTTTCAATTAATACTTATGGAGTATATGGATTAAAGGGAAGTATGAATAAATGAATGGATAAATAGAAGCACTGCTAAAAAAATAATATGAGCTTTGAGATCAGCAAGGCCTGCATTCTAACCTTAGCCTTGTGATCTCAATAGACTTTCTTTTCCCTTATAATATTAAATAAATAAATAAATAAATATGTGTGTGTGTGTGTATGTGTGTGTGTGTGTGTGTGTGTGTGTGTTAATGTGTATAAAGTGCTGGCACAATGCCTCCCACTCTGTAAGAACAACAAACTATAGCAGCTTTGTTTCTGATCATTACCTAAAGAACTGGTATAGACTTTAACTAAATAAGATAAAATAGAGAATTCAAACATGGATTAATTTGTTCTAATACTTTATATTGGTGTAGACTTTCACAGTTTTAAAAGCTCTTCGGAACACTTTATATCATCTGATGCTACATATATTTTCAGACTGGCATTTTTACAGATGAGAAAAACACATCAGGGGTTGTAGCTTGTCCAAGTCCAATAACTAAAAAGTATGTGGTCAAGAACTACTTCCTGGATCTAATAATTCCTCCTCCAGTGTTCTTTCCAGCACAATAGCTGCCTCTGTCAGTTAAAGCTGGGCATTTTTGACATTTGTTGTGATTCAGATGTTAGATATGAGATTGTGTACTGGGTAAGGAGAATGTGAAAATTTTCAGATGGATCAGGCTTACCTAAAGAAGCATATCATCGTTATTATTACAATAAACATTCAAGTACTACTTTAGTCATCTATTTCTTAGTGTTAGAGAAAAATTCTTTGTTTGCTCTGTACATATTTGAGCATCCATGTTGAAAGCAAGGGAATGAGGTAGCTACACATATCACTTGGGAGTCTCAGTGTCTCATTTTCTCCTAAGACTCTACTTGTAATGTTTTAATTCTTCTTCTCATATGTTGATTCCTTCCTATCATTCCTTTTTCATTTGGATATGTCACAGGGAACCACGTGTCCTATAATTCCCCATACTCTTTCTTTACTTAACATTACCAAGTGCTATGGTTTGAATCTTGGTTGTCCCCCAAAGGCCCAGGTGTTAAAGAATTGATCCTCAGACTGTAGCACTATGTGGAGGTGATGGAACATTCAGGAGGCAGGGCCTACTGGGAGGAAATTAGGTTATTGGGGATGTGTCCTTGAAGGGGATATTAGTACCCTAGCCCCTTCCTATCACTCTCTTTGCTTCCCAGATGCCACAAGGTGACCAGGCATCCTCCACCATGATGTACTATATTGTCACAGGCCCAAAGCAATAGAGCTTTGACCTGGACTAAAGCGACTGTGGACCAAAACCTCTGAAACCATGAGCCAAAACAAATATTTTTTTCATTTTAAGTTGATTATCTCAGGTATTTTATCACAGCAACAGAAAGCTAAAACACACAGAAATTTCTGAAGTGGTTAAAACATCAGCCCAATGACCTGTATTTCTGAGATATTCCAAGACCCATCCATTCCATGTTTTATCATATCCAAGGTTAACCAGATGTATGTACTACAAATGTCCCTCAGTATTGAGGAACAATGATGAGTTTGTTCACTGCTAGGGTTTGGATATGAGGTGTCTTCAAAAAGCTCATGTGTGAGATAATACAAGAAAGTTTAGAGGTGAGATGATTGGGTTATGAGAGCCTTAACCCAATCAGTGTACTATTACCCTGACAGGGACCAACTGAGTGGTGACTGTAGGCAGGAAGCTGTGGCTGAAGGAAGTGGGTCATTGGAGTGTGCCTTTGGGGTGCATGTTTTGTGAGCTTAGTCTCTCTCTGCTTCCTGATGTGATGTACTGAGCAGCTTCCCTCTGCCACATCCTGAAGGAGCCCCAATTAGGGAGATGGCTATTGCGGTCAGCTGGAAGCCATAAGTTCCACCTGATAATAAGTATGTATGTGACGCACCTGTAAGTGCACGTGAGGCACCCACAAAGCTAAAGGTATATAACCAGGTGAAAGCGGTCGGAGTCAGGAGAAGAATGAATTCATTCAGTCAGTCATGCAGTCGCTCGGTCGGAAGAAGAATTCAGGTCGGAGAAGAAGAAAAGAATCAGAGCGGCCAGAACGTAGGCAGAGCGGTTACAGAAGAGAAACCAGATAGAAGAAGTAAATGCTGGTCAGAGTCAGGCCGAGGCTCCCGAGGAAGAAAGAAGAAAGAAGAAAGAAGCTCTAAAAGCTAAGCTCTCTCTCTAAAGAAGAAATCTCTCTCTTTCAAGCTCTCTTTCTCTCTAAGCTCTAAGAAGAAAAGCTCTATCTTTCTCTCTAAGCTCTAAGAAGAAGAAGAAGAAAAAGCTATCTCTAATCTTTCTCTCTAAGCTCTTTTTAAAAAGAAGAAAAGAAGAAGAAAAATCTTTCTTTCTCTCTCTAAACTCTCTCTAAGAAAGTAGAAGTAAAAGTAGTAGTATCTTTACTCTGCCTCCGAGTTTTTCTCCCGCGGCGCTGTGGCTGGCCATGACAGGCAGCTTACAACATCCTTCTGCCTTGATGTGTTTCCTCACCACAAGCCCCAAAGAGTAGAGCTGGCCTTCTATGGACTCTAAAATATAAACTCCAAAATCAACTTTTCCTTCTCTAATTGTCAGGTCTTTTGGTCACAGCAGCAAAAAGGTTGACTAAAACATTCACTTTGTACAATTTTAAATGGAGCCCAAACGTACACAGTCCAGTTTTTCCTGCAGTCCAGGAAAAACTCTTCATAAAGTGTTCTAGAAGTAAAGGTGAAACCTTTCCAGTTGGAATCACTCAGGGGGTACACTGTGGTGTTTCTGCATTTCTCAGTTGGTTTTCTGTTTCTACCTCATTCTCTATATATGCATATATATATACATATTGAAACATATATATATATATATATGCATATATATTGAAATACAGATGGCAAACATGTATTGATTAAAGATCGATTTGGGTTTTAAGATGCCATATGAAAATACTGAAATAAGTATCTTTCTACTATGAAATTCTAGTGTAGAATTTAATAGTTAAGAATACATGTCATGGGGCTGGGGTTGTAGCTCAGTGGTAGAGCGCTTGCTTCCCACATGTGGGGCACTGGGTTCGATCCTCAGCACCATATAAAATAAATAAATAAATAAAGATATTGTGTCCATCTACAACTAAGATAATTTTTTTAAAAAAGAATACATGTCATTTGCTTTTTATTAGAAGGATTCAGCTTATGCAAATAGTGGACTTAATGAAAAAAAAAAAAAGATAGCTAGGCGTGGTGGTACACACCTATAATCCCAGCAGCTTGGAAGGCTGAGACAGGAGGATCAAGAGTTCAAAGCCAGCCTCAGCAATGGTGAGGTGCTAAGCAACTCAGTGAGACCCTGTCTCTAAATAAAATACAAAATAGGGCCAGGGATGTGGCTCAGTGGACAAGTGCCGCTGGGTTCAAACCCCAATAACAAACAAACAAAAAAAAAAAAAAAAAAAAAAGAAAGAAAGAAAGAAAAGAAAAAGAAAAACCCAATCTATTTCAAATATTCACCAGTTCATTATCTGAAAAGCTTAAGAGCTTTTTTCAAGATTGTAACTGCAAATACTTTATTTCAGGCAAAACTATTTAAACTTTATTATATTGCTCTTTTATTTTCAAAGAAATTATGTGAATTTTTATAAACTGTTTGTTATAGTTTGAATCTAGAAATGTCCCCCCAACCCCCTCCCACCTCCAAACTTATGTGATTGGTAATGTAGGAATGTTCTAAGGGAAAATGATTAGATTATGACAGCTTTAAACTCATCCATAAATTAATCCATTCGATTAATAATTTGAAAGGACTACTGAGTGTTAACTGCAGGCAGGTGGGCAAGGCTGTAGAAATTAAGTCTCTGGAGGCATAGTCTGGACCCTTCCTTTCTTTGCTTCCTGGCTGCTATAAGTTGAGCAGCTTGCCTCTGCCATGCCCTTCTCCATGATGTTCTGCCTTACCTCAGGCTCAGAGCAATGGAGCCAGCCATCCACAGACTGAACCTCTGAAACCATGAGCCCAAAATAAACTTTTGCTTCTCTTATTCTTGTTAGGGATTTGGATCACAGAAAGCTGACTTCTACACTTTTTAGGTTTATATTTATTATGTCTGCTAAGTCTCAATTTAACTTACACATTTTGACTAGGTTTGTTTTAATTTATTGCAAAATCATTAATATCTTCAATGAAATAATGCCTTTAAAAGGAATAGCGGGCCAGGTGTGGTGGTGCATGCCTATAATCCCAGCAGCTCAGGAGGCTGAGGCAGGAAGATGGCAAATTCAAAGCCAGCCTCAGCAACTTAGCAAGAACTGTACCAAAATAAAAAATTAAAAGGACTGGGGATGTGGCTCAGATTAAGCACCCCTGGGTTCAATCCTGGTACAGGGGGAAAAAAGAAGGAATAGCAGTCATTTCTGCTTCTGCTTTATTGTATAAATAACATTTTTTGCACTGTTTTTCCTATGTTAAAAAATGAATATATTAAACCAATCTGTTTCCATATATCAAATAAAGTTGTAAATGCTCTTTGGAGAACAAATTAGTGGTTCAGCAATCTTTTAGAATGTAAACCCCAAGTGATTTCCCATCAGACTGTGAAACAAGGCAGAGACCAAAAGCATTTTATGTTCTTCATGATAATCTAGAATTTTATTTGATTCCAGGTAACTTTGGACAATAGACAAGATGAGATGTTTTCTCTTGAATAAATAACAGTTAAATTACATCAATGAAATAAAATATACTGTGGGCTTAATACATTGTAAATATTACAGAAGTACTACTTTGCTATAGTTATTTAATGACTGAAGCTACATTTAATAACAATCTTACCATTACTTGTATACAAAGTATTATACAGATTACTAACGAAGATATTACAGCGGTTGCAAGGATATTACCAGTTCAACAAACATCTAACAATACAATATTCTTCTAAGAGGAAAAGTAATAATGTTAGATTTACAGACAATAAAGAGTTACATTTTCCACTTGAAACACTGGAAATAAGAATCCAGATAATCTGGTATTCATACTATTATAAGAAAAAATTTCCTTTCTTGGGGACTCTGATCCCCAGGAGGCCTAGTCCAGTAAGATTACATGAAGAGAGCTTTTAGGATGCCACAGCAATGTAAAGAAACTCTCCTATCTGAAAAGTACTGATTTGTAAGCCACTGCTTAAACATCTGACCCTTTAAAACCTATGTACATACATTCAGCCCAAATCAGTAGATAGAGTGTTTTGTCTATATTACAATAGGCATTGTTAACACTTCTTCAGAAGGCCAGTGCAAGACGATTGTGAATAGCCGTTGCCCAGCATTTTGGAGATTTAAAAATATCATACAAATATACAGTTAGAGTGTGAGAAATCTAATTTTGTGCATGATATTGGCGGTCTCTTTTACAGATGTGGAATGGCAAAAATTAATCAACAGGACAGTAACTAGAGTGCTACTCATCCAGGGCCTAATTCTCATTTGGTGGTTGGGCCTATTTCCTGCTAAGTGGGTTTAGGCAGAAAAAAAAAAAAAAAAAAAATCCTGGACATTTAATACCAGACAGAACTGACTCAAAGTGCCAGGGAAGTCTGGGAATCATCTCAATTGCAGGTATGTGACTGCAGCATCTCCCAGATCCAATTTCTTTTACATATATTTAATATGTAATGAAAAATTAGAGGTTCTTGGAGACAACCTGACTGTTCTTAATGAAACTGCTAGTCTAGGACTGAATCATCATTATTCTGAAGAAATTGAGTGGGCTGGGAATTTGGCCCTTTCTGAAGACAAGTGATGACAGGATGCACGGTGAGGACAAATATGTCATCTTAGGGGGATAGTAGAGGACTCTGATGCCAGAGCTTATAAATACTTAAGTTTAAACCATATTTAAGTTAATGGATCTAATTAAGGGACCAGTTAATGAATGATACTAATGAATGATAATTCTAATGAGTATATTCATTGGGGAGAACATCTTAGTCACTTGGGTTAGGAAATGATATGAGAAGTGTCAAAGTGAATCCAACTCATTTTAAACGTTTTCAGATGAAGGTAGTATAACACACACACATGGTGATATTTCACAGATATTTCTTAGAATATCAATAAGCACCGAGTTTAGTGCTGTCAGCCCCATTGTCCCTTAATTTATTATATATGATTTAGGTCTTAAAAGCACAATACACTAAAAATCTACATGGCATTCACACAAATACAGTTTCAAAAATGAATTCTGAATTTTTATATCTATAATAAGAATTTCCTCTCCACCAGGTCTTCATAGCTGTGAGAAAAGAGTTGGTACTGCCTGGTGAGCTCTGAGACATGCAGATTAATATTCAGAATGATCCAGGGCAAAAGACTGGAAATTCTTAAATGGAAACTAGACTCTGGTGAATCCTTTTATGTCAATCATTTTCTTTCCTTCTAAAGAGATCTTAATCCTCCAGCACCCTAAGCCCTTGCTACATTTCACACAGAGGTAAAGTGAGGGAGGCAACAGGCAGATTCTAGCTAAATCCTAGCTTGCTCCATGGGCCCCGTTACATCTTAGAACATAAACTGTAAGAAGTGGAACCACCCCACCAGGCTACTGGGGTATCATGAGAGCTAGAAATCACCAGATAGACACGAGCTCTTCACTTTATTTCATGCTATGCAGGCCCCAGGTTCTGTAGGAGTCATGTTTTATCTGTATAAGGAGAGACTATAAGTAAAATTTGTCAGGGTTAAGTGGCTTCTTAAGCAATCTCTTTCCTTACTGGAAAAGGGTCCAGTTCTGAGCAGCCATGGCACCGTTAAAAAGTCTGAGATTGGGGCATCAGAAGAAAGCAAGCCATCTTTATGCTTTAGCATATCTTGCCACCAGGGAGCAGAGGAAAAGGCTATTCCACACTGACTGACACAAAGCCAGCTGCCAGGCTGACACCAAGGACATCTGGGCAAAGCACAGAAACAGCATCCATGTCCCAGGCCTCAGTGCCTGGTGCGGTGGCTCTTCACTGCCGTTCTCTGTCTCACCCACTGTGGGATTCATCCTCGTAAGTCACGTGGCCTGGACCTGGCAGTGCTACTATAGTGTGAAGTGTACAGTGCTCCTAAAACTCAGGTCATACTACCTATATATAAACTGAAGAACGTTACTGCTTGGGGATTTTAGAGCCATCTTCCTTCTAATGGTCTATGTCTCCATAAACTTGATAAATATTAGGTGCTCAGAAACCCAAACACTCTAATTTCCCCACAGTAATACTGCAAATACAAACCTTTACTTGCGTACCTGTCATTGATTACTTCTTGCTAAGCAGTGATCTTACATAACATCTAAAGGTCAATTTATAACTCCATTCAATCTCTCTCTTAAGGGGGGAAATTTTCTCTGAATGATTTCCTCAGATTTTTTCTCAGAAGATTTATGGAAGAACTCAATTTTAGAAACTGAATTCATGTGCAAGAGTGCAGCAAGTGGTACAGTTTACACTTGGTCACAGTTTTCTCACTTTATGACATTGTTGTTAACAGTACAAGATAGAAACACATGTACACACATTTATAGTCACATTCACACACAGTATAATTTTACTGATTCAGACAATACTTTGATTTAAAATTAAAAAAAAAGACTATTGTTTGGCCACCCAGGGATGGAATCTACTTACACTTGGAATAGAAGAATGCAATACTCTTCAAGTAAACAGCAACTGCACAGTGATACAATATACATTAAGATTGACACATGCTGTCTTAAGAGGTTCAGTAATAGCTAACGCCTAAAGAAAGTCAGAGATGTCAGCCTAAAAAGAGTCAATATGCTTTCTTTCTTCCATTATGATTATAATCCATTACCCAACAGAACAGCTACGATCCAGAAGATAATAAATGTCCTCTTATGAAAATGCAGGGCTAACCAATTTTTAAGTGTCAATGAATTCTGATCAATACTTTGGATAGTCTTCAAATTCTTCTTGTTGTGCTAACAGAAAAATAAACCTTTAGATATTTCAAGACAGATTAAGGTTTCTAAGGTTATATCATGGGCAATAGCATTTTTGAAAGGTGGTTTCATTGGCATATATCCACTGCTGTGTTCCATTGTTCTCATAAAAGTCAACCTTTTGGTTTTGCTTAACTAGACAAATATACATAACACACAGAAAACACTGATACACAACTCACAGGACACAATACATTTTACAAAATATCTCTACTTTAGTACTATAACTGTTGTAAAAATTGACACCTCTGATACTATGGACAAATACACATCACATTTATAATGAAAGTTGTGGTTACAAAGGCATTACTCATCTGATGGCATTTTTCTATGGGTACTTTAGACTTAAAATCATGTAGCCAAAGGTTTCCCTCCTATTTCATTGAGACTTTGAAAGGCCATTCAGTCACTTGAGCAACAGGCTTTCTTCACTGTAAACCCCTGGAGAACAGAGTTTGAGTACCTAAACTATTGAAATGTCAGCAAACTGATAAATGAGCATGGTGACAATCACCTTTTCACTGAGCATGGTAAACTTAAAAAAATATAACCGATGAGACGACAGACTCTTCTAGGTTTTGAGCTTTAAAAAAAAAAAAAAAAAAAAAAAAATGAATTTCTTTTCCTGTGCTGCCAGAGAGGCATCAGGCTCACAGAGCCTCGGCAGACGTGTCTGTGGACACAGACATGGTCACCTTGGCGATCTTGACCGTGCTCTTGATGCAGCTTTCTGCAGCCCTGTGAACACTGGCTGTGTTGTTTGCATGCTTGTGCAGGCAGTCCGAGTCCCCCATGCTGTTATCCAGAGGCTGCGCGGTGCCTTCACATGAGGGGAACATGCTCCGGAAGGCATGTCTCAGGTCCTTGCTCCTCAGAGCATAGATGATGGGGTTCACGGTGGAGTTCAGCAGGCAGAGCATACTGCAGAAGGCGAACACGGTCTTAATGAGCTTGTTCATCTTCCCAAAGACATCGTACACCATGATCGCAAGCAGAGGGCCCCAGCAGATGATCAAAACCACCAGGATCAGGACCAGGGTCTTGGCCAGTCTAATGTCCATTCGGGCTTGGTCTGGCCGGGTCACCTGTACCTTGCCATCCTCTGACGTGTGGATGATGATGCTTTTCTGAGTTCCACGCTGAATCATGCGGACTGCGTGGCTGTGAGCTTTCCAGAGAATATACATGTATGCGTACACAATGAACAGCAGCAGCACGCTGGTGACCCCAATCCAGAACATCAGGTAGGTTTCATCAATGAGTGGGAAAATGTCTGAGCAGACAGATTGCAGTTTCTTGCAGTTCCAACCCAGGAGAGGCAGCACAGCAATCACAATCGCAATGGTCCACATCAGGCAAAAGGCCACCACGGCTTTAGGCCTGGTGACGATTCTCTTATAGGCCAGGGGCCTGTGGATAGATATGTACCTATCGATGGCTGTGAGGAACAGGCTGCCTACAGAGGCAGTGAAGGAGGCTGTGACCCCGCCCAGTTTGAAGAGAAACACATTGGGGCTATCTTTGCGGTGGAACACGTGGAAGTCAACGAAGCTGTAGACAAAAATGACACTCCCCAGAAGGTCTGCCACTGCCAGGCTGCCGATGAAATGATAGGAAGGCCTGCAGCGGAGGCTGCGGGAGTGGAGGATGACACACAGCACCAGCAGGTTCTCCAGAACCGTGAAGGTGCCCAGCGTGAGGGACAGCACGGCGATGGCCAGCTGTTGGCTGGGGTTCAGAATCATAAAGCACTCCATGTCCATGAAGTTCTCCCCACACTGGATATTCTCATCATTCTCCTTGTAGGATGAGAGAGACTTGTTGTAGAATTCTGTAATGTTGTTTCCCGGGTCTACTGGGACTAACTGGGCATTGTCTCCTGCAGTCATCTTTTCTTGGAAGGGACTGCCCCTAAAAGAAGTTAAAGGAAATTTCTGTGGGAAGTACCCTAATTTGGATGCCATGTCGCCTTTGATGTCTTCGTACTGGATGTCATTCGAGCCCACGTAGAGGAGGTCTGTGGTGATGGTGCGGAAGGTGGTATCTGCAAGGCCATCTAGGAGCGACTTCATAACCTCAGCCTTTGGTTAGGCCAGACTCAAAGTGACTGAGAAAGAGACCGCAGGAGGGGATCCTAACAAGAGGGAAAACAGAGAAACTGAATGGTGAGAAAACCAGGAGAATATTAAAAACATCACACACATGTGCCATCATGTTTCATTTGTGTCTCTGAACACAGATCAAGTCCTTGTAGATTCTGTCAGCACAGTGCATCAGTCACTCAGGGGAGAGCACCCCAAAGCTGGAGGTGGAGCGGCACACATCAAAAACATCTTTCCTTACTTAAGCTGTCTGGATTGGAGTCACTGCAGAAGTCCTGACTGGGCCTCCAGGATTGAGCAGGCCAAGTTAAATGAAATATCCCCCGGCTGCAGGGTGCATTCCACAGGAAGAGTTTACCACTCAGCTTCTATGACCACACACACAGCACCCCGTGCCAATAGGGCAGGGAGTTCACCCACATATCACACAATTGTGTCTCGGGAACACTACTTTGTCAGACGGGTAGGAATAAATGTGCAAGACAACCAAAGGAAAACAACCTGCAGAATCAGG
Source organism: Tamias sibiricus (assembly GCA_025594165.1). Classification (NCBI taxonomy): domain Eukaryota; kingdom Metazoa; phylum Chordata; class Mammalia; order Rodentia; family Sciuridae; genus Tamias; species Tamias sibiricus. The sequence goes on from CM046666.1 coordinate 74,727,502, forward strand.
TGTTGAGTTGCAATCTGTGTTTCTGTAAAGGGAAAGGAGGGAAATGCTAAAACCAAGAGACCATGGTGGGAAGATCTGCTCTACCAGGCAAGTTTCCTCACCCAGAGAAGAGATGTTCTGGACTGAGCCATGGCTGAGATCAACTTCTAAAATGTCTGCAGCAGCCAAGAAGAATGTCACAGTGCCCACTTTTGCACTGAAGCTTGTGGCAGACCAGACCTTGAACACCCGAGAAGGGTGATGATGGAGCATGCCTCCTGAGAGCAATCTCTGCAAGTGGTCTGGTGACACAAGGGTGCAAGGGGACGGGTGCCAGGCTTGGTGGTGTCCCAAGATTTTCCAAGTAGACAGCTCTGGAAATAAGGACGACTAAGAAGAGGGGGCCACATTTTAAGGGCTCTTCAATTTTAAGTTAAGTAAATTGGTGTTTCAAAATTAAGAGCTAGAGAACTGATCTCACCATTTATATAAATGCTTGTTTAAAAAACTGGCTATTCATCTCTTTAGTTTATAAAATCTATTAGAAGTATAACATGATATCTATACTAATTGAAATAAAACTAAGAGTCGGTATTCTGCTTATTAATTGCTACTTGTTACTCCTAAATACAACACACTATGGGAAGTGGGGAAGACAGACTTTATCTTGGAATAAATTTAAAAGTTCTGGGTCTTCCTGATAAAATAACCTGCTTATTAGAATTAATAATGTATTTATTATTGTATTATCCAATCAACAAACTATGGAGCACCCACTATGTCCCACGCACCAGATTAGACACTAGTGTCTTGACAGCTTCAAGGAGCCCATGTGAAGTATACCATCCAGCAGAGGAGATGGCCAGCTGCCCCGATAATTAAGAGCAAGTGTGGTGTGAGCTACCCCTGGGTGTTGCAGGATGCTGTACAGAACACCCAGTCCAGGGGGTTGAAGGCACTTCCCCCAAGACAGAATGTTTATGCCAAGAATAGGTAGGAATAGTATGAATGGGGAAAGGACATAGAATCCAAAAAATATTTTAAAATTAATACCTAAAGTGTCAACAATTTTTAAAAATAAAAAGTGATTTGGATTAGACATCAAGTGAGAAATATGGCCCACCTTCCCACAGTCTGCCTTCTCAAGTCCAGGCCACAACCAGTGCGTGCCAGAATTAGGGCACCTGCACCCTGACCAGTTTTCCTGTCTTTCTCTGATCCTAGTCCCTTTGATCATTGCCACGCAGCTACTGGCCTGGTCTTCAGAAATCAAATGGGTAATTATGTGACTCCCCTGTTTCAACTTCTCTGCCAGGGATGAAGTCATTGCAATAAAAAGCTTCCTGTGATCTAGCCCTGCCTGTCTTCCCAGCCTTCCCCTCAACATCCTTAACCTTACCATGTGAGCTGTACCAGATGGATTCCAGTTTCATAAACACATCAAATTGATTGCTTTTTAGCTCAATTCCCTTGTTCCTATTGATCCTAACACTCTTCTGCCCAAGCATTCTTTCTGCCTGTTCATCTCCCCCACATCACTTTGGTGTCACTACTTTCCCTAGCTCCTTGCTTCCCATGTTCAGATGAAATACTCTCTTTGTGGCTCCAAGAATAACCAAAAAGAGTTCTATCATGGAACTTACTAAATTTTTCAGTATTTCTGTGTTTGCATTTGCTCTGCCCCTTCCTCTAACTCATCAGAGAACAAGCTCATTGAGGACTTTCTTAGGGACATTATTTATTTTAGTATTTATCTCCCAACATTTAATATGCTGACTGGCAATAAAGGAGACTCTAAGTTGGTTGATTGAAAAAATACACACACACACACACACACACACACACACACACACACATATTTTTGGATCTATTTGAATGCATTCAAATATATATATATATGTATATATATATATATATTAGTTTATAAATATTTAAAAAAAATTTGTGGCATTTAAGGCATTAATTTTAAAATATAAAAGAGCCCAAAAAATGCTCTTTTCTACCCAAGGTGGGAGAGGCATTCTCCCAATCGTGAAAAATAAATAAGCACATCATTTGAATCAAGGTTTCAAGCCCAAGGAGCTTCCCAATCCATTTGTGCTATAAAAATGCTATATTTAGTTGATGTTAACAGCATTCTAAATGATGCGAACTATGTGATTACCTAGTCTACACACTCAAGAAGGAGCTACATGGCTGGGGTTGTGGCTCAGTGGTAGGGTGCTCACCTAGCATGTGTGAGGCCCTGGGTTCAATCCTGAGAACCACATAAAAATAAATAAATAAAATAAAGTTATCGTGTCCAACTACAACTAAAAAATAAATATTAAAAAAAAGGAGCTACATGACAGGCACTATGGGTGGGGGCAAGGTAAACAAGAACACTGGCATTATCCCACCAAATGGCAACCAAAGCAAGAGCCCCCAGCACTCATGTGACAGGTAAGCCAAAGGGTTCCCTTCAGCCCTCTAAGTCTGCCCAAGCACAGTATGGAGGCAACTGACAAACCAAAGGCCCTAATCCCCCATGGGTAACTTTTGTCACTACTCAGAGAAATGAGACTTTTCTCTCAGTCTGAGCTTTCAAGCCAGTTTTGCACACTCTTCTGCACTGACATAGAACAAGGTACCTGGGAACAGTCAGCTGCTTTTCCAGAGGCAGGAGTTCCAGGATACAAACAACATACAAGCACCTAATGTGGTCAGAGTGCTAAGCCCACACAAATCAGGACAGTGGCCCAGGAGCAAAGGCTGGTTGCTGAGGCTATAGAAATAGAGGATGCAGAAATAAGGCCAAGCCCAACAGTCAACCTGGTTGTCCAGAGCTTTCCGGTTCTTTTACCTAAAGACCCTCCTGAGCCCCAACCTCAGCCTGGTTCTAACTAACTCTCAAGGGTCCTTAGGGTCCCTGTTTATCTGTCATTTCCTTTCCCACATCCAAATCTCTTCAAGAACATGTCCTATGTGTGCCACCGTTGGGCTATTTCTCAGGAGTCAACTCTTGCTGTTTACAAACTTGTTTGCTAAACTATTCCACTCACAAGTGTAAGCTTTCATCCATAATCAAGGGGACACAGAAGATAGTCACCGTGTATGAGAGCTGTTCCTTACATGGTCCTGGTGTTTTCTTGAGCTCACACAAAAGCATACATCTTCCTGGCCCTGTGAGATGACTTTCTGTTCTTTGAATAATATATCATCACACCTGCCACATTCCTTCTTCCTCTTGCCCCTCCCTCTTTCTGAACACTCATTTCCAAGCTCCTTGCCTATTAAATTGATCTTGCAATGATTGAGCCAAATTGTGCCAATGCTACTTCATGTCTGAGACTTTCCTGATCAGCCCTTGCCACCAAGCATACCTAGTACCCCTAGTTTATCCCTCTAACATAGGCATCATCATTTAAATGTGTATTTACATATTTATGTCCATAACTAGAATTCAGTTTCCAAACACAGAATGTTGTCTTTTTACCTTTAGGTGATTTACCAGCCTGAGAGCAGGAGAGAGCTGGGCGCCCATGGAAATGCTCACCTGAACCTGATATAATGACAGTTGATTATACATTTAAAACAGTGATTTAATATTATTTATTTGCCTTTTCTTAAAATTTGAAAATAGGAAGATAACTCAATGGACACTTGGCCTACAAAACAAAACTTAAGCTTACATTTCCAAGTAGTTTCTGGGCACATATTCCATGGCCTCTGTCCTTAAGACATTTCCCTGAAAGTGACAAACTCCCCTCAATACTTCCCCTTAAAATCTAATTTAAAAAAATATATGTATATATATATTAGATTTACAAGATTCAAATTCAAAAGGAACAGAAAAAAATATACAGTGAAAAGTCAATTCTTTTTACCATACCCATTCAAGCAAATATATATATAATATATATATATATATATACATATATATGTATTTACCCCCTCTATACTTCCTTTTAAGGAAATATTAACATACTACACATACTGTTTCACACCTTGCTCTCCCTTGAAAGCACATTGAAGCTGGGAAGGTGGTGTATGGTGGTACACACCTGTAACCCCAGCTACTCAAGAGGCTGAGGCAGGAAGATCACAAGTTTGAGGCCAGCCTGGGTAGATTAGTAAAACTGTCTCAAAATAAAATGGGCTAGGGGTGTAGTTTAAAAAAAGTATACATTGAGATAGTCCATATTAACAAATAAAACCTCCATTTTGATTTAACACCTGTCCTATTAAGGTCTGTTAGATGAATGTGCCTTGCCTCCTACAAATGGGATGTTTTGGGTATTTATCATCTTTTGCTAATACAAATAATGCTGTAATGAATTAATTCCAACATTTTCATTTTTCACATTTCTTTTGGTATTGCAAGTAATCTTTCTAGTCTTTGAATGTAAGATGCAAATGGCTTACCTTGGACTTACTGTGAAACCTCCTCGTTCTTGTTTTCTACAGTCAGGTATATCACTTAACTCTTGCTGATTTCCACCTTTTATTCACATACAGGGGGCTTATTATAGGCAGGTGGCACCCTGAGCCTTTTATGTATCAACTCATTTGTTCGTGGCCCTATGAGGCAGATGCTGTTATTATCCCCATTTTTAGAAGAAAGACACAGAGTGGGTAATTTGACATGTAATAGTGGTAGAGCCAGGACTCGACCCGATGTCAATCACATTTCAAATGCTTAATTTAGTGGCTAGTGGCTACCACATTAAACAGTACAAGGCTAGCACTCCTGCTCTTTGCCTGTTTGTTCATGTACTCTCTCTGAGCTAAGAAGAGGTATAACTATACAACTATTTTCCCTACTAATTTCAACCAGCCAAAGCAATTAGTCAACAGAAAGAACATTGCATTAGGAGTTGGCAGACCAAGATAAGTGTCAGATGTTACTGAGTAAGTAATCTTCCTAAGGTCAGTATTTCATCTGCAAATTGGGGATAATGGTGATGACAGTCATAAATAAATCACAAAATTGTTATGAAAATAAATGCATATATGACCCTTAGCATACAACACAAAATTAAGTCTTCAATAAATATTAATCAATTAGTTCTTATGACCCTTTGCTATATACCATATACTAATGATATTTCAAGAATATATAACATATACTAATTATTTTTATCAAACTGTATATGCTAATTATATCTCAACAATATGCACTACCTTAACTAGATTGCAGGCTACTTATTCAATTTGTTTTTGTCTCAGTGATTAAAGCATGTAGCAAATAGAACATACATTGTGGAGGGGATGTTTACTGAATATTTATTATATTCAGACATTTGAGAAACTTTATATGTTTTATTATTAAATGGTCAAACATAACCCTATCAGGTTCTTAATTTATAATTCCCATTTCAAGACAAAGTGGGAGTCTTTAGATACTAAGAAAATTATCCAGAATGTGAAAAATTTTCTTGCAGTTGAGTTCATGTTTCTCAGATTCTGAAGCCTCTCTTTTTAGACCTTATGTGCTGTTTTAAGAATTAACATAAACTAGATTAAAGCCATTTGCATCTTACATTCAAATATTCTAGCCTCTTAAAAACATAAGGCACTCTGCCAATAGTAATTAACATTACTTCCTACTAACTCACCATTTCCCATCCCAGCCTATCTAGGTAAATCTATCTGCCTACGGGGATGGCCCCAAGGATTAAAAGTTTAGTCGATATTTGGGAGAGCTATCAAGCTTCTTCAATGAAGACAAAAGGTCACAGACCTTATTTCAGTAATGCAAAAACATGTGTTCTGTTATTTCTCCACAGGAAGATCACCACATATGTGATCACAACTTCCCACATTAATGCCACCAAACACTTCATTAAAACAAATCAGCTTGTTAAAATCTAAGCCAGGGCATGAAGTTATGAGATATAGAGAAATTTCTGTCCATTATAAGCCAACTTTTACTAAAGAATATAATTAAGGGCTGGGGCTGTAGCTCAGTGGTAGATTGCTTGCCTCACACGTGTGAGGCACTGGGTTTGATCCTCAGCACTACATAAAAATAAGTGAATAAATAAAGATATTGTGCCCATCTACAACTGAAAAAAAATCTTATAAAAAGAATGTAGTTAAAAAAACATGGATTTTGTGCAGTTCAAGGATATTAGTAATGTCAGTACACCACACTGTACAGGCTATTTTAGCAATTAATGGGATCATGGCAGGAAAACTGTTTTCTATATTTTGATAATTCTCTCCTTTATTTCTACATTTAGATTATTACAGTAATTTTCACCTTATTATTTTTTGTATTGAGAGTTTTCTTTGAGAGTTCATTAGCAATATAGCTTAGGCTTTGGGGGAGGTAGCTGCCATTAATTTTGTTTTTGTTTGCTACTGGGAAAATCATAATTGGAAATTTTTAACAAGATGTGTAGATGTACCTATTAAAGAAGCAGTTGGCTTTTATTATGAGTATAGTAAAAGGATGATTGTTAAAGAGATTTTCTTAGAATTATACTTTTAAAAAATATAACCAACATATTCTACCAATTTAAGCTACAAATCATGTCTTTAGAGTAATAATAAAAAGATTAGAATGTGTTAAATCTTTTTTGTTTTTAGAAAAACTCTTCAAATTGAATAGAATCACATCACCTGTTCTTTTTGTCCTTCTCTCCATATGCACACCTGCCTCTTTGCTCTCCTCTTCCCCCATAAAAACACATGTCACATCTCATCAACTACAGACTCTGATGTCATCAAAGGAATTTTGGGGGCAGGGCAACAGCACAGAGGTTTTTTATTTTAAATGTTTATCCAGAGTCCAAATTTTTATTACCATTAAGGGTAATAAAACTGTGTTTCTGATTAGGCTGAGTGTAGCCTGAGTTCTGAAAACAAGATTTCAAATACAGCCAATTCTATATCAGTATTATTTAACCATAGTTATTTTAGTCTTCACTGCCCCACTGAAGACCTTCTTTATTTTAGAGGGCCATTTCAATATTCAGGTATTTGCATCTGGAGTCAAAATTCTTATTCTTCTGGCCTGTGTGGCATCTCTAGGGAAGCAGTAAGCAGGCTAGTATTTGTTCTCTGCAGGATGTTTTATGTCCAGGAAAGCAGAAAACTCTTTGGAAGTATCAGAAGGACTGATGATTCTGGATATATTCTGCTCTTCTCTAATATTTGAAGTTTGCAAATGCTTTAAGGAGATGATGCCAAGCTCAGCGTGTCTGAACAGAGAGAAGGGTCCATGATATCAAATTCAGGAGCTCCAGGCTCTTGCTTAATCCTGTTGTCTCCCCTACTTTGTTAGTTCTGGGTTCTGCTCGGCTGCCTCATAAAAGAGCCATGTGAAGGTCCCAGTGGATATAATTGTTATTTTCCTCCTTCATTTCTGGGAACAAGTCTGGTTCCTACTAATTCGATCAAGAAAAATACCTAGCTAATTTATTTCTCTAAAGTTAGTGGGAGCTGGGCGCTGTGGTTCATGCCTGTAATCCCAGCACTTGGGAAGCTGAGGCAGGAGGATCCTGAGTTCAAAGCCAGCCTCAGCAATGGTGAGGCACTTAGCAAGTCAGTGAGACCCTGTCTCTAATAAAATACGAAAAAGGGCTGGGGATGTGGCCCAGTGGTCAAGTGCCCCTGAATTCAATCCCCAGTACCAAAATAAATAAATAAATAAATAAATAAATAAAGTTAGTAGGGAAAATTTTACTTGACACTTATAACAACATTATGTCTAAGTTATGTCCTCAATAGACATAGCAGGTCTCATGGACCAACATCATAACATAATAAATGATGGTTTGGTGTTAGTTGATTGGGCAATGAATCTTTTCAAAATCTTACCTACTCATTAGTGGTTTGGAATTATTGAAGCAGTTTGATGATTTTTTTTTAATCATCTACTATAGCAATGTAAAATAAAGAATTGATTTAATTAACCTGATAATTCAGGCAAAAATGCACAATCATTCTTCCTGGTACTAATGTTACCTATTTTTTCTATATATAAAAGAAAATTCCATTATGGTGGTAATGCTTGCTTGGCTTTCAAAGCTTTAGCTCTTCATATGTTTTGTTAAAAAAAAAAGTTATTAAATGAACCATTTTCTTTGTTTTTTTCTTTGCTAACAATAGGAATATTAGATTTTCCATAAAAATATATCAGCTAAAAGGAGCTGAAGACATTAAGACACTTATAAAGCTCTGTTTCCTTTCAAATTTAATGTGAAATATTCCTTATTATTTAACACTTAAATCCTTATTAAAACTTAATTTCAGGGCTTAAGATAATGATGCCTTGAAATTAAAAGGCTCAGGCACTGTTTGGTGATGATGTTACATGAAAATCCTGTCACAAAGGTGAACTAATTATACAAATAAAAATGATCTGTTGATTTATGTAACAAATTCCTTTCACCATTTAATTTTGCTCTGCCATTTAGATGTTTCCTCCTACTAAGTGCCTTGGCCTGTTCTGTAAGAGAGAAATGTTTTCCACACAGTCTATAAGGAAAACACCCATCCCCTCATAGAGAACATGCAGTTTTTAATTCAATAAAAGCCATGATCCATACAGAAAATACTACATAAGGTTGTCTTTATCTTGCATGTGAGATTTCATCGTTAAAAGTAGAAAGCAATATATTATTCTGGTCCATAAAATATGTAGGACCCAGTAAGCAAGCTCTTATCTTTGTCATTCATTATGAAGTACTCTACAGCAATAGATAATGGTACGCAACATGATATCCCATTGTGTGGTGTAGCTTTCAGTTTCTTCTACATCTATTGAAGAAGAGGTATTTTCATTTTGAAATCATGCACATACAAATTAAGCCCAACTTCAGTTTTAATCCTTCAGTTCCAAATCTGAGATTTAGATGAACAAATATTCACATTAAAGAAAATCTCAACTTTCAAATATTTTCATCTAAGAAACATCTGAATGTTTTTATGTTCCAGTCATCATGCTAAGTAGGTATATTATTTTTCTTTCATATTTATGTGAAATAGATGTTATTACAATCCCCATTCTGTACACAAAAGCACTGAGTCTTACAGAGGTAAAAATGCTTTGCCAAAGGTCTCCAACCAGAGGAAGCAGAGCTGGAACTTGAATCTAGGTCTTAATAACCCAAAGTGCCTTCTCTTCACTGTGAGATGCAGGAACCATATAATAAGAAACCCTTTCTCTGATTCCTAGGGAAAGGGAAGAGTCAGTTTGGGGGAAGGAGGTCACAAACATACATGATAATTTTACATGCTGAACAACTAAAATGTGAAAAGATGATCTGTTGAGAGCAAAAACATTGGTCATAGCACCTGCAATGCATTCTACACCAGCAGTCTTCAGGGGCAAAGTATGGTGATCAACTATATATAGTTTCAATGATCAAATCTTTCATGCAAGATAAAGACAGTCTTAATTAGTATTTCATGTGGCTTTTAATTATGGATAGTTTTCTTTTACAAAAAGCCAGGTGATCATTAGGGAATTAAACTTAAGTTTTGGTCTCCATACAAGCATCCATCTGAAAAGGTCTCCAAATGTCAAAATTACATAAAATGCATCAACAAAGATCTACCCAGTATCTTTTCTCTCAGCATCAAAAGCAAGTCCTAAGGTCTTCAGGAAAAAAGCATGCCAATCAACTATAAACTATAAATCCTAACTCTGGATTAGCTCATTGTTTGCAGTAATTGTTGGCAAGTATATAAAATCTAAGTCCTCTTTGTCTCTATTTTATCTTTAATTAGGAAAGGTGGTTCTGTTTTACTTCTTTGCTTCATCAGTCAATTACAAGGACTGTGGATGGTAATGACATCCCTCTACGACACCATGAGACATGAAGAGGGAAGCTTCTTTAGTCTGAATGAGACAAGATGACTGTTAGTAAACAAAAGCTTGAAATCTCCATTCTCTATGTGGTGAACAGATTATCACTTGAAATCAATCAAGTTCCCACCATGAGCTATGCATTTTTCTTAGATCCAAAGGGAATAAGTTTCTCTCTGACCAGTTCCTTCCTAAGTTCTGAGCTAGAATCACAGTAGAGAAATTGTGTAAACCTTAGTTTGGCTCCAACAAATAAGAGATTGCTAGAATTCTAGTGCTCAATAAGTATAAAGGTATGTTACCACAACAATGTAATTGATAGAGACAGAGTTATAGGCCTTCACATGCTTTATTTAGTTCATTTTTACTGGGCACGTAGTCTGTGCCTACCACTAGACATTATATTCCAAGCATGAATGTTTTCTGTGATTCACTCCTGAAATATATCCATGCTTCACACTTACGTAATAGATAAAGGTTGGGTAAATGGAAACAAGGAAAATGATTCTCCATTTACCCCACCCCCCAAATAAAGCCCACCCATCTGTCTATCCTGTCCCCCAGATGAAAGAATAGGATATGGAAGTGCGTAATAGGGATATTTTAACCACCAAAGAGTATGGGCTGTGCATTTATGATCTCTGCCGAAGTGACAATGGGCAATGCTGCACCATTCTGTAGCAGTCTCTCATGTCTAATCCCTCCAGACCACGAACATTTTGAGAACTGGGACCCTCTTGCAGGTCCTCTGCCTGACCCAGGGTCTGGCCCAGAGTAGGCATTCTGTTTACAAAATGGAAGTTGGCAGGCGTTACCAACATGACAGAACTAACTTAAGAGAATGGCTTTTAAGTATGGATAGTTTTCTTTTTCAAAAATCCAGATGATTGTTAGGGGATTAAAGTCGATTCTTGGTTTCCATACAAACATGGATCTGAAAAAGTCCCCAAATGTCAAAATTACATAAAATGCATCAACAACAGGATCTTTACTCTCAGTATCAAGTGAAAGTTATGGGCCACAACCAGATTTTTGATTTTCACTCTGATCCTGGTTCACTCTGGGTGCATATTATGAACTGCAATGATTAGTCACATAACAATGATACATAAAGAGATTTTTGTGACATCACAACCTTGGATAAATACTAATTATACACCGTTGATATAACTTTAAAGACAACACATGAAATTATTATAATAATTTTTCTTTCTCTAAGCACATGTTATGCATTGATCTTTCCCAAATGGTTTCTCCATAAGCAACTGTGTTTTCAAAACATTGTCGAAAGAAGTTATGTGAAAATCCAACCACTAGATGGAGTGGCTTTTGAAAGGCCTTTTTATAAGCCCTCAGGAATTAATTTGTTATTCTATTCACTGAACATAGTTCTTGCTTTGGTTGAGCAACTTCTCCTCCTGCTACAACATTTTATGAATTTTACAACTGAATTAATTAAAATATAAAATAAGAAAATATGTCATGGAGGGTTCAAATGGACTATTATGAAGGCCGACAAAAACCAAATTTCTAATTACTTTTCTCGGGCAAAGTGGCATTGAGAAAATTTAATATATTGACAAAAATTAATTGTGAATATTTGGAATTTTGCCTCAAGAAAGTAATTAAGAATGAGTAGAGAAAAGTAGTTCTGCTGAAAATAAATATGTTTATGCCAAGAGATGCTAAAAGTAAGAGGAGAGTCCTCAGGAGCCCCAAATCAATTCTAATAACAAACTCAACACATTTTTATATTTTATGAAGTATTGGGATTTCCCATTTCCAAACATGAAATTACCAGTACAGGTCATAATTCTGTGATGAAAAAGAATGCAGAATTATTTTCTATTATATAGGGAGTGAAGTAGAACATTTCACAAGAGAAGTGAATATTAGTTCAAATACTCAAATTGAGAACACAGTGACTTCCTAAATAATTCAATTTCTTTCCGATTATTAAAATAATTTAAAATAAGTTTTTATTATTGCTTAAATCCAGGGAGATATATTTTAGAAACTAGGCACTTCTGTATCACTTTGATTTGAATGTTTAGGAAAGTTTCAGTGTGTACTAACAATGTAAGAGATAAACAGAAAAATGTGCTTTCAAGATGCAAATAATTATATACACACAGAAGTAGAAGTACTCAGTTTCAGTAAGAATATAAAATACAATTTGGAAATGCAGTTGTGGCTTAGAAGTAAGCATGCAATTTGGATTCAAGTGTGGAATCGTTATGCCACTGAAACCATGAGGTAGTTTTATTGTATGCATTCAGACTCTTTCTAGGGTTTTTGTGATTCAGTTATGAGATTCTGAACAGAGCTGAAACTGAAAGTGTTCAGAAAGAGTGACATGAAGATAAAGAACTAGGAAATATGACTGGTGCAAATGGGCTGAAAAATCTAGTGTGCATTTTAGAAAATAGTCTGAGAAGTCACCTAGTTGTCTGTAAGTGTACACAAGGTTAGTTTACAGGTCAATGGCTCTCAAAGGGTGGTCTCTCAACCAATAGTAGCATCAGCATCATCTGAAAACTTTTGAGAAATGTGAATTACCAGGCTCCAGCTCAAATCAGGGAAATTAGAAACACTAGAGTTGGGACACATCTGTGTTTTTAACAGGATGCCAGGATATTCTGATACATTCTGAAGTTTCAAAACCACTGTTAAGATCATAGAAACTCATGAAAAAAAAAAAAAAAAACTAAATAAGAGAAAAAGTAGAATTAAATTTTAAGAAGAATTGTTAGATAGGAAGAAAGAATATTCTGAGTATAGGTTTTAGATCATTGAAATAAAGTGCTAAGGGAGCCTGTTCATGATAAAGTAGACTCCGACAGATCTTTAAAACCAGGGTATTCCCATTTGACTGGAACAGAATAATGTAGTCTGGTCTGAAAATAAGTATAAGAGGAGGGAAACTTCTCCAGGTTTTTCAGTGTACAATTCAAGGTTTCTCTAGACTTTTTCATGACACTACTTGTTATACATTTTACCTAGCAAAGTGGCTTCAAGAAGTAATGTGTACTAACACAGTACACAGACATAAATTTAAAAAAACTCTACACCATTTCTTCCTAATTCTATTTACAAAATCTATGCAAAGCTTTATTGGAGTGCTAAGCTATTTTTTTTAACATGACTGGGAAGGAATCCATGAGTACTGAACTTAACAGAATAGGAAAAAAAAGTAAAAGTAATTAACATCTCAGCGTATTTTTTTAAGCTAGAAACATTTGCTTCAGTTAATCTTTACCCCCAAACCATTAAATATTATATTAAAAGAGATGAGCCCAGAAAACAACAAACTAAAATGGCAATTTTGCAGTATTTAAAGTAACACAGTTGCACTGCAAATTCTTAAAGAATTATTCTAGTAATTATACAATTTACACTGATTCTAGTTGGTCAGAATAATTTTAAAATACTTATAAGTATATGGGAATGTGTCCCAAAGCACTTCAAATGTATGACATTGGGAAAGCTGTTCCTTCTCTAATTATTTAACCAATAAAAATGGACCACAGATGACTTACACTTAGTTACCTTACTGATAGCTAAAATCATTCAAATATTCCCCTTCCCTTTTCTAATAAGAAGTAAGATGACATTTCCAAAAGTAGTTGTGTATCCTTCAAAGTCAAGTATCTACACATGCAGAGACACAAAATTCCTTGGATAATCTTTTGCTCACTTATGTGTTAAATTGTCCGGCTTTCCGTTTTCTCTCTCCATATATACTTGTTCACCAGTTGTAGAAAAGCTAGGGGAAACATTTACAAATTCTGGCAGCAATGCATTGAAATAATTTGAAAATGTGGTCCGTTTTACCAGCCACCATGGAATAAACCAAAATACTCATAACAACATTAAATCCCACTTATAAAGAACAAGTAAATTTGATTTTTAAATATAGCTGCAAAATAAGCAAATATGGATGACAAAGATGACTGCCTAAATAAATTTTTGGAGATCACTGGTATTGATTTACTTGTTATAGAAATCAGTGTTTTGAAAATACCTAGTGCATATGTCCATAGAGGGGGAGATTAATTAAAACAAATTTTTATTCTTTTAAAACACATTAGAATTTACCAACAGTTTGAATGCAACACTGCTTACAACTTAACTCAATTTGCAGAACTCATTGATTTCAGTTTTCTTCTCTAAAGACATGGCCCAAAAGAATGGATGAAGAAAACAGAGGTACCCTACCATTTAAACATAAACTTTGAAAAACTCGAATTCCTAATTATATCATATTTAATTATATTTAAATATACTATGGACATATGCAGTTTGTGAAAGCATTTGCCGGTATATTAAACCACCACAACAGATTGCCTGGCACATCTTTGAAAAATGCCTCTGCTTTTCTTTAAAAAGCAATAGCATGGAATTTGCTAGTAGGGAAAAAAAATAGATATTACATTATCAAATTTAGGAAACTATACTGCACTTTATCTCCTAAAGTTAAAAGAAAATTTAAAATGTTATTCAGACCTGACAAGAGATAGTGAGGAAAAAAGCCAAAGATATCAAATCTCTATTCAATCAACTAAAATTCTAAGCAATAAAGAATCCAACTATCCAACTAAGAATGGAAAAATAAAACATTCAATGATAAACTAAAACATTGTATTCTTAGGAAAAAAAGATTTGCCACTTGGGTTAGAGAAAAAGGAACTTAAATCACGTCTTGCATTCAAAAAATGCAAAATCCACTTTGTGAAACTTATTTTAAAAAAATTACCGAATATAATGAAGTAGCACAATGGGTTAAAAAGAGAGCTGTCTAAAAAACAATGATTCCCATCTAACCAGTCTCAAATCATTTATTCAAAAACAAATGAAGACAAAAGAAAGCAAAACTTTGGAAGATTTCCTAATGTGCAGGTGTGACAATCTCTCCAGCTGGGACCTAAAGAGAATCCATAGCATTCCCAGAACAAATGCAATGACTCTGCCAGACCCACTGGCTCAGGTTTAGGTAACAAATAATTCTTTACTCATAAACCCATAAAAACTCAACTATGAACTTAAAAAATTTCATGGTTGCTAAGTTATTTAATTAACCTGTCCAAATGAAGCTTTCAGATTAAAGGCTATCTCAACTTTATTCATTAGTAATCTATATGGAAAACTCTTCAAATATATATTAAAACTATACTTGTTTATGCAACTGTCTGTCCTATAATAACTATTACAATGGAATGTACTTTATTTCACCATAAGACATCATGTTCAGTAAAGAAATAAGACTCAGGGAAGCTTTTAGTAAATATTTTATCTTAAGAATTAGAAGTAATCACACTGATTACATAACAGTTTTGACCTATTATCACTAATACATCATAAACATTTCTATTATCTATGTGGGCAAGTTTGAGATAGAAGTCCACCTAACATTACACAATTTGAATAGTAACAAAAGAAGTGATGGAGACCACTAAAAACAACCCTATTTCCCCGGCCTCACAAATTTCTTAAAGTTTTAACTTCCTTGTGATACAACATTATAATACTTTATATATAAAACAAATACAACTATCTTACTATGCATTTTTGTAAAATGGTAATAACCTATATTTTTTCTTAACTGGTATATACCTAACTTCCAAAACTCATAAATAATTAGCCTGACTGGTAAAAGCTGTCTTAAACTCATTAGTGTTTATGAAAAAAATCCAATGTGGTGGTGCTCATCCTGGCATATTTGCAAGACTCTTAGAACACATGGGCCTGGAACCAATTTCCACCTATCCTGGAAAACAAGAACAGCCGTGTTTTGATTCAAGGTGAATACTTTTTTGCCTTGAGTCTTCAGTGTCCATCTGCACAGTTGCTTTGAACGTGGATATTTCTCCAAATTTGTAGAATTCATTTAAAATCATAAAGATATTTTCAAATATATTAAAACACAATGTCTATGAAAAAAGTTTGTTTATGTATGTATATAAATGTGTTTACACATCCAGCTGTCTAAAATAATGAAGCATTAGTATAAATATTCTGGATGATGATTATCATTACTTTTGGTCCAGAAAATATTTTGGAGAAATCTGAGTTGATCTATAAGATAAAGCCAATTTAACATACAACTATACAGATAAGTGAAAGACTGTCAGAGCATTAAATAGCAATTCAGTGGCAAAGTATTAAGTCCCCAGCACCCTCCTCTCCAAATAGCACTCATGCAGTTAATAAACAAAGTTAGTATTTCTTATGAGAACAGGATCAGAAACAAATTAGAGATATGGGTGAAGGAGATATGAAGTTAAAATTCTGCCAATAAAAAAATACACAAATTGTTTTTTATTTCCTCTTCTTTAATTTTTCTGTCAATCTTCAGTCAGTAAAAGAAAATCCAGCAGATCTGGCTATTTCTAGAAATATAGATATGAAATATGTAAGCCTGGTCCTAGTACAGTTTTTCAAACAATGTTGGGTTCAAGTTCAGAGTCAAAAGCAGAATTATAAATAATTTATATCCAAAGGCTGGTTTCATTCTATTTGTCAGTTCAATTAGAAAATGATGAATACAAAAATAGAAGAGACAGACTTACACTGGGGGAGACACGGCATCCTCTTAAGCAGGGAATGCAAGCTCTCATCTGTTTTCTTTATGCAACTGAGCTAACATAATTATGCTAAGAATAACAGCAACCTGAAGGACAGGCTCCATAGTACTAACCAAATTCAAGAAGCTATAACCAAATCTCATTTTACTAATTATGTGTTAGGTATTTCCAAATTCAATTTGTTACTTTTGTTTGTTTGTTTCTTGCAACATTCTTGGATAGCTAGTTAGGGGAAATAATCCCTTAAATTATTAGGCCAACTGTTTTCTGGGAGGAAACATTTGGTAAACATGGTGAATTCTAAACCGCTATTAGAAGTTCCATTTCATAACAGTTTATTCTTACCCACTAAAGTATTCTAATTCTAATTCCAAAAACTAATATGCAAGGCAACCAAGGAGCCTGTCTAAATTTCTTGGGGGTTAATATTAATTCTGAGTCAAAGCAAAGCAGAGTGTCACACGATTGTTTTCAAAGAGTTTCTCAGGCTTTGCCTTAGTAATTAATAAGCTGACACTGCATACTAAGTACTTATCAACAGAATCAATGGGGCTGCTTCCTTCTTGAGAAAATAGGTAAACCGATTCAAGGAGTTTTCTTTAGGAATAGACTGTAATGTGTCACAAATGTAGTGGTTCTTTTGGAGAATTTCATTCCTAGCAGTTTCAGCTTGGTAACATTTAACAATTTCACTATTTTAACATTTTGAAATGCCAAAAAGAACACACTGATCCTGCAGCTAGGCTTATTAGAGAAGAGCAATCTCACAGGCAAGACGGAGAGGAACATAGTCCACTGGGAAAAGGGTAACAGAAAAAGACAGAAAACAGTGGATAACAAACAAAGCCAAGCACTACTCCAATGTGAGATCTGACTTTCACCAGAATTAAAAACTTTGCACACTAAATTAAACATCACCTATGACTTAATTAAGACTCTAGTCACAATATACGTTTATAGACACATATATTGATTCTATTAAAATTCGGGGTGTGAATATCTAATTTTCATCCCTAATAATGAGTATGAAAGCATAGTAATTTTATTTTTGAAGGGTCATAACTGAGCATTTCCACCCTGTGGCATTATTTTTCCCTCCTGTAGGCTTAGGAACACAATGAGACCTCTCCCCATTAGACACTTGATACATACCTCAGCCAAGAGAATTCTTCGCCTGGTGTGGGAGACATCTTTGAAACAAAAAGAGTCCATTTACAGTAAGTTCTCCTGATAACCTAATATGCATTAGTTTTTTTAAAACATGCTCAACATGAAGCCTTGCCCAACTAAGGTAACTGCTATTGTACCTGCAAATAACTGCCTGCAGTATGCAATGTTTTAACATTCTGGTGGTGCATGCATTCTGTTCATGTATGGATATAATCAGAAAATTATTTGCTTTCTTAAGAAACTATACATGGCCTTTTATTTTGATAAAATTGCTCTTAACTGAGTTAGAGAGTGGGGGAGGGAGAAAGAGTAGCAGGAAAAAAAGGGACAGGGAAAAATCAATCAGTATATCTTCCCCTGCAAACTGTCAGGAGGTTGGGATTAGAAAAGCAACACTTTAAATCAGATAAAGTCCTATGGGAACCTTAAAGGTTGGTTGCTCTGAGCTTCTCAATATTCAGCAAAATAGATTGATGTCAGTAGTGACCCCTCTGATACTCAATGTCCACTGAGTTTCCTCTAAGAAATTGCATTTCCCCATCGTTCAAAAGATATTAACTTGGTAATAAAAATGAGAAGTTATGGGACCCACAGAAATATCTTTCAACACCTTTAAAAACCAGTAAACCTGCTCTAAAATCTTATTGGAGTAAATGCCCAAGGAAGGTTAGTAGACCAAGAAATAAACAAAGGCAAGATTAGCTCTTATTTGGAAGAAAAATTTTTTAAATGAAAGGCAAAATGATTACTAGGTTACTATTTTTTCCTCATCTGTTCAGTTTAAAACCTTTGAGAGATAATATATTAAAATTAGAAACATGCATATTGCTTTCAAACTTTCAAATCACCAAACGACAGCTTTTCATGTCTATCACAGCAAACATTTGCATTCGGGAGGTGATCCATTTATGATTTGTGAACCTTATCAAAAATGCAACATAAACTTTATTCATCTAATGGCTAGCTCTGAGTTAAATGGTTCTATCTACATTTAATTACTAAATACTATGCTCATTTGGTTTTCCTTGAAGAGAAATGGCTTCTAGAGCTATTTTTTTCTATGTCAAAAGTTTATTACTTGACATACATTTCTTTACATGACATTTAATATTTTATTTAGTCGGTTTTTACGTTTGATACAGAGATTGATGTTATTTCTCTGAGAATATTTTGTTGCTGATAAGGTTTATAGACATTAAGTATGAACTCAAGCGTCTGTTTTTCAAACATGCACAATTACACATTTTCTACAGACATCAGTGCATGCAGAGAGCCAGGTGCACACACATTCAATAAATAGTAAATGGTAGAAACCTCCAGAAGTAGCACAGACAACAGTTAGGCTGAGGCTACACACCTAAGTAAACACCGACACACGATTCCCTCTCCCAGAATAAGAACTCCACGAAGGACACTTGGGGACCACAGTGGTCAGTACCCAAAGGGGCAGGAGGCAGTAAAAGTATTTCCAAACACAACTCTGTCAGGTCTTACCCTTCGCATCCCCTGATCCTCAGGGCAGAAGCTCCCTCAGCACCTCTCGCCCAGCTCAGGGGCAGGTTCTCCGCTAGAACGAAACGTCCCCCCTGACTCTATGGAGAGCTCTGCAGGGAGCCGAGGCGCCCCGCCTGGGCCAGGGGAAGGCACAGGCGCCGCGGGAGCCAAGAAGAGGCGGAGGCGGAAAAGAAGTGGAGAAGGAAGGGGTGGCTGAGGGAGTAGCGAGGCGGGGGAGGTGGCGCCGGCGCTGGGACGCGGGCGAGGCGGGGTGGAGTGGGGTGTGCCTCCGGCGGTCGGTCAGTAAGTCAGTCGGTCCGTGCGCTGGCGTCCCCTGCCTCCAGCGCCCGCCCGCGACAGCGACGAGGACTGGCGCCCCCTCCGCTCCGGCTGCCAGAGAGCCTCGCCCCTTTCTCGGGCTCTTCACTGGGTCCTCCCGCTGGCCCCGCCTGGCCCGGCGTGGGGCAGCCCGTCTCCGCCAGCCTGAGCGCCCGTCACCTCGCCCTGCTCGCGTGGTCCCTGCCTCTCCCTCCGCTCGCGCTCTGCCTCTGGCTCCCTCTCAGTCCCATTTATGAAGCGCGGTCCCATCACGTGTTAATGAGCCTTTGTCCTGCCCTGGCAGCGGCGGCGGCACAGACTCCGCCGAGGGAACTGCGCGGGGAGGGACCCGTGCGCGGCGCCCGCGGCTCCAAACTTTGCTGGCGCGGGGGACCCGCCGTGGCACTGGCCTCGAGGCCAGAGGGACTGCCTCTCCCTCTGGCGTCACCTACTTCTCCTCTTCCTCCCCCTCCTGTCGTCCTCCGTTACCACTGCGCTCCCGGGGGACCCTGCGGCCATGACCCCTCTCTCCTCCCGGATACCCTCACACCCTGGCCGGGCCAAAAAGGGCTAGTGTTTGAGCCGCCCCCGACCTCTGGGCCATTAATCACGCGCGCCCAGACTGCGCGCAGTACCAACACCTTGCGCGGAGGTCACGTCTGGGGCAGAGGGTTTAGCCACAAGGGGAAAAGGAGCAGGAGGGGAGAAGCCGAGGCACGCCGGACCCGGGGGTGCGGCCTCGGGCCCCACTCCTTCTACCCTAGGCCTCCCCCGCGGCGGGCAGCAGAGAGCCGGGCCCGGGGATGAGCCAAGCCTTGGGACCGCGCCGCGCAGTCCCCGAGCCGTTTGCTACCTGGCTGCGGCCGCGGGACCACCTGTCCTCCCCTCGGAGCAACTCCTGGCTTCGCGCTGGACGCCTTCTCCAGCCCCCGCCGCCCCCGCCCAGCGCGACCACTCCGGCGTGCCCCACCCGCCGGTCCCCGGCTGCAAACAGTTGGGCTCCGTAGGCGGCTGGCTCCGCGCCTCCCTGCCCGGCGCGCCCCCTCCCCAGCCACCCGGGGCCCCGCTCCTCGCACCTTCTCGCTGGAGGAGGACGCACCCCTCCAGGGCCTAGCAGGGGGGGCCTCTTGGGGTTCGGGGGTGGCCGTCACGGGCGCCTGGGGATCCGCGGTGCGCCCGGCGGCCGCGGCAGGAATTAGGGGACATGCTCGTTAATTGGTTCCACTATCAGCCGCCGTCTGCCTTCCGCGTGCACGGATCAAACCTTAATTGGTCTTTACATTTATCACGGTGAATTGCGAACCTACAAACAAACCCCAGCCGCGGCTTCTCCTCCCCCTTCCCGGGTCTCGGACAGGGTTGTGGCGGCAGCGGCCGTGCTTGTTTAGATATCTTGATCTCTGGTAAGTTGGGTAAGGCAGAACTGCGCGGTTTCCACCTGATGGAGCCACTTCACTTCGGCCCCAGGGGCCCTGCCATGGCAATTGGTTCGGTTTCCTGTTTTCCCATTCGCGGCTGCCTAGGCGTTCATCTTATGACACCTTGCAATGCAGTCTAGCCCAGAGGGCATCCCTCGCCGCACTCTTACAAAAAGAGCGACCTCCACTGTCCTACCCCAACCCAGAGTCCAACAGCAATGATAACATGTCTGGGCCCATATTTTGGACTGCGTGATAAGAATCGGGGAGAATGAGCCTCTCAAAGAAAGAAGGAACATTAGTGGACAGGAAGCAGCAGATTAGGTGGTTCAAGGCCCTGGAGGGGGAAAGGCTGAAATCGCTTTGGAAAAAACAGAGCAGGGCTAGAAAGGCTTTTTGCACAGAGCTAGTTCTGTCTCTGAAAAATCCCCCTGGATTGCTTTAGGCTAGAAAATGTATTTCCCATGTGCCTTTTGGAGAACTGGCCATTTGTGAGAGTCTACAGCTGAAAGATCAAGTTCTAGTAGTTAGAAGGAATACGATTTACAAATAAAGATCTGAGGGATTCATCAATAGGTAGAGAAATGTTTGAGAGATGGGTGGATACATGTGGGATTCCTGCTGGACTTTAAACCTGCTGCCTTAGGGACAGGCTCTATTCTGTCATCTCTAGCCCACCCCAGCACAGAGACGCTTTCTGGAATTTAAAGGGAGGGGACGGGAACATCAACATTATTTGCCTTTTTTAGGGGGATCAGTCATGGTTGTTCTTACCCTCACTCAAACCACTGGCGGAAGGAAACATTGCAAATTTTGTGATCTCCCAAGACTCTTGACGAGAAATAACTGCAAAATCCCTCCACTGCTTGGCAGTACAGGTTCAAACAACAGGCTGGTGATTAAAAGAAAGGATCTAGGCAACTCTCCCTCTCACTGTGACAGAGACATCTTTCAGTCTCAGAATAAGCTGGAGGTGCCGAGTACCTCCAGCTTCCAGGTAACAGGATTTCACATGAGTGCTGGATCTCCCACCCCCTTAGCTGGGCTGTGTATGCACTTGGGGAGACACAGCTGTCTAAAATCACTTGCATACACAACTCTGACTACCCTGGTAGTGCTACTTAGGACGTTCTCTACATAGTGATGCACCCTCTTGCTGGTCAACATCAAATCTGAAAGTGGGAACCATTTACAACCCGTGGAAGGTATTCCTTGGAACAAATCTCATATCTCAATTCATCCAACACCAACTTTTGCTTTTTAATAAAGAGGAACAATCTGACTATCATTCCTAATAGGGACACTGACAGCTTGTAAGTATTTCTAAATATCTCAAATCTCTTTTGACAAAAGTGAGGGTATTTTTTTCCCCACTGAATCCAAAGAAATTCTAAGCAGAAAACTTGGATCTGAATACCTGAAAGTCTGTTTGTTGATTGGCTGAAGTGACTGGTGGACTAAGTCAGTCATTAAGAATCTGATGGAGGAGTGACTCTAGTAGCGATAACTATTTAGCTTGTTATTCTGTCGACAGAGGTTGGGGTGAGACTGGAAACTGACAGCTGGAGAATTATACTGACTTTCCATTTAGAGCTCAAAAATAATGCTCAGTAATGGAGTCAAAATTTGGCTTGCGACCTGACATTTTATCACCTCAAGTGAATATTTTGTTGAAAATTGGAGAGTTAGGTTGTTTGGAAAATACTGTTCTTGTGGTCATGCACGTATATCTTTTGAATTTCATATTTCCCAGGCTCATCAGATATTAGATTGATAGTTGAAAAGCTGCTGTGCTTCTCCCTTGGAGCTAGGGGAGCTGAAGAGGGGCAGGCAGCAGACAGCATGAAGGCAAGATGCTCTTTAGTGCCATGGACTTCACATTTTGCAAGTATCACCTTTATATGAAAGGAAATGATTTATTTTCCACATGTGTCTGGCCATAGAGTTACTTCTGAGAGAGTCAGTAAGAATGACAAATGCAAGCTGTCAGCATCCCTATTGGGAACATTATGTTAAGGACACATAAATTTTACACAAAATGTTAAATGGTCTTTGGTCACTACAAACCTAGGTTGAATTTGAACCCTTGACTTCATGGGGAAAGACCCTGGAAGCCCCTTAACAGACTTTACTAGTTCCTTTAGTGCTATGCTGTCTGGATTTTCAGATCTTTATCCTTTTAAAATTAGAATAGGGCTATGATGAGCCAATTACTGCCGTTCTGTGTAATTTAGGTTGTTCACTCAGTGAAATATAGAGAATGAGTGCACAGTTACTGCATATTTCAACTTCAAAGAAAGATATCAATTCATGACTGCTAGTGAGTTTGTAGTTTTACTGGACAGAGAACATTAGAGGAGTATCTGTCTCCGCCAGATAGCTGTTGATCCGAAAAGAACCCTTCAAGGTTTCTTGTTTTACTTGTCACGGTGTCGCGCCTCTCTCCCACTCCCCAGAGGGGTGAGTAATGATTCCCTGGCTTAGGAACTGGTGAAGCAAAAACGTCATTCTCCTTTAGAGTTTTGGGGTTTTGGCCCAAGTTTGGCCCTCATGTTGAATTTGGCATTTTCAATGGGATGCTCACACCATAGGGATGGAATGCTCACTGATGAATGACATTTTCGGAATGATATTTCAGCTACACGATTTCACTTTAATTCCGAGCATTGCTCCGGAGTTTCAACAGCTGTTACCAGCTCTCTTTTAAAACCATAAAGCATTTATGTTTGCAGTGGTTGTGCCTTGCTCCATGGGAATTGGCTTCTTCATTCTCCATCTGAAGGGTAAGTGTCCATGTGTCTGCGTCTGCAGACCACCTGGGCCCTGTCAGCACAGCGTGAGGTCTCAAATGCCCAGTCATGGGATGCTCCACTAGTGACACAAGCAACCTACTAAATCTCCTGCTCCACCCCTGAATGCTTCTGAAGAACCCCAAGCCAGTGATGAAAGAGGAGAGTCTTTTTCAATTCACTGTTAAGAATTAAACTTCATGAAGCTGTCTTCAAGTGGAGAAGCTGGTTGCCAGGATGGGAAATGAAGGAATGAGGTGAGAAAGGAAGGACAAGGCACTTCTTTGACCTTGGGGGACACTGTGTTATATTAGACACAAAGAAAATCACTGCTGCTCCTCAGTGATCTTTCCATATAACTAAACACATGCTCATTAGGGCTTTTTTTTTTTTTTTTCTCCTCTTCTTCTTCACCTTCTCACCTTCTTTCATTAAACCTCAATCTTTAACATCCCAGCTGAGCAGCGGCAGAGAAGACTGAGAAATGACAGGAAGGCATTTTTCCTTTGTTCATATGTTTCATTTTGTTTTTCGTCACCAAGCAGAGGGTCGGTAATGAGGAGATGGATCATCCTTTCATTTCAAACCATATGAGGAGTATGTTCTAACAGATAATAAACAAGCGCGTGGTGCAAATAATGAGGGTGAGAAAACAGGTTAACAAAGCTTTTGTTCCCTCTGGATTAAATTTACAAACTAGTCATCAACACTCCATAATTAAAAAGACTAAAACATTGTAAATCTAAATATTGCTTTTTTTTTTTTTTTTTTTTTTTTTTTTTTGCAAAAGATAGGGCAAGTTGCAATAATATAACGTCAAAATACAGCAAATAATAGAAAAATAGTACTAAGAGATATGTATTTCTTAATAGTCACTTGGTTTCCTCCTGAAAAACTCTCTTCCTAGTGTTCTTTATACTTCGTTTCAACTTCTGGTAGAAACTTTGAAAAGAAAAAGAAATGACCATTCATCTTGAGCAATAAGGAGTAAATAAAGTAATAGACATAAACCCCCCAGCCTAGTGCCTAGTACTTAGGCTCTCAATAAATGATAGCTGTTTTTATTTCTCCCATGACTTCTGTTGCACTATAACTGAATCTGTATTAAAGATATGGAGAAGACCACAGCATGGTTGAAGGCTCTTTCACTCTCAAACAGAGGGCGGGCAGTGGATTCGTAAACAGAGTACTTGCATTTTGAGGGTTTCTTGTGGCTCAGCTGTGACTTCTTTGCTGTCTGTCCCATTCTAAACAGATGCTGTAGATTATCTGTTTTGCACAGTGGTCTGGATGTACCGATACCTTGAGAAGCCCCCATTACCTACTCCCTGCAGTTTGCTAGATTTTCCTTGAAATGCAGCTGCCAGTAAAAATGAGAATTGGCAAAAGCCAATGGGGTGTATGATTGGTCTGTGGGTTCATTGCTTTGTCTATTGTAGCTGTTGTTAAAGAAGCAGCAACAGCTCAGGCCTTAGTGAAGAATTGAAATATCGGATAGTTTTCTAATTTTATGTTTAAAAAACTGTTGATTTAGATAGATATAGGTGAGATTTGGGAGCATACCATCTGGGAATAGAGCTATTATTCCTCAGCTGTGGCACTGATCACCTAGGCTCTAACTTATCATTTTCAGACCTTTCTTTTCTATGCTGTGAGATGGGAATAATACTAATGTCTTCTGCACAGCCTTTGAGAGGATCTAATAAGATAACAGAAGTGAAAATTCATTGGAAAGAGCTTCAGGAAAAATTCAAATGAAATAATTTATTATTAATAATTTATTTGACTTAATGGTCCACTGATTTCTCAGTTGTATCAACTTACACAGAATATTTTAATTATTGTGCTAATTTGAAGAAAGAACAGTGAATACAGTTTGAATCATAGAGCTTTGATGGCATTGATTTTGTATCAAAGGCCCAGAGAAGAAGATGTAGTGTGCTAATAACCAAGTGGAAGCCTCTTAAGCAAGAATCCTGGATGTTTATAATAGATGATTATCTATATATGGAAAGGAATTTCAGTTCCTGGCCTGATAATATGTCTTTTTAAGCTGGGAAAATGATTGATTGCTATAATCTCAATGTTAGTGTCCTCTCAAAATTCGTATGTTGAAACCCATTAACAGGTATTAAGAGGTGAGGACTTTGGGGAAGTGATTAAGTCATTATGCTTCTGCCCTCATGACTGTGACTTTTGCCCTCAAAAAAGAGGTTGAAGAGAGCCTCCTTGCCCCTTCCATCGTGTGAGGAAACAGTAAACACCCCTTCCATCACACTTTGCTCTGGACTTTCCAGCCTACAGAACTTTGAGAAATAAATTCCCATTATTTGTAAATTACCTAGTCTAAAGTATTTTGTTACAGCCTCCTGAATGGACAGAGATACTGATTTGCCTCTGATTAGTGCGACTACACACAACAAACTGTTGTCCATTAGGGGTTATGTTTTCAACCCAATGGGACATAGTTTCCTTATAAATAAAAATCTAGAAAAAATATGATTTATTATTCTAGGAAATATTTGTCACAATATTGATTGCTGAGTGTTAAGACTGCATAGCTCATATTTTTCCTACAGTAGGCATGGAGTAAAATAACAGTGACTTCATCTCTGTGTTGTATGTGGTTCCCAGGCTTTGGAAACACAACCATAAGTATAGAAATCCCTTATGAGAAGTTAATTTAGAAGCTATTAATAATTTTCTAGATATGATCTCATACAACTCAGAACAACACTGTGGAAAAAATTGATGTGACAATTTTGTGATGTTAAAGTTATTAAAGAACATATAGGGGAGAATGAATCATTGGTGAATGTCATTTTAAAAGATCTTCAGTTCTGAGTTTTCTATCATGGTCTGTTATGAGGAGAATCCTAATGTAAAGGCGATGCCTCTGGTGCTCTGAAATCTCTCCTCTGTCACATTCTAGAGCAAGATTTCATTTTCCCTTTCTCCAGTTCTTTTCCCCTCTAATAGCTGGTTTTTGTTAATAAGAGCCCATGGGGGTGGGATGGGATAGAGATACAGTAAAGGAAAACAAACAGAAGGAAAAAAGAAACAGGACAAAATAGGAAATAAAGAAGATTTTTTCCCCCAGAATATTTATGTCTCTTATCCTTTAAGTACTAAAAATGAGAAACTTGAAATAATACATGAAATTCATGACCTGATACTGTGCCCAATATGAGGTAAGAATGGCTGTCTGCTTTCACAGGGCAGCCCCAAAGGTCTCGCTTTGGAGAATTCTTCGCATGTGTTGTGAGGACAGGCCCTTGGCTAATTCATTTCTACTCCTAAAAGTCCTCAGAGAAAGGGACTGGTGTAGGAATATTCCTGAAATTCGGAGTACACTGAGACAAAGACTGGATGGTTAATTTGATTTTTTTTAATGATTCAAAGATAATATACAATGTCAAGATGACAGCACTCAGTAACATGGATAAATGTTAGAGCTGGTGATAGGGCCACTGAATTGAGTCCAGGGTTCAAAACTCAAGTTGGTCCTTTCTTTTGAGCCCTTTATCATTATTTCTGAGTAAAAGTAGCATTTAAAAACTTGTTTTAACAAACAGTGAAACATGCTTATTATAAAGAAAAACAATGTGATAAGAAGTTTACATCAGAGTCCCCATAACACACCCCATCTCATAACTCTTTATGCTATAAATGTACATAGTTGGGTGAATTAATCCTAGAAGTGGAATCTGGGGGTCAAATTTTCTGCATTTCAAATGTTGAAGGAGAAGGCCAATTGTATACCAAACCTTTTAAATGGATAAAATTGACTAATGGAAGCATATGGCTGGATTCAAGTGAAAACCTAACCTGGCTCCTCTAGGACATCATTGGGCTAGATGAAGGATAGTAGACTGGGGGCCAGTACCACTGCCATAGGGCTTTGGAAATTAGTAGTAGAAGGGGTATTCTATTTTTACTATGATTGGGAGGTTGAAATAAGAGACCAGGATATTAAACATGATGCTATGTGCAGTGTAGTTCCACACAATTAAAGATTATTCTGTGTCTCATATAATTTACAAATATTTTGGTGGGGATTCATGTTGGTGAAGAACTTGCTTATTATGCTGGACCCAGAGTCTAATTACATTTTACATATAGATCCAAAACTTATGTTTTTGTGTTCATGTGTGGTTTATTGTTTCTTTGACATGGCTTTAATATACACGAATTTTCCATAAATACAACTTCTCTGTAAATTCAGAGATAAATATTTTTGAATAATTGCATCACTGTGGTATTTAAGCCCTCAACCAATATACCTTTTTATGTCTATATTTGTGACTAGTGGTCTCATTGTGATTCTATGTATAATTTGGCTGTGCCACCACTATGCCTAAAGTTACACATAATGATATAGGTAGTATACAAATTACTTTTCTTTTGGTTCATTTTAATTTTAGTTAGAGCATTACATCAATATTTTTAAAAAACATGTGAAGTGAATTATATTACCTGTCAATTTTATCCCATTAGGATTACACTATCAAATATTTGTTATAGAAAGAGGATTTGCATATGAAAGCATTAAAACCCACTCTTCTAGAGAACCTTCATATTTCCCTATCCAGATGGGGTTATGCTATTTATGCTAGCTCTGGTGGCCCCTGGTTCTCTGACTCCTCCTGGCTTGCTCTCAGGATTATCCTGCCTCCCATCCCCCACACCCACAGGTGAAGAGTTATGCCAATCTTATACAGCAGGCTTAGAGAACATAGCCCAGACTAGTCAATTCTGCCTAGTGTCTTCTGAAGGGACAGGCAATTTGTGGGCAGAAGTGCTTCTCTGTTCCTAGGAGAAAGAAAATTAGCCAACCTAGGGACTGTGAGGCACACTGAAGAACAGTAAAAACAGGATACTTGCTTCTTCCTACACTACGTAACTAGTGCCTTTTGCAGTTTTAGGTATGCAAGGAGGGAGCCCAAGTGCAAGATACATGCAGTTGACTATGCAATGTGCTAACAATAAACCCAGACTCCCATATTTTCAGGGCACACTTAACTATTGTGTTAAATTGCAGAACTAAAACATTATTTAGTTGTACTTTATTTTTCAGTTGCTCTCTTTTTCTCCTCAAATGATTTATTACTATCATCTGATTTTCATTTTACATAATATGAAAATTATTTCTCTAAAATATTGACTCTGTGCAATATAACTACAAAACTCTGAAATTTAAAAAAGAATGAAGGGCTCTACAACCATCACTAAACCATCAGCTCCATCCCTCAGAATACAAGTTGCATGAGTGCCTGTCTTCATTCTAGTCCCAGCACCCTGGACAGTGCCTAATTTTTCTCAAAACATTTGTTGAATTAGTAAATTCAGACATCCTGTAAAGAACACCCCGAACCCTTTGTTTCATTTATCGAGAAGTGACAGAGGTTACTCTTTTTACATCATGCAACTGTGGTTATCTTTCAAAGGCTAGACACCTTTTTGTCCAAACATATTTAACCCAATCATGGGCAGCATTGGTGGTAGAGTAGTGTTAGCTGCCTTCTTTGTTCAATTCAATCTGCTAATCTAATCAAACCATCATGAATAATTAGTGCTGTGCTGGGTCACTGTTGGATAGGAATATTGCCCTGATTTATATGTAATGATTATGATCTAGAAATGATTAATTCCTCTTATGGTATTTCATTCTTAACATTGGTTTTGGTTTTGCTTTACAGTCTTTCTTCAGCAAAATCAAATCTATTATTCTAGCTTCTCTCTTAAAGCTATGTGAAAAACCAAGTAGTTCCTGCTTAATGACATTGATAGGGGAGTGGTTCATCAAGCTGTGTCATCTTGCTCAAGATTGGTATGCCCTCGGGTGTGTCAGCAATTTACTTTCAGCCTTGTATTTTTTGCAGTTTAGGGTATGGAAGGAGAGAGCAAGTAGCAGTAGACTGATGACTTGACACTGTTCCCAGCCCTCTCTGTTTTCTCAAAGGCATGTGATTGAAAGATTAGTTTCCATCCACAGAATATCACTACCCAATTAAAAAAGGTCTATATAAGAGTACTGATTAATCCTAAAAGAAAAAGAAAATGAAAGTCATTCTTCTTGTGTTTGCTCATTTACTTTCCCACTTTTGGGGGATAGGCACTGAAAATGATATATCCTCCAAACCTTTTACCCAGTTACAGAGTCATGATATAACCATCTTATTAAGAACCAAGGTAGATGCAAAAATAAGATAGGTGCCTGCCCTTGAAGATTCTATAATGTAACAGGTAAGATAGAAATGCGTGCAGAGATTCATATACAATAAAAGTCATTGAACTGGGTACAGAGTGCTATGGAAACACAGAAAAAAAATAGTAACTAATTTTTTCTGGAGTGAGAGGGTAAGAGAGAACATCAGGAAAGGACTCACAGGCATAAGATTTGACCCTGGCCTTGAAGAATAAAAGACAGTTCAGCAGACATTCTAATCCCAGAAAACACAATTTGAAAGGCTCTAAAGTATAAATAAGGCTGGTTTATCTCACAAAGGGAAGCTTTGGAATACCTAAAAGGCCGAGTGTGTGACTGAGGCAGGAGATGAGGCTGAACGTGGAAGTTTGGGAACATTTCTTAAGTGTGTTATGTTTGGTATAAGAAGCTTGGACTTAAAGACTTATCAAATTTATTGCATGGAAGACAGAGTGGAGAGAAGATAGAATGAAGACATAGAGGCCATTAGAGTTCTTTAAGGAAATATTGGGAAGAGAGAGAGAAAGGGCTTCAAACTAGGACAATGACCTTCAGTAGAAGTGAAAACTTTGCAAGTTTTTAGTGCTCTACAGGGGCTTGAGTGATTAAGGACCTGGGTATAAGACCATAGAAAGTAATAAAGAACAAAACACTAGGTCCCAAGAACACACAAATTCAACTCAAAAAGTAACAACAACATCTTTGTTGGTCAAACATAGCCCATCCAGGAGGCAGATTTGGTCTCCAGTTATTCAACTGCCATTCTTAGTCAATGACTGCTGGCTCAGTCATCCTGAAAGCCAACGACTTGGGCATTTTCTCAACTTCTGCTTCCTTAGTTTGAACTCATTTCCTTTTTTGCACCTTCAGTGCATCCAAAGATCATTTGGACTTTTTCCTACCATTCTTAGAGCTTTTCAGGTTTTTTACCTTCTAATTCAAAGAACATTTTGTTTAAAACCAATACAATACATGAAATTATAATAATAACCACAATTAAAATTTGCATACTGCTTCATGGTTACCATGTACTTTCATCTTCTTCTTTTGAAATAGATAAAGCAGATTTTTCCAATAAGCAAACTGAAACTTCAATTAAGTGACATATGCAAGTCATATAGCTAAAAAGATGGAAATGGGACTTGGTCTTCTCTCACTAAATAGGCTTGCTCTTTTCTTGACACCATCATGCCTCCCATGGCCTATTTGCAATTCAGATGACTCATCTGCATATTTGTTCTAAGTACAGAGAAAAAGAATATTGATTCAGAACTTAGAAAACAATGGCATTTTAATAAAAATGACACTTTGGGACTTAAAAACATTAAATTAATCTGTTCTTTAAACTCACAATTTTGTTGAGTTGACAGAGTGTTAAAATAATGAATATTTAAAAGTTTGATTTTTTTCTTAATATGGAAAATTTCTTCCAGTGACTACTTAAAAACTCTTGAACTTGAAACTCATTCATTTGTTCATCCACACATATAACCATTTCTCTCTTTTTTTTTTCTTAATCAGGCATTGCGGCAGGAATACAAATAAGAATGGAGGATACTTTCTGGCAGCAACTCAGACTCCCAGTCATTTTGACTCCTCCCTGCTGGATCTGAGAGCTGATATCTTTCAAAAACTTTTCCCTTTGATTTTTTAAATCCAGATCCTCATTCCCTCTGAAAAAGGGATTCGCACAAACACATCAGTCTTTGATAAAATCCAGTAACGTTTTACTTAATTGTGAGTGAACACTGGGAAGTCTTTAGCATCCTTTGAATAATATGTAAGCAGAAAAATCACACTGCCTACAAATATATTTTTAATTCAAAACAAAAACAGAAACAAACAAACAACAACAAGACAAAAACTGGGGACAGGTGATAATCTAACTCAGATAACAGACATTTTCAGTAGACGTTTTGTTTTCTCATTTAGATTCAAGAGAGAATTGTATTTATATAACTTGAATAAACAATTATGAAAATCCAAAGTAATAAAGGATTGCTTGAATTTGTAAAACACAAATGTCACATTTAAAACAGAGATGGCAGCAGCCAATTGAAGGAAAATATTGAAGAAACTCAATTACAAAAGAATTTGCAAAGCTTTCCCAAAGCAAAGAAAAAAAATGACTAAAAGATTGAAGTAATGAGGGAGATGATAAAAAATGTGAGGAAAAGATCATGGAGATCCAACCAAGGAATATAGAGTTCCTGAGAGGGAGAAGAACAGATGAATCAGAAACAAAGATCCAAGTTTGATTGAAAGATAACTTGGCTGATCCAGAGAAACTCAGTCTAAACACCTAAACATTGAAAGTATGTACAATGTTTCCAGGCAAATCTCATAAGGATACAGTACTTGACAATTTATAGTTATTAAGAGAATGTAGCAATTCCAGACATTTTCAGCACCTCCCCATCCTACATACACATGATAAAACTAAGACCCATCAAGTTATCTACTGTTTCCTTGCAGGAAATGGGAACTACCTCTGATGGTTCTGGAAGAGGCTTTTAGACAGGAGGATAAACTGTAAAACAAGAGAGTGAGACACCCAGAGCTTAGCAGCAATGGGAAGCTGCTGATGACTCTTGGGCTGAAGAAAACAAGGGGAGAAAATGAAGTTAGCAGAGTCTATTGGGCTGGACCTGTGGGGTAGAGGACTCCTCCAATGCACTGAGCTGGTGGGAAGTGGGGTAACTTTGACGTGCCTGTCCCTGCCTATCCTTTAATCTCCTGCTGATGGTGGTGCTGCCTGTTGGCTGACTCCAACCAGGAGCCAGCCAGCAAGGGTGCAGAGAGGTAGAGGACAGCCTTCGGCAAGGTCAGAGTAGGGTAGAGAAACACAGAATGAATTTGGAGGGTAGGATGGGAAATTGGATAAGGAGAAAAATCTGTCATCTACCAGGGATCAACAAACTAATTCAACTGAGAAATATCCAATTAGCTTTGAGGGAAAAAAATGCTGTAGTACATGGATTCTGTAACCAATTAATTAGTTGTTCATGTGTGAATGAAGTAAAAAACAATCACAGTGAAGGATAAGCACAGGCTTACAGAAACTTCGGGAGGATTCAATGAGTGTAAGATAGGCCCAGTCTCTTCTCTCTGAGCTTATAGTCATGCTAAAATCAATTTGTAATAAACAGGGCTGAGAGGGAAAACTTCTCAACCAATTTGAGTTCTATTGGTTTGGTGGGGGAGGGAAGACTGTGAATTAGTTGTCAATAGACAGATTAATAGCAGAAAAATTTATTGCACAAGTGCCTCCTGAAACAGTTAAGGGGTAAAGATTTATAGAAGAGGAGTGGAGGTTAGGACTTCACAGGAAGGAAGGTTCTGATCAGACTTATTTTACAATTTTTCTGGTGCCCAAGGTCATCTTCCAAAGGTATTTTGAGGAAACCGGCTCTCATAAAGCTTCATTCTTGTCAAATAGGGAAGTTCAAATAGAATCCTTTCTTCCTCTGCAGCTTAGATATTTCACTTTGACGTAAACTCTACTGTGGTGGGATGTTGGCTTCCTACATTGTTAAGAAAGCTGGGGCCTTCTGGAAAACTAAGGCAGCACAAAGACACCCCCCCCCCCCTTCAAAGCCTGATTCCTGGGATCAAGTCAGAAAGATTTCAGACAAGTCCCTCAGAGTAACAGGAATGAGTTTATTGAAAGGATAGGAAAAGGGAAAGAGGACACTCAATGGAAAGAGTTGGTCCTCTCAGAAGGCAAAAAGACAACGTGCCTCTCCTGTACTCCAATTTAATTGGGGATCCCAGAGAAGTTTCCAGAGACTCTCCACCCAGGTCTACCTCTTGACTTTCGACTGATGGCAAAATGATATAAGATTTTCAAGTCCTCACTGCCATGACAACTCTAGGCCACCTTGGCCCATGCTGACGGGTTCTAGTTAGATTCTTAACCATAAAGTCTTACAGATTTTATAGTTAGTAGGAATTATCCTCATCTCCCTGAGTTTCAGGGTCTGGTCACAAAAGTCTCCCCTTTCACAGTAACTTGGGTTATTTCAGGCCTGCATTTCTCCTTCAGATAATGGGTAGTTTGCTGAAGAATATGACGTCACCTGTTCACTTAGGCCAGGCAGGGCTGCAGGTAAATTGCTTCTTGGAAAAGAAAGCATGTGGGGGTCAGCACAGTGGGCCCATTTTATAGAATTCTTCTCTTAACCTCGTGTTCCCACCATCTTCATCTGTCTGTTCCTTAACAACATGGCCTCGAAAGCGGAAGAACTAGGTGCTGCCTGCAGGACAACCTTGTTCAGGGTGATAAAGGAGACTTCAGAAGAAATTGAGGTCTTAGTTGAACCAGAGAGATGAGTAGATGTTAACCGGGCAAAGCAGCTCAAGAGAAACCCCAGAGAAAGGATCAGCTGTATGTACTCAATAGGTTCAGAATAGCCATGTTACAAGAATTAAATAAACAGCCCAATTTGCAGTCTTGTGAAATTTTTCACAGGGAACTGTTGTATCTACATCTAAGAAGAATCTGATCATCCATTATGGAACTGGCACTGGGAACACAAAAACAAGTAGAATATATTCAATTCCTTGCTTTTGACTGAGCAGTCCCAGAAAGAAAAAGGTAAACAGAGAAGGAAAGAAGCCTTTGATGAGAGGTGTGATTTAAAAACACCATAGGAGGCAGGGAATGGCAGATCCTCCTGTCTTCTCACTTGCATGCTGGCAAGGGCTAGGATTTGGTGTGCTGCTCTTAATCCTCAGGTCACTTTGTTCTCAGAATTGTGCTGTTATGTTTATAGGGACCTTAAATAAAGGGTCAGTAATATGCTTCATGTTAACATCTTTGCTAATTGTAGAGGAGAAAGACTTCTTACAAGTTTTATGGCTTAGGCCCCTTAGCAAAAGAGAGATTAGTAAAAGAAAAGCATGCAGATTTATTCACTATAGGTTTTACATTACATAGGAAACATCATAAGGAAATGGAGACCAAGAGGAAGAGCAAAACTGTTTGATGAGTGGATAGTTGTAGAGAAGTATGATTAGACAAAGAGGGTAGGATCTGGTGGTAAGAAACTGGGAGGAACTTAGCAAAGTTTGTTCAGATTCTATTCTGAGTCCCTGTGTCCTCAGAGCTCAGAGTTTTACGACCTAATCCAAGGGAAGGCCAGAAATATCTATTTTATCCTCTGCTTCTGAGAAGAGGGGTGGGGAAAACGTCAAGAGACCCTCTGCTTCTGCATTTTTCTCAAAGCCAAAATGCCATATGTTGGGGTGGTGTGTCCTGAACCCCGTCATCAGATTTGTATTCTCAGATGAATGCCTATATGTTAACAATATTAACCCTACCAGCTCTGCTTTTTCATCTATCTCTTTTTGTTGCTAAATTTTAACATAAAATGAGAAATAGTGTAGCAAGTGTTCAGTTTCACAGAAACTTAAAGTTATAGAGGGACTATTTCATCGAAAGTCTTTTTTTTTTTTCATTTTGTTTGTTCAAATAAAGAAGACATTGAGTCTTCTTAAAATAGTTCTACGTAAAAAACAAACAAACAAAAAAAAACTATCTTTGTATTACTTGACAAAGATTTTTCTCCCTGATCAAATTTTGATCAAGCTTCTCTTAGTTCTTTGTTCAACTAGACCGGTTCTGGGCTTCTCTCTCCATCCTGGTACAGAACAGTTTTAGGAAGAATCACGTCCAGTTAGTTTAACCAGAATGCCCTATATATATATATGACCAAATTATTCACCCTCTACCACTTCTGAGGTGATATCTGATCACTCTAGCCTGCTGTCAGCAAGAATTCTGTAAGGTTTATTTGATGAAGAATTACCCTACTCTCTCAGTAATTTTCCATCCACTGACCCCAACTCTGCTCTAGATTTTGAATTCTCACTTTGCCTTGCTGTATTCAGAGTCAAGCCCAGTCTTTCTTCTTTACTGTGAAACGCCATTGCAGTAGTCCCTGCACTTACCACAATAGTCCTAATAAAGCTGGCCTCTCTGTTTTAATACGTGTCATATTTTTTGAAATGACACACATTTCAGTGGACATTATTCTGAAAAATTCTTCAAGGGAAATACAAAGAAAAAAGAAGCATGAAGGAAGTAAATACAAAAAACTGTTCAAATAAAGAAGACATTGAGTCTTCAATGTCTTCTCACAAAAACTGACTTGGTAATAAACTACATGTTGCCTGAAATTTAGATCAGTAGTAATTAATTGGTCACAGTTACTTTATCTCTGGTAAAAAACTTTTATTATATTTATAATTAAATTTCTAACTGAATTTAATTGTCATATGTAAAAGGCATGCTTATGCAATGTAATTTTAATCAATTTTCTATTAGTTTTATATAAAGTAAGAAAAATGCAAGAGGAATTTAGAGTTTAATGTAGAGATATTAGCTCTCACATACTGTCACTTCTATGGGGAAATGTAAACTGGTTGGATAAGGAATATGCTGATTTGACTTATTTTCAAGTTATGAATATAATGTGGATTTTTTTTGTACTTCTGAAAATAGAGTAGTCTCTAATGAAATATATGCACAGAGGGAGCCATTAAGTCATACTTTG
Source organism: Tamias sibiricus (assembly GCA_025594165.1). Lineage (NCBI taxonomy): Eukaryota > Metazoa > Chordata > Mammalia > Rodentia > Sciuridae > Tamias > Tamias sibiricus. The sequence continues at coordinate 74,763,818 of CM046666.1, forward strand.
TCTTCTTTGTCTAGGCTTGTGATAAAATGTTCCCTACTGTTAAAAAAAAAATAAAAGTGCTATGAATTGAAGAGCTAAGCTCTCTCCATCAAGGGACTAATGATTCTCCTGTTAAAATGTAAATGCAGTAGCCTTGAGTGCTTTAAAATTTGTGAGGAAAGACTGTGGAATTGTCATTATAGTGTCATTACTGTGGCTCCCCACAGGAGCAGTTGAAAAGGTGGGTGTGGGGAATGGAACCTCTAAGTATAGTCCCTTGCCACCTCCTGCAGAGTTGAGACTAGAGAAGGAGCCTGGTAGGATCACTGTGGATTCCAAAGATGGAGAGATAGGAAGGAAGAGCAAGGAAAGTTAGAAAAATCTAAATAGGTGCAGAGCCCCACAGCCACTGGCTAGGTGAATGAGAATCAATCTGAAAAAGCTGTGACTTTTTTGGAAGCCAGACTGGGAAAGACTTTTAGAAGCAGAAAGGGACTCAAAGGGAAGAAATTAAACACGGACTGGGATGTCGAAATGGTATTAAACAGGGAGAAAATCCATGTGCCTATGAAATTCTGAAATTCTCTGTAAAAATGTGTGTCTTGGGCCCACCCTCCAAGAGGGCAGCAGATCCTTCCCAGGCATAAGATTTTCAAAGCCATCAATGACTCCTACCTTCTTTCTCCTGCCACCCTCAACTCCCCCCCCCCCAAAAAAAAAAAAAAAAAAAAAAACCTAACAAAAAATATTCAATTGGAAATGAAACTTTACATTTAGAAATTTCTTATTGATAGGTAACAGACAAGAGTGCTGGGAACAGGAGGTTAAGGAGATAACTCTATATAGACTGGCCTACTGTGCTGATCATCCGCATGCTTTTTTTAAAAAAGTGATTTACTTGAGGCCAATCTGGCTCTGTCCTGGCTTATGCTACATTCCTCAGCAATCAACCTGTTACCAGCAGGAGAAATGCAGGCTCAAAGTCTCCTCCTTACCAGTAAGAACATAAGTGACTCTGAAGGGAGGACTTTTGTGACCTTGATTCAGACCAGATTCCAGGACTCAGGGAGACAGGACAATTAGAAGCAAAACCTCCAACTATAAAATCCCAATTAGAACAAGTTCCAATTAGAACTGGTCAGTGGGGATGAAGACAATCCAGAGTTGCCTTTGGGCATGCTAAAAAGCAGGTCGTTATAATAGTAAAATTTCCCCTCTGTGGGATAAGACCATGTGCAATGGGGACTTGAAAGCCTGGTGCAATCCTGCAGTTAAAAGTCAAAAGGTGGACCTGAGAAGGGCTCTCTAGAAACGTCTCTGGGACCCCTAATAAAACAAAAGGACAGGAAGGATGTGCCATTCCTCTTCTGAAAGGACACAATCTCTCCACTTCTCCCTTGAGAGTGCTCCCTTTTTGTTTTTTACTATCCCATCTAATAAAGTCATGCCTGGCACTCTCTTGAAAATTTTCAGGCATGATTACAAGAACCAGAGGTTGCAGACACCCATGGTTGCTTAGGGTGCATAGGTGTATCTTGTTCTGTAACATTATCATCTGAAAGTGAAGCATCAACAGAACCCCTTGAAATAATTTGTTTTAAATATGTGCCAAGAGTATGTGTTAGTCCAAAATTGTATTTGTGATTTCTTCCCCCTCTACTATATGTTGATTATTCCTAAATTCCTTCACACTGCAGCGAAATTTAATTATGTATTTGAAGTGAATCTGGGTTAAACAAATAGGTAGGAATGAAACGTTGGCAAGTCTTTCAAGAAGATGTGAAAGTCCGGAGTTCAAAGACTAGACTTTCAATCTAGTGTTCCCAGGTCCCCAGTTCAAGTGTGACACCAACAAAAGCCATTTTTCTCTACTTGACTGTACCTCCCACATTTCTTTGACTTTGTTAGATTTGTTTTCCATTTATATATTTGGGTCTTTTCTCACTCTGTTCACATCTTAATGTGGAGTGATGAAACTGGGTATCACACAAGAGCAAGTGTGTGCTTCTCAGTGTGACCTGTGCTGTCCACATCAGGTTGGCTTTCCCAGGTACCTTCCAGGCATCTAACAATTGCTCTTCATGCAAGATTCAATCCATCCATTGTGACTCTCAGCAGTTTTCTCAAGAGGCAAAGTAGCATCAGAGGCACAGAGAAATGGCAAGAGTTGGCACTGAACTTAGTGACTGGGCTCCTTTTAGATCAGTTAAGGATTTATTCATCATCTAGCTAGAGGGGAAATGTGTACGTGTTCTCCATAGTTATGAGTCTAATGCCAAAATATCGGCACACATTTCTGGCAGTCCTTTTAATGACAGGATAAAAAGCTTTCAGAGATGAGAAGGTAATGGTGGGGAGCAAGAGACTGTGACAAAAATAGGGACTTCATAATTTGTCTCTCCTCCACATTCCTGAATTAGAATGTATGGGAAATTGACTCTGGGGTAAAGCTATTTCTGCTCTTCTCTGCTCTCATCCATTTAGTGCAGATGAAAATGCTGAAAAATTATGAACCCAGAAATCTTAATGTACAGGATGTAACAAAATATTAAAAAATGAACAGGAATGTCTAAAAATATTTTACTTGACACCATTCTGACATTACCAGGAAATTTGACAAGGTTAAAAATTAACCTGCCTAGTATTCTGAAGCAAAATTAGTTAGACAAAGTTATGGTGGATTATATAGAAAATGTGGCATTTTTACTTTCTGGGAATACTTTTTTAAAAATGAGCGTTCAAATTTTATAGATAAAAATTAACACTAGCATTTTATGTACACATATCTTTAGTATGGTAAGACTGACAAAGCAAAAACAAAACAACAACAACAAAAGAAAAGCCAATGTACTCCCTGAATTTTATATTTCTTATAAAGGATGCTGACTCAAGCACTTAGAGTACTTTAAATATAGTTATTTACTGAGGCATCATATTTAACAAAAATCATTTTGTGGTTTACTTCTCTATCTCTCTCTCTTTCTCTCAAATGTGATTTTATTTCTTATGTATTGTATTAAAGATGGCTTTAAAATAATTTTATATCATGGACAGTTCTATACTCCACAAACTTGTTGGTAAAATTTTGAATATACCTTTCAACTGAACAGTCCGTTTAAATGAGGAACCTCATATCAGAAGAGCAATTGTTCAAGAGACATTCTTTTCACAAATATTATCTCCTACTAGTATAGTTTGAAGTTTGGAAGTCTTTAATAATGTTACCAAAATAGTATACATGAAAATAGTCTGCTGTGTAGACAAATAGCTTGAATGAAATAGATGAAAAATATTTGTCATCTATTTGTTTATATTCTTAAAATAAATACATTTTGCATACTGGCTTTATCTACTGAAAAGTCCCAGAAATGGTAACCAATTCAGTAGCAATGAAGACCTCTACCAACCAGAGTGTGATCTCTCCATTTCTTACTAAAATGAAGCAAAGTTTTTTTGGAGAAATGGCCAACTTCAGGTCAAAAGCAAGATAAGCATGGCATGCCATATAAGAAAGGAAAATATTAAAGCTTATTGGAGACATACCAAAAAAGCTCAGGAGGCAAATTGGACAGATTTTGCCCACCCAAAGATGAAACCATTGGATTATCAAATATACTTGATGCTTAAATTGAAATATATCAACTATATTTAAATCCTTGAATTCATAATGATACTCAGAAAAGGAGGTATGCATTGGTCAACTTTAGAAGATATGAAGGAATCGGTTTATTATTTTGATAATTAGTAACTATTGGAAAAAAGTCAAGCACTTATTTCAATTTTCTAACATGAGTTGTACCACAAGATAAACAAATATTTGAAAAAGGCAAGTTTCTTTTTGCAGAGTTTCAATCAATATTTGTAGAAAGAATAATAGAATCAGAATATCAGTACTATGTTAGTCAGATTTCTATTACTATAACACAATACCTGAAATAATCAACCACAAAAAAAGAAAAAGTTTTATTTTGGTTTATAGTTTCAGAGGTTGACATCTACTACAGTTGACCCCATTATTTTGGGCCTGTGGCAAGGCAGCACATCATGGTGGGGAGCACATGGTGGAGCAACCTGCTCTCCTCATGGCAGCTGGGAAGTGAAAAGAGAGACAGGAAAGCGGTGAGTCCCAACATGCATTTCAAAAGTATGCCACCAATGACTTAACTTCCTTTCACAAGGTCCCACATTCTAAAGTTTCCACCACCTTCTAATAGTGACACAGGCTGGAGACCGTGCCTTCTGTACATAGGCCTTCAGGAGACATTCAAGATCCAAACTACAGCAATCACTTTGCAATCCCTAATGGAAGGATCTAGTCAGCACTTTTCATGAGTTACTAACATCACAAAAGGAGAAAACAAGACATTATGTACCCCCTGAAGGAAGTACATACACCCCACTAACATGAACTATTCCTGTCAAAAATTTAACCTGACCCAATTGGCCTCTACAGCTAGCTACCAAATTATAGTAAATATGTAGGATAGAGAAACATGTGAGAATACTCTGCATGGACACAATGTGCAAAATCCAGAAACTTTACAGGACAAAATTAACCAATTAAAGTTATTTTTAACAAATAAAATTACAAGGGAAACACAAAGATCCTATAAAGTAAATGAGATTTGAGACTTGTCATCTAATTGGGATGTATGAACTTATTCGATGCTGATTAAAATAAGCCATTTTAAAAATGATGAGTAAAAGGAGAAATTTGAACACTAACAGGATGTTTGATGAAAGAAAGTAATTAATTATTGTTAATTTGTTTAGATGTGACAATAGTGTTGTGGTTACCTTTTAAAAAAGAATTACATACTGAAATATTTACAGATAAAATTTGCTTCAGAATAATCCAGGCAGCAAATTGAGAAGATGTGGACAGGAATTTAGATAGAACAAACTGGGCCAAGAGCTGGTGATCATGGATGTATTTGTCCACGAAGATGCACTACTTCACTTTCTTAACCCCTAAGTATGCTTAAAATATTCCTTAATTAAAAGTTGAACAAATACTTTGAAGATTTTTCTTCAAAATTGTTCTAATACTTTTCTTATCCATACTGAAGTAAATAATGGTGAGTGGGTAGGAAGTGTAGCTCACTGGTAAAGCACACACCTAACATGCATGAGGCTCTGTTTCAATCCCTAGCAGCCCCCCACCAGATTAAAAGAACAACCAATTAAGATCGCCAATATAAATGACTCAGAAATATGTGTTCTTTTTATTGGTAAAACAGTCAAACTGAACTCTTTCTGAAGCTCTATATCTTATTCCGAGACTTCTGGCAGGTTCTGTGAATGCTCAGAGTAAGAGAAAGAAGCACTTTCCCACTATTCCAAGGGGAGACAAGCTCGGTTGCCATAGCAAGCTCTGCTGCTGTGAAAATAGAATGTGCTCTTTACTCATGGGTTGTTACCCAGGAGCTGCTGAATAGTAAGGATAATACTTTAATAATGCATATGCACTTAATACATGCTCATTTATTTAAGTGTTCAAAGAAAATTTTCAGAGGAAAATGTAAATATGCAAACTGAACTCAAAATTTAAGGATGTCATAAAGGGAAACTTTATGTATTTATTTATTCTCATATCTAATCTCAGGCTTTATTTGAATACTTATCATATCTGTAAAGAAAAAGTCTGAGGCCCCAACTTCCTTAATAAGACTCCTATAGCACAAGAATTAATATCAAGAATCAATAAATGGGATTGATTCAAACTAAAAAGCTTCTTCTAGGCAAAAGAAACAATCAGTGAGGTGAATAGAGAGCCTACTAATTGGGAACAAATTTTAACCACACACACATCAAATAGAGCACTAATCTCTGGAATATATAAAGAACTCAAAAATCTTAACACCAAAAAAAAAAAAAAAAAAATACCCAGTCAATAAATGGGCCAAGGAACTGAACAGACACTTCTCAGAAGAAGATATACAATCAATCAACAAATACATGAAAAAATGTTCAACATCTCTGGCAATTAGAGAAATGCAAATCAAAACTACCCTAAGATTTCATTTCACTCCAGTCAGAATGGAAGCTATTAAGAACACAAACAACAATAAATGTTGGAGAGGATGTGGGGGAAAATGCACACTCATACATTGCTGGTGGGACTGCAAAATGGTGTAGCCAGTCTGGAAAGCAGTATGGAGATTCCTTGGAAAACTGAAGATGGAACCACCCTATGACCCAGCTATCCCACTCCTTGGTCTATACCCAAAGGACTTAAAAGCAGCATATTACAGCGACACAGCCACTTCAATGTTTATAGCAGCACAAGTCACAATAGCTAAACTATGAAACCAACCTAGATGCCCTTCGGTAGATGAATGGATAAAGAAACCGTGGAATATTACTCAGCAATAAAAGAGAATAAAATAATGGCATTCACAGGTAAATGGATGAAGTTGGAGAATATAATGCTAAGTGAAGTTAGCCAATCTCAAAATCCAAATGCTGAACGTTTTCTCTGATATAAGGAGGCTGATTCACAGTGGGGTTGGGATGGGGAGCATAGGAGGATTAGAGGAACACTAGAAAGGCCAATGGGGAAGGAGGGAAAGAGAGGGGACAAAAGGGTTAAAAAAAAGATGGTAGAATGTGATAGATATCATTACCCTAAGTGCTTGTATGAAGACACGAATTGTGTGAATATACTTTGTATACAATCAGAGATATGTAAAAATGTGCTCTATATTTATAATATGAATTGTAATGCATTCTGCTGTCATATATAACAACTTAGAATATATGTGTGTGTATATATATACATATATATATATAAAGAAAAAGTCTGTATTCCCAAACAATTCAAAATCTTGAAATAAAAAATTCAATGATCATAACTTACTTTTATCAATACTGTGTCTTTTACTATTTTGCCTTAGCACCTAGCAATATCTGGCACAGAAGAAATCAAATAAATATTTCATAGATAGATGGATGGACAAATGTCCTCATGAACTGTTGTGGTGGGAAATAAAATAGGACAGACAGACGAAAGCCAGATCAAGAAGAGAAGAATACCATATGTGTTAGTCAGCTTTTTGTCGCTGTGACCAAAGTACCTGACAAGAAAAACTTAGAAGAGGAAAACTTTATTTTGGCTCATGGTTTCAGAGATTCAACCCATGGTTGGCCAATTCCATTGCCCTGGGCCCAAAGTGAGGCCGAATACCATGGCACAAGGGTGTGACAGAGGAAGGGGCACAGGGAGGACAAATCCTTCCAAGGCACTCCCCCACTGACTCAGCTCCTCCAGCCACACCCCGCCTGCCCAGAGTTGCCACCCAATTAGTCCATTCTAACTAGATGGACTGACTGGTGAGATTACAGTTCTTATCATCCAGTCATCTACCTCTGAATTTTCCTGTATTAACACAGGAGATTCTGGGGGATACCTCACATCCAAACCATAACACCATGTTAAGAAAATAATTTTTATTTTGAAAACTAAGAACATTAGTTTTTAAAAAATAGACTTTATTTTTGGAGTAGTTTTAGGCTCATGTCAAAATTGAGGTACTGAGATCGCCTATCCATTCCTCTCACATTTGCACAGCCTGCCCCATGATCAACGTCCCCAACAAAGTGGTGCATTTGTTATAGTCCATGAACCCACAATCACTCATCATAATCTCCCCAAATCTATAGTTTACATTAGGGCTAACTCTTAGCATTATACCATCTGGATTTGGACAAATCTGTAATAACATGGATCCACTGTTATAGCATCATACAGAATGATTTCACTCCCTACATAAATCCCCTGTGCTCTGTCTACTCATCCTTCCCACCCCATTAAACCTGGAAACTACTGGATTTTTTGTTTGTTTGTTTGTTTTTCACTGTCCTTGTAGTTTTTGCCTTTTTTAGAATGTTATATAGTTGGAATCATGCAATATGTAGTTCTTTTAGATTGACATTAATATGCATATAAGTTTCTTTCATGTCTTTTTATGGTTTGATAACTCATTTCTTTTCAGTGCTGATAAAGATTCCATTTCCTGGATACATTACAGTTTATTTATCCATTCCCCTACTAAAGGACATCTTGGTTGCTTCCAAATTTTGACAATTATGAATAAAAGGCTATAAAATTTATGGGCAGATTATTATGCAGACTTAAGTTTTCAACTTATTGAATAAATATCAAAGAATGCAATGGCTGGATCATGTGTTCAAAATGTTTTGTAAGAAACTGCTAAACTGTCTTCCAAAAAGAGACCATACCAGTTTTCATTCCAGCCCAGCAACGAATGAGAGTTCCTATTGCTCCCATCCTTGCCAGCCACTGGTCTCATCAGCATTTTGAATTTTAGCCATTCTAATAGGTGTGTGTTGGCACCCTTTGTCATTGACTTCCCTATTCCTTAATGATATGTGATGTGGAGCCTCTTTTCATGTGGTTATTTGCCCTTTGTGTGTCTACTTTGATGAGATGTCTTTTGAATACTTTTGCCCATTTTTTAATCCAGATGTTTGTTTACTTATTGTTGGTTTTAAGGGTTTTTTGTATATTCTGGAAAGATGTCCTTTAGTAGCTTTTTGGCAAACATTTTCTCCCAGTCTGTGACTTACTTCTCATTTTCTGGACAGTGTCTTTCATAAAAAAGTTTTTAATTTTAGTGAAGACTAGTTTATCAATTTTTTATTTCATGGATTATGCCTTTGGCATTGTATCTCAAAAGTGATCTCCAAATACAAGGTTATTTAATTTTCTTCTGTTATCTTCTAGAAACTTTGTAGTATTACATTTTACATTTAGGTCTATCATTCATTTTAGTTAATTTTGAAGGGTAGAAGGTCTATGTCTATATTCTTCTCTTTTCTTTTTTGTTTTTTGGCATGTGGATTTCCAGTGTCATTTATTGAGAAGACAGGAATTTTTAAAACTTTTAGGAATGAAATGACATCTCTTAAGAAACCAAAGGAGAAACTTTTACATTGTCTTTCATTACTATTCCAGAGTAAGAATATGCTCTGTCAAAATCAAGAAAAGAACTTATACCAATATTGAGCATAAAATAATTAAATCATCTACCCAATACCTCCCTAAATACTTATTTATATATTCCACTAATCTTAAAACAGAGACAAACTTTACTGGGAACTCTTATACTGGGAAGAAGCATAATATTATGAATTAAAAATAAACAATTAAATTAATGAAAAACAATGAGATTTCTAAATATTCAAAACAATAAAATATTTTTAAAACTAAGAATAAAGTAAAACTGTCCATTCACAATTGTTTATTGTTTTTAATAATCATTTAAAATAATAAAATGGATTTTTTTATTGTTTGGTAAAAATGAAAGATATCTGTCAATTTATTAGTAATAGCATGAAATTTTTAGTGCCACTCAATAAACTACAAAGGAAGGGGTAGCTCTGCTAAGAGAAAAAGACAGCCAATACCATTAAATACAATTCATATGGTACCTTGCATCCAGGTTGCAAAACCTGAAGTTCGTATTTTTACAATACCTCTAGAGGCACTATAAATAAAACTATTTCATAAGTATGACCAACTGTTTCTACTAAGATTTGAAAGCAAAAAGCAAAAGTAGTATTCATTCATTCAACATATATTAAGTCCCTACCACAACCAAATAAATGGAGTGACAATATCATAGTAGATAGAAAGATACATCAGGCAAGATATATACAAAAATACATCAGATATTGAGAATTCCGCTCTCAAGAAGCAAACATTCTGGTTTGGTAGAATGGAGATAAAAGAAACACAGATTAGTTGCTAGAGATGTCAGGAAAGGGGGTGGGACTTATTTCTGCCTGGGAAAATCAGGAAATACCTCATGGATAAGAAAACATTTGAGCTGAGCCTTAGGAAACCCAGGGAGTACCACTTGCCATAGTCCTCCAGCCAAGCCTTTTTGCTTCATAGATCCCAACAGGTGGGGTCAGCATCCTCTCTTTGCATCTTATTCCTGCTTCTGTACCCTTATTCATCCTCTGTCTTTTCAAAGCTCTGTTCTCTTCTGATTTGTGCCACAAGACTTTCCACCCTTTCCCTAGTCCTCATAACTGTCAACCAACAGCCTCTGGTCCTTCTCCTTCACTCACTGGGAGTTCTAGGAACATCTTCTTCCACCCTGACTTCCTACTATTCTTGCAGGATCTAACACACACATTGACAAGGCTGCCATCCACAACTGTAAAAATCCAGGAGGCAACTCCATCAGTTGGCCCTCATTGATTTGCATAGATACTTTGACAAATTCTGGCAGATAATGCTAAAGCATCTTGAGGAAGAGGTACCATTTTCTAATTTGCACAAAATTGCCATTTTGTATATTGGTAGGGTTGCATATCGATAATTCATTCAATATCCTAGCCCCTTTGTTCATTGACCTCCTGCCACCAATTACTTTGACCACCACCCCGCTTCAGATACATGATCTCAGATCATCCTCAGTGATAAGACAATCTCCAAAACAATGAATCTAGAGACCCTACTTTTCTACTTTAACCTCCTATTTCACTGGCTCCCTATTTAAGGGTCTTTGAAACAATTTTCCTATTAAATTGATATTGCCAATTTATTCTCTTTACTATTTTCTCTCTATTCATTAGTTCTAATTATCTTTTATCCTCTCCTATTTAGCTCAGATTTCATGGCCTTTCATTATAACCATTAGTTATAAATACTCTCAACATTCTTGCCATCTCTTCTTCTTTCACATTCTCTAGGGAAAAAACCATTTCTGGATGAACCCAGCATCTGCTTTCTCTGAGTTGGCACTCAGACACCTGAGCACCACTGGAGAAAGCCCACAACCACCCTATTTTTCCTCCCACTCCTACCTGCAGCAGACTCTTCCTCACTCACACAATTCCAGTAACACTGGTCTTTTGATAAATCCTACAACAAACTGAGCTCTATAACCTTTGAGTACACTGTTCCCTCTTCTTAGAATGCTTTTCCTTCAAACTCTAAGCATGGTTGGCTCTTACTTGGCCTTCAACTTCTGCTTAATAAAATCATTAGTAGCTTATATTTACTGAGCACTTTCTTTGTACCAGGTGTTTTATATAAATGAGTCTAATTCCAACAGATTTAGAGGCAGATGACATTATTATTTTTATTTTACAGATAAGAAAATAAAGATTAGAATGGTCAAGTAATTTACCCATGATCACATACATATGAATGGTAACAGCAGGATTTGTTTCCATGCTAGTTTTCTAGGGATCTGAATAACCCACTATTCATTTTTTTTCTGGGCTATCTTCTTACTTTCCCCTTTTACTCCTCCACAGATATACCTTCCCAAAGACATGATAAAAATAATATGTAAGAGTTTTCTCAGTTTCTAAATCATATATGCATTTAAGTATTTATACTTTTCATTTTCTTTATTTCCTTCCGTTTACTAGACTTAAGCTCCTTAGGGGTCCTGTGTCCATTTCATATACAACTGTGTCTTCAGGGCTGAGCAACATGCCTGGCAGAGTAGGCCTTCCAGGCAGAAGTGATCTTGAACAAAAGGCTCAGAAGGAAGATTTGGAACACCCTAATGCAACAGCCTCACATGGTAATGACATGATCGATTTCCCATGTTGTATGTTGGCACTGGTGAGATAAACAGAATTGGAAAATTGACCAATACCATGCAAAACTGAAAAGTAGGAGACTTTCTATCCACCAGGGCTGTGGATGTCATTGCTGGGGGGAAAGGTGGGGCTGACTCACTTTTACCCAAGATGTGAGCTAAAGAGGCATTGAAATACTGTCCTCCTTCTGCCTCATGTTGGTTGATGTTGAGGCTCAGGGCACTTTCTAGACAAGTGAGGACTGTGCTATCAGGGCACAGATTACCATAGTGGCCACTTTTATAGAGTAGACAGTGATTTTGAGATGGATAAGAGAGATGAGATAACTAAGCTGCGGCAGAGTAGAATTTTATTATATTTGACCAAAAGTCATTCTAAGACAACACAGCAAAGGGCAGGTAATCTCTAAAACAACTTATAAAGATCAAAATGGAACAAAACTAAGTGAAATTCATAGTGTGCAGAAAGGTAACATTGCAACATTAATTTTATGAGAAGAATCTTCAAGGTGATAATACATCACTGGGTCATTTTAACTGCAGTGTTCAACACAGCTTTAACTCTAATTTTTAAACAGCAAGTGCTGTTTGGAGAGCTTCTAAAGTTATAAACATGTTTATGTGCTATAGTAGGCCACTCTCCTTTTCTGACATGGTTTTAAAGTTATTACAGTTTTACAATGTTCCTGAGAAACCTGAAGTGTGGTGTCACATACACGGGGCAGAATAAAAAGCATTGAGCTTTGTAGAATAAGAAAACTTAAAAGCAAAAATTAAGACAGGAAAGGCAGCAGCATGTGCCTCATCATTGATTAAGCCATAATCCTCATATTTCCATGCAAATTCTGTGCTTAGCAGCAACTTCCAGCATGGAATCCAGAGTTTGTCTCAGCCACTAAGAATATCTTCTGTGATAAAGAGGTCCATGGGATTTTAATTTGCCTTGGCTTTTAGGAGGGATTTATGAAGAGGAACAAGAAAGTCCAGAGTTGGGGAAACTCAGCACAGGTCTACTCATACATCTATCCACCTATGGTTGATTGCTGAGGATGAGGGAAGGTGGGTCGCTCCTCCTGAATAATACCTGTGAACTGCTGGGCGTTTGGCATCGGCATCTGGGATGTGGAGGACACCACTGGTATCTGAACACAGTTCTGTGGAATCTTCTTCCTGTAAAAACTGAGACTGTCTTGGCCGTGGGGGCATGCCTGGCCCATAAAGAGCAAGATGGAAATGCTATGGAATAAATGCCTATGGGAACAGCCTTTAAATCACGGTAGCTAGGAGTTGGTGGATAAATGCATTGCTTTGGGACATTGCTGAGGTATGTTCTACCCCCAGCCCATGAGATTGATTGTCACATCTCCATAACAGCTCACCCCCATTCTCCCTTGATGGATTCCTTCCTTCTCTGTCTCACTACTCTAACCTGTGCTTCCTGACATCACCTCCCAAACAATGTACACTCTAATTCTTGACTTAGGTTCTACTTCTGGAGACATTCAACTATTATGGACTGGATATTCACGTCTCTCCCTACCCCTATGTTGAAATCCTAGCCCCCTATGAAGTGGGGCTTTAGGTTGTGAGGGTGGAACCCTCAGTAATGGGATTAGTTCCCCTGCAAAACAGTACCCAAAGAGTCCTCTAGTCTGCTATCTATCTTGTGAGAAAACAGCAAGAAAGTAACCACTAGAAACCAGGAAGTAGGCCCTCAGGAGACAGCAAATCTGCCAGGCCTTGATCTTGGACTTCCCAGGCTCTAGAACTGTGAGAAATATGTTTGTTTGTTTTTTTTTTTAAATCTATGTCATCCAGTCTTTGGTATGCTGTTGTAGCAGTCCAAACTGACTAAGACACTAACCTAGGACACAAGGCAAACAGGCACAAACTCAAAGGAAAGAAATTCCAAATAAAGCAGATAAATTTGTCTTTGCATATCGCAAATGGTGATATGGTTCTAGTGAGGTCTGGAGCATACCTCTTTTCTTTCTTTTTTCTTTCTTCTTTTCACTTTCTTTATTTTCTTCCTTCCTTTCCCCCTTCTTTCCCTCCTTTTTCTTTTTTCTATAGGTTCAATTTCAGTAGATTGGCATCAAGTAATCTGTAACCCCCCAAGCAAAGTCAGTGTGGTATTTGTCTTGATATTTGAGGTTCAAGGTGATTTCCAGGGGTTCCTAAATGAGAAGTACAACAGCTGAGGGATGGCTAGAGTGAACATGGTCAAACAGAATCTTATGAAAATCATATTTAATTTTCTCCTCTCTGTGATATTATTATTCAATTTTTAAATATGGAAACTAAGTCTCAGAAAGGTAAAGTAAGTCACTTCATTTTAAAAACCAGTTTTATTAGGGTATAGTTCATGTGCCATGTAATTCACCCACTTCAAGAATACAGCAACTCAATGGTGTTTCGTATATTCAGAGAGTTGTGCATCCATCACCATAAGCTAATTTTAGACTACTTTCCTCCTTCCAAATGGACTTTGTTATGTAACTTTGTTAAGTTATGTGCTAGATCCTGCACCAGGATCTCAGGCACATGCTGGAACATGTGGGTGAACAGAAATGAAAAGACCCTACTCTCATGCAGTCAAATCCTGGTGGGAGAGACAGACACATATGTAGAGAAAAACAGTGGCCGGTTAAGCATAGGCTGTGGCCTCTACCGTGAATGGAATAAACAGGGTGAATGAGAAAGGCAAAATAGGGACAAAGGGACCACTTTATGTCAAGGGTCAGGGATATCCTCTCTGAGGAGATAACAATTCAGTGAAAACAAAAAAATATTGAGGAAGCATCGGCTCAGTGCAGAAAGGACAAGAGCCTTCCAGATTCAGGGAATGGCAAAAGGAGAGGCCCTGAGGGGTGGGTGCAGAGTGCCCTGAATTGAAGTTGGAGAAGCAGGAAGAAGGCAGACCCTGTAGGAAAAGAGTTTGGATTTCATTCTAAATACTTTGAGATGCTACTGAGATATTTTAATCATCAGGTGTTATGACCTAATTTATGCTTTTAAAATATTTATACAGCTGCTCTGTGGAGAATGGGTATTAAGCAGGCAAGAGTGGAGACAGAAAGACTAGAGAGGAGGCTGCAGCCAATGTTTGAACAAGAGGTGATGTTGACTTAGACCTCAGTGGTGGCTGTGGAGATAGAATGGGATGGTAATCTGGAGTCAAGGGAACAGTGTTAGAAAATGAGAGTTGCTAGAACATGTTAGGATGTTGGTGGGAATAATACAGTGGCATATGAGAGAGTGCTGACACAAAGATCTAGAGCTGGAGAGAGGCAAATGGCTGGAGCAATGGCAGAACTGTTTCCCAAATCCAGTCACACACTGACCAACAGTATCCTCTGAGCATTGCTTAAGAATCCTGGGGCCCATTCAGAGGGAGGCTGAGCTAGTTGGTCTCTGGGGACCCTTCTCCCACCAAAGTGGGACTTCCTGCTTTATTTATTTTTTATTTGGGGTTTATGCTTAAACTTTCATTTGAAGAAGCTAGTCTAGGCTCAGTGAACTTTGAAAACCATGGTACTACACTAGGCTATTTGCCAAGAAGTAATTTCTTTTTTTGCCAAATTTATCTCTGATTACTTTGAAGGTGCTCAAAGGCAAATCAACTGAAAGCGGTACTCCCAGCTCTGTTTCCTGTGTGTTATGGATTAGCCAACAGTGGTGGAGACTCGAGGGTGTGGCAAAGAGATTTTAATGGTCTATGAGACCATATACAAGGCAGTTATTATTTTGGGTGGACCCAGGTCACAAGGCTGCTAGTGTCTCTGGCCAGCAGTATGGGCAGGATTGAGGGTTGCTAGGGAAGCCTCCCACATGTAGACTGTGGACCATTCTTTGCAGAGCCATAGTTCCCACCAGGAAATTTCTGACTCTTGACAACTTTTTAAGCTAAGGACAGCTCTTTCCAGAAGCATCACTTCCACATATGTCTGGATTGGTTACTGCTCACGCTTCCTGAGTATAGATGAGTCAAACACACGAGTCACTGGGAAGTGTTGTCACTCCTAAAACAACCTGTCTTCACATGATTTGGAGGAAGGGAACTCTAGTGAGGAATTCTGCTCTGATTTCACTGATACTCTTCTCACCCTTGTTTCATAAAAGAATCTTGTCCTGGTTCTGCAGGCATTGTTCAAATATCCTGGCTGTGTTTTTATTTAAGCCATGAGGCAGTGGGGCAACTTACACAAATCATCTGCATATATATAAAAACATTCCAGCATGGCGGAAGCAAACAAAAAAGAAATCTTGCAATAGTTTAGAGAACAAAAGTTTTATTAACTCTCATAAATTATATTATTTAGCAAAGAAATGTTTAATAATTTATCCAGTGAATATTTACAGAGCATACCATTTGCCAAACATTGCCTGGAGCTTGCATAATAAAAAAGGATATGATTCCCACAGTCTTTGGGAAGACACAAATAATTAGGATAGTGTGTAATGCATGCTGTAATGAAATTAATTACAAAGGTCTATAGGTTCTGAAAAATAAGTAACTTTGCCACAGATACTCCATGATGACTTCATAGAAGAGAGCTAAGCAGGATCATGAAGGATACATAGGAGTTGTTAGGTAGAGAAGCACCAGAAATAGTTTTTGGATATATGAATAAATGTAGAAAGTCTTGGAGACCTCAAAGAGTTGAATGTGTCTGTGACACACATGCTTCAGAACACTGGGTGTTGGGCAGGCCTAGAGATAAGTAGATATGAGATTGGAAAAGGAGTTCAGATCCAGATCACTGCTTGTTATGTTAGGATACCCCTGACAACTTCTAAACAAAGAGAGAGGCATGATCCATCTATAATCTTAAGAATACTCCTGTAACAGAAGAAGCATAGACTAAAGCTGGGTGATCTTAAGGAAAACTATAACAGAGACATGTAAAGGTGTTAGGTCAGACAGTGGTAGGGCAACAGGGAAAGGGAAGATAGGTTTTGAAATCTATAGGGGTTTAGAATTGAAAGATTTAAAGAGGATTGGACATGGAAGTGATGGAAGTATTGAAGTTGAATCAATTTTTGGATTAAGTGATTAAGGCTAGATTATGATAGTATGAAATAAGAGGTGATAAGAGAAAGGGAGCTGAGTCAGAGATAGAAAGAAGCTAATGATTGATAGTTATGGATGCAAACACAAGAGCACACACACATATTTTATTTAATATCTTGATAGGTATGTCTTGATCAAGACATTTGCATTTGTGTTAATAGTTCTTTTGGCCACTATTGATGTTATGGTTTAGATATGAGGTGTCCCCCAGAAACTCATGTGTGAAACAATGCAAGAAAGTTTATAGGTGAAATGATTGCATTATGAGATCCTTAATCCAATCAGTGAATTAATCCACTGATAGGGATTAACTGGATGGTAAGTTTAGCCAGGTAGGGTGAATCATTGTGGGCACGCTTTTGGGATGTATATTTTATACATGGTAAATGGAGACTCTCTCTCTCTCTCTCTTTCTCTCTCTCTCTCTCTCTCTTCCTCTCTCTCTGCTTCCTGGGTGCCATGTTCCCAGCTGCTTTCCTCTGCCATAGGTTCCACCATGATGTTCTGCCTCACCTCGGGTCCCAAGGAATGAAGGTGATTGTCTATGGAAGGAGACCCCTGAAACTGTGAGCCCCCAAATAAACTTTTCCTTCTCTAATTGTTCTTGTCTGGTCTTTTAGTCAGCAGTGAAAAAGCTGACTAAAACAATAGGTATGACCAAGACATTTACATTTATGTTGGTAGTTCTTTTGGCCACCATTGATTTTGCATTCTTTTTTAGTACTAAAGATAAGTTTGCATTACACTTTATACCACCTGTGCTTCCCTATTTTGTAATCATATCCATGCAAAATCTGGGACCAAAGTAAAACTCAAAATCTACACAGGAAAAATTACACATGTGGGATCAATCAGTGCCTTTGCAGTCTTCCACAAGAACTAATTGACTAAGGATAATATCACAAACAATGCATTCTTATTGCCACTGGATTTTTTTTCTTTATCTACCCACTCTTCTATTTCCATATCAAAGCTTATAAGAAATAAACTGTAAGTGGGTTTCGCATCATTTAAGAAGACCCTGACATTTCTGAACTTCCCCCTGGGGTTTAGAATGAGATTCTTTCTAGGAATACTGATCTCTAAGAAATGAAAGAAAAATTCTTTGCAAAATTTTGTGTAAATAAAATAACAAAGGAGCACTTGCTATTCAAACTCTTCAAAGAAATTGCATTTCTTTTGAAAAAAAATAAAAGAATAATAGTGTCTGCAAGTTACAACTTGCTTTTTGCTTTTGTGGCAAGGTGCATGCTAAGTGCAGAATTTGATGAAGAGGGTTTGTGCATAATGAGCAGAAAATTGCAAGTGATCGATCTGTTATATACATTATCTCTGTGCCTACATAAAGAAGAGAGTGGTAAAATTATCCTTTGAATTCAAAACCATGCTAATCATCAACTTGAATAATTTTTCTGCTAGTATGTTTTGTTTGCTTAATTATCCAACCTGGTCATCCAGTGACTTTAATTCCATTATTAACCACACAGCCCCCTGCTTTGTTCTTGTTTGGTAGACAAGTATTTAATCTTTCCTTTTAAATGAGGGTGTGCTTTTGATATGCTAACTTAATACTTACCTGTCAGCATATGATTGAGTGGGCAGGAATTTACAATGTTTTATCAAGTCCTTGAACTAGAAAAAATGTTAAGAGATCATAGAATTCATCTTTGGTTTTCATCTGAGAAATATATTTGTTAGTTTGCTAATCCTTTTTTTTCACAGAAACATCCATAAGTCTGTTTGTGCTGTTCATCATTGTATCCAAAGCTTAGCACAGTGCCTGGCACCTAGAGCCTCAGGAAACCTTTTGAATGAATAAATAAATGGTGAATTGGTACTCCTGTCTTCTACCAACTGCTTCAAATATTATCACCAATATGAGATGTTCATTCGCCAATTTTCTTCATATAATCTTCAGAGGGTGATCCTGTGGTTTATAATAAAACTAGGTTACTTCTGAGAGTGAAGGGGATGCTGTTAATACTCACATCAGGACAACAGGCATAAATAGGGATCATCTCAGGGAAGCTGGGACATATGGTCACCCTACACATGGAGGATTGAGAAGACACTGGAGGACCAGAGGACATTTTTCTTGCCTACATCTCACTTCTTATTTGTTTTCTTGACACCTTACTTGCCTTGCTATAATCAATCTGGCCATTTGAGCTAATTACTAAGCTCAATCCGTTTCTTTTTTTGTTTTCCAATTTGAATTTGGCATTAATGTGGTATGATAAAATCTATATGAAGAGAAGTAAAAGGTTTTTTTTTTTTTTTTTAAACCTTCTAATCCTCATCACTATCTATGTCTGAAACATAGTTGGCTCAATAAATGCTCACCTGGGAGGAATAAAGGAGAAGGGGAGGGAGGACGAAGTTCTGACTTCAAAATAGCAGAATGTAGAACTGGTAAGCAGTGTCCACATACAGCCATACAAATGACTAAAATACATATTTAAATATCTATATTTACAATAAAATTAAGAAGAAATTTTACTTGATAAGAAACTGATGAATGCTTAAAACTTAGAAAACACATAGTTTAAGACTAAATTAAAAGATCACTTTTCAGAACATGCACAAGAGTAGCACCAAAAGCACTCTGTTGCCAGAAGGGGTTACAGGTAACAGGCAGAGAAGAGACTAAAGGCCATTATCAAGGTCACCAGAGTGGAGAAAGACAGATTAATACAACACCCTCAAACAGAAGGCACATTCCATCTCCCCCAGGACAGTAAGCACAGGACCTCAGGATGGAGTGACAAGGCACTTACTTGCCCCTTGTGTCCATAATGCTTCTGAAGAATCAGGAGCATCTTTACATCACCCAGTGCCACAGCTCACTCCTGCATCATTGTCACTGGAAACAGGGCAACTGCATCTCCCCACCAGGATGTGCAAACAGTTGACAGAAAATCTCACAAAAAAGCTCAGCTACAAAAACAAAAAATATGAAAATAGGCTCAAAGATTGAGGAATACCAACACCAAAACAAACAAACAAAGCCAAAACAACCAAAAAAGCAACACACTCTCCAACAAGAAAAATGAAAGAAATTGTCCAAGTATAAACATAATTTTGTAAGACTATGACATAAGCTAATGTTATATAATCAGGGAGATGAGGTGGAAATAAATTTAAAAAAACTATGAGTGACTATGAGAAAGAGCCAATTAGATACTATGGAACTGAAATAAAACTTGAAATACAATTGAAATATATATGAATAGTGGAATAAACACAATTGGAAAGGAAATTAAAGACCTGAAAGATTGCACCAAAAAATTATCCCATAATATACCACAAGGGGAAAAAGAAAAAGAATGGGGGGGGGGGGAGAAAGAGAAGAAAACTTAAAAAAAAAAAAAAAAAAAAAGAATAACAGGGCTTAATAGTTAGCACTGACCCACTAAGGGTTCCAAACTGAGAGAACACAGAGAATGCAGATAAAACGTTACTTGATGGTGAAAATAGAAAAAAAAAAAAAAAAAAAAAAAAAAAAAAAACTTCCAAGCCTAAAGAAGGACTTAAGTTCTAAATAAGAAGGGTCCACCAAGATGCAAATATAACAAAAGGAGCAACAGTGGTAACAAACCCAGTTCTGGATATTTCATGGTTATGTCAGGCCCAAATGGAAAATCCTAAAAACTAAATGAGGGGAAAAAATCAGATTACTTACAAAGAAATTATAATCATATTGACATCACACTCAGCAGCAACATCATTAAACACAAAGGAGTATTGGAGCATATCCTTTAAAGAGTTTAGAGGACTGTTATGGTTACATAAGAGGTGTTTCCTGAAAGATTCTGTTTGAATGCAGGAGGTGAAATGATTAGATTATGAGAACCATACCCTAATTGGTGGATTAATCCATTTGACAGATTAACAATTTGAATGAATTACTGATAGTAACTAGGCAGGAAGGACATGGTTGGAGGAAGTGGATCACTGGGGGCATTCCTTAGAGGTTATATATTTTGCCTCTGGCTTCTCTTGCACTCCTTGTGGTTCCTGACTGCCATGAAGTGAGCACTTTCCTCCACCATGCCCTTCTGCCATGATGTTCTGCTTCACCTCAGGCTCAGAGCAATGGAGTTGGCAGACCATGAACTGGGACCTTGGAAACCATGAGCCCAAATAAACCTTTTGTCCTCTAAGTTATTCTAGTCAGGTATTCTGGTTATAGCAATAAAAAGCTAGCACAAGTACATAGCTTTAAGTCTCTAATTTTATATGTAGCTTAACTCTCATTCAAATATGAGGGAAGAATAAAACTTCTTCCAATGTGTAAGTTCTCAGGAAGCATATCCCTCATAAATTCTTTAGCAAGAATTATTGGAGGATATACCACCAGGAAAAAGAAAATAAATCCCAGGAGGAATCAGTTGGATGCATTAACTGTATAATTAAAAACAAAATAAAGATGAAGTTTATTTCCATGGAGGTAACATTCAATTTCTTTTATTCTAAGCATGAAGTTAGATATAATTGGAATTCTATAATTATTTACTTCAGTTATACAATATGTCACCAGCCCATGAAGGTATAAACTGAGGAATAATTGGAGGTCTGGAATCCTCTAATTAATCAGACTGGCCCACAGGGGAAGCTTTGCTAGTCCTGCTACCAGAAAAAGGAAGGTCAGAAGACAAGAATGAGCAAGACTAAACCCTGAAAGCAAATTTGCCACAGAATCCCTGGTACATGGCCCCCTCTAACCTTTAAATATCTTCCTGAAGATCTCTATTTCCCATTTCTTTCAACAACTTATTCTTTCTGTATACCATTTTCAAGGATTCTTCAAAGGTTAGCAGATTTTTACAGGGAAAAAATAAATTGAATAATAACAGAATATTGAGACTCTAGAAATGCTCAGACTTGCACTATATAGCTTTATCTAACTTTCCTAACTTCTTTCCAGGTCAACACATATATTCATACATTATTATAGAAGGGCTTTTCCCTTAGGCATGACCCCATCCCCATCCAGCAGACAGGGTCCTCAAGGGGAGTGTTTTCTCTTGACAGCACATTGTAAAAACAGAAGTTTGTTTACAAGGTTGCCTTTAATGACCCCATAAGTCAGGAAAATTATGGGTTCCTCTCATTACTGTCACCACTGGCATTATGCCTTTGGTGGACATCTGTTGTTTGGACTGCCCAGCAACCCTATATCTTCCTGGAAGCACCACTGTCTCTTCCCACAACAGGAGCTAATATGATCCTCCTCTTGGGTCTTAGGATTGGCCCAGGAGCTGAGTTCATAAATTGTGGGTCAAAATTTGCAGAATTTTATGTTCACTACTAGAATTGAGTGAGACAAAAGCTTTTTCTGTCAGAAATCCATGAGGATATGATCTTAGTCATAACTATATCCCATGTATGTGAAGAAGAAAGTTAGTAGATGGGGGGAACGAAGCCAGAGAGGTAGATATAAGAGGCAGAGAGATGGAGTCCTGGTGGAGTGGATACCTGGGTCCTATGGTATTAGTTGTACTTCTACCACCTTGAATTCTGGGCCAGAGGATTCAAATTGTCTGTCTCTTGCTATCACAAGAGTCCTATCCACTTCAGTGCCTTCCTTAGAACAGGTGCGCAATAAAGGTCACTGGATCCAGGACAGCAGGCCAAGAATTAATTCAGCATAAGAGATCAGGACCTGGAAGAGGGAGGTGAGTGGACCAGGCTGAACATTTTTGTAAGGGAAGAGCACGTGGGAGGGGGCTGGGGTGGACCATGTGGGAGCAATTTTGCCAACAGGAGGCAAATAACCAACCACATGGCAGCAGCTCATGCCAACAGAACACAGCAGAGGTCCCAGTAGGAAAAGGTCCTTTATCCAGAAACTGAAAATGACATTTGGGGAATTCTGCTATGAGCATGGAGGGATGGGATGGCTGTGATCTTTCTGTGGTGTAATACTTGATAGGAGTTCATTTTCCTTTCTCTTAAATAACATTGTCTTCTGTTACTTTGTGCCAACATAATTCTAAGTGAGTTTATGTACACACTTTCAGAAAAAGAGAAAATTTATGCATGAGCTTCTTAATGGAGAGGCATTTTCAGGGTTCTGTGTGATGAATCAAACTCGAAACACTGTAACTATGCAGAAGGTAATTCTCAATCTTAAGGGCACAGGAATCTCTGACCAAGGGTCACCTCTAACCTTTTGTGTCTCCTTCCTTCCTTCTTTCTTTTCTTCCTCCCTCCCTTCCTTCCTGCCTATCTCTTTCTGTCTCCTGTTTTTCTTTTTCTTTTTCTCCAGCACTGGGGATTAAACCCAGGAGCACTCTACCTTTTTATGAAACTATAGTTTTCATTTGTGACCACAACTCTTACTACCTCTCTGTGAGTTTCAAGGATTCTTCAAGTGTTAGCAGAATTTGAATAGGAGGAAAATTGTAGAAGACATAAAAAAAAAAAAAAAAAGACTAGTAGAGAATGGTTTATATTCTAGAAATGCCTTGACTTATCATGTGTTTCCTATATACTTTATGCCTGTTTCTTTATTTGTTTCAAGGTGCAATCAACTGTGATCTGTATCAGAAGCATGGTATAGAAATTAATTAATGGGTTATTAATGGTTTATTAGATGAAATTCTTCCTGTCTCAAGTTTTACTAAGTGCCAATAGATTGTTGGCTTGCCAAAGTAGGGGTGAGAAAAACCCTCATCTGCAGAGCTTATGAAAGAAATGACAAAGAATTAGTTCTAATATTCATGAGTTCCCTGATCAGAAACACAAGTAGACAAAGCTCAACAAAAGTGGGGGAAATTCGGTGATGACATATTTTTTTAAATTTTATTTTTATAATTTTTAATATGTACAACTCATAGTGCATGTATTTAGCATCTTTTTACATACAACTGTTTGTATACAAAGTATATTTGTACAATTCAGGTCTTCAATCATGCATTTAGGAAAATGATATCCGTCTCATTCAACCACCTTTTCTTTTTTTTTCATATCTCCCCCTCCCTCCCCCCTTGCTTCCTCCCTTACCCTCCCTTCCCTGTGACCATTCTAGTGTTCCTCTAATCCTCCTATGTACCCCCCATCCAACAATACTATGAACTAGCCTCCTTATATGAGAGAAAACATTTGGTACTTGGATTTTTGAGACTGATTAACTTCACTTAGCATTATGTCTTCCAACTTCATCCATTTACCTGCAAATGCCATTAATTTATTTTCTTTTATTGCTGAGTAAAATTCCATTGTGCGTATATACCACATTTTCTTAATCCACTCATTTACTGAGGGACATCTAGGTTGGTTCCACAACCTAGCTATTGTGAATTGCGCAGCTACAAACATTGAGATAGCTGTGTCACTGTAATATGCTGTTTTTAAGTCCTTTGGGAATAGACCCAGGAGTGGGATGGCTGGGTCATAGGGTGGTTCCATTCCCAGTTTTCCAAGAAATCTCCATACTGCTTTCCATAACGGTTGCATTATTTTGCAGTTCCACCAGCAATATATGAGTGTGCCTTTTTCTCTACATCCTCTCCAACATTTATTGTTGCTTGTGTTCTTGATAGCTGCCAATCTGACTGGAGTGAAGTGAAATCTTAGAGTAGTTTTGATTTGCATTTCTCTAATTGCCAGTGATGTTGAACATTTTTTCATGTATTTGTTGATTAATCGTGTATCTTCTGAGAGGTGTCTTCTCAATTCCTTAGTCCATTTATTGATTGGGTTATTTGTTTTTTTTTGGTGTAAAGTTTTTTGAGTTCTTTATATATTCTAGAAATTAGTGCTCTATCTGATGTGCATGTATTAAATATTTGTTCCCAATTAGTTGGCTCACTATTCACCTCACTGATTGTTTCTTTTGCTGAGAAGAAGCTTTTTAGTTTAAATCTATCCCATTCATTAATTCTTGGTAGTAATTCTTGCACTACAGGATTCTTATTAAGGAACTTGGGGCCTAAGCTGACATGTTGGAAACTGGAGCTTACTTTTTCTTCTATTAGGCGTATTGTCTCTGGTCTAATTCTTAGGTCCTTGATCCACTTTGAATTGAGTTTTGTGCATGGTGAGAGATAAGGGTTTAATTTCAATTTGTTGCATATGGATTTCCAGTTTTCCCAGCACCATTTGTTGAAGAGGCTATCATTTCTCCACTGTACATTTTTGGCGCCTTTGTCTAATATAAGATAGCTGAAATTATATGTATTAGTCTCTGTGTCCTCAATTCAGTGCCATTGGTCGACCAGTCTGTTTTGGTGCCAACACCATGCTGTTTTTGTTACTATTGCTCTATGGTATAATTTAAAGTCCGGTATGGTGATGCCCCCTGCTTCACTTTTCTTGCTCAGGATTGCTTTGGCTATTCTGGGTCTCTTATTTTTCCAGATGAATTTCATGACTGCTATTTCTATTTCTTTGAAGAATGACATTGGGATTTTGATTGGAATTACATTAAATCTGTATAATGCTTTTGGTAGTATGGACATATTGACAATATTAATTCTACCTATCCAAGAGCAATCTAGGTCTTTCCATCTTCTGAGTTCATCTATAATTTCTTTCTTTAGTGTTCTACAATTTTCGTTATAGAGGTCTTTCACCTCTTTCGTTAGGTTGATTCCCAGGTATTTTATTTTTATAAATGCTATTGTAAATGGGATAGTTTTCATCATTTCACTTTCAGAGTCTTTGTCGCTGATGTACAAAAATGCCTTTGACTTATGTGTATCAATTTTGTATCCTGCAACTTTGCCAAATTCATTTACTAGTTGTAAAAGTTTTCTGGTAGAGTTTTTTGGGTCTTCTAGGTAGATTATCATGTCATCAGCAAATAGTGCTAATTTGAGCTCTTCTTTTCCTATCTTGATCCCTTTAATTTCTTTCGTCTGTCTAATTGCTCTGGCCAGAGTTTCCAGTACTATGTTAAATAGCATGGTAAAAGGGGGCATCCCTGTCTTGTTCCAGTTTTTAGAGGGAATGCTTTCAATTTTTCTCCATTTAAGATAATGTTAGCTCGGGGCCTTGCATAAATAGCTTTTATAATGTTGAGATATGTTCCTGATATTCCTAGTTTTTCCAGTGTTTTGAACATAAGGGGGTGTTGTATTTTGTCAAATGCTTTTTCTGCGTCTTTTGAGATGATCATATGATTTTTATCTTTAAGTCTATTGATGTGATGTATTATGTTTATTGATTTCCGAATGTTGAACCAGCCTTGCATCCCTGGGATAAACCCCACTTGATCATGGTGCACTATCTTTTTGATATGTTTTTGTATCCGATTTGCCAGGATTTTGTTGAGGATTTTTGCATCTATGTTTATTAAAGATATGGGCCTGAAGTTTTCTTTTTTGGATGTGTCTTTGCCTGGCTTTGGAATTAATGTGATATTGGCATCATAGAAAGAGTCTGGAAGAGCTCCCTCTTTTTCTATTTCTTGAAATAGTTTGAAGAGCATTGGTATTAGTTCTTCTTTGAAAGTCTTATAGAACTCGGCTGTAAACCCATCAGGTCCTGGACTTTTCCTTGTTGGTAGCTTTTTGATGATGTCTTCTATTTCTTCGCTTGTAATCGGTCTGTTTAAGTTGTGTATAGCCTCCATTTCCAGTTTAGGCAAATCATACGACTCAAGAAATCTGTCAATGTTTTCAATATTTTCAATATTTTCTGTTTTATTAGAATACAAGTTTTCAAAGTAATTTCTAATTATCTTCTGTATATGTGAGGTGTTTGTTGTGATATTCCCTTTTTCATCAGGAATGTTAGTAATTTGAGTTTTTTCTCTTCTTCTTTTTGTTAGCATTGCTAAGGGTCTGTCAATTTTGTTTATGTTTTCAAAGAACCAACTTTTAGTTTTGTCAATTCTTTGAATGGTTTCCTTAGTCTCAATTTCTTTAATTTCTGCTCTGCTTTTAATTATTTCCTGTCTTCTACTGCTCTTGGTGTTGGTCTATTCTTCTTTTTCTAGTGCTTTGAGGTGTGATGTTAAGTCATTTGTTGGCTTTTTTTCCTCTTAAGGAATGAACTCAGTGCAATGAATTTTCCTCTTACTACTGCCTTCATAGTGTCCCAGAGATTTCTATACGTTGTATCTATGTTCTCATTTACCTCTAGGAATTTTTTAATCTCCTCTTTGATGTCTTCTTCAACCCCTTGTTCATTCAATAGCATGTTGTTTAGCTTCCAGTTGTTGGAGTAGTTTTTCTTAATCCTTGTTTTGTTGTTGATTTCCAATTTCATCCCTTTATGGTCTGATAGAATGCAGGGTAGTATCTCTATTTTTTTAATATATTTTCTGATAGTTTCCTTATGACATAATATATGGTTTATTTTGGAGAAGGAGCCATGCACTGCTGAGAAAAAAAGTGTATTCGTTTACTGAGGGATGAAATATTCTATATATGTCTGTTAGGTCTAAATTGTTAATTGTTTTAAGGAGGCTTAAAGTTTCTTTGTTTAGCTTTTGTTTGGATGATCTATCCATTGGTGAGAGAGGTGTGTTAAAGTCCCCTAGAATAACCGTGTTGTGGTCTATTTTACTCTTGAACTTGAGAAGAGTTTGTTACATGAATGTAGGTGCTCCATTATTTGGGGCATATAGATTTATGATTGTTATATCCTGTTGATGAATGGTTCCCTTAAGTAGTAAGAAATATCCATCTTTGTCCCTCTTGATTAGTTTTGGTTTGAAGTCTACCTTATTTGATATGAGAATGGAAACCCCTGCTTGCTTCCGCAGGCCATGTGAGTGATAAGACTTTTCTTAGCCTTTCACTTTCAGTCTGTTGATGTCTTTTTCTATGAGGTGTGTTTCTTGGAGATAGCAAATTGTTGGATCGTTTCTTTTAATCCATTCTGTTAATCTGTGTCTTTTGATTGGCAAATTTAGGCCATTAACATTCAGGGTTATTATTGAGATGTGATTTTTATTCCCATCCATTTTTCTTTGAATTATGGTCTTTAGCTTGATTTGGTTTCTCTTCTGGTTGGTATTTCCCTTAGTTTAATATCTCCCTTTGTTGATTTTCATTGTTATCTTTCTCTTCTTCTTCATGAAAAATGTTTCCCAGGATGTTCAGAAGTGCTGGCTTTCGAGTTGTGAAATCTTTTAACTTTTGCTTGTCGTGGAAGGTTTTTATTTCATCTTCGAATCTAAAGCTCAATTTTGCTGGATATAAGATTCTTGGTTGACATCCCTTTTCTTTCAGAGCTTGAAATATGCTATTCCAGGATCTTCTTGCTTTTAAGGTCTGGGTTGAAAAATCTGAACATAGTCTGATTGGTTTCCCCCTATATGTAATCTGCTTCCTTTCTGTTGTGGCTTTTAGTATTCTCTCCTTGCTCAGTATATTAGGCATTTTCATTATAATGTGTCTTGGTGTGGATCTGTTGAGATTTTGTTTGTTTGGTGTTCGGTATGCCTCTTGAACTTGGTTTTCCCATTCATTCCTCAAGTTTGGAAAATTTTCTATAATTATTTCGTTAAATAAATTACTCATTCCTTTGGCTTGAAACTCTGCCTCTTCCTCTATGCCAATCACTCTTAAGTTTGGTCTTTTTATGCTGTCCCATAATTCTTGGATGTTATGTACTTGATTTCCAACGAGTTTTGCTGTATAATCTAAATTCTTCTCTAGGACATATATTTTGTCTTCATTGTCTGAGGTTCTTTCTTCCAAGTGGTCTACTCTGTTGGAGATGCTTTCAATTGAACTTTTATTTTGGGTTATTGCTTCTTTCATTTCTGTTTGGTTTCTCTTTAGAGCCTCTATTTCCCTATTGAAGTAGTCTTTTACTTCCTGTATTTGTTTTTGGAGTTCTTTGTCAAAATGATCTTTTGCCAACTGTATTTGCTCCCTCATCTCATTTTTGAGTTCATTCTTAAGTTCCATAAACATTTGGAATATGTAATTTCTAAATTCCATCTCTGGCATTTGACCAACTGTGTTTGCCATGGAATCTACTGATGAGGTATCTTGATTTGTTTGTGTCATTTTCTTCCCTTGTTTTTTCATGTTGCTTGTGTGTCTTTTGTTCCTGCACTGTGGGACCTTGACTATTTCGATTTTACCTTAAAGCCTTATGTTGTTCCTGTAGTACAATGCTATCAGATCCCCTTATAATTCCTTTACACTTTAAAACCTAACACTTTCTATTTAGAAAATCCAAGTTTGATCACAATGTACAGATTTGGTTAACCCAGATATTATTTCCAATTTACTCTGTACGCTTCTGATGCGGTTTTATAGCTTCAAGTATTGGATACAGAGGTGTTATGTTTAGGAAGAAGGAAGTGTCTTGAATTGTTCTTTCTTGGAAAGTATGAAAAGAGAGTTCTATTGAAGTGGTTTAGTGGAAGTGGTTTAGTATCAGTAGACGAGAGAAGAAAGAGAATGGAGTAGACAATTAGGTGGAAAGACCATTTATATATAAAGTAAGATGGAAAAGAAAAAAAATGATAAATGAGTAGGAATTGGTATAAGAGAGAGGAGAAAGAGAATCAAGAAAATTGAGAGTAAACTATATATAACACCGCTTTGCTATCCAGTTCAATTGTGCCGGTTCTAGAATTCCCAAGTTCTGTGTATAACTTGTTTTTGCCTCTGTTTAGTATGCACTGGCAGGGTGTAAATAGGAAAGATGAAGGAGGAAGAAAAGATGCAAAAGTGAGAAGGAAGAAAAGAAAAAAGGAGCAGAAGCAAACAAACACACTGACAATCAATGCAAAAAATAAAAAAAGCAAAACAAAGCAAAGCCCAAAAAAAAAAAAAGAAAAAGAAAAACAAACAAAAAAACAAAAAAACCCTGAAAACCAATAAAACAAGCAAACCAACAACAAAAAAAGTCGAACCCCAAGTCTCAAACAAAATGGGCCCTGGGAAGCCCCCCTCTTTTTTTCCTTTCCAGTTTAAGCCAATTGTATCGGATCACGTCTAGACAGTCAGCGATCCTGTTAGTGGAGTCAAGTCTGCATCTTTGGCCAGTGGCAGAATGGCCCAGTGGAAGAGCGGCTCAGGGGGGTTGTGTGTCAGCAGATGAATGGCACCGGGAAGGGGACCCTCCAGAAGGCACCCTTTCCCCACGCCCACCCACAGTTGTAGCTTCTTGTGGCCGCTGCGCTGGCCTCAGACACACCCTCCCCTGCTGGTTACCCGAGCCTCACCCAGGTGTGTGTTGTTTTCAGAGCATTGGCGGCTCCCTGAATGTCTGCAGCTGTTCTTCCTTTCTGTCTTTTCCCCTTTGTCTGGGTCAGCCACTGTACTTCTCAAAGATGGTGGTGCTCTCCTCCCACTCAACAGCAGCTCCCCAGACCCTTGTGTCAGTCCAGAGCATGCGGGATCGGCTTGGCAAGCTGTGCGAAAGAGCTCTACGTGGACACTGCCCACGCCTCTAGGCTTCTTTCTATCCCTCCTCGCTGATCAGTTTCAAAGCCGCTGGGTGGATGTCTCCTTGCTGAGATGGTATCGGGCAGGTGCAACTGCAGCGCAGACAGCGCTGCTTCGGATTGTGGACCGCTCTGATTCTGCCCCTGCTCGTCGTGGTCCGGAGAACGTTGTATTTCACTGTCCAGAGGTGCACGAATGTTTCGGCTCCCTTTCAGTTGTAATAGAATTGCTAGCAACGCGCTCAAACTTCCCACTCAGCGTCTTTTAGCAACTGTGTCCAGAGAGCACCTCCCTCCTGTTGGCCATCTTCCCAGGATCCTCCTTGGTGATGACATATTTTTGAGAGAACAGTTACCACTGTGCATTCCCTAAGAGAGGGTGTGGGTTCAAGCTCCATTATCTCAAGCTTTGTGAGGGAGTCTTGTATGGGATGACTTGGAAAACTCTGAAATATGTTGAGAATTGGGAGACTCCAAGACTGTTGCCTGAGAAAGTTAAAGTATCCCTGCGTCAGTGGGGCTTGAGGCAGTTGTTGAGAATAGCCTGAACTTCCAGAGTTTGCTGGACCAACACATACACAAGTATTTCCCATGGGCCAGAAATGAGTCATATGGGAGACAAAATTATCTTGTGTCCCATCCTAAAGGGACATGTAGAAGGGTGGAAAGTTCCAAGCAATAACAAACTAGAAGTGAGTTTAGGATTCTTTGGGGCTATAGAAAGATTTGCAAATGACATCCTGGAATAGAAATGTGTCTACCCAGGTCATGCAAAATGGCATCAGAGGAGTCTATCAGGGAACCTCTGAAGAAAGCATTGTAAACATTCTTTGGGAAAAAGAGTAGGCTTTTCTCAACTTCCAGGTCCAGAGATTATGAAGCCATTTGTACAGGGGCAGCCATATTTACCTACCTCTACTAAACTGATGAAATGTGTTGCTTCCTGACTTGGAGCAACAACGCCGCCACGGGAGAAAAACTCGGAGGCAGAATGAAGATAAAAGAAGGTTTTTTTATTCTTCGGCTTTAGCAATCTCTCAAAATTCTAACACTGGCTCTTTCAGCAACCTCTCTGACTGTTTACTTCTTCCGACTACTGACTCTTTACTTTTTACTTTTACTTTCTTAGAGAGAGCTTAGAGAAAGAAAGAGAGAGAGACAAAGAGAGAGAGCTTCTTTCTTCTTTCTTCTTCTTCACTTTCTTTTACTTTTACTTTCTTAGAGAGAGCTTAGAGAAAGAGAGAAAGAGAAAGAGAGAGAGAGAGAGAGAGAGAGAGAGAGCTTCTTCTTTCTTCTTTCTTCTTCGGCAGCCTCGGTCTGACTCTGACCAGCAACAATTTCTTCTCTCTATATATCTCTTTGGTTTTCTTCTTCTGACTACGTTCTAGCAGCCCTGACTCTTTTCTTCTTCTCTGACCCAAAGTCTTCTTCCGACCGACTGAGCGACTGAACGACTGACTAAATGAATCCCTTCTGACCGCTTTCACCTGGTTATATACCTTTGGCTTTTCGGGTGCGTCACGTGCATTTACAGGTGTGTATGATTATTATCAGGTGGAACTTATGGCTTCCAGCTAGCCGCAATAGCCATCTCCCTGATTGGGGCTGCTTCAGAACTGAATTTTACAGATCCTCTTATTCTCTCTGCAAAACATGCTGACTGAGGACCTCAGCACTTCGAAACACCTTCAGCTACTCTAGTATGCTTGTTGCACTTCTTCTATTGTCTGTTGAGTTTTTGTTGTTCTCATTGACCAAGTCAGTTGTATTCATTTTCCAAAAGTATTTATACCAGTCATACTTACTGTTGTAATGAAATAATTTAAACAAATGTAACACAAAAATTAATATGAAAATAAACATGGCATTGTTTTTGATAATTAAATCAAATGCTTTGAAAAATACAATAAAAGCAAGCCATTTTTTTAAAAAAATCACAAATAGCTCAGATTCTTGGATAGTCCTTCAAAGTTATGACTAAGTGGCAGAGTGTGCCTTTCACTCTCTCTCCTTTTCTACCTAAAATGCTATGTCAAGGAACCAATTTTGTAACCCTGTTTAAAGCCAAACAAGAACAAATGTTGGCAGAAAATACACTGTCATTTTTTCACAGAAAGAAGCAGTGTCAATTGCAAAGCCATTGTCTTGGCCACAAGCTAGGAAAACTAATAACCTCCAGAGATCCTATTGTTTGTGTGCCAATAAGGCCATATGACCATTGCAGGGCAAGTCTTTCAGTATCACTTACCACATACTTCATGTCAGTTCATTCATTCATTCAATTAATATTGACTGAGCTCCCACAGAGAGACTGGCAGAGAGACAATGCCTCCTATTGAACAGAGAGTGTGACTCACCTGACTCCATCAGTATGCTTCCGTGGAGGAATCTTAAAAATGGTTATAGCATGTGATGGCCTCTCTTCTGATGAAACTCATTGTGCCAAAAATGTTACTAACCCAGAACTGACATTCAAATATTTATGCCCACCATCAGGCTTGTTCCTACTGGAATTAGGCTCTACCACACATAATGGAATCTTCATTACACATGGGCTGCACATCCGGGGTGGTCCTGGGCCTGGCTAGTCATGCAGTACCTGGAAGCACAACCCAGGGACTGGAGGAGCACTTTGGTGCCTCTGAGTATATGGGAGACAAGCTGGTTCTTATGCATAAAGCATTAATTTCTCTAGCCCTGGTTAATTCCCATTTGATTATTAAATATGTGCTAATTTTCTGTGACACTCAATGTTTATGAAATGCCAAAAGATGGTAATAAATGTTTACAATAGAAGTTGTAAACTGACTTTTGAGTAATCCTAAGCTATCATTTGAATGTTGAATATTCCCCCAAAGCCAATGTGTTAAAGGCTATTTAACACAGGGTGGTGCTATTGGGAGGTGCTAATGGGAGGAGTGCTATTGGGAGGTGGGAGGTGGTAGAAACTGAGAGGTAGAGACTAAGGTGAGGTCCTTAGATCACTGGAGGCATGCCCTCAAAGAGGATTATGGGACCTGGTCCCCTCTTTCTCCCTCCCTCTCTCTCTCTCCCTCCCTCCCTCCCTCCCTCCCTCCTTCCTTCCTTCCTTCCTTCCTTCCTTCCTTCCTTCCTTCCTTTTCTTTCTTTCTTTTTTCTTTCCTACTGGTTGCTGGTGTAAGTGATTTTGCTCTATCTTGTGCTCCCACCGTGTATAGACTCACCATAGGCCCAAAGTAATGCACCAAATTGATCATGCACTGAAACCTCCAACACTGTAAGCCAAAATAAACCTTTTTTTTATTAGTCCATTGTGTATAGGTGTGTGTGTGTGTGTGTGTGTGTGTATAATATTGGGGTTCATTTTGACATAACTATATAAACATGGAATATAATGTGCACCAATTCAGTCCCTAGCATTTCCCCTTTTCTTCCCCTCCTCCTTCCCCCTGTCCCATTTCCCCTATTTATTTGAAGTCCTTAAAATTAGTGCATTAATCTGAATGGTACTTATATACTTTGTATACAAAGAGTTGTATGTAAAAAGATGCTATATATGTGCATTATGAATTGTAATACATACTACTATTACAAATAAAAAAAGAATATTTGAAAAAAAATTAGTGCATTATGGATAAACATAAAGGTGGAATTGACTCTGGTATATTCATATATGTACATAGGAAATTTGATCAGATTCATTCTACTGTTCTTCCCCCTTTTCATGTTCATCCTCCTTCCCTCTCAATCTCCTTCCTCTATTCCACTTCCATTTTCAGATTTCTCCCCCATTTTCCTGCCTTTATTTTGGTCTAGCTTCTGCATATTAGAGAAAGCCTTTGACCCTTGACTTTCTGGATTGGTTTATTTCACTTAGCATGATGTTCTCCAGTTTCCTCCATTTAGCAGCAAATGCCATAATTTTATTCTTCTTTATAGCTGAGTAAAACTCCATTGTGTATATATACCACATTGTCTTTATTCATTCATCTGTTGACGGGCACCTAAGCTGGTTCCATATTATGGTTATTATGAATTGTGCTGCTATAAACATTGATGTGCCTGCTTCCCTACAAAAGTTTTTATATCTTCTGGATATATACCAAGGAGTGGGATATCTGGTTCACATAGTGGTTCTATTCCTAACGTTTTGAGGAATCTCCATGCTGTTTTCTAGAGGGGTTGTACTAATTTGCAGTTCTACCAACAATGTATGAATGTTCTTTTTTCCCACATCCTCACCAACATTTATTATTATTTGTATTCTTGATAATTGCCATTCCGACTGGAGTGAGATGAAATCTCGATGTAGTTTCAGAATGCATATCCCTGATTGCTAGAGATGCTGAACACAAAATACAGCTTTTATCTTTAATTATTTTAGTTACATTGTTATAGTGATGGGAAGCTGACTGATGCACTTTACTTCTATTGCTAAGGTGATTTAGAAGCCATATAAAATTATTAATCAAAATTATCTTAGAAGGGTGTTTTAAAACTGAAACCTAATAAAATAAAATAAAATAAAAATCTGAAAGCTTATTCACACAGTAATTATAACTGTTTTAAGAAAGGAATTAGGTAAATGAAAGACATAACCAATATAAGGATTTATAAATATGCTTGATTAATTTGGAAATTGGAAAATAATGCCCCATCTGTGTGCCATAAATTTTTAACTATACAAAATGCAATGTCTTAAATATGCTTTTAGGGTACATCCTATTCATCTCACATTGGGTGGCTACAAGATTTTCTTTTGAATGAATTTAATTAAGATAGAAGAAATTTGAATGGATGTTCTACCAACTCTATGTGTTGTCTCATGTTAGCATTTAAAGAAGAGAAAATTGAATTATCCTAATGTTTTCTTATAGTTAATATTAATTTAAAATTCTTAGAGTTCTTTCTGAGTTTGGTGAATGCCAATCTGTATAGAAGTGAATTTTATTTTTAAGAACATTGAATTTTTACCAAACATGTGTCTGATGATGGAAGGGAGGAAAGAGTGAGGGTATCCAAATATTAATTACTCCTTGTGATTGGCAACCCACACTGACCCTCTCATCTGCTCATTAATTGACTCATTCCATGCAAGTTGTTGCTTAAAGAGGAAAGATAGGGGAATTGAGTAATTCCTCTCATCAATTTTGATTCCATGCCTCCAAAATAGGGGTCAAGCAGGAAGAGTATATGAACTTGGGCATGAAAATTAGACTACCTGTTGTTCTGATAGGACTTTACACCTCTGCTTGTCTTTCTCCTGTATCCCTCTGGTAATGCCAGAGTTTCTACTATCTTTTACTAGTCCTCATTCTAGTTTCTCTCTTCTTCTGAGGTGAACTCAGAGGTGCTTGTGATAGTGTGGAGTCTGCGAAGGGACCCAGTGAGGGCATTTCTGTGAATTTACTGTCATTGAGCAAAATGGGCAATTCTGGCAGGAGCAAGTTGTTGCACACACAGAGGACATGGATTGGTTTATTATGAAAACTTGAAGCAGAATTCGGTTACAAGCTGGCCACTTCTAACGGGACTGTGGCAGTAAGAAGTATTTATAAGTGAAAAGGCATAATGTACAGTAAGTAGTCTTCTCATAACCACAGTTACACTTTCCACAGTTTCAGTTACCCACAGTCCAAAAATACTGAATGGAAAATTCCAGAAATAAACAACTCTTAAGTTTTAAATAGAACATCACTCTGATTAGTGTGATGAAAGCGCTCACCATCCTACCTATCTAGTCCTGCCCTGGATGTCAATCTCTTTGTCCAGTATATCCATGCTGTATATACTATCTTCCTATTACTCACTTAGTAGTGATCCCATTATCAAATCAACTTTCATGATATCATAGCACTTTCGTTCACATAACTCTTATTTTACTTAATAATGGCTTCAAAGCACAAGAGTAGTAATGCAAAGGAAGCACCAGGGCATGAAACATGGAAAGGCAGATTAACTTTGGTACTATGTACAATGCTACAGAGTATTTAGAAAAAAAACATAGTATATATAGGGTTCAATGCATCTGCAGTTTCAGGCATACCCTTGGGGATAGGCATGTATCCCACATGGGAAGGAGGTACTACTAGGGACATTTGATAGATGTTACTTTTTTTCCACATAACATCCCTATGAGGTTAGTAATATTGTTATACCTGCAAGGGAACTGAAGGCCATAGAATTTACATAAGGCGATATAACTAAGAAAAAGAAAACCTTGACAAAAGTACAGGATTATCTGAATTTACAATTACCTTTTACTAGAAAACAATAACTAAATGGGAAAAATTCTAAAAGTAATATTTATCCTTGAAAAGATTTTTAAAATCTAAAGCTATGGAAATATTTATTGAAATATACTGAAACAGATGAAATTGAAAACTTTGAAATAGACAATATTCAACTGTTTGATCTACAAAAATGGCAATTTCATATGATTTGGTTATATCTACTTATAAACCCTGTGTAGAAGACATTCACAGATGCAGGGACACAGTTCAGAACACATTCATATTGGGAAACCCCCTACATTTGACATGATTCACATATTTTATTATGTAAAATTTTAAAAGAACCAGAACAATATAAGTTCACTAAAAGTCTATATAATTAAGGCAGAATGTTTCTACACATTAAAATTTAAGCTTCACCATTTGGAGATGAGAACAGGGAATTTTACAATTAATGCATCAGCTCTGATAAAAGTTGACAGTTTGACATGGAGTAGCCCAGAAAATCAAAGCAGACAACATAGGTCAGGACAACAAAACAAGATCATCCAAACCAGGCTTTCCTCTCTCCAATCATGATTGGAGTTATTTATATTTCCTATGCATTTTCTATGACTAACTTAATTATTTAATAACATGGATACAGTTCTTTCATTAAATATATGCAGTTAGTTTCAGCTAATGCTTGTCCTTCCAAAATTCCAAAGTAAAACAGAGTCCCTTGAGTACTATGGTTGTCATTCATGCTGTGGGAAAAATATGTCCAGTGTTTCCATCTTTCAGAAAAAATAAAATGGGAATGACATTTCTGAGTGCCCTGTGGATAAAACCTGGTGACTAGTTTTAGATAATGAGTTATGAAGAGAACTAACAATGCTTGTGGGCTAAGCATTGAATTGCTGGTGTAAGACCTTCTGGAGTTTTCTTGTTCCTGTGGCATGATGGCTGATAACCTTTGGTACAACAGTAGCTTTCTAAGTCTAGATATTGAGAGGAAGAGATTTGGAGCAAAGCTCCTAACCCAACTGTATGAATATATAGCACAAGGAAATAATAGACTTTATCATAAAAGGTTACAAAGATTTAAGGGTTGCTTATTACAGAAGTATTCTTTAGATTAGCCTGAGCTGATGCAGGTGTTTTGAATGGCCCATCTACATTTTAAATCTCAATTCTGAAAATAAAGATTGGGCATATCTGATTCATATATTCCTATTAGTTCTGAAAGACCAGGTATGTGTCTTACAAATGATGCCTGAAGAGGGTATATTCCAATATATGTGTGTAGCTATCATTTCCATCTGTAGGTAGGATCCTCCATTTCTAATGACCATCTTCTGAACAAAGTAGCACTAATTAAAACAAGGACTTCACAAAAGTAGGGAGAGTAGACAGCTTCATAGAAAATAGAATTTCAGGGCTGGGGTTGTGGCTCAGCGGCAGAGCGCTCGCCTCGCACGTGCGCGGCCCGGGTTCGATCCTCAGCACCACGTAAACATAAATGCATTGCATTGTGTACAACTAAAGTAAATAAATAAATATTTAAAAGAAAAAAAAAAAAGAAAATAGAATTTCAGAGGAAAGTAAAGCTCCATGTGGGAGGAAATATCTCATACCCACAGACAGATAGACACACACACACACACACACACACACACACACTTCACAATTTATCATGGAGTCAAATTACCTACATAGACGTCTTTCATTTAACCCGCAATATTGTCAAGATGATGCTTAGAAAGGCTAAAATTCCATGATAACCCATTGATATATTAGCAAGAGTTGTTTATTAACTGGAAATTCACAGAACATAGAGGCAAGAGGGTACCTTATAGCTAAATCTTAATGAAAGAAAGAGACACTAAATGTTCAAAGCACTCGGGGATTGACCAAATGAACTGTCTCTACACAGCGAACAGTAACACAGGAGATGTAGGGGAGCATGAAAGCTGATTTTTTTCTAACTTCATAATTTCATCTTGGAGAAGAGCCAATTTTAACACTGATTCCAAATGAGGTTCTTATTGAGAAAAATCCTCATAATTAGAGATGTCTATCAACAATATGATATAAGGGAAAATAGCTTTCTATTAAGACTCCTGGGTCTCTGCAAATAAATTTATACAATTTTCTAGTCTACTAAGTAAGATTTGCCTATTTACCAGCTGCTGCCAAATATGTGACATTTATTCCAATTTACAGAAAATTTCTATTGAAATACGTAGAATTAGGCTATTCTACAAAGACTCCTCACATTTCAGCAAAACAGTGAGACACACTGTAATGCCCTATCTGTAAGATTCAAAGTTCTATTACAAGTCAGGCCAGGCCTAGCAATCCCATGATGAATTAGAGCATAGCACAGAAAACAACATGTGTATGAAAACAACATTCATCTTAAAGAAAAAGTATGGTATAAAACATGACAAAATGTTTTGTTGACAAGAAAAATAGAGAGAGAGAGCCTTGCATGCCTCTCCACACTCACCTTATCTGCCAGCAGGGATATTTGAATGAGCTGGCCAGTGCTTAGGTAATTTATGCAGCTCTTGTAACACCCAAGCTCTAATGCAAATTCCCTATTTAAGAATGCTGACCTTCACAGCACCAAACTAGGGCTCTGTAACCAGAAATTTCCATTCAGTCTTGCGTGGAGGAGTCACATTTTAAAGGCTGTCATCCTGCATAGGGAACTACCATTTAACTGTCATAAATACGGCTTTTAGAGTTTAAATTGCATAGCATATAAAATAATTCTCAGCAGTAAGTAATCGTGGTTTATACTTTGTTTCTTCTTCCAAGTGCTCTCCTACAAGATTCTGTTCCTTACCCACTGGTTTTGATCGTGACTTCTCAGTTTGGAGGGATTGGTCAAGAAATAATGTTTTTAGATCCTAACACTTTTGATTTAAATCACATTGAATTGTTTAAAAAATATGTTATACTTGTTTTAAATGTCTTAGGGCAATTGTTTGCTATGGCTGCCATAAGAAAATGCCACAGACCAAGTGGCTTACACAATAGAAATGTATTTTCTCAGTTTTGGAAGCTAGAAGCCCAAGGCAAGGTTCCAGCAGGTTTGGTTTCTACAGAGTCCTCTCCTCTTGGCTTTAGATGGTCACTTTGTTGCTGTTTTCACTTGTTCTTTCCTTTCATGAACATTCCTCGTTTCTCTCTGTGTGGTCAAATTTCTTGTACTTATAAAGACACCAGCAAGATTAGATCAGGATCCATTGTCATGATCTCAATTTAGCTTAATCATCTATTTAAAGTCTAATATCCAAATACAGCCATACTTTGAGGTACTGGAGATTAGGGTTCCAACAACATAATGTATTTGGGTAGAATATCACTTAAAATATTTAGTACATAGAATATAATGTAGACTTTTCTTGATCATTGAGTATCTGAGTTTTAGACATCCATTTTTTTATTCAAAGTTGTATTTATAACAGTAGCATGCATTATATTTCATAATACACACATAGAGCATCTTTTTACATAACACTGTTTGTATACAAAGTATACTCATACTATTCAAGTCTTTGATCATGCATTTAGGATAATGATAGAGAGAGAGAGTTTAGAATTTTCTTTCTTTGAGAAGTCCCTGGAATCACGTTGTCACCAGAGACATAGATTTTTGCTGATCAATGCAGTCAACACTAGCAACATGTAGCCATTTACATTTTAATTGATTAAACTTAAAATACAATAAAAATTTAGTTTCTCATTTGCACATTTCAAGGGTTCAGTAGCCACCACATTGTACAGTGCCAATATGAACATTTTCATTATCCCAAATCCTACTAGACAATGCTGCTGGACTGTTGACAGGAGTTTGCCCCTTGTATCTTCAAGAGAGTTTCCACAAGCCAAAATCAAGAGATGCACTATTTTAGTTGCTCTTTCTTTCCTTTTCCTCTGTCATAGTCATCTCAGTTCCTCACTGTCATTGTTTTTGTTGATTCCTTTACTCTTCATCAAATTTTCTTCTAACTCCACTCTATTGTCTTTTAGTTTCTTGGTGTTTTGTTTTCCCCTTTATACCTATCCCTTTCTTTGGCCTCATCTTCTCCTATTCATTTCTTCATTGGAATGGTGATTTTGTTCCGAAACATTTTGCTAAGCAATGAGAAATCTCCTTGTTTTTCATCAGTAAACACCATTTATCTTTATGGGTTTCAACACTCTTTAAATTTTTATTGATGTTCCATTCTGACATGCATCTCAGTTTAAGAGTGTCTGATGCCTTAACAAAAGGACCACCCAGGATGTCCACACAGTGTATCTGAAAAGTGGAGCAATTTCAGAAAGTTTGTTTCCTGATGTTCCTCTTTTGGACTCTAGCATCAGCCTTGAGAAGGGTATTAGACTAATGGTGAATGGAGTCAACCTGCCTGATTTCCAGTTGTAAAATCATCCCCTATTAGCTATTTGACCTTGGGAAAGTGGGTTTAAGAAAAGTGTTCATCTTATAAAGTGGTTTGGATTAAATAAGTTTACCTAAGGAAATGTTGTCTGGAACATAACAGTTACTGTTTCTCAGGAAAAGTTTAGTTCTTTACAAGACGGCTGTTGACCTTGTCTGCTGGATAGTATGCCCAGCAACCCCAGGCAGAGAAAAACTCATCTCCCATGTAGACTTTAGTGTGCATTTATGTTATACTCAGATTCAGCTAGGCACTCCCTACTCTCCCAATTCACCACCTACCTAGGGAAAGAAGACTTATGCAGAAAAAGCAGAGATTAGCATCTGGGAAAAATGAGATGCTAAATCATATTGCACAGACAATAGATACTATAAGCTTTTGGTAAAGATAGTGTTGAGTATGACCTAATCTTATCAAGAAAGGCTTCAGAGTTCCCAGGTTTCTTCCCAGAGAACAAAAGGAGAAAAATCAGAGCCCTGAGAGAAATATGTTGATCCAAGGGAGAGAGACATGAGTGAACATGGAAGGTGTGAAGAAGAAGACTGAGAGTAGGAAGAGGCTGCCCTTGGCAGAGACAAAGCTCTGGGTGGAGTAACAGGATAGATTAATGGGGATAAGAGAAGGCAGATTGGCTATTACAGAAGCTCAAATCCATGTGAGAATTAAAGGAGGACATTTTACTTCTCATAATATATTTAATTTTATAATATATGCTATAATGTACTTTTGAATTTACTAAGCTAACTTTTAATGACTTTACTTTCAAGTTAGACTTCTCAGGCTACTAGAAATTATTCTATTTTAACATAATCCACATAAATTCAGGAAAATTGACTAACATGTTAAATATATCCTTAACTAAATATTAAATTTCAATGACCCCCCCCCCACACTGAAAGAAGAGCATGAAATAACCTCTGAGTAGAATAAGATTTCATTGTTTGTGGTTCCTCAAGATGAGTATACATGAAGAGAAGTTCAAGCAATCAGTTTATTTCAAATCTACATTTATTTTCTATCAACTATACACAAAAGAAATGTACTTGATATTTTTATGTGTTTAACAAACATACAAAATATATTCACCTTCAAATAGTAACAAAACACACAAAGAAAAATAAATAACATTAAGTAGTTTAAGTTTGAAGGACAAAGTGAATAGTGTACTATTAAATGATATGAAAACATTTATGGGAGGGATTGATGGAGTATGGGATAGTTAGAAGTACCATCATGAGAGTTGCTGACATTTGAGTGTACCTTAAAGCTGTATACCATTTGGTTAGGTGAAAATAAAGATACCATTCTTTTTGATAGCGGGGTGGGGGGAAACATTATAACTAGAACACAGAGACAAGAATAATCGAAAGCCATCCTGAACAGTGTGAAAATTAGCAACCAGGGTCACACCAAGCAAGGTGAGACTTTTGGATAGGAAGTTAAAGGAGGGGCTTCAATGCCAAATTCATATTTCTCTGAAACACAAATTCTTAACAAATGTTTGCTCCATGTGCCAAAGCATTGTTCCTTGACAAAGTCATAGAAACATTCCAAATGATTTAAAGTAAATGTTGTAATGCAGAGCATAGTCTCAGGTATTACAGTTTTTAACAAGCACCTGCTCAAAATTAATGGTCTGAAATTTGTATCCCCTCTAAGTAGATCCTTAGACACTGGTTAGTTTTACTCAATTTTGTCTTATTTATTATCATATTTCTCTTACATTCTCATTTTTTCTCCTTTCCCTATTATGTTTTTCTACTTTTACATATCCAACTGCCTCTCCCATGTCAGTCTTTCCTGTCATTTAGAGATTCAAAAGCACTCTTAATTCCAAGCTAAAGATTTCTTTCTTCTTGATTCATTTATTCAGCAAATATTTATTGAGCAACTGTTGTGTCCTGAGAAACTAGCTTAAGCACTTAGATTAATTAACAAAACAGAAAAAACATCCCTGCCTAGAAAGAGATTTCCTGTAAGTAGAGAGAAACAATGAAAGTAAACTGTGGGAGATACTCATTAGTTTCCCATTCTACAGGTGAGGAAATCTCATTCTTAGAGATGGGTAAATTTCCCAAGGTTATGCAGTTTGTCAAATGACAAAATAAAGTTAAAACTCT
The DNA here is from genome assembly GCA_025594165.1 of Tamias sibiricus. Lineage (NCBI taxonomy): Eukaryota > Metazoa > Chordata > Mammalia > Rodentia > Sciuridae > Tamias > Tamias sibiricus. Next base: position 74,806,590 of record CM046666.1, read on the forward strand.
TATGTTGTCAACCACAGCTACATACAGTGAAGCAATTGATTATCAAAATGTAGAAATTAAATTCTTCAGTTGGCTTTTGCCATCTGAAATGCACATCTTTTGTCTCCACCAAATCTCTACCCATTATCTGCGTGTTGGTTTTGAAAAAAAGTGCACATATTGAAACTAATGTGTGTAAAACATTCAATGGGAAGCAGCATGAGGATCTTTAGGATTAAAGGCAAACTTAAACATACTAATCTTTAACCCTCTAGAAAGTGCCTACATATTGCCTTCGTAATTTGATCTATGCTCATGAACTTATACAGCACAAAATATGTCCACTCAGCACCACACTTGACAGTTCCTAAATATCAGCACCCTTCATGGTTGGTTATGGTGGAAAATAGATTTTTATGCTGGCAATTTGATAAATGATAAGAATTATTGGAGAGAAAGCCCGTGAATGCCACGCAGGGATTTCCATCTAATGCTGTGTGGCCATTCTTTCTGGAAGGAATACACATAGAATAACACATGATATTGTGACTTTTAGAATCAGTCACGTAAGTGAACATATATGCACATACAAATTGGTGATAAAAGATGAGATAAATAAACTGTCCAGTGCAAAAGAAAGGAGCAGAAGAAAGAGAGAAATGAGGGAAACAAGTTACAAAAAAAGAAAAGAAAGAATCTTACCTTCCATTGTGGAGAAATCTTGGTAGAAAAATTGTTGAAGTCAGTTTTCCAATTTCTTCAGTGTAACCTAATCTCATACACAAAATAAATACAACAAATGATTCTTAAGGCCCTATATACACTAAGCACTGTGTAGGGCAGTATGAAAGATGTTTTTGAAATACACATTTTCTTTGAGCCCTGAAATTTCCATTTCTTCCATGTATTGTTTTGATAAAGTAGACACTGGACCACTTCCAAGGCTAGTCATACCCACACATATGAGCAACTTCTCAGAGAGAATCTCCAACCATTCAGTAACCTAAAGCATTATACCCATGACTCAGCTATGTGATTGGGAACTGCAGGTTTATAACTGTCAGTGCACTTTTTCTGGAAGTAGTATCAGTGAGGTCTTGTGACAATAGCTAGAAGGGAAATTAAAGAGGATACAGTATTCAAGCAGTTTAAGTGTAGAAATGTCAGTCAATGATCCACAGAACAGCTTTGGGTTAAGATATGGACAGGAAAATTCATGTAGAAAAAGCAAATATCTTTGTCTTAGTTTGGAATTGTAGCATTCTCTTCTGCATGGTCAAAACCTTGTGGCAAGGAATTAAAACTCGGAACCTTAGATTCTTTATCTGTACCATAGGAATAGTGATGGGACCAGTTAAGTATCTACCTCACTACATCACTGTAAAGATTAGGCAAAACTGTTTATGTGACAGTATTGTGTAAATTATTATTCACTCTGGTAATAAGAGATATTAAATACCAATGAACAGATGAAACAATGGAACAATATTTCTTTGCATTTTTGTTGTACAAGAAAATTCTGTGCTAGAAATCTAAGACCTCATTATTCACCATGGCTTATGCATAGAGATGGAAAGTTTGGAAATAGCAGGACCAAATTTTATCACAGATTTTTGTTACTAAACACAGTGAAGAAAAATAATGAAATAATTGAATATTTTGCTGCCAACTTGCTGCTTATTTATCTTAGGCTGTAAACGTGGTGTGTGTGGGGTGGGTATATGTTTGTATCTGGTGTGCATATGTGTGGTAAATGTAAAATTTACATGTGTGGCTACATGTATATAAGTGTGTGATATGTGTATATATGTGTGTGTCTTGTATATGTGATATATGTGTTTGTGGTTTTGATGTGTATATGTCTGGTGCATGTGATGTGTGAATATGTGTGTAGAGGGATTTGCACGTGGGCAGTGTGATGGTGTATATGTGCACATCTATATGAGGCTCTGAAATTGACATTTTAGCTGAACACAACATTCTTCAAAAGAAAATTTTTATGAGTCCATTTTTTAAATTCTGGTGTCACAACTTGAATTCTACTCATTTCCATTGATGTCCTGGGGCCTAAAGTTGTCTTGGCCCAACACCAGTAAACAGGAAACCTCTAAATTAAACATTAAGGGCTGACCTTTCATCTAACATTCCATAAAGGACATATAAAGGCTAAATTCCAAAGATTGTGGGACTAAAAGCTTTTAAAGAAGCAGTGCTAATTTTTGTTCTTATGTTTCCCCTAAATGTTCCTGTAAAACACCCTCAAATATTATCAACTTCAAACTATAAGATATTTAAAATATTTAATTAATTCACAATGAAAGGCAATTGAATTTAGAAGACATTTGTTTAAAACATATATTTTTCAAGTTTCTACCAAACAGACACTAAAGTGACACAGAGCTCTAATTCTTCTAGTAGATTCTTTCTCTCTTTCTTTTTAAAATTCTTATTCTCTGGTTATTTGCTAGAGTAAATAACTATTGATTTATAACCTTATAGCATAAAGTAGTAAAATGATGTACTTAACACTTCTAGCATTTAGAGAAAGAGATTAAAGTTGTTTTATGATAATAATGATTGCTCTTTTTACTCTAAAAATTGTATTTCTGAAAATTATGTCATCCTGATCTCAAGTGGTGTCTTATTCAGCTTTCATGCAACAGTAAGCAACAAATTGAGGTAGAAAGTACTCTTGCACACAGCTTAGTTTTTATTAGAGATTTAAAGGACACCATAGAAAGCATTCAATAAAGAATATGATTTAGTCTGTGCATTTATTAAAACATTAGGCATACTAAATGGAGCTGTTTTGCTAATTTAGCTTTTGCATATATTTTATCTTAACTATATTATTTAGTGCCTAAAAATCAGATAATCTTGGGCTGGGATTGTGGCTCAGCGGTAGAGCATTCACCTAGCATGTGCACGGCCCGGGTTCACTCCTCAGCACCACATAAACATAAATGCACTGCATTGTGTACAACTAAAAGCAAATAAATTAACATTTAAAAAAATCAGATAATCCTTAGTAACATGACTAATGGCTGATCTAACATTCCAAAAATCCTTAAAGCCTAAAGCAAGGTCATAAAATGTCCTAAAAATAGCCAGTGAAAATATTTTGAGCTCACACATACATATATATATACCCACATATATATTGTTATATACTCTTGCACAAAGCTTAGTTTTTATTAGAGATTTTTACATTTACCACACATATGCACACCAGATACAAACATATACCCCCCCCACACACCACATTTACAGCCTAAGATAAATAAGCAGCAAGTTGGCAGCAAAATATTCAATTATTTCATTATTTTTCTTCACTGTGTTTAGTAACAAAAATCTGTGATAAAATTTGGTCAGATATTCTCTATTTGCAGTTGTCAAGAGGAAAGGCCAAAGATCATATTCCTTTACCTTAATGCATTGCTGATTACCAGCTCAGTGTGTGTGAGTGTGTGTGTGTGTGTGTGTGTGTGTGTGTGTGTAAGCATATAATACATGCAGCTTTGTTGCATTTTTTTGACCCTTATTCTTTTCTCTGTTCCTAAATGTTACAACTGCCAAGGATATCATGACGTTAACCTCATTTAAATAAAAAGATATATTTAGAAAGAGAGAGAGAGAGAATGCTTTCCATATCTTTTCATAAACAAATTAATAACCTTTTCCAAATTGTGTACAATTTTTGTTCCCTTATTTAAACAATTGATTAAAGGGTTAGAACAGCTCAAAAGAGCTTACAAGCTATGGTATGCACATTAAAGCAGACATGCTGGTTGAAAAATGGTGAAAGCATCAGCAAAGCCTATCAATGAGACACAACATCCAAGAAGAAAATGTTCATCGCTTATACCTGATAGACATGGATAAGAATGCAGGCCTTGGAAACAACTAAGCTTATATTTTCTTCATACCAGGCAGTGTAGGAGGTATGTCTTTGCCTTTTATCCCTCTGTCCATTGCTCCTCAATTTTATCTTCAAAATCACAATCTAAGGATAAATGCTTATAAAACCATTGGGAAGGTATCAGGTGAGAGTGGTCATAAATACAAGGCACAAATGTAGGGGTTTGTCCTGTGGCAAACTAATTGATGACATTGGGTGTTGAACATATGTCACTGAAAGCCCCGCTTTGCAAAGGCAAATTTATGTTTCCATGTGTCCATAACTGATAGATGCTTCTTTGATATTTTAATGTTCAGAAATTACAAGCATCTTTGGGAACTAAAATATGATTACTGGTTGATTGCTAAGAAAAACTGACTGGGCACAGTGGCACATGCCTTAATCCCAGCAGCCTAGGAAGCTGAAACAGGAGGATTACAGAAATTTAGCAAGACCCTGTCTCAGAATAAAAAATAAAAAGGGCTGGAGATCCTTTAATTTTTTTTCCTAAATAATATGAACACAAATCATTCTTTCCCTAAAAGACATACGTGGCAAAGTCAGACCAGCTTCCCATCAAATCCATGTTCCTGTCCTCTTGGACTCACAAGTTGATTGCATATCTCAGCCTTCCTTAAAACTAAGGAAGGTTATAAAACTAAATTCCAACCAATGGAATGGGGCAGGGGGGGCATGGAGAAGAGAAACAAAGCAGAACCCATAAATACCTCTAGCATGAGCGTTTGCTTTCTCTTTTCCCATCTTCAAGCAGTATTTTGATCTTGGGGCCACCTAGGAATCCATGTGTTGAAAATGGTGGAACATTCATCAACGTGCGTCCCTGAGTGAATGTGTGAAGCAGAGTTCTTCTACCACAGATCATACTTCATGCAAACAGGAATTAATTGTCTATCACGTTAAGCCATTGAGATTTCAGGGTGACATTACCATAACCAGTAGATTAAACCATGTTCAAATGAAACTAATATATGGTTCACTTAGTGCCTGGCATACAGAAGATGCTTAATAATTAATTAGAGCTATTATTATTATTAAGGTATTCTATTTATTATGTTAGCTTTATGTTACTGTAATAAATACCTGAGAAAGTCAACTTTTAAGGAAAAAAGTTTTACTTTGTCTCATAGTTTTGGAGATTTTGGTCAGTGATTAATTAGTTCCACTGCTTTTGATCCCATGATAAAGCAGCACATCAGGTTGTTAGCATGTGGCAAACTACTTGCTTCACAGCAAAAAGAGAGATGAAGGGGCTGGGGTTCCAATATTCCTTTCAAGGAAACATGCTCAATGACCTGAAACTTCCCACTAGCACTATCAAAGTTTCTACCACCTCCAAAGACACCAAGCTGAAGACCAAACCTTCAGCACACGGACCTTTGAGAAACATCTCAGATCCACATTATGGCACATATCTGGCTTGTACAAGCCTGTGTGAGATAGTGTCACACTGTAATAGTAGGAATCACAGCTTGTACTTCTACTTTGCTGTCACCAATGACAGTTTCAAATCTACTATTCCTGTTGAAAAGCAAATGCAAACAGGTATAGTCAGCCCCTGTATGGTGCCCTTCACATAATACAATCGGAATCAGTCCCTGTTCATTAGACTTATGAAATTAATGAGTATCTGTATTGTGACCACCACTATACACCATTAAGTTATAATCTGGTAACTTCTGTATCAGATCATGGAGAAAAAAGAACTGCTACCCTGGTGAGGCTGGAAGTTTAACTGAAAGAAAGGATTCCAAGAATATAAAATATTTTTATATTGATAGCAGAATCAATTGCTTTTAGTTGACATTTAAAATTGTATCTGAATATAAGGCCCCAACATACAAAACAGTACAAAAAGCAATAGTTCAGAAACTGTCAAAATTCATAATGACTTATTCTTACTTGGGTATGGCATTTGTCAGAAAACAAATGCTTTTTTACAATGTGACTAGATCTCTAAAGTCAATTCAGACAAAGTAAATATTTCAATGTTAAAGTTTCTATTCTTTCCAATGTATTACATTGGGAACACAATACTTAGCAGCCATGGAAGGAATACAATATGCTCAAACAGTGCTATTAAAAAATAGCCTTTTTGAACAGAAATCTTAAATTCATCGGCCTATAGATAGGAAGATTATTTTTCATAAACTACAAATTTTCACTTAAAAGAACAAAGGGATTAGGAAGCAGACTCTGTAGTAAGGCCATAAGAGGTCATCATTTACAATTCCTTAACCTATGGTTGATTCATCAAAGGAAAGTAATATACTATTGTTTGCCTTTCTTACAATGAACACTTATAAGTTTTGTAGCATAAATTTCTTATTGACATACAACACACATGTAGAAAAGTACCAGGCCCTAAGTACACAACTCAATTTTGCAAAACCAGTTCACCTAGTAACCAGTACTTCAGTTGCAATATAGGACACCATCAGCATTTCAGAAGCTTATATCTCTTTTAGTTACTATTAGCTTCAACTCAAGGATGACAAGTACCTGGACCTCTAACACATACACTACTTTTCCTTTTTGCTGGACTTTGTATAAATGGTGAATTATGGTAGCTTTAATGTATTTTGATAGTTTTCCAAATGGTTTTACAAATATACTTCTGTCAATGGTGTCAGAGTTCCAGTTGCTCCCATCCTCACCAACACTTGACAGTGTACATGTATTACTTTTGTAATAACAATGATAATAATTATTAATAATAAAAACTTCTCAATTCAGAGGAAAAAACATGAGGCCCAAACCACTTAGAAAAATAGTAAAACTTATACAAAAAACTATGAGCATTTTATTTTAATTCTTAAATTATTATTATGAAAATATTTATTCATACAAAGTTATAGAAAACACCACATTTTAGTAACAGTTAATATTGTGTCATGATGCTTAATTTTTTTCTCAAATATTTAAGTAAATTATAGATGTCAAGCATTTTGACCTAAACATTTTAGTATTTAGTTCCATTTTCTTATGGTGTTATAATACTATTAAGACATCTAAAACATTTGCAATTCCCTTATACAATACCTAATCAATTCTCAGCTTTTCCCTTCAACTGTTTTATTTGAGCTAGGATTTGTTCAAGAACCACACATTGCATCTTGATCCATTTGTATGTTTGCCTTTGAAGTTTTTGATCAAGATCATATGCCCCCACCTTTTTAAACAACATTGACTTGTTGAATAAACAAGGCCAGTTGTCCTGAAGGATGTCCCAACTGATGGATTTGCCTGACCATTTCCTAATGGTCTTATGTAAAACTTATTCTTGTACCCCAAGTATTTCCTAGAAATGGAAAGTCAGAGGAAGACTATTTGACGGCACAGCAGTGACTCCCGGATAGCGTCAAGCAAGATGTAGACCCTGCCTTATGTTTCACACTTAGCAATGTGAAGATTGATTATGGATTAAGATGGTGACCCCCATATGTTTCATAGCAAAATTACATTTTATCCTTCAAAATTTCAGTTAATCTAGGTGATGATTCCAACTATTTTTGTGTGCAAAAATAAAATATTTTAAAGAAATATTGGGCAGGGGTTGTGGCTCAGCGGCAAAGCGCTCGCCTCTCACGTGCGCGGCCTGGGTTCGATCCTCGGCACCACGTAAAATGCATTGCATTGTGTACAACTAAAGTAAATAAATAAATATTTGGGAAAAAAAAGAAATATTAAGATATAAGGTATGTTCTGGCAAGATGATCAAGGAAAGTTTATCTAGCATATACTTACCCATTTTTAATTTCTTTGACCTTTCCTTTTCTTCTTTCTCAACACATCCTATGCCTTCTTCTTCCCTCCTGGGTTCATAGTAGAGCTAGACAGAAGATGGCATCTGGGTAGGAAAAGTACATTGGAAGAACTTTAGCACTAAACTTTTATGTACAGTGTCCCCAGACTGGGCCAAGGATACCTACATCCTTCTGCATTATTGCCTGTGCATTGGCCTTCATTTTCAAGGTGTTTTATAAATATTGGCTATTGGAACAACTTTATCCACTGTTTTATTCATATTTTTCACTGCTGTGACTAAGGACCCAAGCGGAACAATTGTAGAGGAGGAAAGGTTTATTTGAGGGCCCACGGTTTCAGAGGTCTTAGTCCATAGACAACCGACTCCATTCCTCCAGGCTCTTGGTAAGGCAGAACATCATGGAGGAAGAGTGTGGCAGAGGGAAGCAGCTCACATGGTGATAAGGAAGCAGAGAAAAAGAGAATTCACTTTCCAGATACAAAATATATACCCCATAGCCACACCCCCATGAACCACTTCTTCCAGCCACACCCCACCTGACCCCAGTTATGGGTTAATCCCATTAGGGATTAATTCACTGATTGGAAACTCTCTTGCATTGTCTCACACGTAAACTTTTGGAGGATACTTCACATCCAAACCATAATACCACTTGTGACAATGTCTTCTGAAAACAACTTATTTTACAAACGTGAAATACAGATTATTAATCTTTAATAGTTATTATTGATCCTTATCAGAATGTCACCATCCAATGAAACCAACAGTAACAATACAAGACAATAGCATAGAGAGGTTTTTTTTTTGGGGGGGGGGTTGTCTCAAGAGTTTCAATGAAGCCATAATAATGAGGCAAGATTCGAATTCTGCCAATATACATGAGCTTCACAATTACTCAGTGAACATTTGTCTCTTCAATACACTGTGTCAATTCCTGATGTTGTTTTATTGTCCCATGAGACATGTTACTGCGTCTCAAGGGTAGAAAAAACCTAGAAGAATATTAAACCCAGAATATGAAGGATGGACATTCCCCATGTGCTCAGTAGTCTGGAAATTATTGTTTAATATTAATTTATTAGATGATTGCTAAGCCAAAAGGACATAATATCCATTATGCAAATGTTCAGTCATGGACAGTGTGCCCCAACACTTATTAACTCCAAGCTGAATATTGAATGGTGGGTGTCCAAAACTAGACGTTCAAATAGACAAGTACTTTGTCATGAAAAAGCAGGACCATTCAGTAAAGTAGTACATTATGTCCTGCAATTGAGAGAATATTTTTTCCTGAACAATATGAAAGGCTCAAGCCAGAAAAAGTGATAGCTAGGGGACAAAGCACATGATGTGGTGGGAAAGGAAGAGCATTTCATTGTCATCCGTGAAGTTCACCTTTTGTCCTCCTTCTATTTGAACAAATGTCCTAAAGGTGCAGCACGACTCCATGAGCAGAAGACTGCTAGTTATATTTGCAAGTCTTTCTAAGGTTTAGAAAAGAAATTGTCTTTTTTGTAATGTTATGCATGACAGTAGGTGATTTTTGTATAATTCATTGGTTTATCTGCTCACTTTAGCATTTTAAAAAATGAATTTGTGGTTCTGTGATACAGTTTTTGTGCAGCCTTGAGTTTTATAAAGTTGGCCTAACAATCTTTTAGCACAGAAAGAATAAAGAAGTTTTTCAATTTTATGAGTGTTCCTGTGGCTCTAAGGAAATCCTTGTCACATTAAAAAATGCCTCCACTGCTTCAAAAACCTGTACATCTTCTAAATGACTCGCATGGGGAAGCCGTTTGCCCTCATTCCCCATACCTGAGGCTTGTCTTTCTTTTCTGATCCTAGCACCATGCTTAACATAGAGCAAATGATTGTTGAGTGCATACATGAGAAAATGAATGACTGTTTAATATTTGTAAGTGCCTGTTCTGGGCCAACCTTGAAACTTAGATAATGAGACTATAAACAACTTGGTCATTTCAATCATTTCCTGAGCAACTGAAACAGATCCTTCCAATTATGGCTTTCTGTGGGAGAGGAGGCAGAGTGGGGAGAGTACCCTAAATGAGCCGTCCTTATAATTATGTTCTTTTATGAGGAAACCACTGCATAACTGTGAATCTCATGTGGGCAACATACATACTTCAAGAATATGCAGCACCCTATGACCTAGCAGGAAAGAAGAGCCATGGGAAGTTTCGTATGTGGAGAAGGAGTTGATTAGCAGACAGAGCTAACTGTGTGACTTGGCCCTATTCCAATCAATAAATGGGCCAAGGAACTGAATGAATACTTCTCAGAAGAAGATATACAATCAATCAACAAACACATGAAAAAATGTTCAACATCTCTGGCAACTAGAGAAATGAAATTCAAATCTACTCTAAGATTTCATTTTACTCCAGTCAAATGGCAGCTATTAAGAACACACACACACACACACACACACACACACCAAAAAAAAAAAAAAAAAAAACACAAACAACAATAAATGTTGGAAAGGATGTGGGGGAAAAGGCACACTCCTACATTATTGGTGGGACTGCAAAATGGTGCAGCCAATATTTATCATGTATTTTTTAGAGTAGAGAAGAGATTCCTGTTTCTGAAATATAATCCTGGATATCTGCTGTCTTGTCCTTTAAAAGGCAACTGACTGCTTGCAGTCTCTGGTCAAATTCCTGTGGTCCTATGCACTGCCTTCTGAGGCAGTCAACCAGATATTCCTAAAAGTAGCTGCCTCCTGCTGGTTTTGCTGAGAATCATTCCAATCATCTGCCACAGCCCAGAGGATGAGTTCTTGGGTTCCTGGCCTTCTCTGCTCTGTCTAGAGGATGAACTGTCCAGAACAGGAGATACTGACCTTATCAGGAAGAAGCCACATTGTCAATTCTAGCTCATTCAGGGTGTAAATCCTACCTGCTAGGAAAACCTCAGTGTCCACCCATGTGCAACACCACCTGACCATGCTCACTAGACTCAGGTCTACTGCTGGGCCTGTCATCCCTTGGTCAGCAAACTTTGGGGCTCCAGAGTATAAATAGTATGTACCTCTTCAGTGTCATTTGTATTCTATCAATCACTCGGCAGAGCAGGGGTGTTGGATTATGTGTTAGGTCTCTCCCTCAAATCTTGGATGTGATTACAATAAAAGCCACCACTTTCTGGAGCCCAGGCTTCCCAAATCTGTCAGAAGGAGAAGAGGTAAGGTAAATAAAAAAGCCTCTGAGCACCCAGAAATAAATGACAAATTTAAGAACGAAAGGCCCAAGTATTATTAAAGATATTGCATAGTAAAAGAGGAATCTTCTGACCAGTGGCCCATATCTCTAAAAAATAAATCTTTAAGTGTAATCTCAGAAGTAAGAAGTAAAGCAAGGAAAGAAGCAGGGGAGAAATGGAAATAAATCAATGGAAGTGAGCAGTAAATCCATAGGCAATATCAAATGGCTGTCGAGTCAGTGAATAGGAACCTGCTGACCACCGGCAAGAAGAAGGCTAATCCAAAGGAGAGAAAGAGTAGGGGCTGATCATGCTGCACCTTGGAAGTCTTTGAGGAGGAGCCTGGGAAAATCTGTTAATTATATGGGGAAAGCTGAAAATACATTTCTGCCTCACAACACACAGAAAAATTAATTCCAAATGGACCAAGGAAAGGCAACACACAACACACACACACACACACACACACACACACACACACATTATAAATAGCAAAAGACAGGCGTTTCACAGAAGAGAGAATACAAAATTCATGTAGGATAAAACCACAAACCTCATTAATGATGATTAATAATGATGAAATATAAATAATAAATGATGAAAATATAAATAATAAACCACAATCAGCCCATCATCCCACTTATCAGCTATCAGACTGGTTTCAAAAAAATGGGTTAGGTCTGTCATTCAAATTCTGGATGTGATTTAAGCTTAGAAAGTTTAGTCAGTTGCAGTGCTGGCATGAGTAAGAGAAAGACTAGCTGTCTTTCATGTTGATAGAGATGAAAACTGCTGCATTCACTTTGGACAAAATTCACATTACTTAGAATATTTGAGCATGCACACACACTACAACCCTGCATTTCCACTCCTAGGTTGAAACCCTGGAAAAAATCTTGTCCATGTGCCCCAGGGTACATGTGCAAATTTATCTTTTACAACATTTGATTTCAAAGGAAAATAAAAGAAATCCAAATGCCTGCTGATATTAAAATGGATAAACAAATCACAGTATTATGTATTTTTACAGTAGAAACACTACATACAAGAGTGAAAATGAATGAACTTAGCTTTGTAAAAAAAAAAAGTAAGTCATAGAAGATGTATATAAATTCATTCCATTTATACAAAATTGAAAGCAGGAAAAACAAATCACTATTTAGAATCAATGGGGAAGGAGAGGGAAGTAGGGGGATGATACTGTAGGAAATCAATTAATTTAAAAATGTAATTTATATTGCATTACCTCATGTTTAAGTAGTTGAGTTTAAATAAAATTGCAGTTAGTTGATTAAGAATTTTGTTTGTTTTATACATGTACCCTTGATTTAAAGAGGCAAGTAGGGGTAAAGTGCCATTTTAAAATATCTGATTAGGATTGATAGTTTGTCTTATAACTTATCTTTTAATTTTAATTTACCATATAAGATTTAACTTTAAAAATTTTGCTTACCATTTTTCTTTCTATATTTTGAATAAGGAAAAATACTATTTAGTCTTGTGCATTGGATGATTTCAGCATTTATTGCATACAATTATATAACAAGTTTTTTTTTTTTTGAACTGGGGATTGAACTCAGGGGCTCTCAACCACTGGGCCACATCCTCCCAAGTGCTGGGATACAGGCGTGCGCCACGGCGCCCGACATAACTATTTTTTAGAGGCTAGAATTTCTCAGTTTTCAAATTGCCATTCATAATTATATGTAAAAGCTTAACACATTTGTTCACAACTAACATAATTATTTTAAATTTAATTTTCCACTTTTGAATATTGCATTGCTTTTATAGACACTTTAAAGTTGGATTATTTTCATTTAATTGGGCAAATCTATTAAAAATTGTAATTAGCTTTAATACTTAGATAAATTTATTTTCCAACAAATGACATTTTTAATCTTTATGTTTTCAAACGTGGGGCAAATGAGTGTGACATAAATAAAGTGCACAATGATTTATTAAGTATGAAATTATCATTTAGTACTTATCTTTTAAAATAAATTTAAAATTTAAAAGGCAATTACATTCAAAGTATTAAAATTGAATAAAAATGTATATCTATATATAGAAACATACTCTTGTAATATTTTACCTACCTCACGAAAAATAGGTAAATCATATTGCTCTAATAAACTAAAATGTTTTAAGTTTATTTTTGATCTAGAATTGGGAGAAAGTTTGCAATGCTCTTAAGATTCAAATACATTTATTTTACATTTGTGTAAAATATTAGTGTATAAGACTTTGTAACTGATTTATAATTTTTAATATATTAAAGAGTATATGCCATGAAATATCCCCATTTTAGTTTATATATGATTTTCTTTTTTACATTTAAGAAACAGACACTTTGCAGTGCAGTGCCACTGTTGTATTTCATTTTTAAATGTTTTTTAGGTGAAAAGGCAATGATCACTGTGTTCTCAATTTTCCATTACCAGACAGGTAATTTTATTCCTGTGTTAAAGCATTATGTCTCTTTCTGAAGTGTTGAAAAACTGTCATGTTGTACATGCATTTCCTACTTACTAAGCCTGGCATCTGGAAACTCTAGAATATACTGTAAGTGAGGGTATTATCAAATGCAGAATCAATTCTCTATAGAAACAGATTGAGATCTGGGACAAGTGAATGAAAGAATACCTACTATTTGGAAATTAAAATAGCATCTGAAAAATTCAACAATGAAACAGCTCAAATTACACTTGCAGGCAGAGACACCACGAATGGCTCCTGACTCACAAAGAAAATCAATCCAAGAAGATGTGCTGATTTACATAGCTCCTATGGTTGAAAACTGAAGATGGGGAGAACACAGCTTTCAGTCCACAAAAAGGCAGGTGAAGATTAGATGCGAATTAGGAGAGGCATAATGGAGAAGGTACTCTCAGAGTGAGCGCCATAGGAAAGGGGTGTGAGTGTACAGCAAGGACCAGGGCCAGCTCTCTGCCTGTGTCCCAGCCTGAGAACTGCTCCAAGAAACCTCTAGTGAAAATGATGCCTTAAGAAGGATTCATTAAGGTCCATAATAGACATCCAAAGATGATCATAAACTTGCAAAGACAGTCTATCACTTAATGTGGTCTTAGTACAGTGTCTACACTAGGTGTTACACAATTCCCCATTCCTCTAACAGATTGAAAAAGCACAATTTGATGTACCTTCTATTAATTTGTCTCAACTATGAAGGTCCACTGCAATGTATCAGCCTGTTCGTTGCAGCTCTTGTCTACTCTGTTTTCTGGAGAATGAATGAAATAGACTGTAAATTGAAATATGTACTATTATTAAATCCACATGGGTGTAGGAGCCTTAATGAGGAGGTAGCTAAGATGGCGGCTGGCTGAGAGCAAAAGAGGAGGCGTTTAATTGTTTTCTCCTGACCTTATTGTAATCAACTAAGAATCTTTCTGTGCCCGTGAACACTGTGTGACACACCTGTAAGTTGAGCTTTTGACACGTGTATACTTGTTAAGGTGAAGAGTATTTAACCAGGTAGAGTTGGAGTTGGGGGGTGGTTGGTGGAGTTGGAGTTGGAGAGAGAAGTCAGCAGAGAAGCAAGAATAAAGAACCTACTCATTCCCAGTCTGCCTCCGAACTCTTTCCAGCGGTATCATTGCTGCAGGCGGCAGCAGCTGCAGGCGGCAACACACGGGCAGTTTGTCTACAACAGCAAATGCACAGGGACACATAAGCAGTGTGCTTGCAATTCCAGAAAAGGGAATCACAAGCATGATTGGGTATGTCCCCTCCATTTTTTGAAGGCACACATTCGTCTCTGTGTTTTGGGAAATTCCAAACAGCCTTTTAGGGTGTTTATACCACTCTTTACATCACTCTCTTCTAGTTTACTTTTTCCTTCTCTCCTTGGTAAAGGTGAAAAGATGAGAGATAATGGTAATCAGGGTTGTGAAGATTGTCAGCATTTTCAACATAGCACACCCCCCCCACACACACACACACAAATAAGCACATGCACATACTGTCATCAATAAACAAAAAGGCCTAATCTCATCTTAAAATCTTGGAACAACGTTATGAAGTGTTTACACCTTACATTGTGAAGCCAAGTCCCACATCCATGAACCATGTCCTCATAGCATAATAAAGAAAAATCTTCATTTTCCAACTTGAGTTCAAGTCCTAGCTCCACCAGTTGTGTGGTCTTACACAAACTGCTCAATTTCTCTACACCTTATTTTAAGCAAGTCTGAATGGTTAAATAGCCAACATCCACAGTAGGATATTTTGACCTCAGCATTATTAGCATTTGAAGCCAAATACTGTAATTCTTTGTTTCAGGAGCTGTCCTGTGCATTAGAATACTTAGCAGCATCCCTGGCTTCTTCTCATTAGATGCTAGTCATAACCCTTTGCTTCCCAGTGTGGCATCCAAAAAGTGTCTTAGACATGGCCAAATACACCTGAGGAGGAGCAACTTCACCCTGGTTGAGAACCACTGTTGGATCATTTCAATGAGTGCCAGGTTATTTTCTAAAATCTCTTTGAATTATAATTTCATGCTCTATTCCTCTTTACCTAGAGGTGGTTATGTAGTATTATTATTTGCATTTTACAGGTGCAGAAGCTGAAGCATAGAGACACCAAAAGCACTTTCATGGAGGTTACACAGCTTTAGGAGGCTGAGTTTGGACAGCCAATCAGACAGCAGGCTCCAAGTGTGTACTTTGCCTCTGTGTTGTCTACTGTGTGGAGCTGATCACAGTACCGGCCTCCCAGAGCTGAGGTGAACATTCACAACACGATGGCTATACAGGCCATTACTACTGTTGCAGTTGTCACCATTAGGAGCACAGCTCATCCCTTCTGCAAGGCAAAGTTGTATCCCAGGGATCTCAGAGCCAGCACTAGTCCACAGCACCCCAGTCTTTGCCTCAGGAGAAGGGAAGAAGCAACATCTTTGTTGGACTCCCCTTTCCATCTGCTAATTCCCACTTCAGATCAATACTCCATCCCATTTCCATCATTATTATATTCCAAGGTTCAGGAAAATAAAAAGAAACTTCATATTTGGGGAAAGAAGTAGATTCAATTTAGAATCAGAGGTTCCTACCTTGTCCATACATGCTAGTTACCTTGGGGGCTCGGCAATACCCACTGATGCCCAGACCTCCCAAGAGATTCTGGTTCAATTAAACTAGTATAAGGCCTGGATGGTCAGGTTTTTAAAAGCCTCCCAGGAGGTACTATCAAGCAGCCAAGGTTTTAAACCACTCATTTAAAAACATCTTTTTGGTATTATTTTATTAGTCCCTGTGATTTTAATATAGTTTACTGATTAAATTAAGGTGCAATTTTTTTTATGCCACTAGGAGGTAACCAACCTAACATTTACTCCAGAAGAATGAACAATAATCACTTGGCAACTGAAAGTGTGCAGGAAGACTGAACACAGGAGAGAAGAATTAAAATTTAGAATTGCTATTTTCATGAATGCTGCCCAGAGGGTGGTCCAATTCCAGATGAATAAGCCTTGTTCTCAGGACAGTAACTCAGAAAATGGTGAACAAGAGGAGTTTATCATGCTAAAAAAATTAAATAGAGTCTTTAATGTCTAAAAATAAAGGACTGGTTAAATAAAATCAGGGTCATCTTGTGAAATATTGTGCTTTCTTCCATAAAGGTGATGTTCTGAAGTATATCTGATAATGTAGAAAAATGATCACAATATGTGATTCACAAAATTTAGTTACAAAGTAGTGTATATATCACCTTTTTCCTTTGAAAAATAAGTGATCATGAAAAAATATTTAGAAGAACGCATTAAAATGTTGAGTGGTGATTGCTGGATAGTGGGATTGAAAGTCATTTCCCTCTTTCTACTTCTTGATATCTCATGGCTTTTCTACAATGCTTACATATGATTTTTGTAATAAAAAAATATAATTAAAAAGAATCTTTAAGAAATCCAATACACTTGTTATAATTTCATGCTCATGAAGACATTCTTCTGGTCTATACTGTAGCAGATTTAGTGAATTTACCCTAAAATGGAAAGGCTATTCTAGTTGGCTTTAGGCATCTAATCTCTCACATCAGTTCAAACTACCAGTGTAGTTTAGTTTTCAAACTGAGTTTCTGCTGCAGCCAAGATCAGGCCTGCGAAAGTCAGTGAACCAGGGTTATTTCCCCATTCTCCATGGAGAGGCCTTCCTGGGAAGCTACCAGGGAACATAGTCAGGTGGCCTTACCCGTCTCCTCACACACAGGACCTCATGCCTGTGACTGCACGATTACTTTCATCTGGAGATGTCACGGCAGCAACTGTTGTCCTGGTTGGGCCATTTGAAGATTCAGACCACTTGATCAAAGGGTCAGTTTTGAGCCAAGCCTAGGCTTTGCAATCCTGTTTTTGAGAACAGCTAAAGACATGTTGCTGGAAGCATCCAGAGACAATCCACCTAAAGAAATCGAACTCTTGCATTAACAGATTTTATTTGAAAAGCAAGTGCCTAATAAAATCATATCACCAACACAGAGCTTTGCACATGATAAATATTTGATGATACATAGATGAAAAAACCAATAAACAAACACTGTCAAGAGCCATTATGTAGAATGAAAATGAGTCTTGCCTAGTGTAGGACAGTTCCCTTGGTGGCTAAGAGTTTTCCTGTTTTCAGGTTCTGACTTTTTCATACATGAGTGACGCATAGCTTCTGTGGTTACAAGCAATCATAGACTCCTTATGCCAGAATTCATATAATGAGATATGTGAAAACACCTTCTGAATGAAAAGAAAGTACAGAAAAACTCTTTCTCCACAATATGTGCTTGTGTGGGATTAAGGGGCCTTTTTAGAAGCCATTTTTGTGTTCTGATACATACAGCATGCCTAAGTGCACCACAATCGCTTGAGCTCCACATTTAGGAATTAGAAATGTCTTCAGGAAATCCTTTAGTTCGTGCCATACCCTGCCACACCTCACCCCTGCCACTGCTATGAAAACACCTAACCTCTTACACAGGATTCTGATGGAATCTTAAAGACCTCCAAGAAAAGAGGTCCTATCATTTTTCTTAGTAATTTTTTCCAAGGTCTTATTTTCAAAGTGAAATTAAGAGATTATTAATTTGGTCTCAGTATCAAGGCTTATAAGCATCATAATATGTTATCATCCTATTGAAAAGCTAAAAATAATTTCCTTAATATCTCCTTTCTAATCTGAATCAAATCTAAAATTAATCATCTATAATTACCAAACCTAATTTAATTAAAAGTAGCTGTTCACCATCTGGTCTTATTTGTATAAATTTAAGAATCTACCATTTCATAAGAAATTCCTCTATTTAACCAATTATGCTAAGCATAATTATTATGTAATTAATCTCAGTTCAAATTACATTTGTTGTCACTTGACAGAAAAGTAATTTATGTGATAAAAACCAGTTGACCAACTAATTACTCAGTCAGTTGGAGTCTTTTATCTCAATGCTTCACCATTTAAAAAAGTTATATTGGAGAAAAACATCTTTTTTACATAGGAGACTAGCTATTGTTAATGCAAAATATGATAAATAAATATTTGGAGTGAATCATTGTATTTTGGGGGTTCCAGACCTTTATGTGACTAAATTAGTAAGCAAAGGAATAAATTAATGTTGGAAACAGACTACAAATCATAAAACTGAATGCTCTCAATTAAAAAAAAATTTCAAAGGGAAATAAAAACTAGATAAAATGTACATTTCCAAGATCAAGCTTCCTGGAGTATTTTCATTGCCAGAGTTTCAGATGTCAGTTTTCTTCTTACTGATTGATAAACCTGCTAATAGAAGGATGAATAATTACTGATTATGAAAATGATACCTTTGTTAATAAGGCTTATTTCTATGCATTTCCTTTCAAAGAATTCCAGAAAAATCAATGACACCATTATAAAGCATCTAAATAATACATGTGCTACTAAATTCTTATCATTTAAGAGGTCAATCATTGAATAAGTATGTGAATTTCTGAATAAAAAAGCAGCATTTTGAAGATAAGACTGTCTTGCTTCAGTTAGGAACTAGAAAGAAAAACTGGAGAGTAAGGTAGGAAAAAAAAAAGACATTAAAGATTTGTGTTCTGGGTACAAGCTAGCATTAGACAAGTAAAACCAGAAGGAGAGGAATAAGAAATGGACTTGTGGCCCAAATCTATTTCAATATTTATTTTTGTACTTATTCTAAGCTATAGACTGGTATTAAGTGTACTGGGCATTCAAAGCTGTCATGTTTTGATAAAAGAAGAGGCAATATGGCAATATGCACACTCTCTCTCTCCATGTGTGTGTGTGTGTGTGTGTGTGTGTGTGTGTGTGTGTGTATGTCACCAGCCTGACATGAAGGAAAAAAACAGGTGGCAAATTTTTAAATTTTTAGCATTTGTTTTAAGTCATGAAATTATGAACTTTATATTATATAATAATATTATGTTAGTGTTAAATCTCCTGAACTTGAGAATTACACTATAGTTGCATAAAATAATGTCTTACTCTTAGAAAATGCACATGGAAGGATTTAGGGAAAATGAGGCTACAATTTTTAAAAATTTGTTTTAAGTATAAAACAAATGCACCAACAAAGTCATTAATTAGCCTGGATGATGAAGAACATATTAGAGTTCTTTGTACAGTTCTTATAACTTTTTAGTTATTTGAAATTTTTTCTGAATAAAATTTTCACAAATAAATATGGTAACCTTCAAGAATTGTCTGCATCTAGCAACCTAACAATCCATGATCAGTATCTTGGGCTAAATCATGTTAGATCTTTAGGTTCTGTGGTTGGAGCAGTTTTTTCTCATCTCCTCTCTCTACCCACTCCCATGGCCAGCCCCACCCCATAGAGTACAGAGGCTTCCTTGATAGTCTAGTAAAACAAAACTCTAGCAAGGAAGGTGCAAGCTATGAGGAAATTTGATGCAAAGAACATAACAGCTGATGCTCTGTCTCTCGTGGGAACAGAAAATGTTCAATTTTTTTTTTCTCTGAACATGCATCTCTGCAGTAAAACATAGACCCCCACTTTTGCACAGGCTCCCGTGAAAAACCAGATGGCACCTCTCGGATAGAATACTCATGACTACAAAGGTAGCATATGGGTCAGTGCCAAGATGATCACTTACACGGCATCTGCAGATGGTGGTCCACCACATCCTGAGGCAGGAATAATGAGAACAACATCCACTTCATCATCATCTGAATATCCAAACAAACACCAGGGGGAAGTTAATGAAAACAGCACCAGGGTATGTCCCAGGAGGGGAAGGGGGGTCGGCTGGCTTACCTGAGATGAAATGAGAACTGCAGCAAAACATTGAGTTTGGCTTTTAATTGAGAAGCAAGGATGATGGAGTTAAAAAAAAGGGGGGAGGCATTGTAAGCAGTAAAGCACTATATAAAAGGAAGAGATTTTTTCTGTCCATGAAATTCGATAATGAAAACAACTGTGTTTCTCAAATGTTGCAATAGTGGGTAGGATCTCTCTAAATTAATAATAAAAGCCTTTCATCAGGACAGATAGGATGGATTCAATGTACTTTTAGAAACTGAAATGACAGTTTCCATAATTTATACTAGTAATACAAAGAGTAAACAGAAAATGTTATTAAATTAAGCTTGATAATTATAGCTGATTATTTTTAGTTCTGATCTGCAATATGATAAACTAACTAGATGACTACTAGGATCATAATAGATGATGTAATCATCATGCATTCTCCAACTTGCCTGAAATTAGACAGTCAATGCATGCTTGATTTCCAGTTCTATTTAGTCATACCTTCTGATTATCAACAAGCAATTAACTTTGGCTGTGGAGAAAGAACAAAGGGATGATTGGATGAATGGATAAATTAGAATAAAAATAAATTATAAAAAAAGAATGTTAACAGCAGATATAGGCCAAATGAAAAAGATAGTTTAAAGAAAACACCATTTATCCCATACTGAATTAACAAAGACTCAGGAAATGAAAAACATTCAATTTGGTTCAGTTAAAAAAAAAAGAAAGAAATAGACATTACCATACACCACAAGTATTAGTTCTTATGGAGAGAAAGATCGAGGCCTGTCTGACTTTCATTTGTGTTTGGGCACTTGACGAAAAATTTCTTTGACCTTAATTTCCTTCTCTAATAGAAAATACAGAAAAGAAGAGGTAAAGAGAGTGTGAAGAAAATATTAACAACTGGCACCAGATTCTCAGGGAGAGAAAAGTGTCCTTCAGAATTTAAGTGACAGCCAGGCGCTGCCCCTCCCTCACCCCAGGGCCTGGGTTGTGGGTTGGCCACTGATCAAAAGGAGGCAGAAAGCTGTTCTTTGTGAGGCCTGGGAAGAAATGTTTTATCCTATTGTATTTTGGGGGTTCCAGACCTTTATGTGACTAAATTAGTAAGCAAAGGAATAAATTAATGTTGGAAACAGACTACAAATCATAAAACTGAATGCTCTCAATTAAAAAAAAATTTCAAAGGGAAATAAAAACTAGATAAAATGTACATTTCCAAGATCAAGCTTCCTGGAGTATTTTCATTGCCAGAGTTTCAGATGTCAGTTTTCTTCTTACTGATTGATAAACCTGCTAATAGAAGGATGAATAATTACTGATTATGAAAATGATACCTTTGTTAATAAGGCTTATTTCTATGCATTTCCTTTCAAAGAATTCCAGAAAAATCAATGACACCATTATAAAGCATCTAAATAATACATGTGCTACTAAATTCTTATCATTTAAGAGGTCAATCATTGAATAAGTATGTGAATTTCTGAATAAAAAGCAGCATTTTGAAGATAAGACTGTCTTGCTTCAGTTAGGAACTAGAAAGAAAAACTGGAGAGTAAGGTAGGAAAAAAAAAAGACATTAAAGATTTGTGTTCTGGGTACAAGCTAGCATTAGACAAGTAAAACCAGAAGGAGAGGAATAAGAAATGGACTTGTGGCCCAAATCTATTTCAATATTTATTTTTGTACTTATTCTAAGCTATAGACTGGTATTAAGTGTACTGGGCATTCAAAGCTGTCATGTTTTGATAAAAGAAGAGGCAATATGGCAATATGCACACTCTCTCTCTCCATGTGTGTGTGTGTGTGTGTGTGTGTGTGTGTGTGTGTGTGTATGTCACCAGCCTGACATGAAGGAAAAAAACAGGTGGCAAATTTTTAAATTTTTAGCATTTGTTTTTTAAGTCATGAAATTATGAACTTTATATTATATAATAATATTATGTTAGTGTTAAATCTCCTGAACTTGAGAATTACACTATAGTTGCATAAAATAATGTCTTACTCTTAGAAAATGCACATGGAAGGATTTAGGGAAAATGAGGCTACAATTTTTTAAAAAATTTGTTTTAAGTATAAAACAAATGCACCAACAAAGTCATTAATTAGCCTGGATGATGAAGAACATATTAGAGTTCTTTGTACAGTTCTTATAACTTTTTAGTTATTTGAAATTTTTTCTGAATAAAATTTTCACAAATAAATATGGTAACCTTCAAGAATTGTCTGCATCTAGCAACCTAACAATCCATGATCAGTATCTTGGGCTAAATCATGTTAGATCTTTAGGTTCTGTGGTTGGAGCAGTTTTTTCTCATCTCCTCTCTCTACCCACTCCCATGGCCAGCCCCACCCCATAGAGTACAGAGGCTTCCTTGATAGTCTAGTAAAACAAAACTCTAGCAAGGAAGGTGCAAGCTATGAGGAAATTTGATGCAAAGAACATAACAGCTGATGCTCTGTCTCTCGTGGGAACAGAAAATGTTCAATTTTTTTTTTTCTCTGAACATGCATCTCTGCAGTAAAACATAGACCCCCACTTTTGCACAGGCTCCCGTGAAAACCAGATGGCACCTCTCGGATAGAATACTCATGACTACAAAGGTAGCATATGGGTCAGTGCCAAGATGATCACTTACACGGCATCTGCAGATGGTGGTCCACCACATCCTGAGGCAGGAATAATGAGAACAACATCCACTTCATCATCATCTGAATATCCAAACAAACACCAGGGGGAAGTTAATGAAAACAGCACCAGGGTATGTCCCAGGAGGGGAAGGGGGGTCGGCTGGCTTACCTGAGATGAAATGAGAACTGCAGCAAAACATTGAGTTTGGCTTTTAATTGAGAAGCAAGGATGATGGAGTTAAAAAAAAGGGGGGGGAGGCATTGTAAGCAGTAAAGCACTATATAAAAGGAAGAGATTTTTTTCTGTCCATGAAATTCGATAATGAAAACAACTGTGTTTCTCAAATGTTGCAATAGTGGGTAGGATCTCTCTAAATTAATAATAAAAGCCTTTCATCAGGACAGATAGGATGGATTCAATGTACTTTTAGAAACTGAAATGACAGTTTCCATAATTTATACTAGTAATACAAAGAGTAAACAGAAAATGTTATTAAATTAAGCTTGATAATTATAGCTGATTATTTTTAGTTCTGATCTGCAATATGATAAACTAACTAGATGACTACTAGGATCATAATAGATGATGTAATCATCATGCATTCTCCAACTTGCCTGAAATTAGACAGTCAATGCATGCTTGATTTCCAGTTCTATTTAGTCATACCTTCTGATTATCAACAAGCAATTAACTTTGGCTGTGGAGAAAGAACAAAGGGATGATTGGATGAATGGATGAAAGACTAGCAGGAAGCATGAATGGCTAGATGAAGGAGTGGTAAAATAGAGGATGGTGGATGCTTAAATGGGAGATGAATGGGTCTGTGGGTGAATGGAAGGATAGAAGAGTGGACAGATGAAAGGATGGAAAGATGGATAGAATGATAGAAGGAAAGAAGCTGGGCCTGACTAATATTAGCAGAATGAAAAGCCTTTAGATTTTAAAAAAGCATAGTCCTTTGATAGAACACCATTCTCAAATAGTCCATTGTTTCTGTAATAATAAAGTTGGACTCAGTCAATTCTTCCTAGGAAAATGACCATTGACTTAGCATAAGTTCTGCTTTTATCTCAGTAATATTTTAATTTCTGTTTTTGTAAAATTTTTTCTTTAAACTTCCCAAATAATGTTTATGACACCCTGATATATTGCCTTTGTTTTATCAAAGTTCTACATCTGTGTTGTGATTTCTTTATCTATTAATATGGGTGTGGTGGTACACACTTGTAATCCTAGCTACTTAGAAAGCTGAGACAGGAAAATCATAAGTTCAAGGCCACTCTGGGCAGCTTAGTGAGACCCTTTCTCAAAATAAAAATTAAAAAGGTCTGGGTCTATTCCCAAAAGACTTAAAAACAGCATATTACAGTGACACAGCCACTTCGATGTTTATAGCAGCACAATTCACAATAGGTAGGTTGTGGAACCGACCTAGATGGCCCTCAGTAGATGAGTGGATAAAGAAAATGTGGTATATATACAAAATGGAATTTTACTCAGCAATAAGAGAGAATAAAATAATGGCATTTGCAGGTAAATGATGAAGTTGGAGAATATAATGCTAAGTGAAATTAGTCAATCTCAAAAATCCAAATACCGAATGTTTTCTCAGATATAAGGAGGCTAGTTCACAGTGTTGTTGGAAGGGGGTACATAGGATCAGAGGAACACTAGAATGGTCAACGGAAAGGGAGGGGAAGGGAAAGAGCAAGGGGGGCGGGGGAAGAAAAAAAATTGGTGATTGAATGAGATGGATATTATTATCCTAAATGCATGATTGAAGATCTGAATGGTACTTATATACTTTGTATACAAGCAGTTGTATGTAAAAAGATACTATACTTGTGCATTATGAGTAAATTAAAAAAAAAAAGGTCTGGGGATGTAGCTCAGTGTAAAATGTTCCTGAGTTCAATCCCCAGTACTTAAAAAAAGTGTCCATCCACTTATTTTTTTGTTATTTTTATTTGATAAACATTGAGTATCTTCTCTGTGCCAGGTAGCATGACAGGAGAAATTATAGTAAGCATGCATGCAGAATCTTTTTTTTTTTTTTTTTTTTTTGTGTGTGTGTGTGTGTGTGTGTGTGTGTGTGTGGTGCTGGGGATTGAACCCAGGGCCTTGTGCATGTGGGGCAAGCACTCTACCAACTGAGCTATATCCCCAGCCTGCAGAATCATTCTTTGCTCATAAAGAAACTGGAGTAGGCACTAATCAAGTAATCATATAAGTAATTGTTTAATGAGAAAGTATAATAAATGTGACAATAAAGGGGTATGTTGGAATGCAATAAGATAACACCATTCTGAGAAATCCAGTTGAGACATTCAACTCAAAATTAATTAAATGTGTGTTTTTTAGTGAGCCTGGCTTTAGTGAGCTGAATTTACACATCAGTTGAAATGCTAATTTGCTTCTGTTTTCCAGGGTATTATATATTACTATGGTATCTTCCACAATTTCATGATGTATCTTATTTGTAATCGTGAAGCTATCTCAAATTTTTTATCTATGAAAAAAAATACCTACAATCACCTACATCAAGTCAATATTATGCTTTTAATAATGCCCTGGAAAGAAATATGGTCAAAATTGTTAAATGCACATTTTGCTTTTAATAACTGATCCTCCTTTTTACCTTGACTCCTGGTTTTTCCCATCCTTGTAGAACCTCTTTTTAAGGTACTTGCTGCACAAAAAGTCTAGGGAGAATTCTCTGCTCTTCCTGGGCTCTAGGAATATTGATGGCTATTTTCCTCTTTTAGTTGTATCATTTTCGTTCCTAGCTATAGTTTACATTTGTTTCTGTTATTTTTTTTTTTTTTTTTCAGAGATTAATGTCTTTCCAGTCTTGGCCTCTTTCCCACCAGCCTCCAACCCCAACTGAAATCCTACTCCAGCACTCAGCCTATGGATTTCAATTTGCTTAAATCTGCCTTTTAATGGTATGATGGAAAGATCTGAGGACTAAGGGTTTGGAGGCTTGGTTTAATCTAGTAGTAAATCTATTGGTAAATGTTTATTAGTCACTTACCTCTCCATAACTCATCCATCAGAATGTGGATAAGATCAATCCTTTCACAGAGCTATTATGATAAATAAGATAAAGTATATTCTGATGCTATGACAAGCAATATGCTAATTTAAGTCATTTAAAATGTAATTATAAGCTGCTTCTATTACTTTCCACTTTTTTTTCTCATTTTGATCAAAATGATTCAGCAGCCTTCAACCAAGTAGCACAATGCCTACCAAGTCTTAGACATTTGGCAAGTATTAACTCCCTCCTCCTTTCCTAATAAAAAGTTAAAGTGTCAGTTTAATGTAGAATAAACAGAGATAAATAGAGTTGTTCATTGTATTAATTCCCTTATGACATCCCCTGTCTGTAATTTTCCTCCTGGCTAGTAGGTGGATAAATATGGCATTTGGTAGTTGCTAACAGGGTAGTAGCTAGCATATACACTACCTTAGTGCAAGTATCAAAAACTTCTCTTTCTCCAAACCCAGGCTTGCACTAGAGGGCTTGACTGGAATATTGTTGCTAGCACCCAGGAGAGCCTCCTTTCATCTGTGCACAAACTGCCCAACCACAGATGGCAACCCTATAAACCACTCTGGAATGTGGAAGAGATTGAAAGCTTCTCCCATTTAGCTATCACTATAGTATCATCCAAGTTGAAAATATTGGCCCAGCTATTCCTAACCATATAGATTTTTCACAGACTCTTCCTTCTCAATCTGTTGACTTAAAACCATGAGACTCACATCTATTAGTCTTGTGAGACACACTTAGTTATCCCATCATGGAAATATATAATATATAATATATAAAATATATATTATATAATATATATATACAATATATAAAATATATTATATAATATATATAAAATATATAAAATATCTTTTAAGATATTTCTTTTTTCATTCTGTACTATTGTAGCCATCAAAGTAGTGCCTTATAATCGAGCCAGAATTAGCTGAGATTAACAAGTGTGCCTTTCATTTGATTGTTCTTCCAAACAGCAAAAATATTTTTTTTTAAATAACACAAGATTTTTCAGAAATATTATATGGGAACTTCTAACCTACAAACTTCTGACTGAAAATATTAATTCATGTGTGTCCTTGATATGTACTTGGTAAAAGCGTTTCCTACCCCTGAAGTTTTGGAAAGGAAGGAGATGTCTTTGAGTACTTCCTCTTGCCCATTCCCCATATGCTCTGGAGTTTCTTGAGTCAAAAAAAAAGACATTCCCTGAATGGCTATATCTCCTTATGATAAAAGAGAATCGCAGAAAGGGCAGTAGAAGGAGGTGGGATTCCACCACAGGTTTACCCTCCCCAAGAATGTATTTTGAAGAATTCATCACAACTCAAGCAGGAAGCGTGGTTATTCTTCAGTATCTGCAGAGCATTAGGCCCAGGACATCCTCCCAGGAGACCAAAATCCACAGATACTCAAGTTTCTTATATAAAATGATATAGTATTTGCATACAACCTACACACATCCTCCCATGTACTTTAAATCATCTCTAGATTACTTGTAACATCTCATGCAATATAAATGCTATGTAAATAGTTGTTACTTTTTACTGTGTAGGGGAAAATGGCAAGGGGAAAAGTCTGCACATGTTCAGTACAGATGCAATATTTTTCCTGCAGTTGAATCCATAGAGACAGTACCCAAGAATACAGAGGGCTGATGGTATAGGTCAAATAGAGAGTAGGAGGAGCTTTTTGTGCTGATTCATGCTGGGTGAAGGGCCAGTTGATGTATAGGCATTTCCAGGCAACACTGGGGACATTATGCACCCAGAACACAGAGAGAACATGGCCACTATCTAAGCCTCTGTGACTCCTTCTTCCCAAGGTCCAAAGAGAAGCAGTAGAAGGACAAATGATCTCCAAGCCTCTGCGTAGAGATACTGTGTAGAGTGATTAGGGTCCCAGCTCAACCTGCCAAGGGCATTTCAGTTACCTTTGGATAGTTTGCACAGGGTGTACCAGGAGCTTAACCACCACTGAAGGCATTCTTTCTATGGGAAAATATACTACGTATTTTTAAACTAATTTACAAATGGATTTCAGAATACAGTGCATGTGCAAATCATAATTTGCTTTTAATTCCCATTCGGGGTTAAATAAACACTTGAGCACAATTATGAACTTTCTTGCTGTTCCTTATACTTTCATCTGTCAAACCTGTTTTTAGTCATAAATTTAACTAGAAATGCTATCTTTTGATTCTCAGCCCCTTTTTTCTAAATCTTTTAAATACTTGCATAGCTAATTTAGGGCATTTGGTCCATTATATGCTTTGACACCTGATTTTTTTCACAACTGTGAGAACTGGTGATTGTTGTTATTCCCACTTTGAAAGTGGGGAAACTGAGGCTCATCACGTTTGGCTTACTTGCTGTCATATAGACAGTAAATGAATAGAACTGGATGTCACCCGTGGCCTGATGACAGATCTCATGCAGGCTTTTTCTATAATATCTCACCACATTGCACAACCTTCTGATGGTGAGAGAATGAGAAAAATCAAGTGTGCTGTTTGACTAAAGGGAAGTCCTTGAACAGTTTTTCCAACCAGAACACTGTTAGCAGGTTGCTTCATTAGCTAGCTGGAAGCCTGCCCCTTTCCTCACATTCAGCATTGGCTCACTCTTACCACATCCTTCCCTTAGCAGTCAGCAGCTCGCCTTTAACACAAAAGCCTAGGCATCTTTTGAAAGCAGAAGTATATTTTTTAAATGAACTATTGAAAACAGCATTTAAACCAATAACTTAGGGTTTTAAAACAGAGCCTTAAAGCTCCTGACTTCCCTTTGAGCAATAGCCACTTCCATCTCTGATTACCAAGAGGCAAAGAAAACAGAAACACTTGCCTCCAGCAAATGTACTCTGTGATCACCCACAGACATGGATCCCAGTGTGAAGACCAATTGAAACAAAACAGACTAGCATAGATGGATTAGTAGAAACAGTCTTCTTAGCACGGTTTTGTATTCATCCTGAACCTGGTGCTTATTTTATTAAAAAGCAATCATTACTGTTAACATGTTCAAAAAGAGAGAATACCTAAGTATTTGTAATATCCTTGTATTTAACTGATGTTGACATCAACAAGCTCCTCTTTCTTTTTTTTTTAAATATTTTTATTTATTTGCTTTTAGTTGTACACATGTGTTTTTATTCAATGCGTTTTATTTGTACATGGTGCTGAGGATTGAACCCGGGTCGCCCACGTGCTAGGTGAGCTCTCTACCGCTGAGCCACAATCCCAGCCCAAGCTCCTCTTTTTTTAAGCAACATTTTTTTTTCCTACAAATAAAATCCTATTCCTCAGTCTTCTTATCCTGAAGGTTAGCAGATTAAAAATTTGAAATCCTTCTTTAAAAAATACTTGAGATTCCTGTTTTAAAAGTTTAAGGACTTTTTTTGTATCCTCTCTTTATCTCCATTGAGCATTGTCTAATATATAACAGACACTCAGCCAAAAGTTATTGATTGGATGAATGAATGTTGTTGTTACTTATTAATTTGGCATTTATTCATATCATGCTATCCATTTATTCTGTGGGAAATATTAGAGGCAGAGAAAACAATAAAAAAAAAACTATTGTCACAGTAGGCTTGACAGAGTGCTGACAATGACAGTCAATGAGTAAGAGAGTTGCAGAGGTAGAATCGACTTGATAACTGAATGGAGGGAGCAAAGAAGAGGGAGA
Organism: Tamias sibiricus; assembly: GCA_025594165.1. Lineage (NCBI taxonomy): Eukaryota > Metazoa > Chordata > Mammalia > Rodentia > Sciuridae > Tamias > Tamias sibiricus. The sequence goes on from CM046666.1 coordinate 74,836,140, forward strand.
AATCCAAGATAACTGATCATTTTGAGTCTGGGTGATGATGGTAGGGAAGACAGTGTGGTCCTGACAGAAAGATTCGGGAACATAATATGAGGACTGGGCTTGTCATGGGAGATAATTATTTTTCAAATCCCTTAAGCTTGAGGTATCTGTGAGACATCCAGGTGAAAAACTCTAGCAGCGCAGAACGAGTACAGCTGGGAAGTAAGAGTAAGGCGGTGATCTGGGCCTGTCTTCACTCAGGTCTCCGAAATCCTGATAGTGGTCAAGATGGCCATGTGTACAGTGTGGAGAGAAGAGGTGGCAGTGCTGACGCTGGGGGCAGCAGGAGGAGGGTGTCAAGAAGGAGCCATTGACAGGCGGGAGGAGAACCCGCAGAATCCAGAGGAGACCACTGTGCCCACGAGCTGCCATGGCCAACAGGGATGCAGCGCAAAGAGACCCTGGTAAGCTTCTGCAGAGGGGTCTGAGGCGAAGCAGAGGAAGGGAATAAAACACGGGGAGGTGAAAGGAGAAGGAGTGGGCCATGATCTGTGAGGGAGGTGGAGGTTGCCTCACGCTGTCCCGGAATCCTCAGTACATCCATTGTCCCAAAGCTTTGTTGCCTCCTCTTTTTTAAGCTTTCTTTTTAAAGTTTCCTCTTATAACCCTTTTCAATTTCCCTTTTCTCCGCTGTTTCCAGGCAGTTCCCCTGTTAGCCATTCCTTACCTGTAGTATTCCAAAGTTGCCTTCTTCCTCACCCTCAACTAAGACATTTCTCTGCTGTTCTCTTTTCCTCTCTTGAACATTGCAGGCTCCTATCTGACTTTCTCCTGCTCTAGACCATGCCCAGTGACAATCTGTCCACCTCCTTAGGGAGGATTGGGGGGATTCCACTTACAACTACATCCCTACATGGGTATTGGCTGGGTTTCAATATTCAATCTTATTCTTGACTGTTTATAGTTTAGCCTGAAAGCTCCAGAAAGTGAAATGGTAACATTAATTACTGACCTTTCTAATCAGTGCATTCATGTTTGAGACTTTGCAGAACCAGGGTAATATTTAACTAGCAAGGAAGTTTAGGCAAACACACCTACACAGGCACATCAACTGTAAGCTTCGTGATAGTCCACATTTTCTGAATCATCTGACTTTAGTTTAACAATTGTTGGTTGGCAAATAATGGCACTTAGTAGGGTGATCTAGTTTTCATATAATTTTATCCATTCTTTCATAAAAGAATAAACCAGTGAATATACTATTTGAGCAAATGGAAACAAACTGATCTATCAGTATTAAACTTTGTAGCACATAGTTTTCCTTTTTTAAAAACATATGGATTGTGTATTATAGGACCAGGAAGACTGGGGTCAACTTTTTATAACTGAAGTAGTTAGCACTTTGGACTTTGTATTCTTAAAAAAAAAAAAAAAAAAAAAAAAAAAAAAAAAAAAAAACTTTGGATTTTGTTTTAAAATGAACTTTGTTTACCTTTTTCTTGGTACCAGGGATTAAACACAGGGGAACTCAACCACTGAGCCACATCCCCAGCCTTTTTTTGTATTTTATTTAGAGACAGGGTCTCACAGAATTGCTTGGGGAGTCCTTAAATTGCTAAGGCTGGCTTTAACTTGTTATCTTCCTGCCTCAGCCTCCCAAGCCACTGGGATTACAGGTGTGCAGTACCTCACTGGGCTTGCTTTACTATTTTTTCTTTTATGAACACTCATTATTTTCCTTCAGTTTTTGGCAATTTAAGCTCAGACATGGATAATCATCATTAGGTATAGACAACCATCAACTATTACAAGTATGATATAGAAATTGAATGCAGTATGTCAATAAGTACAAAGAACAGCTATATTTTGGTCCATATTATGTAAATTCAGAAGTCTTTTGTACATTTTCTCTCTGGGGAAAATTTCACAAAAAGTACCCTCTTCCTACTTTGGATTAGCACTTAAACAATTTTGAATGTTGATTTTTTCACTTGTGAAGAGTCAAAAAATCTTCCTTACTTTTGTATCCTTAGAAATAGAAAAATGTTTTTCAAAAAACAGTTGCAGAATTTATTCCAGGCTAATTGATGGCAACAAGACTCTGAAGAGTAACTTGCAACCAGAGTTAACACGGGCTTAGTTTACTCTTAGCATAAACTAATGAATTTGAAATAAACCTGGCCCAAACATGTTAGAAGACAAAGCTCTATTATTACCCAGCTCTAAGCTATCATTTATTCTCTGGGAAAAAAAACTCAGGAAGAAGCTTGCCAAAGAACCAGATGTCACCATCAGTAGACAATTATGTTCCACAGCTTGGCACCTGGGGCCCACAGTCATCATCCAAGGAGGAGGAGAAATAAAAAGTAGAACATTCTGGCGGACTACAAACTAAAAGATTCCACATGGCTCATGGGGAAAATGGAGAAAGGGCTGCTTTCTTAGTTCTCAGCAAGGAGACCCAGGACCACAACCCATCATGTTCTGAATGTTGAGAATGTTGTGATTCTGACAGATATACCTGAGTCTACATAGGCTTCAAGTGCACACAGGGACTGACACTGGGAGCTGGTATGACAGCATTTTCACATGGGAATATTTATTGCCTCATAGAAGGGATATATTATCAACAGAACCTAAAATGTCTCCTTCCTTGGCAAATTTTAAGGATTGAAAAGGAAAGACTTATGATTTGGATCTGGTGTCAGTGAGGTACTGCCCAGAATGTATGAGATTGCACTGCATAAAATACATTTTCAAAACCTGTCTCATCCCACCATTAACCTTTGATTAAGAAATTAGAGATTTACATTGGCAATCTGAGAAAGGTTTTCTATTTCTCAGTCAAGAAAAAGGAAATGAACTTCCTCTTTTGAAATGGGTTTCAATCCAGAATAGACACTTTATGATCCTACCATAGTCACCAAATGAACATGCAGATAACCTAATAAATCTTTTTTTACTCTTATGTGATATAAGAAATATATAAAATGAAAGTCAAAATAATTTTTCTTAAATTTTTGATAAAATTTCCTTGATATATATGTGTATATCAGTTTATCCTTATATAGAAGCTACCCATATTCAGATAAAGATGAAGGGCAAAACATTAGATTTATTGGTTCAATCTGCAACTAAACTAAAACAAAATCCTGCTAAAATGGAAACTATATTTTTCATCATCTCCTACCATTGAAAGTCACCAAATCCTGGATGGCACAAAACAGGCTGTAATTTAATTTACAAATTATGTTTCATTGTGCTTAATATATGGTTACCACATATTTCCATGATAAAAACAGATTTTTATGGAATTGGGGGATATTTTTGTTAGTTTTGAATAATTCTTAATAGTTTGGATGGTGCTGACTGCCTTAAATTAGTTGATGAGTCCATAAACAGTCCTTTTTTAAAACAAACCTTTTATATTTCTTAGTTCACATTTGGGCAAAAAGATAAGATTTTTTTCTTTATATATGATGTCTACAGTACCAATTATCTAGTTAATTAATATTAATGTATATAAAACATGTTATACAATAATATAAAATCATAGTGCATAATGCAGTTAATTATATATTAATATATGTCTAAATGTTGTGATTCCAGAGTATATTTTTCAGACTTTGGAGAATTATGATTTATTTCATGTCAGGATAGCACAATAGATTGTTCCTGGAAACGCCATACTTTTAATGCGAGATTTACCAATGTTTTACTTTGTGAAACATTTTATCAAAGGTTAAAAGCAAAACAAAGGGTTACATATTCCACCCCTGTCACCACCTCCTATTTCCTATGCCTTTGACAGTTCCTACCAAAACTCTCTGAGAGCATTTCTAGAAGGAATGTTGCTGTGTATTTAAATGACACACATGAATGACATCATAAATTAACTTCCTAGTTTGCTTCAGATGTGAACAAACATTACAATTCTCTGAAGGTTATAAACATTGATGCCACTGGCCCGGGTGTCATGCTTGATTGATGGCAAATTGTTTTCCCAGTGACAGGAAACAACAAACTGAGAACTAGAAGCCCCAGTTGTATCGCAGGACTTGCACAATCAGGTCCACAGCCTCTTTGTGCATCTGAGTTTCCTCAGTTTATTATCCTTGCCCATATTTCACATCACAAAAATACTGAGTTCCATTCTCAGGGCTGTGGAGAGCTTTGGCTCTTCCGCTTACCCGTGTAAACTGAGAAGGCACTGACAGCAAACTACAGAACCAGCCCTGGGTCAGGCTGCTGAAGCCTTCTACAGGTCCCCACTCCCTCTGACATCTGTCTATCCTATTTCCAAAGTGGCAGGGAGAATGCCTGGAGTTAATGGCCTCCTGCTGAACAACTCCTGGAAAGGATGGAAAAATAAAGAAGGACTGGTTTCTCCTCCTCAGTCTAGTGGGAACTCTGATACTCTTTCAAGGTCAAGGAGAGAACTGAAGTGGGCGGAGAATTTCTGCAAAACACTTCAAGGCCTGTTGAAACTGAAAAGCACATACTCTCATAATAGTACATTCAGTACTGTAAACTCCTCTGCAAAGTTTCTTGACAGAAATGATGACTTTGATTGCTGTATCTCTGATAAACAGTCAAGAAAATGTAGGAAAAGGGTGAAATAAAAGAGAAAAACATTTAGTCTTCACTCTCAGCTTTTAACAAATTAATATATATATGTGTGTGTGTGTGTGTGTGTGTGTGTGTGTATCCTTTGATTTAAGGAATATTACTCTTAGCTTGAGGATCCACAGGGAATTTCTTCTATAATCCAAGGGTTCTTAGAAGTTCTGCTTTCAGATAGCTCAGCATTTTTCAGTAGAGAAAGGAAAAAAATCAAAGTAAACTTTTAAAAGCCCACAAATATCCATACAATGTTTTCTGGCATTAGGAGAATGACTTTCTCACTTTCTCAGTTTTTCATCCTGCAAGATGGAAGTAATTGGGTAGGAAAAATGCAGGAGATTCTTCATAGTATAGTGAAATGTAGTAGAAATCAAGAGACCTGGGTTTGGTTTTCTGCTCCATCATTGACTGTCTCTGTGGTATTGAGGAAGTCATATCATTCTCTCCAGACCCATTTATTATTCTGTAAAATAAATAGCTCATTAATTCATTCGTTTAAAAAATGTTTGTTAGGTAATCACTAGATCGAGGCACTCTGCTAGACTCAGAATAAAAAGCCAAATAAGAAGCTTTCTTTTTCTTTGAAAAGCAGCCAGCCACACAGGAGGTAACAAAAGCACAATCAAGTGCAGAAAAGGGTGGTTGCTCTCATGGAAAAGTTGATGGGAGCCAGGAAAGCCTAAGGGGTCACTTGAGTTGGAGTGGGCAAAGAGTAATTTCTAGGGCTGGTGAGTCTAAAAGTTTCAGTCAAATAGGAATTTTCAGGAGGATTGCAGTAGAAGAGTTGGGGATGCCAAAGGACTTTCCAAGCAGAGGAAACAGCCAGATGGAAAGCATGCAGGTCTAAAACATCTGGCCTGATGGAAAAACCACAGGGGTTCAGTGCAGACAGAGAAATTAGGAGCCAGATTGTGGAGTAAAATAAGGGGTTAGGCATGGGCTATAGTCTGCAGATATAAACTTGAGTCTGTGGGCATAACCTTTCAACATGGTCTAGGAAAGCAAATTTACATTTGGCATGATCACTATAGCAAAAAAAAAAAAAAAAAAAAAAAAAAGGAGACTTAAGGGAAAACGATGAGGAGTATGGTTTTGCCACATCCTCAACCCCTACTAAGAGAAATTGCCCCACCTTCTGTCATTGCTAAAAGCAAATGGAAAATATCTCCCATGTGATACCATACTTCAGTAGCTACACATGACTGGATCAGGAAGTGGTGCCTAATCCAAGAATAGCCAATCTTGGATCTGCATGAATTGACTTGCAAAGATGACCTATATGGAGAGTCCACTTTAATAAAACTCAGAAAGAACTATTCTAAGTATTGATAAAGATGTAGAGAAATGGGAGCCCTTAGGTACTGAAGGTAATATAAAGAGTGAGTCAATATTTATAAAATTAGTTATGTATATAGGCAGCAATTCCATTCCTGCCTACATAAAGCAGAAGATGGATTTAAAAAAATACAAGGTTTGTTTTATGGAGAATTGTTTTGGAAACAAGGAGCTGGAGGAAACCCAGATGTCTCACTGAGGGAATGACTAAGGGAAAGATGATGGATGAAGACACGAAAGAGCCTGCAAAGCAGACTAGCTGTATAGACACAAACATGAATTTTAAAATCAGTGTTGAGTGAAAAAATAAATAGAAAAATATTTAAATATAATACCATTTATATAGATATTAAACAGAGACCTATATAAAATAGTACTACATATCTTTCAAAGACCCACACCATCCAAGGATATGTATTGCCCATTTTTAATTCAATGCTTTTGATGGAAATGGAGGGCCAAAAGAGTGAGGATGAGATAAGAAAGAAAAAATTTGGACAATTAATTTGGCCTCACAAAACAAATTAGAATGTTTCTAAGTATAACTAATTCAATTCTATGCAGTTGAGGTGAGGGAATAGAAGTAAAATATGAATTTGAAGTCATATTCTTTCTTAAGCAATTAAAAAGAAAGGCAAAATTTTATATGACTAATGAGTTATAAAGGGGTGTAGTTAAGTCACATTTAAAATGGGACAGGTCTGGACATGAATTGTCCCCCCGAAGAGCTCAGGTGTTAATGCAGGAATGTTCAGAAGCAAAATGATTAGATTATGAGAGTCATACTCTAATCAGTGGATTAATTCATTTGATGGATTAATAATCTGAAAGGACTACTGGGTGGTAATTGTAGGCATGAAAGGGGTGGCTAGAGGAAATAGGTCACTGGGGACAATGCCTTTGGAGATTATAATTTGTCCCTGGTGGCAGTGGCGGCAGCGGCGGCGGCGGCTGCTTCTTCTTCTTCTTCTTCTTCTTCTTCTTCTTCTTCTTCTTCTTCTCTTCTTCTCTCTCTTTCTCTCTCTCTGTTTCTTGGCTGCCAAGAGCTGAGCACCTTTCAAATTGGCTGACCATGGACTGAGACTTCTGAAATTATCAGCTCCAAATGAACTTTTCCAATTCTAAATTATTCTTGTCAGGTATTTTGGTCACAGGGATAAAAAACTAACTAACATAATCTACCAATTTGCAAACTCTGGCTTCTGAACTGCAGAACCTTTTTAAACACAGAACCACCCCTCCAGCTCCTGTCTCCTTGAAGTCCAACTCTTGTTGTGACTTCCATTTCCTGAACTGTTTTGAGTAGTTCTCAGTTCCTGCTTTCAAAAGAGGCGACATAAGATTAAAATGTACAAGAACATGACCACAATCTGGGATACCTACCTGAATATTGCTGAAATTATCCAAAGGAAAAATAATGAAAAAGAGTGATCAGTCCTAGAGATATAGATTGAGGATCAACAGATTAGACTATAGAAGTCTTGTGGAATGAGTAAAATCATGGTTATAAATGTAGAGAGGATACGAGAGTAGTCTTCTAAGGGTTCTATAAAGAGAAAAGAACCAGGAAAAAGGATGAAAAGAAATAGCTGGAGAGGGAGAAGAACCAAGAGAGAAAGACCAAAAAAGAGAAAAGGAGTGACCAATTTGGTTATTTGTTAACAAACCTTCAAATAAGTTGAGAAACAGAAAGTTTCCATTAAACTTTCAGTTGCAAGGTTAGGATGGCCTTTTTACAAGCAGTTTCTGTGATGTCATAGCAGCAGGAATCAGTCCTTGTGGTCAAGAGGAAATGGGGACCACGCAGCCGAGGCCCAGGTGGAAGTTGGCTTGCCCTGCCCTGCACAGCACCGTCCATCCTCTGTCTTTCCTATGACAACACAAGACGAAAAGATAACAGACTAAATAAAATGCCATGAGATTAAATTAAATTAAATGAAGATGCATTTAATTAAAATTTACATCATAATCATTTCTAAGTGTGACAAAGAGGTGAAACACTGGAGATGGTAAGTGTGTATAGTGTTCTTAATGGAATTTGGCTAGGAATGTTTCACTTGAACTCTGAGATGCTAACAGGCAGTGATGATAGCTCATAAACTGTAGTTCATCAACATGAAAATAAAAATATCTTCAAGAAATGAAACAGCAATTGACTTCTTTATTTCAGGATCCTTATTATAAATGTAATACATGCTTATTATAAATTTAAGCAACACAGAAATACAAAATGCCAAAATGTCATCCTTGCTTCTACTTCTTCCTCATTCCTAGTCTCCCCAGAGATCACATTTTCGAGACTCATATATATATTTCAAATATATTTTCAAATACATGAAATATGTATTCCACATGTATGGAATCTCACCATTTTTTAAACACAATATGTATAAGCATGACTGATATTAAAATATTAAATAATCAGAGTGATGGGACATGAATGGATGTCAATGGTGAGCACTGGCTGCCAGATGTGTCATGTTTTCTTTAACCAGTTCAGATAGAAGTGCCAGAGTGCCAGACTGTGGCATGGTGGTGAAAGCTACAACTCAGTATCCCACCATGGTAGCCTCTCCACTGGAGATATCCTGTTGGGTGGCTTGGATACATTCCTAGCTGCACAGCCTCTAATTTACTTTATGACCCTCCAAAATTTTTCTATGAGGCACATGATATGCTTTAGTGAATTTGCTTTCTACAAGAAACTAACCAGAGCAATTTGGAGTTTTTCAAGAGAAACAGGTATATTGAAAGAACTAAAAGTCAGGTTCTCATCTCATTTAAACCAAGACTTTTTTTTTTTTTTTTAATTTCCTTTAGCTGTACACAATGAGTTTATTTGTACGTGGTGCTGAGGATTGAACCTGGGCCGCGCACGTGCCAGGCGAGCGCTCTACCGCTGAGCCACAACTCCAGCCCCTAAACCAAGACTTTTAAAGACCAGCAAACTGCAGTCTGTGGCCATCTGTAAGAAAACCATCCAATCCCTGAGGTTGGTACTTTTCTCTCCTCTCTTTTCCACATAAAGAGTCAACATGTAGCAGCTATTGGTTGCCAGACTCTAAGTGGAGACTGATCAACAATTAGGACAAATATTTTGAACAAAACAATTACTTTCCTTTAAATTTTTCTAAATTTTTCCTTAAATAGTTATTATCTTACTTTAGATTTTTCTTTTGTAACTTAACAAGAAAAAACAATCAAGAAAAAATAAAGCAAGAACTTCATTTGCATATATCTGCTTTGGAGGAAAAATATATTTTTAAAAGTTTTTTCTTGATTACATCAGCAAAAGGCATTTAGAACACAGTGTATTCAAATTAGTGCTTCAGGTCCTGATTATTTTTGAAGTCTTCATGAAATATTATTTAAAGAAGGAAAATTCCTAAGGTCTCTCAAATATATCAACTATGCATTTTTATATTAACTATGCAACTTAACATCTTTAATGTTAAGAAAATAAACTTTTAAATGTTTGACGTAATAAACTACACTGAGAAATGTCACATATATAAAGAAAGAGGGAAGGTAACATTCCAAATGTGGAAATATTTCATATGTTCATTGTCTTTGGTTTGATTTATGCTTAACTATGGTGCATTCTAGGAGCAGCTAATTTCCATATAAAGTGTCGCTTCTTTCAATTTCACTATGACTTGTCTATAGTGGAAGCTTTGATTTGTGTGCCCTAGGCTAGATCAGAGCAATGCATAATTTTCTTTAAGTTCCTTTCTGTCATGCACAATCAGTGAGTCCCAGCACCAATTATAACATGGATGTTTAGAAAGACATTACCCAAAAGGGGAAAACATAAGATACATTGCATCAGGAAAGGTTAGTGAATCAAAGAAAAATGATCAGAGAGAACCTGATAGCAATCCTCTTGAGTTATATGCATTTGGACATAAAGGTGCAATGAACTTTGGTCTGTTCTTACTATTATAACAGCTATTTCAAGCCTAATAGCAGAATGAAATTCAGCAAAGCCATATCAAAGTATCTGCCATCATTCAGCCCTTTGTGGGGTAATGGTTACTCCATTGAAAATGGTCTTCCTTGTAGCACCAAAGGCTATGTGTACACACGACCCAGCTGGGTTCAGGTGAGATGTGATTTGCACAATAGCAGAAGGCCTCACCTCCAAATCATTTCTTCTCCAAGATTCTTTCACAAGATTTGCTCCCTCAATTCCCTTTGAGGATGTGTGCTTTTGGAGTAAATTAAGGAAATCTATCACCTGAAGGGATAAAATCAAGTAGTCACACAATATCTATGCTATAACCCAATTTTTCTTATCTGATTATCATTTAATGGAAAAAGTGGCAAACTAAGAATCCAGAGATCTGGATTCTAGTCCCTGACTGTGGCTGTGCTCCATGACACAAATCACTTCTCTTTGATCACTGCATCGTCATCTCTAAAATGATGAGATGACCATGAAGCTCTCTCACAGTTTGGAAATTCTGCTTTGTGACTGGATTATCGCCCTTATGATTTAGTATCCTGAAGAAAAGGAAAACAGGTGAACTAAATGTTGATGAGCTTAGGTCTGAGAGAGTGTAAATAAGAGGTGAGTCATTTCCAGACTGAGACTGAGGAAGGATTTATTAAGGTAAAGACAGCACTGGAAAAATTAAAATTGGGAAAGAAAACAAACTTCTGCTTTTACACCTTGAGTCATCATAGATTTTTGAAATATTTTTCCTTTTGGTAACATTAAAAATATGGGAAGCTGTTTGATTTCTTTTTTAAAAAAATCTTTGTTGGGTTGGATTTTTAGTATTAGGATCATTATAAAGGGGGAAAAAAATGAAAGAAACTACATGCTCCCAACCTGATTATTGTTCATCTACAAGATAATCAATGTTAATAGCTTGTAATTTCTTCCTGCAGACTTTTTTTCCATGACCAAACAACTTTATAATTGTTTATATATAAACACTCACCCCCCCACACACATATATGTATAAATATGTGCATACATTATGAAAGTGTGTGTGTATATGTGTGTGTGTGTGTATGTGTGCCTGTCCCCCATGTACATCTGACTACTCCAAATCGCTTCTTTTCACTGAACACTATAGAAGCATATAGAAGCATGATCCTCTCTACCTATTACAAGGAACGCTCCCTTGAACATCCCCCTATACATACATGTATTTCTGACATACTTCAGCAAGCTTCTCTACAGGATGGATTTCAGAAAAATAAGGTAGCAAAATGAGACACAAGTACTTTAAAACATGTCAGTGCTGACCTGCCTTGGCCCAGTTTTCACAGAGCTTGCAACAGTGTTGGTATTTTCCAAGAAGAGAGCAGGAATGAGAGAAGGAAATGAAGTCGGGAAAGAGGGAGAGCTGGTGCTAAGATGCCTTATTGAGCTGGCCACAATGCTTTAGGTGTCCGGCTGGTTGCTTAATACCAAAGGAATTTTGGAGAAACAAAAAGAAATATGTCTCAAGACTGTCTGAGAAGCCATATGAAATGTCCTCCTTCTACAGGGAGAGTGAGAAGGGAGAAGCATCGTCCATCAGGTCTATCCCTCACTCATCAAAGATTTGCCCCATGGCCAGGCAGCTGGTGCATGCCTGTAATCCCAGCAGTTCTGAGAGGCTGAGGCAGGAGGATTGTGAGTTCAAAGCCAGACTTAGCAATTTAGCAAGGTCTTAAGCAACTCAGTAAGACCCTGTTTCTAAACAAAATATAAAAAGTGGGGGGAAGCTGGGGATGTGGCTCAGTGGTTAAGGGCCCATGGGTTCAATTCCTGGCACACACACAAAAAAAATTGCCCCCTGGAATGGTCACTCCCCAGCAGTCCAATCAGCACACCTGTGAGCCCTTGAGCACATTCCTGTAACCTGCATCCTGCAGAGTTTGACTGTTGTGGGTCATCCAAAAAGCCCTGGGACAGGCAGGAGATATAAGTCAACTCGCTCCCATGTGAAGCCCACCTGAGCTCACTGAATCACCAGAGCTATGACTGGAATAAGTCACAGATGAGGACGAGCAGAGTTGAAGTGTCACATTAAAGGTTTCAGATACACTAACAACCTGTCACACAAAACTGCACCAATTCACACTTCCAGCAATCATGCAGGTGTCTGCTTCTACCCTTTAGCAGCAGTGGATTTTGTCAGTAAATATTGCCAATATGAAAGTAAATGGTGGTATTATTTCCTTTTTATTTTCATTTCTGTATTATTGGAGTTGAATATCATTACAGATGTTTCCTAATCTTTGTGTTTTTTCATCTGTGAAGTATCTTTTACATTCTTAGCTTTTTTTCCCCCCTCCCTATTAGGTTGTTCTTCAAGGCCTCAAGTTTTAAAACCAACATTACTCTGTGAAGTTCATGTTCATGGCGTTTTGTAAGTACTCTCCTTTTTAAGTGTTTTATGTAATCATAAATACAGATATGCTGTTTTCCAATTTCCCCATTTCTAGTATTTAACGTGAACTGATGATAGCAGTTATTCACATACATGATCTTTGTATTAGCAAAGTTTTATTATATTTTTCAGTATGAGAGTCAAAACACATCATATTCCACAGTTAAGAATATACATCCTTTTTAAATCCTTTTTTACTTAAAGATTAATGCTTATTTACAAATGCTTTCCAGAAAAAATCTGCAGTTTTAAGCTCTTCCTTTTATTCTTTGTTCCTTGAGATAACAACTGCATATACTTTTTTCTTTTCCTGGCAGAGAAATCTATTATCCCATCATAGACCAACCATTCTTATTTGCTGCTTGTTAAAAGACTTCTAAAAGAATATAAGGACTTTCCTATGACATGCTTATGATCTCACTTCAGATATAAGAATGAAACTGCCACATATAATCTTGTCATTCAATTATCAACCAAGATCATTTTTGGTCTTATCCCTTGTTCTTCAAACCAAAATTTTGTTCTCTTCTGCTATTTCCATTATGATTGTAAAGGATTAAGTACCCAGAGTTTCAAGTGCAGCATACTCCTTGCAGCAATATTGCAAAACATAAAAACAGAAGGAGCTACCACATGGTTTTATAACTTATATTTGTGTTTAATTGTGGGAATATTTAACTTATATGTGAGTTAGAATAAAATACTAGAGTGAACAATTGTGTAGGTGCCATTAAAAAAAAAAAAGTAAGTACATTCCGAATAACACACACCCCAAGTCTTTCTTGGGTAAATAGCATCTATCAAATAATTTGTTTTTGTGGGCTAAAGAGTTTGGCTGTGACTCAGGAGAGATGACCCCTCCCCACTCCAGGTATCATCTTACTTGGAATAAGGGCAATTCCATTTTTCTTGCCTGCTAATTGTTCAAGAATGAGCTTGTGTCCTAATTCTGACTAATGGGACAGAGGTAAGTCATGCTGAGGGACTTCTAGGAAGGAGCTTTCTCTTTTCTGTGTGCGCTGTCCCATCTGCATGCAGTGCCTGGGGTGGCTGCAGATAACTCAGTGCCAATTTGAGGCTGCAGCCAATACTGAGAATGCAGAGTGAAAACATGAAAAGAAACTGTCTCTGATTATGTCTTTGAGCTGTGGAATCAATTGACCCTGAAACCTGTCCTACTTCTGGATTTCCTGTGAGACACACATTTTCTTCTTGCTGGAACCCATTAGGTGTTTAGGTTGCTCTTCTTACAACCCAAAGCACCTAACTAAATTAGCTCCTTTCTGCACTAGGCCAGAAGGATAGGACTAGTCTGCAGAAATATCTCAGTACCCTTTTTTTTTTTTTACCATCTAGTGGAATCTGGCATACCACAAACCTTTCAAAGCAGAGAATCTTTACACTTTTCCAAGACAAGGCCATGAGATTTCACACTGTCATTTACAGGTTGTGTTGCCTGGGCAAATCACTTAAAGTCTCTGAATTCCAGGTTTTTTTTTTTTTTTTTTTTCACTTGCAACATGATAATAAATATCATTATTCTTTGTACAGTGTTATATATTATGTAACCATGTATTTTATATTTTGCATTCTACTTATGCCATTATTATTTCTCAGTTGCACCATAGGTTTAATATTCAATAAAATATCATTATTATAAAGTAAGATAATAAACTACCAAGTGTCAAATGTCTTATAGGTTTTTTAAGAGGATCAAGTAAAAGAAGTGAAAAAAATATAGAAACACAAATCATTTATTACTTTTAATGTTTAATATCATTAGTAATAACAATTTCTTCAAATTTAAGATTTTGTCAATCATAAGATGCTTTATTAAATGCTGCCAATTAAACTACACCTTTACATGTACAATCACCATCTTTTGGCATCAACATTTTCCCCAAGAATTCCAAGGAATTTGGTAGTACCACCTCAGTTGCACTCGTTGGCTGTGATAGATAATCTTTTGCATGTATTTTGGGGTGGTGGAGAGACATAATTGAGCTTTATCTACTGATGGGGGTCTTTCATTGTTAAGTCCCATAAGGTTTTTGGTTGTTGCTTTGCAAGTAAACAGAATTGTGGATATTTTGCCAACAGTGAATATTTCCTTCCTCAATATCTAGTTTGTGCCCTACTGTTTTGTTTACATTCACATCTTCATGCACAAAACCTTTTTATTTCAATGTCAAATTATACTATAGTCTTTAAAAATACATTTAAAATGACAAACCCAACATGTGTACAACCAACCACACACCATCAACTGTAAGTTGTCAAATGTGAAAATGTGTCTTAGAATTGCTGAAATAGTGTCTTCATGAAATGACTTGAAGAGAAATGGAGGAGACAAATAATATGGATATAGTCAAATTCTCCCAAGATTTCATATTTTTCCAATTTTTAAAATTTGTTCTAATTAGTTATATATGACAGTAGAATGTATTTTGATACATTATACATATATGGAGTATAACTTCTCATTCTTCTGGTTGCGTATGATGTAGAATTACATTGGTCATGTAATCATATATGCACATTGGATGGTAATGTCCATTTAATTCTACTGTCTTTACTATTCCCATTCCCCTTCCTTCGTTTCATTCCCTTTGCTTAACCCAAAGTACTTCTATTCTTTCCTAACCACCCCACTTATTGTGAATTAGCATCTGCATATTACAGAAAACATCTGGCCTTTAGTTTTGTGGGATTGGCTTATTGCACTCAGCATAATATTCTCCAGCTCCATCCATTTACTGGCAAATGCCATAATTTCATTCTTCTTTATGGATGAGTAATATTCCATCATGTATATATACACCAAATTTTCTTTATCCATTCATCTGTTGAAGAGTTCCTAGGTTGGTTCCATAGGTTAGCTGTTGTGAATTGAGCTGCTATTAATATTGATGAGGCTGTTTCACTGTATTATGCTAATTCTAAGTCCTTTGGGAATAAACCTAGGAGTGGAATAACTGGGTTAAATGGTAATTCCTTTTCAACTTTTCTGAGGAATCTTCATACTCCTTCCAGAGTGGTTGCAGTCCCACCAGCAATGTATGAGTGTACCTTTCCCCCCACATCCTTGCTTACATTTATTTTTGCTTGTATTCTAGATAATTGCCATTCTGACTAGAATGAAATGAAATCTCAGTGTAGTTTTAATTTGCATTTTTCTAATTGCTAGAGATGTTGAGCATTTTTTCATATATTTGTTGACTGATTGTATTTCTTCTTCTGTGAGTATCTGTTCAGTTCCTTAGCCCATTTATTTATTTGGTTGTCTTTTTTTTCTTTTTGGTGTTGAGTTTTTTGAGTTTTTATATATTCTGGAGACTAATGCTCTGAGGTGCAGGTGGCAAAGATTTTCTCCCATTTTGTAGGCTTTGTCTTCATGTTCTTAATTGTTTCCTTTGCAGTGACAAAGCTTTTTAGTTTGATTCCATTCCATTTATTGATTCTTAATTTTACTTCTGTACTTTAGGAGTCTTGTTAAGGAATTCAGTTCCTAAGCTGGCATGATATAAATTTGGGCCCACTTTTTCTTCTATTTGGACAAATAAGAGATCAGGTTCAGGGTCTCTGTTCTAATGCCTAGGTCCTTGATCCACTTTGAGTTGAGTTTTGTGCAGGGTGAGAGATAGGGGTTTAATTTCATTTTGCTACATATGAATTTCCAATTTTCCTAGCACCATTTGTTGAAGAGGCTATCTTTTCTACAATATATGTTTTTTGGTGCCTTTGTCTATTAGGAGATAACTATTTTTGTGGGTTTGACTCTTTGTCTTCCATTTTGTACCATTGGTCCACATGTCTGTTTTTGTGCCAATACCATGCCATTTTTGTTATTACAGCTCTGTAGCATAATTTAAGGTCTGGCATTGTGATGCCTCTTGCTTCACTTTTCTTGCTAAGTATTGCTTTGGCTCTTCTGGATCTCTTATTTGTCCAAATGAATTTCATGACTGCTTTTTCTATTTCTATGAAGAATGTCATTGGGATTTTAATAGGTATTGCATTAAATCTGTACAGCATTTTTGGTAGTATAGTCATTTTGATGTTAATTCTGCCTACCCAAGATCTTTCCATCTTCTAAGGTCTTCTTCAATTTCTTTCTCTAGTGTTCTGTAGTTTTAACCGTAGAGGTCATTCACCTCTTTTGTTAGATTAATTCCTCTTTTTCTTTTAGGCTATTGTGAATGCGGTAGTTTTCCTAATTTCTCTTTCAGTAGATTCATCGCTGATGTATAGGAACACATTTGATTTTGGATGTTAAATTTATATACTGCTACTTTGCAGAATTCATTTATTCTGGAAGTTTTCTGGTGGAATTTTTTGAGTCTTCTGAATATTGACTCATGTTGTTGGCAAATGGTGATAGTTTGAGTTCTTCTTTTCCTAGTCAGATCTCTTTAATTTCTTTCTTTTGTCTAATTGCTCTGGCTAGAGTTTCAAGGACCATGTGGAATAAAAGCAGTCAAAGAGGGCATTCTTGTCTTGTTCCAATTTTTAGAGGAAATGTTTCCAATTTTTCTCAATTTAGAATGATGTTGGTCTTGGGTTTAGCATATATAGTTTTTACAATGTTGAAGTATGTTCCTACTATCCCTAGTTTTCTAATGTTTTGAACATGAATGGGTGCTGTATTTTGTCAAATGCTTTTTCTGCATCTATTAAGATAATCATAGGATTCTTTTCTTTATGTCTATTAATGTGATTAATTATATTTATTGATTTCTGTATATTGAACCAACTTTGCATCCCTGGGACAAACCCCACCTGATTGTGGTACACTACCTTTTGAATATATATATATATATATTTTTAATATAAATTTTATTTATTTACTTTAGTTGTACACAATGCAATGCATTTATGTTTACGTGGTGCTGAGGATCGAACCCAGGCCGCGCACGTTCAAGGCGAGCGCTCTGCCGCTGAGCCACAACCCCAGCCCCTTGAATATATTTTTGTATGCAATTTGCCAGAATTTTTTTTCAGAAGCAATTTATTTTTTTTAATTCTAATTTGTTATATATGACAACATAATGCATTACAATTCATCTCACACATATAGAGCACAATTTTTCATATCTCTGGTTGTATACAAAGTAGAGTCATATCATTCGTGTCTTCATACATGTACTTAGGGTAATGATGACCATTGCATTCCACCATCTTTCTACCTATATTCTCCCTCCCTTCCCCTCCCTCCCCTTTTCCCCTTTGCCCTATCTAGAGTTCATCTAATCCTCCCACTCCCCCCCCCCCCAGCATATTGTGAATCAACATCCTTAAATAAGAGAAATCATTCAGCATTTGGTTTTGGGGATTGGCTAATTTCACTTAGCATTATATTCTCCAGCTCCATCCTGCAAATGCCATGATTTTATTCTCTGTTAATGCTAAGTAATATTCCATTGTGTATGTATGCCATATTTTCTTTATTCATCTACTGATGGGCATCTAGGTTGGTTCCACAGTTTAGCTATTGTGAACTATGCTGCTATAAACATTGATGTGGCTGTGTCCCTGTAGTATGCTGTTTTTAAGTTCTTTGGGTATAGACCAAAGAGTGGGATAGCTGGGTCAAATGGTGGTTTAATTCCCAGTTTTACAAGGATTCTCCATACTGCTTTTCATATTGGATTGCTAGAATTTTATTGAGAATTTTTGCATTTTTGTTCATCAGGAATATTGGTCTGAAGTTTTCTTTCCTTGAGGTGTCTTTGTCTGGTTTTGGTATCAGGGTGATACTAGACTCATAGAATGAGTTTGGAAGGCTTCCCTCCTTTTCTATTTCATGGAATAATTTGAAGAGTGTTGATGTTAGTTCTTCTTTGAAGGTCTTGTAGAACTTGGCTGAGTATCCATTGGCTCCTGGGCTTTTCTTAATTGGTAGGATTTGCTGGGGACTTCTATTTCATTGCTTGATTTTGGTCATTTTAAATTGTGTATACCCTCTTGTTTCAGTTTGGGTAGGTCATATGTCTCTAGAAATTTGTCAATGTCTTCAATATTTTCTATTTTATAGGCATGTAACTTTTAAAATTAGCTTCTGATTATCTACTATATTTCAGTAGTGTCCATTGTGATATTTCCTTTTTCATCACAAATTTTAGTAATTTGAGTTTTCTCTCTCTTTTTCTTCATTAGCATGGCTAAGGGTTTATCAATTTTATTTATTTTTTCAAAGAACCAGCTTTTTGTTTTGTAAAATTTTAAAATTATTTCTTTTGATTTCATTGATTTCAACTGATTAATTATTTCCTATCTTCTGCTTTTGATCTTGACTTTTTCTTCTTTTTGTAAGGCTTTGAGATGTGATGTTAGGTTATTTATTTGGTTATTTTCTGTTCTTTTAATAAGTGAGTTCAATGTAATGAACTTTCCTCTACGAACTGCCTTCATAGTGTCCTAGAGATTTTGATGTGTGGTGTCATTATTCTCATTTACTTCTAAGTATTTTTTTAAATTTCATCCCTGAGTTCTTCTGGTCATTCAGTAGTGTATTATTTATTCTCCAGGTGTTAGAGTATCTTCTATTTTTTATTTTATTGTTGATTTCTAATTTAATTCCATTATGATCTGATATAATGGAAGGTATTTTCTCTGTTTTTTGTATTTGCTAAGAGTTGCTTTGTGGCATAAGATATGGTCTATTTTAGAGAAGGATCTGTGTATTGCTGATAAGAAAGTGTATTCAATCATTCATGGATGAAATACTCTATATATGTTTGTTAAGTCTAAATTATTGGTTGTATTATTTAATTCTATAATTTTTTTGTTTATTTTTTGCTTGGAGGATCTATCTAGTAGTGAGACAGATGTGTTAAAGTCACCTCATTTTATTGTGTTGTGGTCTGTTTTATTCTTGAAATTGAGAAGGTGTTATTTGATGTACATAGATGTTCCATTGTTTGGGGCATAAATATTTATAATTGTTATGTCTTATTGATGTATAATTCCTTTAAGCAGTATGAAATTTCCTTCTTTGTCCCTTATGATTAAGTTTGGCTTGAAGTCCACTTTATCTGATATGAGGATAGAAACCCTGGCGTGTGCACAACATCCATATGAATGATATGTTTTTTCCCATCCTTTTACCTTTAGTCTGTGGATGTTTTTGCCTATGAGGTGAGTCTCTTGGAGACAGTGTATTGTTGGTCTTGTTTTTTAATCCAGTCTGCCAATTTATGTCTTTTGATTGATGAGTTTAGGCCATTTACATTCCATGTTACTATTGAGATATGATTTTTATTCTCTATCATTTTGATTTATTTCTGGGTTTTTATTTGAAATAGTTTCTCCATTGATTCACTATTATTTTAGTGTAGTTCCTCCCTTTTCTGGTATTTACTTTTATTTTTCATTTCTTCTTGATAAAATGATGAGTATGTTTTGTAGTGCTGGCTTTCTGGTTGTGAATTCTTTTGTTTATCATGGAAGGTTTTTATTTCATCATCAATTCTGAAGCTTAATTTTGCTGGGTATAGAATTCTTGGTTGGCATCCATTTTCTTTTAGAGCTTAAGATATATTATTTCAAGACATCCTAGCTTTGAGGGCCTGGGTCAAGAAATAAGCTGATATCTGAATTTGTTTCCCTCTAAATGTAATCTGACATTTTTCTCTGGGCAACCTTT